>CM056057.1:163926336-164571336 GCA_029574335.1 Rana kukunoris
CTGTGGTTATATCTGGTGTGCCTGGCTTCCAGACATCCAATAGCATCAGCCCTTTCCTGAACGTTATTTTCTCGTTAGGCCCCTGTCACACTACTGTGACTTCAAAGTCGCACGATTTTACCATGATTTCAGGGAATGCCTGTGTAAGTGGCATCAAAAATCGGACCAAAGTAGTGCAGGGATTACTTTGAAGTCGGACCAACTTGAAGTCGTACTAATAAGAATGGTTGTCATTGGAAATCATGGGAAACGACTTGTCATGCTACTTTGCCATCACAAATCATGGGAAAAGTCGTATAAGTGTGAAAGGGGCCTAAGACAAAGGCTTTTTTGTTGTTTTTTTATTATTTATGTGCAGTTTTTTGAAGAAAATTATACACATTAATAGAAAATAGTTTGTTTGGTTTCCATATGAAAAAAAATTGGAGTTTGTCCTTCAAAAATGTTAATTCGGAAAGCCGGAATCGGCTGTCAAAAGTTGTGTACCCACTATCAAAAAATCGTACAATCGTTCTTCAGACAAAAACGGTCACCTGATTTTCTAAAGCCCCATACACACGGTCTGACTTTTGGCCAACCAACTTCAAAATCTGCAACTTTTCAAATTTGTCTGATTGTGTGTACGCTCCATCGGACCAACTTTTTCTGGTTTCATCCGACAAAAAGTTGGGTCTGCGAACGGACCAACTTTTCGGCAACAAAAGTCTGATAGTGCCTTGTGTGACCGTGTGTACAGCAATCCAACCAACTTTTGTACAAAGTGCAAATGCGCATGCTCAGAACCAATGTTAAAATCAACCAACAATAGCAGAAGTTAACCAAAGGGTGGCGGTAAAGAGCAGAAAAGAGCATAAAACCACGCGATGATGGAAAAGTTTTAGAAAAGTTTGCAGAAAAGTCTGACTGTGTGTATGCTATGGGTGTGACCGGACAAATCAATTAGGACAAAAATCCAAGGGAAATTTTACCCTTATGCTGGCCATACACGGCTTGAATGAAAACCAAAAAATCTGTCAAACGTGCATGCGAGAACGCCAACATTGTACCAATAGATGCTGCCCAATTACCGTCATATATCGATTTATAACAACATAAACGGTCGTTTTTCTGTAGTGCAAAACTGCAAAATGCAAACAGCACTAAAAATGGCATAGGTGTGAATCCAGCCTTACATTTTGAAAGTCGAACAATTGAGTGTATCTAAATTATATATATCCATCATAGCTATCTAGTGTATATACAGCATAATAATATATATATATATATATATATATATATATTTATAGATTTATATATATATATATATATATATATATATAAATATATATAAATATATATATATATATATATATATATATATATATATATATAATATATATATATATATATATATATATATATATATCATAGCAATCATCTGTATATACACTGTAGCCATGGGACATGACATTTTGTGCCTTATTACAGGGACAGGTGATTAGTTTATGATCCCTAATGGTTGGGAAGTGATTGCACTGATACAAGGAAAGGAAAATCTGTCCAATCAAAGTTTACAAAGAAATGCCTGCTGAGCATTTAATATGGAGATTCCTGCTAACCTTGAGCAAGCCATTATGTATGTGCATATATGCATCGCCTATGTGATTAGCAGCAATGGTGCCCACTGCAAGAGTTAACCCCCCTCCCCCACAACCACCATGCAGCAGGTACACTTATTTCTACCTTGAAGACTTTTTTCATGGGTTAAATTCATTAGGAAATAAAATAGTTAATTCACCCTGGTGGGTGGATGGTGGGGGTTATTTGCTGCAGAGGAACCAATGAATGATAGGATCAATTAACATAACCATTGATTGGGGGGTGGGGCTGGGATCTCCACCTCTAGAGTAAATAAGCCAATTTAATGGCTTTTCAGGTTGGAGGAGCCATCTTCATGGTCATACTGGAAGGAGCAGTTGAGGTGTGAGGAAGCTGGTGGAAAGGTTTCAGTGGCCCTTTTTGTGCTAAGAAACACTGGTGGCTTTTGGACAAGGACTAGCCTCTCCAGTGTTTCATTCAGGCAATTGAAGTGGGACTTGAACTTTTTACTTAACTTGGAGCCCAGGAGACCAGAGAATTTTCAGAGTTTGGGGTCATGTACAGCCAACAGCCTTACTCTTCATTTACCCTGAACCATGGGATCATCCAAGATGGGTTTGGGGGCTACCATCACCCCTCCCAGACCTTTTACTTCCCAGCTGTGAGGACAGAGAGTGGGGATCTGGGGGAGCAACAGGCTCAGGTCATGTCTTGGAACCATGCTCCTCAGCTGGAGCACCCTGGTCACCTCAATCTTCGTGCACCCCCAGGTCACCAGCTAGGAGAGGACACCCCCTGTGCGGTGGAAAGCAGGAAGATCAAGGAGGAAATTGAGGATTCTGATGGGTCAGTAGAGGAGAAGAGTCACCTGGTTCCTCAGTATTACTCTCATGCTTGGTCCCCAGCCTTCTGGCCAGGGAGCCCCAATATTTCCAGCCAGATCCAGAAAAATGCCAGTGTCCTAGGCTCCAATGTCTACCCAACTCTACTGCCCAACCAGAGCCCCATTTCTCCGGAGACTGTAGCAGCTAACATGGAGAGCAGCCGCTGCAGCAGCACCCCCACCCAAGAGGTGGCCAAAGAGGGTGACTCACCTGCCACCCGGACTGTGGCCAGCCCAGGGGTCCAGGAAGAGCTTCTGTCTGAAGATGGGGAGGACACGCTGGTAAGTGGCTACGTGTGCAACTTCTATCCTTTTTGTTTTGTGCTCAACTAGATTGCCAAAGTCTATCATTTTAGTTGGCCTTTAAGGTCTGCCTAATCCTTAAACAAATTTCTTCTATCCATGTGCATGCAAAAATCAATAAGATCATGCTATCTTTAGGCCCCATACACCCTGAAATTTTCAGCAGATATTTGTTTTAGATTTACCAAAACCTTGTAGTGCAAGGGCCTTCCTGATTGAAACTCTTAAGGTTTGACCTCCTTATTGTATGGTTTTGGTAAATCTGAAGACCAAAATATAATCATGTTTATGGGGTGCTTAGAACACACACACACACACACACACACTCACACTGATTTTCTACAGAATTTTGTCTTCAGATTTACCAAAACATGTAGTACAAGGGCCTGCCTGATTGCATACCAATTGAAACTCTTAAGATTTTACCTCCATATTATGTTTTTTGGTGAATCTGAACACAAACGTGTGTGTGTGTGTGTGTGTGTGTGTGTGTGTTCGTTCTAGATTTAGTACTTTGCTTTTTGTCTAGAGCAAGTCTGTATATTTGAAAAGGCAGAATTCCTTATCTGGATACTTGTTACCTGGCTGTGAATTCAAGCATTTAAGAAAAGGGACCCACATGACAGCCAGGCAACTAGCATTCTAAGAAGGAAGGATTGGCAATGTCAGACTCCATACTCTCTCTGGCTACAGAGACCTAGATTAGTAGATGTAAGTCCCCCCCATCATTTTAAATATCTACCTAGAGTCAAAGTTGTCTTGCATCGTGTGTGTGTCATTAGGCAAAACTTGACATGGAGCCCCACTCACGCCCATGGGGGGGGGGGGGGGATAATTCAAGGACAAGAGCCCCCCCCCCCCCCAACCTTGGCCGATGGTGGTCTGTGGGCAGGGGGCTTATTGGAAACTGGAAGCCCCCCTTTAACAAGGTGGCCCCCAGATCCTGCTTTTTAATAACTAAGGGGTGGGGGCTACCCAGTGATGTCACTTGGTGAACCCACCCCTTGTGACGACATTGACTGAGGGCCTGCTTGGTCATTGATATCACAAGGGGTGGTGTCACCGATATTTACTGGTTGTTAGGGATGCTGGTGGCACCGCTCCTGAGTCATAATGCTGCCTGAGCACAGCAGTGTTGAGGCCCCCTGTCAGTCAAAACTGGGGTAATGCATTGGGCAAATTAGCCGGTCGCAAGGCCCCTGTGAGTGCGAGGCCTTAGGCGACTGCCTAATTTGCCTAATTAGAGCCGCCTTTCTGGGGGGGTGCCTGGGGTGGTTATTGTTGCTGCTTCCACCTTTCTGACCGTTTTTTTAAGGCTACACCCATACAAGGTCAGTCTGCAGCCCCCCTTACAGCAGTGTTTTTCAACTCCAGTCCTCAAGGCACACCAACAGGTCATGTTTTCAGGCTTTCCATTATTTTGCACAGGTGATTTGATCAGTTTCACTGCATTAGTAATCACCACAGCCATTTCATCTGAGGGAAATCCTGAAAACTTGACCTGTTGGTGTGCCTTGAGGACTGGAGTTGAAAAACACTGCCTTACAGCATTCAGGGGTGGTTCATCCTGCCATTATTTGCTGGACCTGTTGCTATAGGAGGCATTGCATGTCATGATCCCATGTGGGAATAAATAAATAACAAAAGATAGGCTCTGTAGGCTGATCCCTTTGAGGACCAAGGGACGTATTTGTGTTTTTTTTTTTTTTAATTGCCTGTATCATCTGATTAAAAACCTAAAAAAAGGTGGTGTGTCCAAATGGTTAATTATCATCAAATAGATCTAGCTTTGGTTGCAGCAACAGAAGTGTACAAACTTAAAAAAAAAAAAAAATTGCTGCTTTTGCGTTCCATAGAAGGTGACCTAAATAGTCACAAAAAAGTGACACAAGGGTGGAAATGCATTTATTTATTCAAATGCATTCTTAAAGGGGGGGGGGGGGGGGGATTCAATTTTTATATTTAAGCGGAGGTTCACCCTAAATATAGTCTCTCTCATGTAATCCAGCATACTGGCGTCAGCGGCAGTATGCTGTTTTTTTTTTAAATCCCGCACTTACTGTATTATCTTCAATTTTAATTTCTTTCCCCCACGGTGAACGGCTCTAGTATAGCGCGTCACATCTTACGAAAATACCCGATTAAGGACTCGGGTTATCCTCGGTGAAATGCGGCGCCTGCGCACAGACATAGGAGCTGACTGCGCAGGCGCCGTGTTTCTTCAAGTCCTATTCCGGCTTTTTTCCGGAGGGCGTGACGCGCCATAGCTGTAGGACTCGGAGAAATACGGCGCCTGCGCAGTCAGCTCCTAGGTCTGTGCGCAGGCGCCGCATTTAGCCGAGGATACCCGAGTCCTTAATCGGGTATTTTCGTAAGATGTGACGCGCTATACTGGCGCCGTCCACCACGGGGGTAAGAAATTAAAATTGAAGATAAAACAGTAAGTGGGGGATTTAAAAAAAAAACAGCATGCTGACGCCAGTATGCTGGATCACATGGGAGAGATTATATTTAGGGTGAACCACCTCTTTAAGGTAATCTAATCTTATGGTCCTCAAAGGGTTAAATGCCTCCTCCTCCCCCCTCCCCAGATATGAGCAGCAGTAAAAACTGTGTGTACTTTAACTTATTGCTTTCTCTCTTAGGAAATGCCCACTGAGCTGGAAATGGAGCAGTTTGCTAGGGATCTGAAGCAGAAGCGGGTGTCTCTGGGGTTTACACAAGCAGATGTTGGCTATGCCTTGGGCGTTTTGTATGGTAAGAACTCCACCCTTTTTTTTTTTAATGTAAATTGCTTGCTTGGGTTTGAAATCTACTGGAATGTCCCCACATAAAGCCATCCCTACCTATGGAATCGCCCCCCTTATGTTAAATTTAGGTTTCTCAGTCTGGGTAGTTACAGAAGTGACCTTTGGGGCCTTTTGCACAGGCCTCCTGATGTGGTTAGGGTTGTCACTTTTCTTCATGCCAAACCCGAGCAGTTTAGCAGTGCACAGTAATCTATTTTTGGTATACACTACAGGAATATAACAGACCTGGGACACCTTTGGGCACTTCAAATGGCAAAATAATGTGGCGCACATAGTGCCCTGTTCTGAGCCACATTCCTGTCTGAATATGTCTGGGTTTCAGGTGGACTGAAACCTGGACACATGATTCAAAACCCAAACTGTCCAGGTGGCAACCCTAGATGGGGGGGGTCCACATGAGAAAACTGACAGGTGGACTTGATTGGAAGGTCCATGCAGCACTATGGGATGACGGATGTAAACTGGACTTTTTTTTTTTTTTTTTTTTTTTTTACAGCTCCCTACTTTCAGGTCTGGGGAAAGGGGCTGCATCCTTCCTTTGCAGGTTGGATGGACAGCAAAGTCGGTTTACACTCATCCAGCCATAGAGTGGGTGTGGGTCCATCGAATATGTATGACTTCCATCCTAGTCTGCTCTGATCAGTGGGGGGGATATGTCCACAGAACCCTTCCTGCTGATTGTGGCAGATGCTGCTCTGTGTGAAAGGAGGCACTAAAATATATGTATTGGGCTCTTTTAAGTGTTCATTTGTGTACATTGTCTAGGCAGAAGAGAGGTATTACACTTCCTCTTGAATAGGGGGTGTTTTTTTTTTTTTTGCTTTCTTCACTTCCTGTTGTGTAATGGGAATGGAATGTCCCAAGATGGACACAGATTGTAATGAAGTTCTAACCCTTAAATAAGGGATTAGTTATTGGTTACCAAGTCTAAGTGGCCCCCGCTTTTCAAAAGGTTGGGCAGCCCTGGTCTACATATTTAAACTTAAAAGGGGGGAAGGGGGGGAGAGAGCAAATATACCTAAATTACTCAAAGTGCCCAACCACGGAGCCCTCTGATGTGGCCCGCGACCCAATGCTGTATCCTGGCCTAGGGCAGCACAGACAGTGTCCCTCCCGGCTTGCAGTACACTGTTGGGCAAGTTAGTTTAGCTCCCCCATAAATCGGCCGCACTGCTTCCAGTATGTGGGCGGTTGGCATTCTGCAACTGTGGGGGGGGCGTCGCTTCTAATTTGTTACCATCATCCCTGTCCCTTTGCAGAGATTTCTTTTCACTTCCTGTCCCATAGCCAAACAGGAAGTGAGAGGAAATCTATGCAAATTAAGGGAATCCATTGCCCCCCTCCCCCAGGCCATCAGAACTAGTCTCCCCATATGAAAATGTCAGAGTGGGTCTTAAACTGCTAGGGGTGTGGCCTTGACAGGAAGGGGTGGGTCATATTTAAATTAGGGGGTGCACAAGTTTAGTCAGGCCTAGGGCATCACAAAACCTAAATACACCCCTGCCGCGACCTCCTCCTATGGGATGGAATAGAATACTGTTATTAAAGGTACGTTTATTACTAAAATCAGTGTGTATATACGGGCATATCTGTTCTGTAGGGGTTACTGGGCTGCTTTCAACCTGATCCACAGGTGCACGGAAGAGCGCCTGCGGGTTACCTGCACTGAGCCATAGACTTCTATTACCTGTGAGTTTGAGCTGGGAGTAGTGTTGTCTGCTCCGCTCATTGTGGTCCACGACCAGTTGCAAAGACTCTTAAGTGGCCCTTGCTCCTCCAAAAGGTTGGGCATCCATGGCGTATTTACCCTGTCTGTAAAAATTATCATAGTGACATTTTATTCATATTTTTATGTTAATATTTATATTTTTCCTTGCAGAAAAGATGTTTAGCCAAACGACAATCTGTAGGTTTGAGTCCCTCCAGCTAAGTTACAAAAATATGTGCCAGCTTAAACCCCTCCTACATCGCTGGCTTTCAGAGGCTGAACACAATGAAAACCTTCAAGAGGTAAGCTGGATTTGAAACAACTTCTAAACTTCCAGAAATTGGTGTGAGCATCCCCCCGCCCCCCCCCCTTTTTTTTTTTTCTGTCCTCACTAGATGCAGATTCTGCACCACATCGACATTGCAACCCATTCCTGGGACCCGATTGCAGAGTGTATGTTACCGACACCCCAAAATCTGCTTCCATGGGTGTGAGCAAAAAAACACGAGTTTGGTGTGATTTGAGAACTACAAATCCATGGCTCAAATCGCACCCCAGAGACGATGCATGTAATTTGCACAAGAATGTGCTGCAATTTGTGTAACTTGCATGCATTATCCTGTAAGACATCAGTGTGAACCCAGGATTAAGGTATATTTGCTTCTGAAAGGCGTTCAGTGAGGCTGCCACTGACTTCGTAGGCTGAGCCAGTGGCTTAATTGGCTGACTTCACTAGCTGCATATTCGGTCCAGGGTTTAAGTCTTCCAATTCCAGTAGTATTTCATAACGGTCCCTTTTTTTGTATCAAAATGTTGGGCTACTCCAGTTTACGCTGTAAGTAAAGCCAAAACCCAAGTATACCATGTACATTCTCGGTGTTTAAGGCATGCACCATCTAAAAGGTTGCAATTGGATTTTTTTTTCTTCTCTAATGTGAGAACAATTCTCCAGCTGACATTTTGTATTTGATTTGGCAAAGAAATCCTTATATTGGCATTTATAGCATAATATTTTGGCAGGCTGGATTATTTGTCAGTTTGTTGTATGCTTTGACTTGTGCCTCTGGAACCGTGTTTGACTGACTATAAATGTATGTATTTTCCCCCCTTAGCTGATCAATCGGGAACAGGCACTGGCTCAGTCCCGAAAGCGGAAACGAAGGACAAACATTGAGAACATTGCCAAAGACAACCTGGAGCTTTATTTTATGAAGAACCCCAAACCAGGACCCCAGGAAATGGAGCAGATTGCCAGGGACCTGCATATGGAGAAGGATGTAAGTTTTGTCTTAATGGGATTGTCAGTCTTTTAGTATTAGGACTTCTAGTGAGGGTTGGTATGTAGGCAGGTGCAGTTGGCTAGTCTGCCACTAGGTGGCTCTTGACACTATTCTGGCATCAGGTTCTAAGCCCCTTTTAGTTGAGTCCTCCTGCATTGATTTCGTGGGTGAGTAAATCCCAGGTTGGGAGGAAGCATATGGCATATGGGGCATGGGAGTCAGGGTGAGTTTCAAAAGGCCTCTTGGGCCAGGCTACATGTTCTGAGTGAGGTTGTTGTTCCCCTGGAGGGTCTCGGGAGAAGTGGAGATGAGTGCAGAGAATCCAGTCCTGTGAGTATTAATCTTCTTGGGTAGAGGGAGACTCTATAGGGAGATTTCTGCTTAAAGTGTTGCATGTGCTTTCACGTGTGACTACTGCAAACTGTCCACTAAATGTGACTGTATTGCCAAGGGCTCCAGACTAGAATGTAAGTTATAACTTTTCCTGGCTTCAATCGGTAAAGTGCAGCAACCTCCAATGTGTGGACATTTCTTCCGTGGGATCCAATATGGTCGAAGGTTTGGCAGGAGACTGTGTTCTAGCAAAAACAGGGACTTGTGCTTTTTGAACCCCCCCCCTCTTGCAGGTGTTTTGATCCTAGAAACTGTGCAGGTGTTTTGATCCTAGAAACTGTGCTGACTTCACAAGGTCCCAAGCTGGAAGTACTCCAGTGAAACCCAGGCAAATTGGTAGCTGGGCAATCCAGGTTGGCTGGGAGGGAGTCCAACATTAAAAGAATCAAGACCTAAAGGGGGTTTGTGTATAGGTGTTGGTGGTTGTCTTTGCCTAGGCAGGAATGCACAGGTGGTAATAAAATGGAAATGGTGTCCTGACTTCAGTACTTGAATTATTGATCTGGTACAAGTAAAGAGTTGAGAAATATGTATTATATAACTAGTAGGGCTGTTACTGATCAAAATTTTTGTGTTCGATTAATCGTTTGTTTTTTTAATCGATTAATCGACTAATTTTGATTAATTATAACACAAATACAGATCCAACTACCTTTAGCTGATCTCCCTGCTGGCTGATTCCCAGTGCAGCTACCAACCACTGGAAAAATGGATAGCAGTATACAAATAACACACAAAAGGCAGCGCTCGATGGCAATAGCATTAAAACTTTTATAGTCTTCAAGTACGTAACCAAATATTGCACAGGAGATAAAATCGATGTAGCTACATAAACTGTAAACATGGCGTGAGTAATGCCAAACGGTAGCAAAAGCAGTCATAAAAACATGTAGCGAAGTATGATGCTGGTATAAAAATGTGTACAACGATACCACTGCTGAATCCAGATGAGGAGGGGTTAACATCAGTCCGTCGGCATGTAGATGTCCTGTGAAGGGAACTATCACAACTCCCAGTGGATGGTTGTAGAATCCCAGGTTGATAGAGGGAAGTGATAGAGGGAAGTGTAACAGCCCTTGCGTGTGGCAGATAGGAAGGTCCCGCCGGCATGCAGATATGAAGGCACAGCAAAGGAGCCCTTCAGATGAACACGGCAAGCCCTGCTGGTGTCCGTGATGTTACCGGATCTCCGAATGGTACTCCCTGAAGGCCCAGAAGCCGGCGGAGAGGTGAGTACCAATCAAAAGAATTTTGATCGATCAAAAAAATTAAAGATTAATCGATCAATTAAAAGTTAATTTGCACAGTCCTAATAACTAGCTATGTAATCTTTCCTGTCTGGACATGACTCCAGGAACTAGTAATAGAGGAAAGCAGCGGCAGCCTTCACATTTCCCTGACAGAGGTAACTCTGGGTGAACTAGTGGAGTGAGCACTAAATTTGCTTGCCCCAAGACTGCCTACACCACCATATATGGGAACCAGGTTGCTGGCCACAGTGGCAAGGTGCTGTAAGGTGACTGACCAGCATTCTAGTAATCTTTTTGCATAGTGTGGTGTGCAGACTCTGGAGGCATTGGGCAAATGGAGTAGGTCAACCTGTTTCTACGTTGCTAGCAGTTGGGTGCTAGAAATGGAGTACTTGGAGTAGTATATTACTCAGGGCTGATGCAAGATTTTTTTGACACCCTAGGCAAAACCTAATTTTTACACCCCGTCTCCACTCCTGACTCCATCCCCTTTTCCCTGCCCATGTAAACGCCACCTTTTTAATAAAGTGCCCATCAAAGAATGTTTGCTTGCTTTCGGGAGTCTGGGCACAGGCACTGTCCTCTGCCGCTGTTGTGCCTCTGACACTATGTTCGAACGAAGCAGTGGCTGCCTGCCGATGCTAAGAATTGGTTGCTTGCTGCAAAGAGAAGGGTAGGAACACCAGTAACCTGGCGCCCTAGGCAGCTGCCCAGTGGTAGCACTGGACCTGATGCTACTATTCAACTAAAATGCATAAGCTTTTCTGGGACTGCAACCATGATAATTAGGACCTAGATGGATGGCAGTGTGGCTGGCAGCACTTCATATGGCAGTCTGAATCCCATGTGGGTTGCTGTGTTGCCCCTTAGACAACAGCCACTGTCTCTATAGAAATCTGGTTATGTTTGACTGGTTTCAGACTCTGGGTTCACACGGATACTACACAACAGTGATACGACTTTCATCCTACATTTCTCTGCGACATCAGTACTACATTGGGTCTGACTTTTTCATGAACTGGATACTACTTTGATCCGACTTTGATAATCTGACTTGTTCTTTGACCATCAAAATAATCCTAATGTGAGATTACTTTTACTGCTTCTGTAATCGCCATGTCGGATGGTTAGGACAAGGCTCCTACTTTCATCCGACTTCAATGGGTTGAAGTAGGATCAAAGTCGGACCAATGGTGCAGGAACTTTTTTTCATAGTCTGACCGACTTGTGTCGGACAGTTAAGACCCCTCTCATAGGGAAACATTGATTTTATTTTCATGCGACATGAGCTCCTAATATCAGAGCGTTTGTCGTACCGGTGTGAACCTGGCCTCATGGTGTTTTAGAGAACTTATTTCAGTTTAACAAGTGAAGCGGGTTCTACTTAACGAGCTGTATCTACAGACTATTGTCCTAAATAAAGAAAAATTCTGGTCTCTGTACTATCATATCTTAAAATGTCTTTGTTCTATAGGTGGTCCGTGTCTGGTTCTGTAATCGCCGTCAGAAGGATAAGCGTCAGATTATGAAGGAGCCTCATAATGACGGTTATGAACAGCAACACCTCGTCCCTCATGGAGTTTTTTCTCATCAGGAGATGCCATCACCAGGATATATGTCTGGGTCGCCGCCAATGTACAACCCTGCTTTTAACCACAAAAACGACATGTTCCAACAACCTGTGCCACATGGAATGCAGCTTGGAAATCAAATCTGCTAACTTTGAGTCTAGGACTTCATTGACATGGGACTACTGGCCTTCCCTGCTTGTACCAGGATTGTGTTCTGGCTCCAGTGTGAAGACTTTGTTTTATTTTTAACTTAACTTTTTAGACACTTTTAATGCTCCGCAAGACTCTTAAGTGTCTCTAATTTGTTACTCCCATGTGTGCCACTGTCTACCTCTAATCTACAAAGTGCGTTTCTCCCCTTCCTCAAATTTAGAGGCGTTAAATAGGGAGTGCTCGGGATCTTTGTTTTTAAAAGAAACTGATATAATGTATTTTAAGTGGCCTGCTGGGAGAATTTTATTCTGGTGTGTTTTTGTTTGTTTTTTTTGATATTTTTTTAAAATGCCTTTGTCAACCAGTTTGCTATTGGGTACCAACAAGGTTAGGATTGGAAGGACCTCTTGAAGTTTGGATACCAGAGGCCTGACTCCCAGCTTGAGGCTTATGGGGGGGGGGATGTAGATGGCTTTTTTTTCAGTTGGGGGGGGGGGGGTTGGGGGGGGGTACTGGACAAATGCTGGAATATGATGTACTTCAGGCTGGGTTCACATGCAGCCCACGGCAGGGGTCTCGTGTGTCAGTTTTGGATACTATTTCAGTCCTAATTTTTTTTTTTTTTTTTTTTTTTTTTTTTTTTTTCTGAAATAGACCAAAAGATGCACACGTCTCCTGTGCAAATTCACAGTGGAGAAATGTGAATTGGCTCCATGCTAGATTCCTGGCTGTTACACTGGCATACTTTGTTTCATTACTTGTGGGACTAGCCTAAAACAAGGGACTTTCTGTTTTTTGCACAGAACTTCTGCTCTAAACCTGTTCTTGGGTTGGTGACTTAATTTTGAAACGTGTTGGGTGGGTAGAACAACCAGGAAGCTAACATTTTAGAGAAGTGGTAAACTTTGGAGGTTTTCCTTATGCATGCCTACGCGAAACGAGTCTGTTAAAAACTGGTTAACATTGCATCTCATGATTGTATATTGTCACATCGGTTATTTAAAGCATGAATTTTTCCCTCCCGTTCTGCAGACTTGCCCCAAGCTGCTATGTATGTTTTTTTTGCACATATGTACACATGTAAATATAGTCAATTGGATAAAGGAGATTTTAATGCTATTTTTTTTTTTTTGTTTTTTCTCTACGAATGGGCTTGTAAAGGCTTTGTGGACAAAAGCTGACGTCTTTGGCTGTGCTGGGTTAGAGTAGCCACTCCGCAGGGATGTGAGGTCAGTGGCTGGTGAGGCACTGGCTAGTACCGGAGCCAGATACACACAGGTTACATACACCGCGATCGTTTGCTTGAAAGCAATAATTCTAGCACTGGACCTTTCTAATCGTGTAACCTGTACACTTTACAGAGTCGCCTATAGAGATTAAGTACTGAATCTTGGCACCATTCCACAAGTGTGCGCAATTTTAAAGCGAGACATGTTGGGTATGCCTTTTACTCGACGTAACATATTTTTTCACCTTGAGATTACCCCACTGTGCGCCCTGCATCCTTCAATATCTTTTACTGTGTACCACCTCTCCACAACTGGACCTCTGGACCTCTTTACATTACACAGCAGCCTGTCAGTGCTGCATATCATGCAAACTATTGGTGCCCATAAATTCTACATATCGGTGCCACTTTATCAGTGTCAACTCATCAGTGCCCTTTAGGGGAAAATAATTTTATGGCTCAGCAAAGTGTTTCTTTTGTGCAGCAAAAATGTACTTTGTTTTATTTTAAAGATATTGGCTATTGGTTTTTCCGGACTATGACATCACCTAGCCCCCCCTACAACAGCCAAATGGCACAAAACTGGTCTCGTTGGTTAGTGCTACGTTTGTGCTGCTAAATTTTTATTTGTGCTGTTATGTTTTTAAACTTCTAACTTTTTTTTTTTTTTTTTTTTTCAAACCCCACTCACTTTGCCCACCTTACAATCAGCACAAATAACCTCAAGTGTTTCTTTAGTGCTATGTTTGTGCTGCTAAAATTTTCTATCTTTTTATTTTTTATTTTTGCATTAATGATTTATTTAAAGGTCACACAGCCCCCCTACAAGCGCCCAAATGACACAACTGGTCTCAGTTAGTGCTACGTTTGTGCTGCTAAACTTTATGTTCTCTCTTTTTTATTTTTGTGTTATTAATTTATTAAAGGTCACTCAGCCCCCCCACCACCCCGAAAGGACACAAAACCGGTGTCGTTGGTTAGTGATACATTTGTGCTGCTAAAATTTGTATTTGTGTTATGATTAAGTTATAATCTTTTTTAATTTTTTCAAACCCCACTCACTTTGCCCCCATACAATCTGCACAAATAAACTCAAATGTTTCTTCAGTGCTATGGTTGTGCTGCTAATATTTGTTTGTGCTGTTATGGTTTTAAGATATAGCAGCTTGTTTAATTTGATAACACACTTGCTTTGCACCCCATGTTATTATATCTTAAACAAACATACTATTTGCTAGTGCTACGTTTGGGCTTTTTTGTGCCACAAAAAATACAAATTTGTGCTGCTTTGTTTTTTTCCAAATTTCTATTATCTTAAAAATAAGACGATTGACATCACCCTGCCCTCCTGTCCCATACCTGGTTAGTGATCTCCTGGTTACACAGCAGCAATGAGAGGTACGAGTGCCTGTGATCAGTCCAATAGACTGCATGGTGGCAGCAGTCGGCTTGTGGATGTGGCGGCAGAACCGGCTGGTGGCATATAAGCTGGCACTGAGTTTGGCTGGCAGCAGTCTGGGGTTAAACGGCTGGAAGCAGGAGACAGGTGAGGCCTTGCTGGACTGAAGAGCTGTACCAGGCTGGATGAGCAGGGTCAGATGAGCCGTGTCCATAATGGTCGGGCATAGACGGCAGACAACAGGATAGTCAGGTCACAAGCCAAATTGGCAACAGGAGTTAGATCAGGCAAGAACAGAAGGCAGAATCCAGAGACAAGCCAGGGCAGGTGGCAGTCAAACAGAGGGCAGGAGCAACCTGGGTTAGGATCAGAAGTCAAACACAGAAGCTGCACACCAAACTGCAGCCTGTTTAAATAGTCTGTCTGGTGCAAGCATTGATGAAAGGCTCGGGCTCATCTGCCTTGCCAGTCTGCGCATATGCACAGGGAGATTTGTGCTATGGGCAAGCCCTTTTACACTCCTTTTTTTTTTTTCCCCAGTTATTTTAATAAAGGTCACCCAGCCCCCCTACAAGAGACACAAAACCAGGCTGGTTGGTGCCTCCTTTGTGATGTTTAAATATCAGTTCTTAGGCCCCATGCACACGAGACGCTGGTAAACTCGAGTTCAGAGGCGTTTGGGCGTTTTTTTCAACTGCCCCTGAACACATTTAATGTTATCCTGACTGCGCAGGCGCCGTATATAGCCGCGTCACGCCCTCCGAAAAAAGCCGAACTAGGAACGGCTATTTACGGCGCCTGCGCAGTCAGCTCCTGGGTCTGTGCGAAGGCGCCGAGAAGAGCCGAACGCTAATCGGCTGTTTCCGGAAGGCATGACGCCTTATAGCGGCGACATACCGCGGTGTGCCCAAAATTAAATGATCTATTATAAAGTAAGAATATGGATTAAAAAAAAAAAAAGCATGCTGACGCCCGTATGCTGGATGGGATGAAACAAAGTGGTTTTAAGGGTGTAACTCTGCTTTAATGGAGCTAGTGTTTCATTTTATCCTGATTATTCGGCGGAAATACAGAAGCGAAGGGCGAGATTCTCCGATGTCAAGAAGAGATTACAACGGCTACGGGCCTCGTACGCCATGCTGTTCCCAGCGAAGCTCCGAATCATAGCTGGCGGTCAATCCCATTTCTTTGAATCGGCGACTGATGCGTCATCCTGGCTGGATGCCAACGAGCATGCGATTCGTCAGGAGGACAGGGGGCAGCAGCGGAGGGAGACTGATTTATAGCCTTCGCAGATTCCGGTTCGGTACAGGTTAGTCCAACCAAGTTTGGCTGGGAAGTCACAACCTACAGTTTTTTCACCAGCGTTGTGAGCAAGTGAATTCATCTAACAAGCAGTTTAGTGATTTTTCACCATTTTTTCCTTATGGTCATTTTCTTCAAGTTGCATCCGAAGGGTGGGGCCATAATGTTTGGCTTGGCCTGCGGTTTTTCTCAGTTTTCTCAGTTTTTTCTGATTTTTGTTTTCCTTTTTTTCTTTTCCCTTTGCAACCCCCACCCTGTGTACTGCGGTATGGAGGGCTCTCCTTGCGGTCACTGGGGCACCTGGTTTGCCGATTGCATGCATGTTTTTTTTTTCTTTTGCTCTGTTCTTTTGTTATCACAGCTGCAGCTCTGAACAGTGTCGATGTGCTCGCAGGAAACTCTTGAATCTGAGGGGGCCTGGAGAGCGTGTTTTTCTGTTACACGTTACGCAGATCACAGGTACTTTGTTTTTTATACACTTGGCGCACTGGACCTATACACACCCTACAGCGCCTAGGGTACACATGTTCAGTTACTTTTTTCGGGTTTTAAGACTGTTTGAGAATGAGTACTGTCACATTGCTTTCCTGGAATATTAGGGGTGTTCATAGCCCCCTAAAACGCACCATGGTTACTACGGTTTTGAAAAAGTACTCCCCCGCTATATTTGTCCTGCAGGAGACTTACCTGGTGCCAGACACAGTTTCCTTCCTGGGTTTTTACTGGGTGGGTTGGGCCTACCATTCCACTTATACTTCCTATTCAAGGGGGGTGAGTGTGTTGCTCCATAAAGCCCTGGAGTTTCATCTGTTGGACAAATTGATAGATGTTGAGGGGCGCTTTGTGGTTTTGTTGTGTAAAATTTGTCAATTGAAATGTATCCTTGCTGCTGTGTATGTACCCCCTCCATTTAACTCTGAGGTATTGCGGATATTGCTAATGTACCAGTTGGACCACCCTGATGTGCCGCTTATTATCGTGGGTGATTTCAATTGTTATATGGATCCTGTCATGGACAAACATTCGCCTCCTGTGGCTTCCCGCAACAGAGCTCGAACAGCACTGCAGAAGTTCACTGAGGAGTTGGGGTGGATTGACCCGTGGCGTAAGTCGTAACCCACAGCAAAAGTTGTTCTCCGGTTTTTCTAAAACTCACCTCTCCCTGTCATGCATTGACTTATGCTTATCCCCCCCCCCCCCAAGAGGCTAACCTGTTGGAGGATCTTCGATATCTGGTGAGAGGGGTTTTGGATCACTCTCCACTTGTGATGTCCCTGATTGTTAGGCCCTCTGCGGATCTCCCTAGGGCTCCCTGGAAGCTCAATGCCTTTTGGCTTAATTTATTCCCTTCCCATGAACGAGTTACGGAGGAGATTGCTGGGTTTTGGCGGCGCCATGAGGATCATTCTGACTTGGGATTGACCTGGGAGACGTTTAAAGCATTCCTCAGGGGAATCTTGATAATGGAGGTTACGGGTATCAAGGCTAAAACAAACGGTGTACGGGAACAATCCGAATTATTGGTGAGTAGATTGGAGGCTGAATTTATTGATGACCCTTCTGACGCATCTAGGGAAGCGTGGATGGCAGCACAGGAGGCAGTGGATAGGATTACTAGGGAGGCGGCTGATAGAAAACGTTTTTTTTTATAAACAGACTTTCTTTGAGGAGGGTGAGCAGACAGGCCGTTTGCTAGCAAAAATAGTGAAGGCGTCACAAACGTCCCCATCCATCGGTGCACTTCATCGGGCTACCCAGCGGGTGTTCCTGGACTCTCCGATAAAGTTGGAGCTACAGGAGGCTGTCAGTCTTTTTCCTAATTCTAAATCCCCGGGAGACGATGGTCTTCCCATGGAAATTTTAAAGCAGTATGGGGGTATAGTTTTGCCACGCCTGCTTAAGTTTCTTAATTATGCCAGGGAAAAGTGTTTACCGGATTCTATGACCAGAGCTTGCATTGTTCTCCTTTTTAAAACCAGGTAAGGACCCACTTGACACGGGTTCATACAGAGCGATATTAAAATCCTAGCGAAGGTCCTGCCTCTGAGACTCAACAAGATTATCTCCTCTATCATTCACACAGATCAATCTGGCTTTATGCCCCAAAAGTGTACAGCCATCAATCTTCGCAGACTTTATCTGAACATTCAGACGGTGTTGGAAAACATGGGGAATAGAGCTCTATTGTCATTAGATGCCCATAAGGCTTTTGATAGTATAGAATGGGGCTATCTCTGGGCTGTTATGGGCAAATTTGGCTTTGGTAAACAGTTCCTGTCATGGGTGAAGCTGTTATATTGTTCGCCCAGGGCGGTGATTAGGGAGGCGGGGCATGTCTCAAAACCTTTTACCCTGCATAGGGGTACCCGTCAGGGTTTCCCGCTGTCCCTGCTTCTCTTTGCTGTCGCCATTGAGCCCATGGCAGCCTTGATCAGAGAGAACCAGAAGGTGAGGGGCCTTCAATATGGGGGGATTCAGGAGAAGATTCCATGCTTCTTTTGGGTGACACTGATGGATCCCTGAAGGAGGCTATGGAAGTAATCGGCAGGTTTGGGTCCTATTCTGGCCTAGTCATCAACTGTACCAAGTCCTCGCTTCTACTGTTGGATGATATCCCGGGTGGCGGGGAGCGAATGATACACAAGGTATCCACGGGATTCAAGTATCTTGGTATCCAGCTTACCTCTGAACCGTGACTTTCTTACACTCAATTTGACACCGCTACTAAATAGAATTAGAGATAAAGTTAAAATCTGGTCTCGCCTCAGGATGTCCCTGGTTGGCAGGGTCAATCTTATTTAAATGATTTTTATGCCCCAGCTTTTATACCTCTTGCACAATACCCCTATGGTCATCCCTCTAAAAATGTTCAGAATTATTAACTCCCTTTTCAGGACCTTCATTTGGCAGGCTAAAACCCCTAGGGTGAAACTGGAGCAATTTCAAAAGCCTAAGACGGCGGGAGGCCTCGCCCTCCCTAATCCTTGGGTCTACTATTTGGTGGCTCAGGCACAGCACATCGCCAGGGCTATGCTAGAGAGCCAGGTTCTTGGAGGTGGTGGGGGACAATCGGATCCCATTAGGGCCCTGATGTGCTATGCCACTGGCCTCGATAGCGTACCTACTGGTATGGAGGCCTTGGCGTATGCATCTTCCAACAAAAAGTTTCCCACGTATGCGCTGCTGCAAAAAATCTGGAACAAACTTAGACAGTTGCAGGAGGTGGAGGGGTTCACAGGTTATAGCCCGATATGGGTACTATGGAGAGTTGCTCTCACTGGACTGTGGGGCGCGGTGGAGGAGGTACGGTGTTACACTTCTGAGGCATATTTTTGAGGTGGGTGAATTGATCCCCTTCCCTGTATTGAGGGAGAGGTACTGCCTTTCACAATCCATGCTCTTCCACTACATGCAGTTGAAGCACGCGGTGATGGCACAGGTAGGGGGGGCCCTGTGGGTTCTTTCGCACACACCGATATTTAAATTTATGGCAGAAGTATCTCAGTTTAAGGGATTTATTTCTAGCGCTTACTCCAGGATTTTGAATATATATTTGGGGGGTTTTCCCCCTTACGGTATTTACTAAGTGGGAGAGGGACGTGGGGACATTTGAGGATGAGCAATGGGAGGAGGCGCTTCAGGCAGTGCAGTTGTGCTCCCTGAATGTGGCCCAGCGGTTGTCCCAATTATACATAGTTCTCAGAGTGCATTACACGCCCGATAGGCTGTTTAAAATGGGTGTGAGATCAGACTCCAGCTGCACTAAATGTGCAAGGGACCATGGAGACCTGATTCATTTGTTGTGGCGGTGCCCCAAGCTTCATCTGTTCTGGTCAGGGGTCGTGGCTCTTCTTAACAGGGTTTACCTGACTAACATACCTATTAACCCGAAGCCATGTCTTTTGGGAATTATGAATGATATCTCGATGGACGATAATAGCAGGCTGGCCATATTGAGAGCTCTATTCCAGGCCCGCAGATTAATTCTTCTGCGTTGGAAGGCGGTTGATCCCCCCAACGTTGAAGGAATGGATTACTCAAATGGGCGCCACCATAAGAATGGATAAATATGTCTATCAGCATAGGGGTTGTCCGGGTAAATTTGAGCGTATGTGGTCCCTATGGTTAGATTCCCCTGGCCTGTCCCCGGTTGATTTGGTCTTAGACAGATTGTTTAGTTAGATGGAGGGCATTCGGCTGTGCTGTAAAGAGGGCGGGGAGTTAGACTCATTGTATATATGGGATTCGGGTGCTGTGAGGATCTCTTGCGGGACTGGTACCATCGGAATAATGGCGTAATCTATGTATTTTATGTTATGGAGGAGGTGGTTGTACTTCTTGTTTGAACTGTTATCTGCACTGCTGGAATGTTGTGACGATGTAAGCATGAGCTGTGAATTTGCTGTGATTTTCCCCTTTGTTTGTTTTGTGTCCAATTTTTTTTTTGTGTTTTTTTCTTTTTTCTTCTTCAATAAACATCTTTGATTTAAAAAAAAAAACATAACGGCACAAATAATTTTTTTTTAGCAGCACTAACCAACGAGACCAGTTTTGTGTCATTTGGGCGCTGTGTGACCTTTAATAAATCATTAACCACTTAAGGACCGCCTCCTGCAGATTTACGTCGGCAGAATGGCACGGCTGGGCACATCAACGTATATATACGTTGGTTTTAGTACCCAGCCGTGGGTCGCGGGCGCGACCCGGTCCGAAGCTCCGGGACCGCGGGATTCGCGGACCCGATCGCCGCTGCAGTGCGGCGATCCGTCCCTGGAGCGGAAGAACGGGGAGAGCCGTGTGTACACACGGCTTCCCCGTGCTTCTCTGTGGCCGGAGCATCGATCGCGTCATCCCTGTAATAGGGGGACGCGATCGATGACATCACACCTACAGCCACACCCCCCTACAGTAGTAAACACACACATTAGGTACACATTCCCTACAGCGCCACCTGTGGTTAACTCCCAAACTGCAACTGTCATTTCCACAGTAAACAATGCAATTTAAATGCATTTTTTGCTGTGAAAATGACAATTGTCCCAAAAATGTGTAAAAATTGTCCGAAGTGTCCGCCATATTGTCGCAGTCACGAAAAAAATCGCTGATCGCCGCTATTAGTAGTAAAAAAAAAAAAAAATTATAAAAATGCAATAAAACTATCCCTTATTTTGTAAACGCTATAAATTTTGTGAAAACCAACCGATAAACGCTTATTGCGATTTTTTTTTTTACCAAAAATATGTAGAAGAATACGTATCGGCCTAAACTGAGGAAAAAAAATGTTTTTTTATATATTTTTGGGGGATATTTATTATAGCAAAAAGTAAAAAATATTGCATTTTTTTTTAAATTGTCGCTCTACCGCAGAGGTGATCAAATACCACCAAAAGAAAGCTCTATTTGTGGGAAAAAAAGGAGGCAAATTTTGTTTGGGAGCCACGTCGCACGACCGCGCAATTGTCTGTTAAAGCGACGCAGTGCCGAATCGCAAAAACCCCTTGGGTCATTTGCCAGCGTATTGGTCCGGGTCTTAAGTGGTTAACGCAAAAAACGATAAAAGATAGAAAGGAAATTTAAACAGCACTAAAGAAACACACTTGAGTTTTTTATTTTTTATTTGTACTGATTGTAAGGTGGGCAAAATGAGTGGGGTTTGAAAAAAATAAACTGTTATAACTTTAAAACCATAACGGCACAAATTTTTTTTTAGCAGCACAAACCAATGAGACCGGTTTCGTGTCATTTGGGCTTTGTAGGGGGGCTGATTGACCTTTAATACATTTTTAATAGGGCTGTTACTGATCCAAATTTTTGTGTTTTTTTTTAAATCGATTAATCGACTAATTTCGATTAATTATGAAGCACATACAGATCCAGCAACTTTTAGCTGATCTCCTTGCAGGCCGATTCCCAGTGCAGCTCCAACCACTGGAAAAATAGATAGCAGGATAAAAAAACCACACAAAGGCAGCGCTCGATGGGAATAGCATTAAAACTTTTATAGTCTTCAAGTAGGTAACCAAATAAATATTGCACTGGAGATAAAATCGATGTAGCTACATAAACTGTAAAAATGGTGCGAGTAATACCAAACGGTACCAAAAGCAGTCCTAAAAACATGTAGCCAAGTATGATACTGGTATAAAAATGTGTACAACGATACCACTGCTGAATCCAGATGAGGAGAGGTTAACATCAGTCCGTCAGCATGTAGATGTCCCGTGAAGGGAACTATCACAACTCCCAGTGGATGGCTGTAGAATCCCAGGTTGATAGAGAGAATTGATAGAGGGAAGTAACAGCCCTTGCGTGTGGCAGATAGTAAGGTCCCGCCGGCATGTAGATATGAAGGCACAGCAAAGGAGCCCTTCAGATGGACACGGCAAGCCCCGCCGGTGTTCGTGACGTCACCGGATCTCTGACGAAGACTGAAAGCCCAGAAGCCGGCGGAGAAGTGAGTACCAATCAAAAGAATTTTAATCGATCAAAAATATTTTGATCGATCAAAAAAATTAAAGATTAATCGATTAATTAAAAGTTAATTTGCACAGCCCTAATTTTTAATATTGCAAAAACTATGAAAGATAGACCGGAAATGTTGGCAGCACAACGAGACCAGTTTTGTGCCATTTGGCTGTTGTAGGGGGGCTAGGTGATGTCATAGTCTGGAAAAAACAATTGCTAATAACTTCAAAATAAAAGCAGCACAAACGTAAATTTTTGCGGCACAAACGAAGCACTAAAGAAACACACTTGAGTTTTTATTTGTGCTGATTGTAGTGGGCCAGCTTCGCTGAGCTCAATTTTATGATGGTAACAAAAGTTTTGGTACAGTGTTGCATGACGGCAATTGTCATTCAAAGTGTGACAGCCCTGAAAGATAAATATTTTGTCCTGGGCAGGAAGGAGCGTAAGTGCCTGGTATTGAAGTGGTTAAAGGAAGCCCATTGCCTATTTTAACTAGTTGGTGTGTGTACCACTTGTTTGTCACACTCGGTTTGTAGATATTCGAAAGAGTCATAATTTCCCAATTGTTTTTTCACAAGTTAGCATCCGGGCCAGTTGTTGGCACTTATAACCAGTTTAAAAGAAATTGAAACTCGATCTCCTTTTCACTACATCATACAAAGGGCGCTTTTCAATAAGTGTTAATGAGATCTGAGTGGTCATTGTTGCTGTGGGGCGGCTCCATGTTTTCCGTAGTGGAGTCATGAGAAGTGAGCCATTCCACCGCTTGATTGTTCTTACGGGTGCCGAAAAGGGACGTCTTTCCCCCTCCGGTGTGACTCCCGAATCACTGCTGCGATCGGTGAGATGCTGATCATAGAGATTTCAGGCGGACCAGATGGTTGCTGGAGTCTCTATGATCGTTGGAGGCCGGGCGTGATGTTATGATGTCACGCACGGCCTCTGCATTTAAAAACACGCCGCCTCAGCCGTGTGTGTGTAGCCCCCCTTACTTTCTGTATTAGCACTACGCTAAAGTTAGTGGGGAATGGGTTGCTGTCGATGGGTCGGTCGGTCCTGTGGGTCGGTCTGCGCTCCGGGGGTGTTGGTCTCACCCCCGGACGACAGGTGGCGCCAGAGGGGTTCTAACAGAGCAGCTCTTCCCCAGAAGCCAATTGGAGGAGTTTTTCCCCTCGCGGGGAGGAGCGAAGTGCCAGAATTTGCCTGGGCCTGAAGTGGTTAGTGATTCATGATGGCTGTGCCTGGAGTTCAGCACCAGCCAAAGTGGTACCTCAACCACAGATGTCATTCCAGGCACATGTAAGAACTTATAAAAATACAGTTACATATTCATTAAAAGTGATTCAAACTTTTTTCTTGTTTTGTTGACCTCCTGTAATCTCCTTAGCGAGATGGAGGAACGCATTATAAGCCACCAAGCGCTTCAGCAATAAACAGGTGATGATAGCAGAGTGAGCATTGGGTGTTTACATAACTCCCAACTTTCTGAGATGGGAATGAGGGACACCTATCAACAAAAGTATGCAGGCATAGGACACGCCCCCTTAAAGGTGAATTGTACAAAAAAAAACAAGATTGGTTAAGCCCACAAGTGTTTTTACCACTACTATTTCTTTAGATTGGCTTTTGAAATTTACAAATGCAGCAATTTAGAAATCGGATGAAAGGTTTCGCACTGGAAAACACTTTTTGATAGATAAAAAGTGCGTTTAATATACAGCTATACAGATCAGACCAAAATGCGGGACATTGTTCCAAATAAGGGACAGTCCCTCGAAATCAGGGACAGTTGGGAGCTATGCTCATAGGTGTGCGCAGGAAGTGTGTCGGATGTGCCTGGGCACACCCTAATCACAGCTTGAGGTCCAGATTTCCCCTGCAGATTTTGCTGAAGAGATTCAAATTTTTTAAAATAAAAGCTACTGACACTGTCCACTGCCTTACTGACACCAACCTCTGCTCTACTAATAAGTCCACTGCTTTACTGACACTATCCATGTTTAATACATTTTGGGTGCACACTCTAATGCAGGGATCCTCAAACTACGGCCCTCCAGCTGTTGTAGAACTACACATCCCACGAGGCATTGTAACACACTGACATTCACAGACATGACTAGGCATGATGGGAATTGTAGTTCCTGAACCACTGGAGGGCCATAGTTTGAAGACCCCTGCTCTAATGCAATAGGTTGTGCACCCCTATGACAGTACTCCTGTACCCTCTGCATAAATGCCCTGTGTGCATAAGGCCCAAGTGTGTGGCCGGGTAGTGCTGACCTCTATCGGGCTTAGATCTGATGTCTGGATCACAAGACTTGCTGAACAGAATTTCAAATCCTTTGGCTAGCAATACAGTATCTGCCAATATACTGTACATACTGACAGATATTAAACAAGACAAAAGCATGCTTGCGCAAAGCGTTAAGAAATTTGAATGTGACTCAACATTGATAGCTACACTTGCCATATATCCAAAAAATATATATATTTGCCAATATAAATAATAATTGTGTAGCACTATCTAGTACAGTGCTAGTACTAATGTAACACCCCAAAGGATATAAAAGTATTTAAACACTTATACTTCTAAAGCAATTAAACTCATCACATGCACCATACTACCAACAGTATTTGTAATTGTAATTTGGAGTTTTGTCTGACGGACTTGTGTACATACGATAGGAAAATCTGACATAAGACCGTTGTCCACGGAAAATTTATAAGCCTGCCATCAAAAATTTGTCCGGAAAGTCTGACAACAATTGTCTGGGGTTTAGGCCAACAGTCTGTTATTACACAATTCCCGTCGGAAAATCCGATCATGTGTACAAGGCTTTAGTCTGTAGGGTTCAATACTGAGTTGGCCCACCCTTTGCAGCTATACCAGCTTCCACCCTTTGCAGCTATACCAGCTTCCACCCTTTGCAGCTATACCAGCTTCCGCCCTTTGCAGCTATACCAGCTTCCACCCTTTGCAGCTATACCAGCTTCCGCCCTTTGCAGCTATACCAGCTTCCACCCTTTGCAGCTATACCAGCTTCCACCCTTTGCAGCTATACCAGCTTCCACCCTTTGTAGCTATACCAGCTTCCGCCCTTTGCAGCTATACCAGCTTCCGCCCTTTGCAGCTATACCAGCTTCCGCCCTTTGCAGCTATACCAGCTTCCGCCCTTTGCAGCTATACCAGCTTCCACCCTTTGCAGCTATACCAGCTTCCACCCTTTGCAATAATACCAGCTTCCGCCCTTTGCAGCTATACCAGCTTCCGCCCTTTGCAGCTATACCAGCTTCCGCCCTTTGCAGCTATACCAGCTTCCGCCCTTTGCAGCTATACCAGCTTCCACCCTTTGCAGCTATACCAGCTTCCGCCCTTTGCAGCTATACCAGCTTCCGCCCTTTGCAGCTATACCATCTTCCGCCCTTTGCAGCTATACCAGCTTCCGCCCTTTGCAGCTATACCAGCTTCCACCCTTTGCAGCTATACCAGCTTCCGCCCTTTGCAGCTATACCAGCTTCCGCCCTTTGCAGCTATACCATCTTCCGCCCTTTGCAGCTATACCAGCTTCCGCCCTTTGCAGCTATACCAGCTTCCACCCTTTGCAGCTATACCAGCTTCCGCCCTTTGCAGCTATACCAGCTTCCGCCCTTTGCAGCTATACCAGCTTCCGCCCTTTGCAGCTATACCAGCTTCCGCCCTTTGCAGCTATACCAGCTTCCACCCTTTACAGCTATACCAGCTTCCACCCTTTGTAGCTATACCAGCTTCCACCCTTTGCAGCTATACCAGCTTCCACCCTTTGCAGCTATACCAGCTTCCACCCTTTGTAGCTATACCAGCTTCCACCCTTTGCAGCTATACCAGCTTCCACCCTTTGCAGCTATACCAGCTTCCGCCCTTTGCAGCTATACAAGCTTCCGCCCTTTGCAGCTATACCAGCTTCCGCCCTTTGCAGCTATACCATCTTCCACCCTTTGTAGCTATACCAGCTTCCACCCTTTGCAATAATACCAGCTTCCGCCCTTTGCAGCTATACCAGCTTCCGCCCTTTGCAGCTATACCAGCTTCCGCCCTTTGCAGCTATACCAGCTTCCACCCTTTGCAGCTATACCAGCTTCCACCCTTTGCAGCTATACCAGCTTCCACCCTTTGCAGCTATACCAGTTTCAACTTCTGGGACGGCTGTCCACAAGGTTTAGGAGTGTGTCTATGGGAAGGTTTGACCGTTCTTCCAGAATTTGTAAGGTCAGGCACTGATTTGGATGAGAAGGCCTGGCTCCCAGTCTCCGCTCTAATTAATCCCCAAGGTGTTCTCTTGGGTTGAGGTGAGTCAAGTTCCTCCACCCCAAACTCGCTCAGCCATGTCTGTATGACGCTTGCTTTGTGCACTGGTCCAAATCATTTGATGGAGGGGGGATTATGATGTGTGTGGTTGTTTTTCAGGGGTTGGGCTTGGCCCCTAAAGCCTCATACACACAATCAGATTTTCTGCGGACAAAGCGTAGAACTTTGGCCAGGAACTTGTCTTTCATACAAACAGCAAAGAATTGTCAGTCAACAAACACAAAATGACGTGGTTTTTTTTTCTTAGCTCTTTAGCGCCACCTTTTGGGCAACTTCTGCTAATGTTGTGTTATGGTGAGCATTGCTTCTAAGCATGCATGTTTGTACTTTGGAGTTTTGTCCGACGGACTTGTGTACACACGATCGGAAAACCGACAACACACAATTGTTGGCAGACAATTTTAAAGCATGCTATCCCACATTTGTCGGCGGAAAATCCGACAGCAATTGTTTGATGGAGCATACAAACAGTTAGATTTTATGACAACAGCCTGTCATCACACAATTCCTGTCGGATAATCCAATCGCATGTACGGGGCTTTAGTTCCAGTGAAGGGAACTCTTTCACATGTGCGGATCCCGTGAGGATCCGTTTTTAAACTCCGATGATCCCCGCTGAGCCGGCAGATGACAGGTCTGTCTCTGCACACTGAGCAGAGACGGACCAGTCAGATCTCCGCTCTCCTCTATGGGGGATCGGATGAAAACGAACCGCCATTTGCATCCGTCACATTTTAGCGGATCAGGGCTAATTGGGTGTCGGCGGACATTTCACTGCTGACATCTGACACTCCATAGAGGTACATGGAGCGCCCGTTCAGATCCGCCTGAAAAAACTGAAAGACGGATCTAAAAAGGTCCGCATGTGTAAAAGGGGCCTAAGGCATTCAACATACCAAGACATTTTGGACAATTTAATGCTCCCACCTTTGTGGTAACAGTTTAGGGATTGCCCCTTCTTGCTCCAACACTGAGTGAGTGAGTTTGGGGTGGAGGAACTTGACTGGTCTGCACAGAGTCCTGACCTTAACCCGATAGAACACCTTTGGTAGGATTTAGAACAGAGACCGCGAGCTGGGCCTTCTCATCCACATCAGCACCTGACCTCACAAAATGGGCTTCTGGAAGAATGGTCAAACATTCCAATAGACACACTCCTAAACCTCATGGACAGCCTTCCCAGAAGCTGTTATAGCTACAAAGGGTGGGCCAACTCAATATTGAACCCTACGAACTAAGACTCGGGTGCCATTAAAGTTCATGTGCGTGTAAAGGCAAGTGTCCCAATACTTTTGGTAATATAGAGTAGTAATTAAAAACTTTCAGCATTTAACCACTTTAGCCCCGGATTATATTGCTGTCCAAAGACCAGAGCACTTTTTGTGATTCGGCACTGCGTCGCTTTAACTGACAATTGCGCGGTCGTGCGACGTGGCTCCCAAACAAAATTGGCGTCCTTTTTTCCCCACAAATAGAGCTTTCTTTTGGTGGTATTTGATCATCTCTGCGGTTTTTATTTTTTGCGCTATAAACAAAAATAGAGCGACTATTTTGAAAAAAATGCAATATTTTTTACATTTTGCTATAATAAAAATCCCCAAAAAAGATATAAAAAAACATTTTTTTCCCTCAGTTTAGGCCGATACGTATTCTTCTACATATTTTTCGTAAAAAAAAAATTGCAATTAGCGTTTTTTGATTGGTTTGCGCAAAATTTATAGCGTTTACAAAAAAGGGGGGTAGTTTTATGGCATTTTTATTAATATTTTTTTTTTACTAGTAATGGCGGCGATCAGCGTTTTTTTTCGGTACTGCGATATTATGGCGGACACATCGGACACTTTTGACACATTTTTGGGACCATTGGCATTTTTATAGCGATCAATGCTATAAAAATGCATTGGATTACTATAAAAATGCCATTGGCAGTGAAGGGGTTAACACTAGGGGGCAGGGAAGGGGTTAAGTGTGTTCCTATTTGTGTTCTTACTGTGTGGGGGGGTGGACACACTAGGGGGAATCACTGATCTTCTGTTCATACATTGTATGAACGGAAGATCAGCGTTTCCCCCGCTGACAGGAACGAGAGCTGTGTGTTTACACGCACAGCTCTCGTTCCCCGCTCTGTAACGAACGAGCGCGGGTGCCCGGCGGCGATCGCGCCCGCCGGACTCGGGGGCGAGCGGGGGGCGCGCGCGCGGGCCGCCGGCGGCGCGCACGCGCCCCCTAGTGGCCGCGAAAGTCCCGACGTAGCATGACGGGCTCTCGCGCAGGAGAGCCGACCTGCCGCCATATAACTGCGGCGGCTGGTCGGAAAGAGGTTAATATCATCAAAACTACCGACAAAAAGGGAGGAAAAAATTCACATGTAATACAAAGAAGCATGATCAGCACCCTATAATGTTGTCACTGCTGTAGCTCAATTGGACTCTATTACACCTTGATGAGGACATCACACCCACCTGGGTGCTGATTGTGCGTCTCTGTATTACATGTTAATTTTTACCTGCCTTTTTGTAAGTAGTTCTGATATTAAAGGCTGAAGGTTTTTAATTACCGTACTTATCGGCATATACAGCGCACTTTTTTGCCCTGAAAATCAGGGCAAAATCTTGGGTGCGCGATATACGCTGATACCCGCGCCGAGTTTGAATACTGCGCCTGTATATACCGAGCGCAGTACACCGAGAGTAGCCGAGCCTGCCCGACTATACACAAGTGTACTGCGCTCGGTATATGCAGGCGCAATATTCAAACTCGGCGCGGGGATCGAGCGGGGAGGACGCCGCAGAAGGATGCCAGACCCGACTAAAAGGACACCCGAAGCCACAGACGGACGCCGGACCCGACGAGGCCGCCGATGGACGGCGCGCAAGACACCAAAACTGTAAGTACAAACATCTTTTTTCCACAGGAATGTGGGTCCACTTTAGGGGTGCGCGCTATACGCCGGAGCGCGCAATACCCCGATAAATACGGTACTATATTACCAAAAGTATTGGGACATCTGCCTTTACACGCAAGTGAACTTTAATGGCATCCCAGTCTTAGTCCATAGGTAGTTACTTGGCTTTATTCCCTCCTTAGTATACTTGTGGATCAACCTGGTTATCTGGAAATCCCCTTCCTGAGATTTGGATCATGCCATCCATCCATCCCAGTGGGTTATCTCCCAAAAGTGCAGCCAGACCTCCATCTTCGAGGTCTTATCTGCTGGTAAGCGGCCTGTGAAGTATAGAGTGCTGCTTTCTCATGTTGGAAATTGGGAAGTACTTATATATACTGTTTATTTTATGATGGACTTTTTGTATTGAGCACTTTTCTTCATGTGGACTCTTCCTTTGGACTTTTATATTGCCTTTTATTTTGCACATATATGTGATGAGTTTAGTTGCTTTAGCATTATAAGTGTTTAATTACTTGTATATTCTTTGGGGTGTTATCATGTCTCCTCCTCTTCTGCATTACGGCGCCTTCCGCTATGCGTCTCCTCCCTCCTCCTCCTAGCCGTTCTATAGGTTTACCTGTCCTTTCAGCTAATTGGGTGATGGGTCTCAGGACCTGCTTCCTGATTGGCCGGGAGAAGGATCAGTGTGACCATAGCAAATATTCATTCGCTATTGTCACACAATTTGGTGGGCTTGGAGCGCAGTGCTCTGCGCTCCAAGCCCACCCTTTTTTGAAGCCTATTAGACGTCCTTTGCCACACGTCTCAGGCAAAGGACGTTTTTTTTTCTGACATCCCGTCGCCCCATCGCCCCCCCCCCGTTGTGTTCTGGGAACACTCGGCTCCCAGCACACAGCGGGAGCCAATCGGCGGGCTCAGCGCGACTCGCACATTCGCCGTAGGGAACCGGGCAGTGAAGCCGGAGCGATTCACTTCCTGGTTCCCTCACCGTGGATGGAGGGGGGAGCAGCAGGGTGACGAGCGATCGCTTGTCCTCTGCTGCGGACGCCGCTGGACTCCAGGACAGGTAAGCTAGTGCATTGTTGGTTCGCTTCCTTTTCCTTCGATTTCCCTTCTAAATGTTTTTTTCCTTTGTTTACTTTGTCTGAATTTCTCACTTCCTGTTCCTCCTCAGTAAGCTGTTCTGACTGACTAAACACAGCTCAGATGATGGTGTCAGGTTTACTCAGAAGGCATAGGAAGTGAGAAATTCAGACAAAGAAAAAAACATTTAGAAGGGAAATCGAAGGAAAAAGTAAGTGAACCAACAATGCACTAGCATAAAATAACCTATTTAGAAAATAAAATCTAACCTTTTAAACCCCCCTTTAATTACAATTTTTTTAAACATAAACTTGGGTACAGGTCCTGTGCTGCATGAAAGGCACTACTTTCTGGGTGGTGACCTCGGTTGATGACTGGCTCCAAGCACTTGAACAAGCTGACCAAGGACACCGAGGAAGGCCTGGTTGAAGGTACCTCAGAATTATGGGGTGCCTTGGCGCGGCTCTGTGGCTCATGCAAGCGTTTGCAAATGCATGCGGACAAAACCCCTGTTTTTAACGCACATTGTTAGACATGACTAGCGTAGTTTCAATGTGCAACCATAACTTTAAACCTACCCCCATATCAATCCCTTTTAAACAACCCCTTTTTCCCCCCCATGCCACCTAAACCCAGTAAACGAGACCGACACAGTAGAATTGGAATAAAATTGGCCACAACAGCCATTTATTTTGTAACCAAAAATAAATAATTAACCAAACTTTTTACCACACTTTTTGATGCTAGGAATTTCCAACAATTCCAACTGTACTTATTAACAATATAAATACCAAACATTTTTATTATTATTTTAACACCAGTCCTACTTGGTCTTTGACAGTAATCCCCCATTAACCTTTTCTTCACCACCACACTGCGTACCATCACCATACCCAGGCCTCCAGCCGACTCCAGCTCTGAGACACCCCTTTTTAACACCGCAGTGCACCGTCACCGTATTGTAGCGGACACCGTTCCACCGCAATAACCCCATAAGGAGCCCATCCCACCGATGAGCCTCCCAACCATTTCCATTTTCAGTTAACTTTCACCATCAAAGACCAAGAACACCGCCACAGCCCGGAAGGAAAATTCCCTTTTCCTTACAGGCCCCTCCACACCCGCAGGGCCCTCTGAATCCCTTCCTGCAAACCTAGCACCCACAAATCTGTACCTACATCAGTTAGGTGAACACCATCCCTGAGTAGGTACATCCCCACATTAATCTCCAATTCCCTGTGTCGCACCACTAACCCCCCGTGCTGTGCCACAAACCTCCCCAAAACCTTGTTCACTTTTACCCTCCCCTTATTGACCCTGTCGACTGACCTTGCCATGCGCCACGTGGTTCGCGCAACAATGTCAGACCAGACAATCAACATCTTTGGGAAAGATGCCCGCAATGTCAAGACATCCGCCTTGACTGCGGACATCAAGTCCCCTATAGGCCGAATCCCCAGGTCGTTCCCCCCGACGTGTAACAGTAACACATCCGGAGGCCGGTCGAGCTGAGCATATCGCTGCACTTCCGGCAGCACCCTGCGCCAACCCATCCCGGGGATGCCCAACCACCTGATCGTCGCCTCCCGCCTAGAAATGCCCAACTGCCGTCCTCCAGGCCTGGCATCCGCTCTACGGGCCCCCCTACAAACGTAAGAATGCCCCATGATCCACACGAGGCACGCCTGCTCTCCATCTGAAAAACAAAACAGCAAGCATGACTAACCACCTTCACCCCCACAATCCCATCCTGGCACGTCAGTCAATGCACCCCCCAACCCTGTTATTCCACCACCATATGCGGGCGCACATAAGAACGGAATCTCCTCGATTCCCATCTCCCAATCCTTCTCACTGCCGCCTCATCCAACCCGCACCGGGCCGCCTCAGTCGCCGCCCCGATACGGAAGGAGTGCGAGGCAAACAATCGCTCGTCCAACCCTGTTTTTTGAAGACATTTCCTAAAAATCGCTATAAATTGGAAACGTGACAGAAAAGAACCATCCTCATGTATCCAGCACGGCCCACCACCCACTGGCCGCCCCCTTAGAAATTCCCTTACCACCCGCACCGGGCACACCTCCGAACCTGGCAGCAGATATAGCACTACGTCTACCCCTCTACCTTTTTGGTCTGTCTTTGACCGCCGCAGCCGAAAACTCACCTTGTCCTCTGCCAACTTGACGTCCTCCCTCAAAAGGCCCCCGGCCACCCGCTTTGAAGGACTGACTATTTCCCCCACCCGAAAAGCACCAAAAAATGCGACCGAAAAAACCGCCCGAAACAACTGTATTTCGTATCGCGATGAACAAACCTCCCCCACTACTTCAAAAATCCTACAAAGAATAGAAAACGACACTGGTCTCCGCGCATCCTTGCACTGCCGCCCTTTCTTGTATCCCTTAACCGCCTGTTTTACCCAGAATATTTTCGTGAGATCTTCCCGCCCGTGGACCCGGCCGCATCCGTGGCCAAGTCCAAATCGAAGTTGCTGACGGGCCCAGACATCCACATAGCCCTCCCATTGTACGTTTCTAGAAACGTATGCCACACCTGCAAATCAGCCTTCATTTCCCTTGTTAGGCGGATGTAATGCTTTGGAGCCCTAACACCCGCTGTAGCTGCCGACAGCCGTCGGCAGAAAACCCTGCCCATGGGAATGATGCGGCAAGCAAAATTCAGCTTGCCCAGCAAAGACTGCAAGGCCCGCAACTGAACCTTGTCCCGCCCTTGCATCTCCCGAATCTCCAGCCGAAGATTCTCCACCTTGTCCACTGGCAGCCTGCACTCCATCGCCTCGGAATCAATCATGATCCCCAAGAAACTCAATGCTGTGACCGGGCCCTCCGTCTTGTCGGCTGCCAGTGGCACCCCGAACCTATCCGCCATGTGCTGCAATGTTGCCAGCAAAATTGCGCACACCCTGGATGACGGAGGGCCCACGCACAGGAAGTCATCCAGGTAATGAATGACAGAGTCCGAGCCAGACACATCCCTGACCACCCACTCCAAGAAGGAACTAAATGTCTCGAACAGTGCGCAGGAAATCGAGCAGCCCATTGGCAAGCAGCGATCCACGTAGAACCCCTCTTGCCACCGACAGCCCAACAGCCGGAAACTGTCCGGGTGTACCGGTAGCAAGCGGAACGCAGCCTCGATGTCTGATTTCGCCATCAAGGCCCCTTTTCCGTAGCGACGCACCCACCGCACCGCCGCGTCAAATGACGTGTACGATACCGTGCATGCCTCCGGATCGATTGCATCGTTCACCGACCCCCCTCTTGGAAAGGACAGGTGGTGAATGAGGCGAAACTTGTTTGGCTCCTTCTTGGGCACCACCCCCAGAGGCGACACTACCAAATCCGGCAATGGCATCTCTGTGAACGGACCCGCCATCCTACCTAACTCCACCTCTTTCGCCAATTTTGCCGACACCACGTCCGGGTTCTCCAAGGCAGACCGCAGATTCCTTGCCAAGGGAGGCACCTTCGACAGAGAACAGGGAATGACAAAACCCTCGGAAAACCCGGCCGCGAGCAGCCGCGCCGCGGCCCTGTCTGGGTACCTATTTAGAAAAGGTTCCATCCTTTCCCCCTTCACCGGCGTTGTCCCCTTTTTTAGCAGCATCCCCCGTCCGCTTTCCTTTCTTGAAGCAGCGGGACAGGGGGTGAGTCCCCCCGCATCCGGAGCATTCGTGTTTAAAACGACAGGTACCCCCAAATTTGCAGGAACCCTCGTTATACTGCCAACACACACCCCATCTTTTTCCGGCCGGCGATCCAGAGGTGGGTGTACCCCCGGCCCCGCCCTGAAAAAACTGAGTATTCGTCCGGGGCGCGGAAATCATCCGCATCCACAGGACGATGTCCTTGTGATCCCATCGCAATGTAGGACGCACAGCCCGCCGCTGGCGGAACTGCTCGTCGTACCTCAACCACCCCGTCCCCCCATAAACCCGATAAGCTTCCCCAATGGCGTCCATATAGCCAAAGAGCGCAGAACAGTGTTCCGGGCTCTTTTCACCTATGACGCTGGCCATGATCGCAAATGCCTGCAACCAGTTGCTGAACGTCCGGGGAATCAACCTGTAACGCCTCTTCTCCTCATCCTCCTTTTTTGAACTATCTGGCTTCACCCTATCCAAATTAAATTTTTCCAACGGCAACAGGGAAAAAATCTCCACGTACTCACCTTTCTCGATCTTATCCCTGACCTCCTGCTTCAGATGGGCCCCCAGCGGCCCCTCATAGCAAACGTATACCTCACCTTTTGCAGAATCATCCATCCTTACCACGTCTGTCCTGACCCCCCCCCGTTTTCTCGCCCCCCGTGTCACTGCCAGCCCCACTATCCGGCAACACCCCAGCCGGGGCATGCGCCCCACCGTCCCCAGGGCCCCCCCCCCAGCTGGACCCCCCACCCATGGTGCCGCCTGAGGCGGCGTACCCCCCCCAACGAAACGGTGCAACAGGTCTTGCAACCCACCCAACAAATCCTGCATCCCCCCAGGGGAACCCTGGGCAGCAGGCGAAACCCCCGCCACCCCGGGGCCCCCGGTCGGCGACCCTACAGTAGGTAAAGCATTACATGGCAACCCAGGAGGACCCCCACCCCCCACCCCTAACAGTGCACACAAAGCAGTAGCAAAATCATTATGAGAATTGAAAGATGGCTTACCAGGCTGGCCGGGCACGTCCCTCACAGCCGATACTGGCAATTCCACCGCGGGCGACACCTCCTCCGATTCCGATGCCTCATCCCCGGATAGATCTTCCGAGGCCGGCGACACTGGCGACGTCTGCCTCCCAGGCGCAGGAGGCCTGGAGGCCGTGGATCCCAGCCTCCCGGCGGATCGTCCTCTACCCTTGGACCCGGCCGTGGATGTCTCTGCTACTCTGCTGCCCCGGCTGGGCCTACGCTCTGGGGACTCCGGCCTCCCCCCTGCCTGGGAACCGGCGGCCCCGTTCCTGGAGGACCCTCCGGCTGTTGCCCCGCGCTTGGCTCGTTGGGATCCCCCCCCTGCCGTCCCCACGCTCTGGGGGGGAACCGGCTGCTCCGACGTGTGGCCGGGGTCCGGGCGCCATTGCTGCCCGAAGCCCCGCCCACTGGGCCCAGGCTGGGCGGCGGATGCCGTCCACCATCACCCCCAGCCAAAGCATGCGTTCGCTTGGCCGGGGGGGGGGCGACGGGTCCCCTTGCGGGCTCCGACTATGCCGCTGGGCCCTGGCGGTGGGGGTCGGCGAATAACGCTCCGGCGGGTGCGACCGCCGAGCGCGTGGTGTCCGCGATCCGTCCCGAGACCCCCCCGCCACATCCTCAATCAGGCCCCCCACCTGTGCCTCCAGCCATCCAGGCTCCCGAGTTGCCGCTGCGGCCCGCAGCCGCGCCAAAAGAGTGTCTATATCCATGCTGGCCTACCTTCAGGGAGCAGAGAATAAAAACTGCCTCCCTGTGTCTCCCTCAACTCTGCCTGAGCTTTTGGCGCCGTCTCCGCCCCCCTATATATGTCACTCCTCCCCTTCCAAGAGCTAATCCTACAGCCACTCCCCTGAAGGCACCTCCTCATTCCTTAACCCTTTCTTGCCCCTGATTCCACCCCAGTCATGCCAGCCCTGCGTTATCTTGCCTTCTGTCCTTGTCACTCCGGGCTTCACTGGTTAATTGGTTGTTCTGCTAGCTGGTCGGTAAGTAGGCTTGGTTATTCCCTGGGCATTCCCCAGGTTCTTGTTGTTATCTGGTTGAAGGTAGCCAACTGCTCCATCTGCTGCCAGGCGATTTTTGCCTCCTGGCGCATAGCTTCCTGTGCACCCCTGCCTGAAACCGCCTCTCAGAAAGGTTATCCATTCTTTTCAGCTGCCTTTCTTCTGCTGCCCGCATATCCTCCATGACTGTGGGCAGATCCAACTGCAACTGTCTCCTTTCACCTGTAATATACAAAAGACCAAACTATTGTTTTTGGTAACATCAGTCAAACCACTACTGTAAGCCCCTTTCTCATGTGCCCCACATTGATTGACTGCCCCACCTCTGTTCCCTGGCTCATCTGCTCCACCAATACACAGCACTGTTCTTCTGCCCCACTGCTGAACCCCCCTTCTCATCTCTTCCACCACTGTACCCCCTGCACATCTGCCCCACTGCTGAACCCCCCTTCCCATCTCTTCCACCACTGTACCACCTGCACATCTGCCCCACTGCTGAACCGCCCTTCTCATCTCTTCCATCACTGCACCCCCTGCACATCTGCCCCACTGCTGAACCCCCCTTCTCATCTCTTCCACCACTGTACCCCCTCCATATCTGCCCCACTGCTGAACCCCCTTCTCATCTCTTCCACCACTGTACCCCCTGCACATCTTCCCCACTGCTGAACCCCCTTCTCATCTCTTCCACCACTGTGCCCCCTGCACATCTGCCCCACTGCTGAACCCCCCTTCTCATCTCTTCCACCACTGTTCCACCTGCACATCTGCCCCACTGCTGAACCCCCCCCCTTCTCATCTCTTCCACCACTGTACCCCCCCTGCACATCTGCCCCACTGTGGAAACCGCCCTTCTCATCTCTTCCACCACTGTACCCTCTGCTGAACCCCCTTCTCATCTCTTCCACCACTGTACCCCCTGCACATCTGCCCACTGCTGAAACCCCCTTCTCATCTATTCCACCACTGTACCCACTGCACATCTGCCCCACTGCTGAACCCCCCTTCTCATCTCTTCCACCACTGTACCCCCTGCACATCTGCCCCACTGCTGAACCCTTCTTCTCATCTCTTCCACCACTGTACCCCCTGCACATTTGCCCCACTGCTGAACCCCCCTTCTCATCTCTTCCACCACTGTACCCCCTGCACATCTGCCCCACTGCTGAAACCCCCTTCTCATCTCTTCCACCACTGTACCCCCTGCACATCTGCCCCACTGCTGAAACCCTCTTCTCATCTCTTCCACCACTGTACCCCCTGCACATCTGCCCCACTGCTGAAACCCCCTTCTCATCTCTTCCACCACTGTTCCCCATGCACATCTGCTCCACTGCTGAACCCTTCTTCTCATCTTATCCACCACTGTACCCCCTGCACATCTGCTCCACTACTGAATCCTTCTAATCTTTGCCACCACTGTACCCCCTCCATATCTGCCCCACTGCTGAACCCCCTTCTCATCTCTTCCACCACTGTACCCCCTCCATATCTGCCCCACTGCTGAACCCCCTTCTCATCTCTTCCACCACTGTACCCCCTGCACATCTGCCCCACTGCTGAACCGCCCTTCTCATCTCTTCCACCACTGTACCCCCCGCACATCTGCCCCACTGCTAAAACCCCCTTCTCATCTCTTCCACCACAGTACCCCCTGCACATCTGCCCCACTGCTGAACCCTTCTTCTTATCTCTTCCACCACTGTACCTCCTGCACATCTGCCCTAGTGCTGAAACCCCCTTCTCATCTCTTCCACCACTGTACCCCCTGCATATCTGCCCCACTGCTGAACCCCCCTTCTCATCTCTTCCATCACTGCACCCCCTGCACATCTGCCCCACTGCTGAATCCCCCTTCTCATCTCTTCCATCACTGCACCCCCTGCACATCTGCCCCACTGCTGAATCCCCCTTCTCATCTCTTCCATCACTGCACCCCCTGCACATCTGCCCCACTGCTGAACCCCCCTTCTCATCTCTTCCATCACTGCACCCCCTGCACATCTGCCCCACTGCTGAACCCCCCTTCTCATCTCTTCCATCACTGCACCCCCTGCACATCTGCCCCACTGCTGAACCCCCCTTCTCATCTCTTCCATCACTGCACTCCCTGCACATTTGCCCCACTGCTGAAACCCCCTTCTCATCTCTTCCACCACTGTACCCCCTGCATATCTGCCCCACTGCTGAACCCCCCTTCTCATCTCTTCCACCACTGTACCCCCTGCACATCTGCCCCACTGCTGAACCACCCTTCTCATCTCTTCCACCACTGTACCCCCTGCACATCTGCCCCACTGCTGAACCCCCCCTTCTCATCTCTTCCACCACTGTACCCCCTGTACATCTGCCCCACTGCTGAACCCCCTTCTCATCTCTTCCACCACTGTACCCCCTACACATTTGCCCCACTGCTGAACCCCCCTTCTCATCTCTTCCACCACTGTACCCCCTGCACATCTGCCCCACTGTGGAAACCGCCCTTCTCATCTCTTCCACCACTGTACCCCCTACACATCTGCCCCACTGCTGAACCCCCCCTTCTCATCTCTTCCACCACTGTACCCCCTGCACATCTGCCCCACTGCTGAACCCCCCTTCTCATCTCTTCCACCACTGTTCCATCTGCACATCTGCCCCACTGCTGAACCCCCCCTTCTCATCTCTTCCACCACTGTACCCCCCCTGCATATCTGCCCCACTGCTGAACCCCCCTTCTCATCTGCCCCACTGTTGATTTACTTTAAGAAAATGCAAAATTAAAAATGTCTCTAGTATCATCATGTCTTACCATAGTGCCGGGGTGCATTGGGCGTACTCTGTGGTTGGCTTGATGAAATACTACTGGTGCTGCTGAAAGTCATTTAAGGTCCATCATCTGAAAAGTTTGACGCATCATTGGAGAGTCCATCAACTGTTACTGAAAATAAACATATAGTTAAATATTTTTTTTTCATATGGTTAGCAGAGCGATATCCTATGCCAAATTAAAAAAAAAAAACACTTACCAAAGGGGTCTATCGAGAATTACAGTTGCAAAGTCCAGACATCCCTCCCTGCTTTGGTTTGCTGGCCAATGACCGTAAATGGCGTCCATGGCGTCGTACCACCTCCAAGTAGTCGGACAGTTTCCACTACAGCTGTTGGCGTCCTTAATTTTTTTATATTGTGCTTTAAGCTTTTTAAGCTTTGCCCTACACTGACCCGACGTCCGTTCAAATCCCTCGGCTGCCATCCGCTGAGAAATATCTTTCTAGACCTTTTCATTTCTCACTGATCCATCAAGCTCACTCTGAATAACGCCATCACCAATAATTGCTAAGAAAGTAGATAGTTACTCAGATAACCAGACCCTGCTGTTTGCTGGCATCATTTCCCCCTTATATGGAGTGAAAGGGAACGTGTTGATTGTTTGGCCCTTTGCTTTGATGTCAGCATTGATGTTTTCTGTCCACCAATCAGTGGAATGTACCATGTGACGCCAGTAGCTCCGCCCTAACCGTGCCGTTCCATTTTCTATGGCCCCACATCTGAAGCATGATTTATGTTTTTTTGGTTTTATGGCACGCTTTCATTATGGGAACACCCAAAATAGCGTACCGTACCGATCCGCTCAGTGGAAACAAGGCATAAGTTCACTCAGGCAGGAGTGGCTCAAGAAGTTTCCCTATTGCTACGCCTGAATCTGCTGTTCTCCTTCTCCTTTCAACTCTACCTTTCACTACAAGTTTACTGTTTTTACTCGGCTGGGTAATAAAGAGCACAGAAAAGACACCTGTCGTGGACATTCCTTTACTGCTACATTCACCATACACCCCTAAGATGGCGGAGGAGCCATGAGGTAACATGCCACCCAAAACAAACCAGCAGCTCCTCCGGGGGTAGTGCTACACTTGTGTATTTCTCTGCTACTGTGTTGCTTTTCTCCATACAAATGATCTGTAATACAAAGGCTGGCTTCACTCCTATCTCCATCATGGCATGTTTATTGTGGCATAATTATTTTGTCACTTCTGCGTGCGAAAGACGCGTGTTCATTTCCTCGTTGCAAAACTTTAGACACACTTCCCATGTTTAAAAGCAGCGATGATGAAGAAATCTAATCCTAAATATGGGAACATGCAATGAGTGGACATATATTGCTGAGCAGATTGCTCAGATTTGGAAATATCCTGTGTTGTAGTGCACACCATCATATCTGTATTCTGGAGTCAGCCCAGCACTTGACCTGGATAGCAGAGGCGCATTGCGGGCGGTATTGCCGCAGTTTCCCATTGTTTTAAATGGGAAGGAGCGGTATACACGCCGCTCCTCTCACCGCTCCAAAGATGCTGCTGACAGATTTTTTTCTCTCCCTCCAGCTCATCGCCTCGGTGTGAAAGCCCTCGGGCTTTCACATTGAGTAGGCAGTGAAAGAGTTTTTCAGGCGGTATAGCAGCGCTATTTTTAAATAGTGTGAAAATGGTCTAAGACCCTAAAGTTTTAGGGTGTTTTTGCAGTGCCTCGGTGTGAAAGGGTAAGGCGTTTTTACAGCGCTTTTCAATTCATTTCAATGGAGAGGGGCGTTTTTGGAGCGTTTTTTTTTTCAGCGCTCAAAAGCTGCTCCAAAGATGCGAAAGGGTCCATTGAGATGCATGAAGAGTGTTTTAAGAGCGCTATTTTTGACGCTAAAATGCTGTAAAAACGATGCAGTGTAAAAGGGGTCTAAAACATAAACCAGAATTTCTCTTCACATCCCTTACCAGTCTTCTGTTATGTATGCCTCCACCGTGGTCATTATGGACATTTCCGCTCTCTAGAAAGTGACCTGTATATAATTTAGAAGCTCCTTTCTGACTTCCCATATCCTTATTTTTCACAGCAGGTGCTACAAATAGGAGAAAAATGAGACGTTGTCTTATCATAATAGCAGCTCTGCCCTGACAGCTGATGTATTAGCAGTAATGGATCTTCCTCTCTGTCATAGGCGTGCACACAGGGTGTGCCAGGTGTGCCCAGGCACACCCTAATCACCCTTTACAGCACAAATTCCCCCTACTTCCCTGGCTCCCTCTTTCCCCCTGCAGTGCTACCAGCTTCCCTCCTTTCCCGCCAGCTGTTGCTGCAAGGATGTTTTAGGATGAGTGGAGGAAGGGGCCGGTAAATATGTATTTGACCATCCCCTTCCCTTTCTGAATGAACATCATGAGTGATCAGTAGTGTGTGTGTGAGCTTTGGGGTGCACACTCTAATGCAATAGACTGCGCACACCTATGCTCTCTGTCATGTCCTATTAGAGGAAATGTTCAGCTGGACCGCAATCTGTCTCTCCAGGGCTGAGCGATATACCCTCAGGAACACTCTTATACAGTATGAGCAACACTGACTAGAGGAGGCGGAAAGATAGGTTCAGGTCGGGATGATTTCAAGGAGAACTCCGCACAAATAGCTGAAGACACCGGAATTCCAGACAGATCTTTTTCTGTAGAGTTGGGGGGGGGGGGGGGCGGGGGCACCTTAGGACTTCTTTTAGGTTTTTATTGGTGTTTTTAACTTTCTTGGGGGAAATTTTCATTCACTCATTGTCCAAGTGACACCAGAACAAGAAATGAGGGGTGGCTGGGTCACTGGGACAGCAATAAAAACTTTACTGAAGGTTCTAGGCTTTCCCTTCTGTACCAAGAATGCATTGTTACCATCTATGGGCCAGATTCTCTCCAGATACGCCGTCGTATCTCTGTTTCTGAGGCGGTGTATCTATGCGACTGATTCTTAGAATCAGTTACGCATAGATTTGGCGTAGATCCGACTGGCGTAAGTCTCTTACACCTTCGTATCTAAGTTGAAATTTTACGCTGGCCGCTAGGTGGCCGAATATGCAAATGAGCTAGATACGCTAGATACGCGTATTCCCAAACTTATTTGCGCCCCGTCGTCGTAGTTTATATAGTTTGCGTAAGGTTACCCCTGCTATATGATGGGTAACCTTGCGTAGGTTCGGCGTACGCCATGATAAGTATGGACGTCGGGACAGCGTCATGTTTTTCCGTCGTTTACGTAACTTGCGTAACCCTATTCTCGAATAGGACCTGAATTTGCGGTAAAATCGCCCGACTTTGATGTCGTACAAGAGTGAAAGGTGTCTAATTTAGACACAGTTTATCATTAGGCTGCACGGTTTGTTTTAACCCTTTCATGACTAAGCCTATTTCTGACATTTGGTGTTTACAAGTTAAAAATCTGTATTTTTTGCTAGAAAATTACTTAGAACCCCCAAACATTATATATATTTTTTTTAGCAGAGAATCTAGAGAATAAAATGGCGATTGTTGCAATATTTTATGTCACACGGTATTTGTGCAGCGGTGTTTTAAACGCAACTTTTTGAGAAAAATTACCTTTCATTAATTAAAAACAATGAAAAAGTAAAGTTAGACAATTTTTTTTGTATAACATGAAAGATGATGTTACGCAGAGTAAATAGATACCAAACAAATCATGCTTTATAATTGCACGCACCCGTGGAATGGCGACAAACTACGGTACCAAAAAATCTCTATAGGCGACGCTTTATTTTTTTTATGGTTACCAGGTTAGAGTTACAAAGGAGGTCTAGTGGTAGAATTATTGCTCTCACACTGACGATCGCAGAAATACCTCACATGTGTGATTTAAATACTGTTTACATATGCGAGTGCGACTTCCATATGTGTTCTCTTTGCTGCGCGAGCTCGCATGGACAGGGCCGCCTAAATTTTTTTTTTTTATTATTGTTATTTCTTTTTATAATATTAAATTGTGTTTTTTAAAAAAAAAATTAAAAATGTGATCACTTTTATTGCTGTCCCAAAGAATGTAAACATCCTTTGTGACAGTAAGGCCCCTTCCACACTGGGGCGGGAGCTGCGGTGGCGGTATAGTGTCGCTAAAAATAGCAGTGCTATACCGTCAGATTTGTCTTGGGATTCGGTCGCTAGCGGTGCGATATTAATCCCCGCTACCGGCTGATAAAGGGTTAATACCGCCCGCAATGCGCCTCTGCAGAGGCCGCATATGTGCGTACGCTCGGCGGCAAGGGGTTAATCTACAAACTTCCCTTGCTTGCATAGGCAGTTTTTTTGTAAAGGTGAACTATCCCTTTAATCATTTGACCTCTGGAAGATTTACCCCATTTAACCACTTCGGGTCCGCGCTATTGACAGAATACGTCGACAGCGCGAACCTGAGGCGCCGGGGTCACGTCTTTGGACGTGATTTATTTGTAATACCCCGCGGCGCACGGCGGGGAAAAACAGTCCCGACGCATCACCGAGGATTCGATGCGTGTACCCGGCGCCCGCGATGTCCGTCAGGTATACGCGATTGTCGGTGACAGAGCAGGGACGTGGAGCTCTGTGTGTAAACACAGAGCTCCACGTCCTGTCAGGGAGAGGTGACAGATGCTGTTTCTCTTGTACATAGGGAGACAGCATCGATCACCTCCCCCAGTCACCCCCCTCCCCCCCACACAGTTAGAACACACCCAGGCAATACATTTAACCCCTTCCTCACCCCCTAGTGTTAACCCCTTCAATGCCAGTCACATTTATACAGTAATTAGTGCATATTTATAGCACTGGTCGCTGTATAAATGTGAATGGCGCCAAAAATGTGTCAAAAGTGTCCGATGTGTCTGCCGCAATATCGCAGTCAAAATAAAAATCGCAGATCGCCGCCATTACTAGTAAAAAAAAAATATTAAAAAAAAATCATAATTCTGTCCCCTATTTTGTAGGTGCTATAACTTTTGCGCAAAGCAGTCACTTGTGATTTTTTTTTTTTTTACAAAAATACGTAGAAGAATACGTATCGGCCTTAACTGAGAAAAAAAAATATTTAAAAAAAAATAAAAATTGGGATATTTATTATAGCAATATATATATTTTTAAATTGTCGCTTTTTTTTGTTTAGAACGCAAAAAATAAAAGCCGCACGGGCGATCAAATACCACCAAAATAAAGCTCTATTTGTGGGGAAAAAAAGGACGCCAGATTTGTTTGGGTGCCACGTCGCACGACCGCGCAATTGTCAGTTAAAGCGACGCAGTGCCGCAAGCTGAAATTTCGCCTGGGCACGAAGGGGGTTTATGTGCCCAGTAAGCAAGTGGTTAATGACCAGGCCATTTTTTGTGATACGGCTCTGCACGATTTTAACTGGCAATTGCACGGCCATGCGACACTGTACCCAAATAAAATGTATGTCCTTTTTTCCAACAAATAGAGCTTTCTTTTGTACGTTTACAGTGTCTCTCCCTGCAGGGATGTAGTCTCAAGGGAGGGGGAGAGCACGCTGAACTAACCCCTAGCCAGAACGGCCCGAATGATGGGGGCAAGCTTACTGAGGGGGAACAGGAAGTGAGAAATTCAGACAAAGGAAAAAAAACATTTAGAAGGGAAATTGAAAGAAAAGGTAAGTGAACCAACAATGCACTCGCTTAAAGGAACCTAATTAGTGAGGTATTGGGGGGTTATAACTTCTGTGTAGAGCATACCAGTGAGCAAAGTCCACGCCAGTTGTGCCTGTTAAGGGCTTGTTGGCCCACTTTTATTAAAGAAAGAAAAGAAAGCAAACGTCCACCCAGAATTCCCACACAGGGGGTTTCAAGTTGCTACAGCAGTAAAATAATAATCAACGGAAAATGCCAAGCCACCTGGCTCTCTTCAGCAATACTGCCGCTTAGGCTTTACGATTCAGCCCTCTTGGTCATGCACCAAAGTTCCCGTACAATAACTGTTCTTCCTCTCAGCTTCCGTGCTGCTCAGCCCACAGCTTTGGGCCCTCTGACTATAACATGCAGACATGCATGCTTCTCTCTTGCTTGCCTGGACTCCTCGGGAGGGTGGGGGTGGGGCCCAGAACCCAAGTCCTGACTCTGCTATAAGCCCACCTGCTCAATCAACCAGACAGACTCCTGGTTGTTTCCAAAACCCGGTCCCAGGATTGGAGATTCCATCCCACACATGGGATCTCCGGGCTCCAGGTCCCCAACTGAATTTTACAAACTTTGGAGGAAACTGATAAAACAGATTCCCCCACATTAAATAACCCTGGAGCCTCTCAACCTGCCTATTTGAGAACCCTGGGCGACAATTACCAGGACAGGGTACTGTACTGTCACACTGTCATGATCGCTGTGTCCAATCACAGCCGGTCACATGTAAACACGGAGATGTCGGTAATAGGCTCTCCTCGCCTCACACTGACCGAGTGTGTGGTGAGGAAAGCCAATCAGCTGCATCTCCTCACAGGGGGAAATCTAGGAATGTAATCAGGGCAATGATCATCAGTGCCCTGATTACAGTATAGCAATATAGTGTCACCAATCAGTACCCACCATTGCCCACCAGTCCCAGCAATCAGTGCCCATTAGCGATGCCAGTCAGTGCTGGTTATCAGTGCTGCCTATCAATTCCCATCTTTGCTGTCAATCAATGCCCATCAGTGTCGCCCATAAATGCCCATCAGTGCTGCCTATCAGTGCCGCCTATTAGTGCTCATCAGTGCCAAATATCAGGGCCACCTATCAGTGCCCATAAGTGCGGTATATTAGTGTCTCCTTATCAGTGCCACCTAATCAGTTCCCATAAGTGCAGCCTCATCAGTGCCAATAAGTGCCACCTCACCAATGCCCACCAGTTCAGCCTATCAGTGCCACCTCATCAATGCCCACCAGTTCAGCCTATCAGTGCCACCTCATCAATCCCCACCAGTTCAGCCTATCAGTGCCACCTCATCAATGCCCACCAGTTCAGCCTATCAGTGCCACCTCATCAGCGCACATCAGTGAAGGTGAAAAATTACTTAGTTACAAAATTTACTGTCAAAAAGTAAAAAAACGTTTTCTTGGGCAGGAAGGGGGTGCCCTGTAGGCAAGTGGTTAAACAGCATAGGCATTTATTTGTATTGTTTTATATAGCTATACCTGCAAAAGGGACCAGCCTGAAGTGATCTAGCTGGACTTCATTTTCTGACTAAAGTTCCACTTTAATAACCCTCGAATTTTTTACATGAAATCAGTTTTTCTGCTTCCTTGTAAAGTCGTCCATGAGCACCCTAACCTCTCCTTTTCCCCCTTGCTTCTGTTTGGAACACAATGTGGACTGCTCTATGCACATTACTCAAGCCATAGACCATCTCAGGGGTGAGCAAGAGAGGGTGGCTGCATTCCTCCTTACAGTGGGACCATGGAGGACTCACATTGAATGTAGGGATTGTAGTGTTGAGTAGCCCTGAAGGGGTGTAAGTCCCTCTGCTTTCCTATGACAGGGTCTGATCAGGTGGTGCTGATAAGACAGATCTTCCCACTTAGCAGTCAGTTGAATGAAACCACTAGCAAAGCCTCCATTGTATATCCAGGATAAGAAGATAGGAGTCCTCCAAGGTCCCTCACTGTACAGTAAATGTTTGATCTGGAATGCGGAGTGAGCAAGCCGGTGCAAACAGACCATAAGGTAATCCTTGTTTTTCATGGAAAATTGTAGGAAATTCAGTTTGGTCACCATGAAATTAGGCTCACTATTAGCCAAGCATTTTAGCCCTTTTTTTTACCATCACATCCAAGAAAAGTGGTGGACAAAAAAAAAAAAAAACGGGGTCATTTAAATCTATGCATGTTTTTTTTTTATTTTTCAATAAAATTATACATGTGTGTGTGTGGCACATGTCAATGCATATTGATTTAGGATTGACCCAGGTAGATGCATACTTTCAATGCATTTTACAATTTTGATTTTGGAGGTGATAGGGTTAACCTCCAGCTAATTAGGCTTGTACATACTTTTTACTAATGCATGCGAGTTCTATAGATTTTGATGTGCTGCTATTGTGTGAATTGAGACTTAGGCCCCCCCCCCCCCATTCACACTGAATCAGACTTTGAAATCATGCAAATACACTTGAAGTCGCACAATTTCAAAGCCGCAGGTTAGTGCGATTTGCCTGACATCTGTGCAACTTTGTGCACAGATGTCTATGCAAGTCGCACCTGAAAGCACAACAAATTGTGCAGGAACTTTTTTTATTTTTTATTAGTAAATCCGTGCTGCACCACTAAGTCGCACTGTTTTGAACATTTCCTTTGCTGACAATAGTGTGGAACTTGTCATGCGTTTTGCATGTGTAAATGGGGGCTAAAGGCCCGTACACACGGTAGGACATCCAACAAAATTTCCCTTGGATTTTTGTCCTAATTGATTTGTCCGGTCACACCCATAGCATACACACAGTCAGACTTTTCTGCAACCTTTTCTAAAACTTTCCCATTATCACGTGTTTTTTCTGCTCTTTACCGCCACCCTTTGGTTAACTTCTGCTATTGTTGGTTGATTTTAACATTGGTTCTGAGCATGCGCATTTGTACTTTGTACAAAAGTTGGTTGGATTGCTGTACACACGGTCACACAAGGCACTATAGGACTTTTGTTGCCGAAAAGTTGGTCCGTTCGCAGACCCAACTTTTTGTCGGATGAAACCAGAAAAAGTTGGTTCGATGGAGCGTACACACAATCGGACAAATTTGAAAAGTTGCAGATTTTGAAGTTGGTTGGCCAAAAGTCCGACCGTGTGTATGGGGCTTTAGAGGTATAGAAAATGGACATGGTACTTTTCAAAATGCACTGCTATGCTAAGATGGGAAAAGTTGGACACATGCATTTAAACCTAACTGTGTAAAAAAAAAAAAAAGCCCTAAATATTTTTGATTGTGTTAAAAGAAAAAAAAAATGTGCAAATAGAACTGATCGTTTTAAAAAAAAAACATAATTAACCAGCCTGTATCAATGCTGTTTTGACATGCAAACCTCAATCTAACCAAATTATTGTTACCCCAACAATGCCCTGTGCAGCTCTCTGCAGCATCTAAAATCTGGTTTCTCCCTCCTACTGGCTTTCAGATACTGGAGGGAGAGATGCACAAGGCATTGTTCTTATTGTAGTGCCCTCCTCTCCTCTCTCCCTCCATTGGTACCGATTTCCCCCCAGGCTGCAGGGCTGCCATCTTTCCTCTCCTGCCAGCTGCTGTGGGCACACAGGGGAATGTTCAGGATTGGGAGGGGTCATTAAATGTGTCATTTACTAGCCCCATCCTTTAGTGAATGAACACAGTGAGCGATCACTGTGTTCATTCATAACTGAAGCATTACTGAAGTAAACTGTGTTTGCGATGCTTCAATTTATGAATGAACGGGAGCCACTGTCTCCTGTCCATTCATTTGCAGTGCAGAGAAAGGGACTGAAGAATCTGTGGCCTCAATTCCTTTCTATTTCTCAAAGGTGAGAAGTCCAGGGGTCTGTTTAAACCCTTGATATGTCATACAAGCCCCCCTGCCCCAACAGCAATGTAAAAAACAAGAATTATCAACACATATTTTCAATAAAATAATAATAATTAACAAAATGAAGGGCTCATTCACATGGGTTCTCTGGCTCATACAGTGTGAATAAGCAGTTTGTGCAACTTTTGTTTGTCCGTCTGTTACTCTGAGAATGCAGCAGCTGTATGAACACAGCCGCAGGTCCTAATTTAATAAGTGTGCAGGTGTGGGTGAGTGGCCACAAATGCACACTGTCTGTGATTGGGGCCGTATATCTGCATCAACACGCCTGCCAAATTAAGACCTGTGACCAGGGGCGGACTGACCATTGAGGAACTCGGACACTGCCCGAGGGCCCCATGCCACTAGGGGGCCCTATCAGGGTTGCCAGGCTCATTAAAACCAGGGACAGTATGTAAAAATCTGTGTTTTTTTTACATCTGTCCCTGATATGTCCAAAACCTACATGCTTTTGATGTGAAAATCCCGAGATTTTAGCTGCCCCACCTCTGTACTGCCACCTGGCTTGATGGCCATCTGTAAGCCCAGGGGCCTCATAATCTTCTATTGCCCGGGGGCCCCATAATCTTCTATTGCCCGGGGGCCCCATGAGTTGTCAGTCCGCCCCTGCCTGTGACTGTATTTATACAGTTGCTTTATCCCCATAGTATAACATAGGCTGGAACACTGATTTACACTGCACAGACCACAGCCCCAAGACCTCATCTGCACACATAACTTTATTTCAATACAGTTTTATTGTTTAGGTTTTGTAAGTTATGTTATGTTTGTGTCCACTAATAATGATTTTAGTAAGTATTTTTAGTGGAAATTTTTTGGGGATATTTTTGGAGGAGGAGGGCTGCGCCTATAGCGGTACCCACGTAGGAGCCCCTGAATGTTGTGGTTCGTCTGGCACCCTGCCTCAGCCAGGCACACACTTCTAACTCGTTCAGAGACATGAAAGTAGTCCTTGCACTTGTTTTTTATGTTTTATTGTGGGAGATTAATCTTGGATGAGGAATGAGAATTTATGAGTAATGACCAGTCAATGTTGGGACTACTATATACAGTCCAGTATATACACTCGCCTCCTTACCTCCTGCACATTGCTTCCTCCTGACTAGCTAGCACTGTAGGCCTTACACTGGCTCAGCCACGCCCCTAGCAAAGGGCCCTTTACAGGCAGGGACTACAGGCCCCTATGGTGTAGCACAATTGAAAGTTCCAGTACTAGCTGTCCCTGTGGATACTGCACCCAGTACCACCTCTTCAGGTGCTGCAGTGAGCTCAGTCCTCCAAACTGCCTCCGAGTCCACCCGACAGTGTACTCACTCGCCAGCACTCCTGGCTGCCTCTGTGGAACTCCTGGAGACTTGTCTGGCAGTAGGGGTGCAACGGATCAAAAAACTCATGGTTCGGATTGTTCCTCGGATCAGGAGTCACGGATCGGATAATTTTTCGGATCAGCAAAAAAAAATCTCCACCACTGTAATATCCACATCTCTCCCCCCCCCCCCCACACTGCAGTGGCGTCACTCGGTGCAAAAAAATAAAAATGGTGTCACCCCCCCCCACCCACCCACTATGGCCCCCCTCAGTACAGACACCCCACAGTAGTGCAGACCTCAGACAGTAACCCCCACAACAGTAGTGCAGACCTCAGACAGTAACCCCCACAACAGTAGTGCAGACCTCAGACAGCAGCATGTGTTTCCCTCGAGCGCAGGCTCCTCCTCCTCCTCTGTGGGTGTGAACAGAGAGGAGGGCCGCCGCCGGGTGTACCAAGATGGCCGCCACTCCGGAGCTAAGCCGGGGACTTTCCTAGGCCGAGGCTCCGGAGCGGATCGCGGGGTGTGCCGATCCGAACGGGGTGACCTGTTCGGATCACGGATCGGTGACGATCCGTTGTACACCTTTTTGGCAGTGTTCTCTTACTGTCCTCTCTTGCTCCTCCTCTGCCTCCTGGTCAAGACACCTAGGTGGGTTGTAAGATGGTCCCATCTGCCCCCGAGCCCAGGCCCAAGGTCAACTACGCTCAGACCAGGGAGCTCCCTCAAAGGCCCTGACACTCCATCTCCATCCGATTAACCACCCAACTGGGCTGACCCTGGGTATTTAAAGAGGCCTGCCCCCTGCCAATCCAAATTGGGGATTGGTCAGGGCTCCCTAGAATACCACAGGTGGGCATCACCTCCTCTTTCCAAAACATTCTGGAAAGAATTGGGAGATCCTGGTGACACCACACGTGAGTCACCCTCACTGCTCTAGGTCAGTGGTCATCAACCCTGTCCTGCAGGGCCCACTAACAGGCCAGGTTTGCAAGATAACTGAAATGCATCACAGGTGATGTCATTTGCTGCTCAGTGATTGCAGTATTTCAGTCTGCATCTCCCCAAGGTAATACATAAAACCTGACCTGTTAGTGGGCCCTGCAGGACAGGGTTGATGACCACTGCTCTAGGTCAATCCCAACCCAGATCACACAAACACACCTACTCTAAACAAAAACCTGCACTATTCCTTTTAGCACACTAGAGGGTGCTAGACACGTGAGTAGGCACTGATTTGTCACACATTTCACAAAGCCTGTCTTCTAAACTATAGAGGTGTTGAGAGGAGGAGCTTTAGGAGGTGGAGTCATTACAGGAATCGCTGCTTGTAAGCAGCAATGTAACATGGGATATGTAGTCCTTAGGAGGTGAAAGTAAGCAGAGGAGAAGCTGCATTTATTTATTCTCAGTCTTGTGGATTGCTTAAGTCTACTATATACAGATAACTCCCAACTGTCCCAGATTCACCGGGACCGTCCTGGGTTTGCCCGCCCACTGTACATTCCATATGAGTAGGGAGAAGGAGGTAGGCTAGGTCTCCTCCCCATGTGCCTGCCCACAACCCCCATGTGCAGCCAATCTGTGCCTAGGAAGGGAGTGTGGGCGGGAGATTTCAAAGCAGCCCGTGTGTCTTTCCTGATGTCTCCCTGAGCCTCTGAAGACAATGCAGCCTTGGGTGAGTGAACTCTCCCATCTCTCTTCCTTCCATGTACCACAGTCTTTCTGCTTTCCATGTCCCATAGTGATCCTTCCATGTGCCATAGTGGTCCTTCCTGCTTTCCGGACTAAGACTGGGATGCCATTAAAGTTCATGTGTGTGTAAAGGCAGGGGTCCCAATACTTTTGACAGTATAGTGCAGTGATGGCAAACCTTGGCACCCCAGATGTTTCGGAACTACATTTCCCATGATGCTCGTGCACTCTGCAGTGTAGCTGAGTATCATGTATAGTGTATAGTGTATATGACCCCGGCAAATTGCTTTCACTGTGGGCATGGTGGGTTCCGCCGCTTGATTGTTCTTATAGGCAGCGGGAGGGGACGTCCTCCCGCCGCCATACGGTGTTTCTCCGGGCTCTCCCGTGCCATCATGGGCCCAGAGAGCGAATCGGCCGGCGCTGGCTGGGTCCTGGTATGACCTTTGGAGGCCCCGGCGTGACGTTATGACATCACGCCCGGTACCCAGTAATTTTTTTTTTTCACGATCTCATTGTTGTAAGCCTGGAGGAGAGATGTGGGGTCTTATTGACCCCACATCTCTCCATAAAAAGGACCTGTCACACTATTCCCTATTACAAGTGATTTTTACATTCCTTGTAATAGGAATAAAAGTGATCAAAAAATAAAAGTGTAAAAATAAAAAAATGAAGTAAAATAAATACATTTTTAAAAAGCCCCTGTCCCTGGTAGCTCACGTGCAGAAGCGAACACGAATGCCCACCCACATATGTAAACGCTGTTCAAACCCCACATGTGAGGTATTGTCGCGTGCGTTAGAGCGTGTGCAACTATTCTAGCACAAAGTTTGGCGCCATTTCATGAGTGTGCGCAATTTTAAGGGGGGCATGTAATTTATCGATTTACTCATCGTCTTTCACATTCTACAAAAAAATTGGGCTAACTTTACTGTTTTTTGTTATTTTTTAATTCATGAAAATTATTGCGCAAATACTATGCGAGGGGAAAAAAGTTTCAATGACCACCATTTTATTCCCTAGGGTGTCTGCTAAAAAATAATATATAATGTTTGGGGGTTCTGATTAACTTTCTAACAAAAAAATTGTGATTTTTACATGAAGGAGAGAAGTGCCAAAATAGGCCCGGTGGTTAAAGGATTACTAAAGGATTTTTTTTTAGCTAAATAGCTTCCTTTACCTTACTGCAGTACTGGTTTCATGTCCTTATTGTTCGTTTTTGCTTTGAAGTTGCTGTAATCCTGCTCTGATCTCCACACTTCCTGCTTGTCTGTTTCCTTATAACCACAGTGCTGGGAGCTTTCTCACGGTGGTCTGAGCTGTCATTACTGTTTGTCCAAAACTTCCCAGAACCAATCGGATTCATTTTAAAAACAAAACATTGCCCTGGATTTGTTTGTTTTTGTTCTGTGTCTATTTCTACTTCGCAGAAACATGAAGCCAGTTCAAAAGTGAAACTAACCTGCAGGCACATTATAGGATTGATTTTTATCTATTTTTAATCATTTTGAAAAGGAATCGGTTAACTTTTATGTCTCTATACCCTGTAAACAGTCATTTCAGCAAAAAAAAATGTTTCCTTTAGTGACCCTTTAAGTTTAGGACTTCTGGTGTCCTCAGAGCCAGGTATAGAGTCTGTCCATTTATCGGGAGGCAGATGTTTTATTGATGAAGGCACGTGTGCTCATTGTACTGGGGATGATATAGGACAATACAACAAGCTTTTATAATGGGACTGTGCAGGACCACACACACTCACTGATCACAGCAAAGAAAGAAAGAAAGTGAGCACAGAGCGAAGCTTTGTGACAGTTCATCCTGTCCTCATAAACAGATCTGTCATTCCTCCTATTCATGTCTGCTGCCAAGTATTGCCTATCACAGCTGTTACTTATATAAGATCATAACCTTTCTATTTGTTCTACAAATTCTGTATCATCCCCATCCCCTGAGTAGTCTGTTGTTCCATTCGATCAGGATATCCAGATAAGTGGAAGCCTTGATTGTTCACTAATTTCATAGAATTCTGCAAGACAATAATGTGACTATATAGCAGAACTATAGGCAGATATCTAAGACCCATATGTAACCCAGTTATATATCAATTCATATTCAAAGCTGAAAACTGTACTAAACAAACAATATCAAAATATAAGAACTAGCTGTATATCCTTTGTGTATTTCTTCCAGATCCGTGCAATGATCCACCATTAAAGCGGTATTAAACGTAAAACCAAACATGTAATATATTGCAGCTTACCAATCATTAGATGTGGTGGCTGCATTAGCTTTGTTTCTTTAGGCTTTCTCCTCTCTGTTTCCACCTATTTATCTGGCCAGTAACACACCTCCTGTATTAGAGCGGTACATTTGGACAGCCGCAATATCAGCATGGGGGAGGGGGGAGTGTTAGATGGACTAGCAGATTTAAATACATTAACACATTGAAGCCAAGCTAACACTTTATAATAAATTACAGCTAAAGGTTTTTACTTTTGGGATTAAGGTTTTTTGAGCTCAGCCATATATAGATAGAATAGTAACTAGTAATGATGGATCGTGTACACACGATCAAACCAAAATCCCAGTCGGCAGACAGCGCGGTGACGTGGCTGTGACGTTGACGCCACCACGTCACCGTCGCCAGGAAGTAAAACACTTCCGCGCATGCGTCGAATCCATTCGACGCATGCGCGGGCAGATATGTCTGCTGGTTAGTGTACTAACCAGCAGATATTTCGGATGGACGGGGTCCCAGCAGACAGATTTTAAAGCATACTTGTGAGGTGAGAATTTCAGCTCTCTTATCTCTGCAGATAGATAAGGGAAGTGTTCAGCAGATTAGCTCAGTTTTTAGCTGGGAATTTGGAGACCTGGGAGAAGTTCCGGGTGAGAGGAGAGTGGAGGAGAAGTGTATTGAGCTGAATGAGAAAAATTCCTGAAGATAAATGAACACATCTGCGAATCAGCTGCGTACCCATAGAAGATAATGGGACTGAATTCGCACCTGAGCCGCACTGCAAGGCATAAAATCCGCACACGTTTTTTCTGCAGTGTGAATGCATCGCACATATGTGAACCAGCCTCATTGAAAACAATGTATTTAGAAATGTTCTGCGTATTAGATGCGGTTTAAGAAGCACTCAATTCGCATAGGTGTGAACCCGGCCTTAAAGTCTGTCTCCTGGAAAAATCTGTCTGTCCGCCCGTACACACGATCGAATTTGTCTGCTGAAACGGTCGTGTATACGTGGCCTTAAACTAAAACACAGGTGGAACTCTGCTTTAAGCAGTGTTCAAGCCTCCTGCTCATTTATCTCCCTGCTGTCAGACTCATGGCCAGCTCAAGAACCGAGCAATTGCATGACCGCTGATTGCGCAATTCTCGGTCCGCACTGAGCAGAAAGAGGAGATGGTTGGTCACCACTTCCTGCTCTGCCTTACCTGCGCTCACTGGAGTGCCCGGCTGAGGAGGGGTTTCAGGCTTTTAACTGCACACTAAGAGGTAGGCAAGCTGCCAGTTGGGCATCTGGGTGGATCCCAACATCATTGTTGGGATTCTTCCATATCCTGGAGCAGCTGTGTGAACATTTTAATTGTAGTGGTGTCCAGTACTAGACTAAATATGGGCTGCCTTTCCTTTGCAAGGAAGAATTTAATTTTAAAAGGTCATCATTTACATGTTTTAATGATCTTTATTCCAGAGTCACAATTTAATAGAAGTATTTTGTAAATGTATGTAAGATCTTCTGCCAGGTGAAGTTATTTGGTATCGTTCTATCATTGTGAGTGTGGGCTGTTGTCTATGTAGGACTAACGGCACCCAGTTTTGCGTGCCAGCATTCTTGTGCAACAGGAAGAGTTTGTGGTTTTCTGTGCTTTCATCTAAATATATTGTCTCCTGCGGTGGAGGGGTGAGGCTCCCGTATGCTACTGCTATGGGCAGTTTGAGGCTTCAAACCTATAGCATTTTAAAGTTCCAATGCATCTGATGAGCACAATTGTATTTACTGTATCTCAATGGCTAAGGAGGCAACAAGAGGTCAACCCTCTTCTAAAAAATAAATAAAAAAAATGTTACAAAGGAACTTCATCCAAAGCGGAACTTCACCCAAAAAGGGATGGTCTGTTTGTCCCCCCTTCCTCTGCCACATTTGGCACTTAGTAGAGCCGGTACTGCCTTTGGCAATCCACGTGGAATTTCACCTCCCCTCTTTGTCCGCAGTCTTCTGGGACACATCACAGGTCTCAGAAGACTTCAGGACCATTCACAACGTGCAGTTTGGCTCACACATGCACAGTTGGAAACTGTCTGTAAATCCACTGTTGTTTTCCCTTAGTTAAGATGCCCGCGCCTGGATCCAAAGCCTATTGAAGAATCGGCTTGGGTGAGGACAATGCTGGATGGATGCCTAGACAGGTAAGTGTCCTTATATTAAGTCAGAGACTACTAATTTCTAGGGGGGAGACTGAAGCTCCTCTTAAAGTGGTTGTAAAGGTTCGCATTTTTTATCATAACATATCATACTTGCTTCCACTGTGCAGCTCGTTTTGCACAGAGTGGCCCCTATGCTCCTGTTCTGGGGTCCCACAGTGGCTCTGTCGGCTCCTCCCCACCTCAGATAACCCCCTCTGGGAAGCGCTCTCCCAAGGGGGTTACCTTTTGAGGCACACTTCCAAGTCCTGTATTCAGCGTCCATCACCGCCGAGTACAAGGGGGAGGGGGATCACACAGCTTAGTTTAGATCCTGGATGAGTACACACACTCACTGGTGCCTCCATAGCACCCAGCCAGCTAAGGAGACGCCTGTAAACAGCAAGGAAAGGGGTGTGGTCTGTGACTAGCTAGAAAACGTGGAAATAATTAGACATGTGCAATTCCGTTTTTGTTTAAAAATTTTAACAAATTTTTCAGAATAATTTGAAAACGCGAAAATTGGAAAATCTAAAATAATAACTAACTAATAATAACTTAACTATTAGAAACTATTATAGATATTGGAATTTCCATTCAAATTTGGCTGTTGGTGAACGTAACGAATGCGAATTTATCCGAAGTTATGAGTTAACCCGAAATAACAAATGCTGCATCTAAACAAATGGAACTGAACAAATTAATAATATTAATTTGTTCCGTTCGATTTGTTTAGATGCAGCATTTGTTATTTCGGATGAGTTGTAACTTCGGATAAATTTGCATTCGTTACGTTCACCAACAGCCAAATTTGAAAGAAAATTCCAATACCTATAATTTAATAGTTCTTATTAGTTAGTTATTCTTTCGGATTGTCTCTCAAATTTACGAATTGCGATCATAACGAAGGACCCAAAATAAAACTTAAAACAAAAATGAAAGAATGCACGGTGCACAAGTCTACAAATGACAATTTCCAATGAATAGGACCATTCCTTCTAGGTTGCTCTGGAACTCCGTTTTTAAAATAATAGTAATAATAAAAAATAAACAGGGGATTTAATATCCTGTAAAAAAAAATTAAAATAAAAGAGCTGGCCGTCGTTACTACAGACTTTAGGAAAAAAATGAGCAGGAGCTCAGTCATGATATGTTTGAGTGAGATACACAAGTGGTGGCATGTGGTAGTTTATTATTCTTGTGGGATTACATAAATCCTCTGATGTTTTGTGATTTGATCAGCACAAGATGCTTCTCCATACTACCTGGAGATGATGCAATATATTACATTTTTGTTTTGGGGCTTAACCACTTGACCACTGGGCACTTAAACCCCCTTAATAACCAGACCAATTTTCAGCTTTCGGTGCTCTCACATTTTGAATGACAATAACTCGGTCATACAACACTGTAGCCAAATTAAATTTTTGTCCTTTTTTTCCCACAAATAGAGCTTTCTTTTGGTGGTATTTGATCACCTCTGCGGCTTTTATTTTTTTCGCTATTAATGAAAAAAGAACGAAAATTTTGTAAAAATAGAAATGAAGAAAAATTCATATCATAACATTTTGTAAAAAAAGTAATTTTTCCTCATAAATTTGGCCTAAAATGTATACTGCTACATATTTTTGGTAACAAAAAAAAAAAAATTGGATATTATTTAGTCTGGGTGAAAGTTATAGGGTCTACAAACTATGGTACCAATTTCGGAAAATTTATCAATTTGATCACACCTGAAGTACTGACAGCTTCTCTCATTTCTTGAGACCCTAACAAGCCAACAGGCGGCACTGCAGTGGTGCAGGTGGAACTGGTGTGGCACTGGTGGGCACAGATGGCACTGGTGGGCACAGATGGCACTGGTGGGCACAGATGGCACTGGTGGGGCACAGGCAGCACTGGGGGGGTGCAGATGAGCACTGATTGGCACTGATGGGCACAGGTGGCACTCGTGGGCACAGGCGGCACTCGTGGGCACAGGCGGCACTGATTGGCACTGGTCACAGGTGGCACTGATGGGCACAGGTGGCACTGATGTGGTAGTGTTGTGGCACTGGGTGGGGCACAGGTGGCACTGGGTGGGGCACAGGTGGCACTGTGGGGGCACTGGTGGCACTGCTGGGGCACTGGGGGCACTGCTGGGCACTAATCTCTCTCCTCTTCTCTCACGCTGCAATGGTGTGAGGAGAGGAGAGAGACGACCTACACTGCCCTGTTTGTTTACATTTTGTGAGTGCGCCATCATTGGACGGCGCGATCACGTGGTAAGGAGCCGCTGCCACTGGCTCCTTACCGAGATCACTGACGCTGCGGGTCCCGCGGACCCGCCGAGCGCCGTGACCGTGTGTGCGCGCCCGCTCGGGCGCGCGGATCTGACGCACGCCGGGTTTGTTTACACACGTGATCGCGCCTTCATTGGACGGTGCGATCACGTGGTAAGGAGCCGCGCTATTGGCTCCTTACCACGATCACCGATGCTGCGGTCGGGCGCGCACACCTGACTCTAACGGAGGACGTCCTGTTAGAGTACAGGAACCGCCTTACAGACGTATTTAGTCTATAACGCGGTGATTAAGTGGTTAAAGAATATGTCAATTCAACATTTCATATTCCTGATATGTGTCTGCTGTACCATGTAATTGTATGTATCCTATTCTTTGTATTGCTTCCTTTGTGTGACGTCCCAGGGGTTGCTGCCAGTTCCTCTGCTTTCTTATAAAAATTTACCACACCAAGCAGGAGAGCCCAGCATTGTCAGTTCTCTAGCTATTATGGGAAGGCAGGCTGCTCTCCTTTCAATGATCAGACCTGTCCTGACCCCACCCCCAACACAGACTTTTACTGGGAAGACCAGTGTACCGCTGTTTCTCCTCCCCCCGGCTCTTCTGCAGTTTAGAACAGAGGTTATGCAATCGATTATAAAAAAAAAGGGGGGGGGGAATGTATTTATAATATATATACACAAATGTTTTGCCTTCCATTTTAAACTGAATGGGCTGTTTTAATACCGCTTAAGGACCGTGGAACGACCATATACATTGACAGAATGGCACAAGGGCGTACAGGTACGTCCCCTTAGGCCGCGTACACTAAGGTGACCAGATTTTTAGAATGAAATCCGGGGACATTTTTTTTATACTAGTAATGGTGGCAATCAGCGACTCTCTGCCTGTCGCCGCCGCCCGCCTTACAGCCTGTCAAGTCTTACTCTCCAGGCCCCCGGCTACTACTGGGTGGGGAGCGGAGGAAGATCACTCCGCCAGGGAGGGCAAGGAGATAGGCAGGCAGGTGGTTGGCCATAACTTAAACAAGGCAGAAGAACACGCTGAATGGGCACGCACCCAAAACTGAAGAAATATTCCCTCCACTCCGACCAGCACATGATCATCAGAAAGGGACACGGAAAATGGAAACAAATACACCCCCCCTAAGCTAGTAGGTGTGGCGGAGGGGGGGTGTAATTCTGATTTTTTATTTTTTTTTGCACTGACTGTCTTTGAAATTGCCCCAGCCCCTGTTCAAATCCAATCTGGGGACAAAACTGGGGACAGACTTGGTCTGGGGACAGTGTCCTCAATCCGGGGACTGTCCCCTGAATCTGGGGATGTCTGGTCACCCTAGCGTACACACAAGGACATATATCCGATGAAAACGGACATGTCTCCTGGGAGATTTTGGTCTGATGTGTGTACACACGATCAAACCAAAATCCCCGCGAACAGACAGCGCGGTGACGTTGACGCCGCCACGTCACCAAACCAGGAAGCAAAATACTTCCACGCATTCGAATCCATTCGACGCATGCGGGACATTTCGGTTCGCTGGTTAGGCATGCTAACCAGCGGACATATCCGACAGACACATTTTCAGCAGACAAGTTTAAAAGCATGCTTTAAAACTTTTGTCTGCTGGAAACCTGTCTGCTAGCCCGTACACACGATCGCATATGTCCGCTGAAACTGGTCTGCGGACCAGTTTCAGCAGATATGTTTGATCGTGTGTACGCGGCCTTAAAGTTCCCAGCCGTGGGTCCTGAGCTCCGTGACCACGCTCACGGGACCCGCGGACATGATCACCGCCGGTGTCCCACGATCGGGTCACAGAGCTGAAGAACGGGGAGAGGTAAGTGTAAACAAACACCTCCCCGTGCTTCCTAGTGAGACTGTCACTGATCGTCTGTTCCCTGTCATAGGGAACGACGATCAGTGACGTGACAGGCCAAGCCAGGCCCACACACAGTAAGAATCACACTTAACCTGTTTAGTGCCCCCCTACAGGTTAACCACTTCACTGCCAGTGTCATTTTCACAGTAATCGGTGCATTTTTATAGCACTGTTTACTGTAAAAATTACAATGGTCCTAAAATGGTATCAAAAGTGTGTGATGTGTCTGCCATTATGTCGCAGTCAGGATAAAAATCGTTGATTGCTGCCATTACTAGTAAAAATAATAATAATAACAATAAAAATGCTATAAATCTATCCCCTATTTTGTAGATGGTATAACTTTTGCGCAAACAAATCAATAAACGCTTATTGCGATATTTTTGGTAAAAAAAAAAAATGTAGACGAATACGTATCGGCCTAAACTGAGTATTTTTTCTTTCTTTTTTATACATTTTTGGGGGATATTTATTATCGCAAAAAGTAAAAAAATATAGAATTTTTTTCAAAATTGTCGCTCCTTTTTTTTTTTTTTTTGCAAAAAATATAAACTGCAGAGGTGTTTAAATGCCACCAAAAGAAAGCTTTATGTGTGAGAGGGGGGGAAAAAAAGGACGCCAATTTTGTTTGGGATCCACGTCACACGACCACGCAATTGTCAGTTAAAGCGACGCAGGCCCGAATCGCATAAAGGGGCAAGGTCCTTTTTTAGCAACAAAATGGCCTGGGGCTTAAGTGGTTAAAGTGGATGTCCCCCCTGAAAAAAAATATTAAAAGCCAGCAGCTACAAATACTGCAGCTGCTGACTTTTAATATTCGGACACTTACCTGTCCTGGAGTCCATCGCCGCCTGCAGCAGAGGACAAGCGATCGCTCGTCACCCTGCTGCTCCCCCCTCCTTCCACGGTGAGGGAACCAGGAAGTGAAGCGCTCAGGCTTCACTGCCCGGTTCCCTACGGCGCATGCGCGAGTCGTGCTGCGCCCGCCGATTGGCTCCTGCTGTGTGCTGGGAGCCGAGTGTTCCCAGCACACAACGGGGGACGGATGGGATGTGGCAAAAAAAAAACATCTTTTGCCCGAGACGTGTGGCCGGAAGTGGGTGCAAATACCTGTCTTTAGCTCCCCCTGAAAGGTGTCAAATGTGACACCGGAGGGGGGGGGGGGGTTCCGATCAGCGGAAGTTCCACTTTAGGGTGGAGATCCGCTTTAAGGTAAAGTACAGGTTCAGTTTATCTGCTTTTTATTTAACTGCAATTGTTGTACCAGACCAGCAATGTCTGTCTGACTCATAGTGGCACGTTTGGTCTTTTTTACCGTCTGCTGGTGAGGCTCATAGTGAAACCAATGCGCCTTTGCCCGCTGTCTCTATTTCACTCACCGGAAGTGATAACACCTCGTAGACTGGTATTGGGAAACTTTGCTTTACTCCCGCACACTCAGCAGTCGGCAAACAGATTTCTTTGAAAAATAACTTTGTTGTGTTGCAAAAATCTAATAGACGTTCAATTGTGGGAAAAAAAAATTTGTTCATTTCTTTAACACCCACCCTAAAAAAATAAAATAAAAAAATAAAATAAAACACCAAGCAGACACAAGGAATGAAATGCCATGTTTATTGTAAGATATGACACCATAAATGATAGTGTGTGTGTGTATATATATATATATATATATATATATATATATATATATATATATATATATATATATATATATATATGCTCTTATAGAAATGCAGTTGAAATAAAAAAATGTCTGGCTGTCATGGTCATCTTCCCAGATTTGTATAGCGGCTCACTGACTGGTAATAAGTATGCAGCCAATGAAGCTAGGACACCAGCTCTGTGAGCTCATTGCAGGTCCATCACTTTGCAAATTGGGGGACTTTGAGGATGATGGGGAATATGCAGCTGGCATCATCATGATTGATTTACTCTAAGCCCCGGTTCACACTGATGCGGGATTCACAGTGATTCCTGTACGTTTCCACACCGCATCACAATCGCACACTGTTCATGCAAACTAGCAGGGGTTAACGACACCCCAAAAACAGTTTGTAAAGCGCAGTGTGATCGGCTGAAGAAGATCACATGGGTGTAAACAACCATGCGATCCAATTCCAGTGCGGTTCAAAAAAAGTGCGGGTGCGATTTTGAGTGATACAAAATGAATGGGCTCAAATTGCACTGCAAAGAATCGCATGCATTTGAACAGGAATGCGGTGCGATTCTGGTCCGAATCACATGCAGGTAATCGCATCAGTGTGAACCGGGGCTAAAGGGTCAGTCCATATTTCACTTTTTTGGTAGGTGCTCCAGTCCATGTACTAGTACTACTTTTTTTTTTTTTTATATGCTGGGCATTTAGGTGGTAACATTTATAAAGGTAAAGTGATGCCAATTGCCCACTGTTGGCAAAGATGTCCCATCATTTTATGAAGGGGATTTTTTTTTGGGTTCCAAACAATTTTATTTTACATCTTAAAGGGTTACTAAACCACAATGGTAAAATCAGTTTGTATATGCAATAAAGCATGCTTGTTATACTCACTGTGGTACCTACGGGGTTAATCCTCTTCTCTGATCCTCACCCTTCTTCCACTGACTCCAGAACATGTCTGGATAATACAGAGCCATTGGGGTCAGGCTGCACATGCTCAGTTTGGTGTGTGTTGCTAGAGAGGGTTTTTTATTTTTATTTTTGTTTTTCTTTTGGGAGGGTGCATTTGATCAGTACAGGGCCAATTGGCACTGTCCAGACAGAAAATCAGGGGTCCTGAAGCCTCATAGGACAGTCGGAGAATGAAAACTCCTCCTACAAGCTTATATAGTTAATGCAGGCTCCTGGGTTTAGTAACATTTTAAGGTTTACAAACTGATGTTTTTATGTTATTTTTAAAAAGTTATTTATAATCTATATTTTACAAATATTATTTTATTTGAGCGTGCACATTGCTTCCAAAGTATTGCTGGGCTTTTCAATAAGAAAGCCCCACACTGGCTTAAGAGTAATCTTTTGCAGGGGCTGTTTTAGGGTCCTTTCACACGGAGCGGTCCGTTTTTCGGTCCGCTCCGTGTGCCCGTCAGCTCAGCGGGGGGGGTCTCCGCTCAGCTGTCGGCGGACAGGGCGGTCCCCGCACACTGTGCAGGGACCGCCCCGTCTCTCCTCCGCTCTCCCCTATGGGGAGTCGGATGGAAACGGACCGCCTGTCCGTTTGCATCCGATCCGTTTGGCCGGACGGAAGAAAAATAGGACATTCTTCCGTCCGCAAAAACGGATGCGGATCTAGCGAACGTTAGCGGATGCATCATCCGCTAACGGATCCACTCCCATAGGGGCTCATTACAAGTCCGTAAACGGACTTGTAATGAGCGGACCGTTCGTCCGCTAGTGTGAAAGGGCCCTTAAGACTTTTTTTTTTTTTATTATTAAAGCAACATCACTTTAACCACTTAAGGACCGCCTCCTGCACATTTACGTCGGCAGAATGGCACGGCTGGGCACATGCACGTACAGATACATCCTGTGCTAGTGCCCAGCCGCAGGGCGTGTGCCCATGACCCAGTCCGAAGCTGCGGGACCAACGGACCCAATCGCCGATGGAGTCCCGCAATTGGTCCCCGGAGCTGAAGAATGGGGAGAGCCGTGTGTAAACACAGCTTCCCCGTTCTTCACTGTGGCGGTGTCATCGATAGTGTGATCCCTTTTTTACAGGGATACAGAATCAATGACGTCACACCTACAGCCACACCCCCTGCAGTTGTAAACACACATTAGGTCACACATAACCCCTTCAGCGCCCCCTTGTGGTTAACTCCCAAACTGCAATTGTCATTTTCATAATAAACACTGCATTTTAAATGCATTTTTTGCTGTGAAAATGACAGTGGTCCCAAAAATTTGTCAAAATTGTGCGAAGTGTCCGCCATAATGTTGCAGTCACAAAAAAAATCGCTGATCGCCGCCATTAGTAGTAAAAAAAAAAAAATTATAAAAATGCAATAAAACTATCCCCTTTTTTGAGATTTTTTTTTTTTACCAAAAATAGGTAGAAGAATACGTATCGACCTAAACTGAGGAAAAAAAAACATTTTTTTATATGTTTTTGGGGGATATATATTATAGAAAAAGTAAAAATTATTGCATTTTTTTTTTTTCAAAATTGTCGCTCTATTTTTGTTTATAGTGCAAAAAAATAAAAACGTAGAGGTGATCAAATACCACCAAAAGAAAGCTCTATTTGTGGGGAAAAAAAGGACACCAATTTTGTTTGGGAGCCACGTCGCACGACCGCGAAATTGTCAATTAAAGCGACGCAGTGCCGAATCGCAAAACCTGGACGGGCCCTTTAGCTGCCTAAAGGTCTGGGTCTTAAAGGGGAGTTCCACCCAAAAATGGAACTTCCGCTTAACCCACTCCTCACGCCCTTACATGCCACATTTGGCATGTAATTTTGTTGGGGGGGGGGGAGTGGGGGCTTCAGGAGGAGTGGGACTTCCTCCTTCCGCCGAGGGGCTGGTAAGGCGATTAGCTTAATCGCCTTACTGCAGCCCCACCCTGTAGGCGATCGACTGGGACACGTCACAGGTCCAAGGCAATCGCCTGTCCAATAGGACGGCGCAGTGCCATTCACGCATGCGCAGTGCCGCTTATGCATGCGCAGTGGGTGCTCGGCTGTGAAGTCAAAAGCTGGCACGGCCGGCTGCCCACACTTCAAATGAAGACGCCGGCCGGGGAGGGGGGGGAGAGCAGCGGAGCCCTGGCCGGCGCTTTGCTGGAACCATAAAGAAGGTAAGTGTATGTTTATTAAAAGCCAGCAGGTATTTGGCAGAAAAACCTCTTGAGGAGCATAAATATGCCTTAACGCTAGGTGAGTCAAGCGATTAATCGTTAATTAATTCCCCAGAATATATTCTTATTCTGGCCAATGAAATGAATTCACGCTGAAGCACTTGATGCACCAGAACATGGCAAGAAAAAAATAAAAATTCTGCCAAAACGCTGCTACCGGAAAAAAGTGTTTAGGAGAGCTGGGCAAACTCCATGGGCATGGGGCCTAAAAAAATATTTTAAAAAACATGAAAGGTATAAATGAATGTGTTTTTTAAAACATTATTCTTTTATTTATTTATTTTTTTGGACAGAATAGAGCGTGGAAAGAACCCCTATCAGGTTTTAATTTATGTTGTCCCCATTGGGGAGATTCATCCTTTCTGTTTGCATAGCTCCCAACTGTTCCGGATTTCGAGGGATTGTCCCTGATTTGGAGAAATGTCCCTCTTTCCTCCTCATTTGTCCCTCATTTTGGTCTGATCTGTATAGTTGTATATAAAATGGACTTTTTGTCTTTCAAAATTTAAATATATTATAAAGGAAGGGAAAAAGAAAAAGAAGCATTAGTGGGTTTAGTGTGTGTGTGTGTGTGTGTGTGTGTGTTTTTTTTTTTTTTTTTTTTTGTATAATTCTCCTTTAAGGGGGTGTGTCCTTTGTGTCCCTCGTTCCCGTCTCAAAAAGTTGGGAGGTATGTATTTGTAGTGCTGAGTTTTGTCACCCAGAAAGTATGTGATTAGAGATGTAATGGTAAGGCTGGGTTCACACTTATGGGGTTTCCCCACATTCCAATTCGCATGACAGCAGATTGTGACCGCCTCTCAATGGAGATGGTCAGTGGCGGTCTGTCAATTAAGGGCGCACGGGCGCCGACCCCTCTATCAATGCCACCCCCCTATATGGTTAATGGATAGATTCATGAATAACATGAATCTATCCATGGCTGCAGCTGCCACCCCCTCTTCAGGAATCTGGCCCCTTTCAAGACACCAGGTGCTTGAATTACAGTGGTGGGGGTGTGTTATTTTTTTATTAAATTTTTTCAGCACCTGATTAGAGCCATAGGCTCTAATAAGCCTCAAAATAGGGTAGACTATGCAAAGCATTAAGCTTGGAGCCCACCCAGGTGTGTTAGAAAAGCAAATGAATATTCGATTTTTTTTAACACTGAATCGCCTCTCCGCCAATCAGGAAACGGCGGGTCTGATATCAGTTTCCTGATTGCCTGAAAGGTCTGGCGATCCTATTGGACGCCTAGGAGGAGGGGAGGAGACGCACAACGGAATCCGCTGTGATCTCAGAAGAGAAGAGGACACAGGAGACCCTGCCAGATGCCCCCGCAGCCTTATCCCCTGCTTAATGTGCCCACCACCGATGGGGTGAATGCCAATGGACTTTAATTGTATATTTACTAAGAGCTAAATACCTGAAACTATTTAATTATAAGCCCACTGTAATTCCTTGCTAAAACTGGGATAGGGAAAGTCAACCCTCTGTCCAATCAGAGCTCTACTATTTTGCCTAATAATGTCAGCCTAACATAGGGAGTATAGATCAGTGGTTCTCAACCTTGGTCCTCAAGTACCCCCAACAGGTCATGTTTTCAGGTTACACAGGTACTTTAAATCAGTCGAAGGCTTGGTATTTTGAACAGCTATTTTATCTTAAAGAAATTCCAAAAACTTGGCTTGTCGGGGGGGACTTAAGGACTGAGGTAGCAAACCACTGGTATAGAGAAGTCAAGGATCTGCATTCTAGGTTATTATGGTATGATATAAAAAACACTCTCAGGCTTCTTCCACCGGGACAGCAATGTGTGTTAATTACATATGCAGATTCTGTTTCCTTCTTAGTAGCACTGCACAATAGGTGTGCCTTGCCTCATATTTCAATGCAATGTTCACAGAGTTTTTCAATTTTTGTTGCTAAACATATGGATCATTCTACATACAGTCCATAGTAGGAGAATACAATCGTAAAAACATGGAGCAGCACATATGAAAACATATGATCAATAGGACAATGGATTGAATTGAAACAACAGTTTCCCTTTAAACTAATCTGTATTTCCTTTTGGCTGTTTTCAGGATTTGACTTTCTGATTTTGAGATCCGATCAATCAACAGCAGTTTTTGGTCTTGTTTCATGTCAGCCTTTAGGTGAAAATCTGTAAACTTGGGTTGGGAGTGATGAATGTATTGTGTGTTTGATCCTTTTTGATCTTAAAAATGTGGAGGGGAGCAGAAATTTTAACTTAAAGGGGTGTTCCAGCTTTGTTTTATGTTTATTAAAAGTCAGCAGCTACATAAAGTGTAGCTGCTGGCTTTTAATAAACAATCACTTACCTACGCCAGCGTTCCAGCGACGCGCCGGCCAGGGCGGAACTCCGCTTTAAGCTTTATACATACAATGAGAATATTAGATGTGTGACTGTTCGCTTTTGATTTTTTTTTTCCATGCTAGTCTTGTATCAATGAGTTACTAAAGTCATAAAAATTCTAGTATGACCGAATACAGCTTCGGAAGTGATGTGTTATATTATAAAATATTCTTTCTTTTCCAAGCATCCGTTAACTTGGTTTTCCGATATTTATTTATTTAATAAAAAAAAATGTGGATGAAAAAAAAAAAGACACTTACTTGCCCACTTATACCCCTTCCTGCCCAGGGCACTTTAATTGACAATTGCGCGGTCATGCCACACTATACCCATTTTTTTGCATTTGTATCACACAAATGTACCTTTCTTTTGGTGGTATTTAATCGCCATTGGGTTTTTTATTTTTTGCTAAACAAGCAAAAAAAAATTACAAATTAAAAAAAAAAAACATAAAGGGGATGTGCGCTGATAGGTGGCACTGGTGGGCAAGGAGAGGTGGCACTGATAGGCGGTACTGATAAGTGACACTGTTGAGGCACTAATAGGTGCCACTGGTGGGCACTGAATGGCAGTACTGATGGGAACTGATGGATGGCACTGGTGGTCACTGATTAGAAACACTGGTGGGCACTAAGGGGACCCTAACGGCTTTCTTATTTTCTTCACGCTGACCGTGTGAGGGGGAAAAATAGCAGATAACTGGCTCCTGTCATTGGCTTATCAGCTGACGGCTTATCACATGGTAAAGGGCCCACTGTGATTGGCCCTTTATCCAATCTGTGATTAGCCGAGTCACAAGGACTTGGTGATCACAGAGAGTGCCACCCAGCGCAAGAACCGGAGGACGCCCTTCCGGCATTTTAAGCCTGCGCTGTAGCCATCTTTCAGCTATAGCACGGCATCAAGTGAATAAATGAAAATTGTTTGTTCTGGTATTGTACGAGAAACAATTTCATATTTGTCTCTGGATAATTTCCACAGGAACTGACGTGATCGGCTCTCGAAAGCTGTGTACTAACGATCACACACACGCATAAATCCATAGTATGTAAACGTTGTTCCCTTTACTTCACTATCCTTTTGGAGTGTCTATCACTTTCTGTCCCAGTTTCGTCAACAAAACAAGTAGAGTTCACTTTACTTCCAGGTGAAAAAAAATAACAAGTAATAAAAAAAAGGGGGGGGGGGGGCTTGATTAATCCCTTTTATCTATCACTCTTCTATATTTCTGTGAGATGGTGAGTGACTCCAACTGGGACACACATGGACAATAAATACCTCCAGTAAAGAAGCACTACACCACCAATTGTTAAAGTTCCATAAGAGAAGACATATTTATTTCAAAATCTCAAATCTATGTATGTCAGTTCTTTTTTTTATGTGATTTTGATGCACAATTATATTTTTATTCTGGAGTGGCGACATTGAGCAAGGCAAGTCTATAGAGACAGAGGGGGTAGGGCAGGTAGTGTGGATTTTTTTTTTTTTTTTTTTTTTTACCTCTCAACACAGAATGTATATAAGTAAAGGCAAAACCCTTTTTTTTTTTTTCTTTTTTTTTGGATAGAGTGGAGAGGCATAAGAACACCTGTCAGTTTTCATTGCTGTCCGAGCCCCCCATTAACCACTTGCCGACCGCCACCAGTAGATATATGTTGGCAGAACGTCTCCTTTGCGCAAAGCAACGTACAGGTACGTTGCTTTGAAATTCTCGCTGGCTGCATGTGCCTGCCACCAGCTCCGTGACTGTGACTCGATGTCCAGGGATTGTGTCATAGAGCTGCAGAACAGGGGGATGCCTGTGTAAACTAGGCATTTCCCTGTTCTACCTTGTGACAGGACACTGATCTACTGCTCCATGTCATCGGGAGCAGTGATCTGTCGTGTCACATGTAGCCCAGCCCCCACACCGTTAGAATCACTCCTAGGACACACTTAAACCCTTCCTCGCCCCTAGTGGTTAACCCCTTCCTGCCAGTGTCATTTACACAGTAATCGGTGCATTTTTATAGCGCTGATCACAGTCACGATAAAAATCGCAGATCACCGCCATTTCTAATAATAAAAAAAAAAAAATTATTCATAAAAATGCCATAAAACTATCACCTATTTTAACCTTTGCGCAAACCAATCAATATACACTTATTGCAATATATTATTATTATTATACTGTACAGTATTTATTGGCATATAACACTCACAAACTGTGCCTGCGTGTTATACGCAGGGGTCTGTGGAAAGTTTTTTTCCTGAAACTTCCCTTTTAAAGTTAGGGTGCGTGTTATACGCCTGTGCGTCTTATACGCCGATAAATACGGTAATTTATTTTTTACCAAAAATATGTAGAAGAATACATATGGGCCTTTTTTTATATTTTTGGGGATATTTTAATATAGCAAAAAGTTAAAAATATTGTTTTTTTTAAATTGTCGCTCTTTTTTTGTTTTATAGCGCAAAACATTAAAACCACAGAGGTGATCAAATGGCACAAAAAAAAGCTATTTGTGGGGGAAAAAAAGGACATCAATTTTGTTTGGGAGCCACGTCGCACGATCGCGCAATTGTCAAAGTGACGCAGTGCCGAAAATGTCCTGGTCATTGGGCAGCCAAACAGGGCTGAAGTGGTTAAGGAGATTCACCCTCTCTATTTGTTCTGTTTACTGTTATCATTGCAAGCGAAAGTAAAAGTACTGTATATTCCAAATTTTGGGATGTCCCCATAAAAGTAATAGAGGGGAAATCCTCCAATATGGGGACTCCTTTTAATTTGCAGGGATTTCCTCTTACTTCCTATTTGTACACACGATCAGTCCATCCGATGAGAACGGTCTGATGGACCGTTTTCATCTGTTAACCGATGAAGCTGACTGATGGTCTGTCGCGCCTACACACCATCAGTTAAAAAAACCGATCGGGTCAGAACGCGGTGACGTAAAACACGACGTGCTGATGAAAATGAAGTCCAATGCTTCCAAGCATGCGTTGACTTGATTCTGATAATGCCTGGATTTTTAACCGATGGTCGTGCCTACTAACGATTGATTTTGACCTATCGGTTAGGAATCCATTGGTTTAAATTTAAAACAAGTTGGCTTTTTTTTTTCCCGATGGATAACTAACCGATGGCGCCCACACACGATCGGTTTGGTCCGATGAAACCGGTCCATCAGACCGTTCTTATCAGTTTAACCTATCGTGTGTACGCGACCTCATTCTATCCAAAATGGGGGGGGGGGGGATGTTTTTACTATAGGTTTACTTTAATGTTGGACACATTTAGGCTTTAGTACCACTGTAGCAACCAATCAGATCCAGGCTTATATTATCTAAAGGAGGTGGGTTGTTATGAACAGTACCTTTTTTCTTTAAAGGGGTGTTCCAGCCGCAATTTATTTTTATTTTTTTAAAGTCAGCAGCTACTAACAGTGTAGCTGCTGACTTTAAATAAGGACACTTACCTTGTCCTACTTGCCCGCGCTGATGGCCCCCCCGATGTCGGTCCCACGATCAATCCAGGTCCTGCGCCGCCATTCACACTATGGGAGACAGGCAGTGAAGCCGTACGGCTTCACTGCCCATTTCCTACTGCGCCTGCGTGAGTCTCACGCTGGCTTGTGAATGGGCGGCTGCTCTCTGAGAACACACACAGTTCCCAGAAAGCAGCGCGCCCCATTCACAAGCACAAGCAGAAGAAGCAGAAGAAAAGACACAGCGGTGCGGAAGAGGCAGATTACGGACTTCCGCACAGGTATTTTTTTTCACGTTTTTTTTTTTTATTTAATTTTTTTAAGCTAGATGGGCAAATGTGGTTTTCCTGGGTGGAACTCCGCTTTAACATAACTTTTTCTATTTGGTGAGCTGGACAGACTTTGAAGTGGACCAGCCTCCCTTAACTATTGCCTATAAACCAGCTTTCTAAATTAGAATAGACTTTATCCTTGGGCAGATGAGGATATATGGGACAGATCATACAAAATCTCTCTCTCCAATCATTGTATATCTTTACACCATACTCCTGCCGCCAGCGAAAGTATCGTTCGTAGCGCTCTATGTTCATGGACTTTAAAAACTCAGCTAGATCTTTGGCTAGTGCGAAGTCAGAGACATGAATAAAAGAGTCTGCAGGTATGAATTTCTCATAGTTTTCTCGTGGTGGGCCCAGCACTACAGGAATGGATCCAGCTAGGAAGGAGTTTTTCCAAAGTTTCTCGGTGATGTAGTCTTTATGGACTGAATTCTCCAAGGCGAGGTAGAAGTAGTAATGGGATATGGTGGGAAGAAGGCATGATGAACACAGTGGCTTTTTACTGGCTTTTCCATACACATCCACGTTGAGGTATTTTGAAAAGTCCTCGAAGAATTGCACCCGTTTTTGAGTATGGCGATAATTACTAACAGCCCAGGTCAACAGGCTTGTCTTAGCAGAGGTATTAAATTGCATGTGTAATTTTGGAACCAGCTGCCCATAAGGCATGAAGATGTCTGAATCCTCTCTGTAAGTCAACGTCCAGTTGAACACGTTGTTCCATTTACCAAGGTTCTTGGTGTAGGATGGAGACTCTAGATTTGCCCAAACCCACATTTGTGCAGGGTTCCTTGGGTCAGTGGGCATATAATGGCCTTTGTTATTTAATTCCCTATGGTGAAAGACCACCACATGACTAAGGTTCAGCTTGTCCCTATTATCTGTCAATCTGCAGTTCTTGATGTTATAGAGTTCTAAGCAAACGTCTCCTGAGATGTTCAGAGGATGGTGGAAAGGCCAGTGCCAAATCAGTACTGTGGTGTAAACGTCCTGTGAGGTAGTCATGACTTGTTGAGAACCAGAAGTAAAAAGTACATATTGTATATTCCATCCTAGACCTAGCAGCACAAAGATGCTGCTTAGAGCCAAATAATTTCGTAGCCTGTGCATTTTGGGCATTGGTAACACCATTGTGATGTTGCTGTAGAGAGAGAGAGAAGATCTTCATTAGACAACTCCATACAGTAACAAACCTTTTGTATAACAGCAGAATATTTTGAATACCCGCATTTGAAATGTCCTCATCTGCAGGATTCTTTTGAGTCAACCACTTAAAAACGATTGGTCAGACCCTTTGTACAAAAAAAAATGATTGATCGGTGTGACGGCCAGGTGGCTAGCACAAAAGGCAATTGCAGGGGTTAGTGCTTTCTGAATCACTTACCTGAAACTTGTATGCAGACCTGGAGTTCTGACTCTGCTGACTGGAGTTCAAAAACGAATGACAGGTTGCATAAGAGTAAGACAACCCCCCCAAAATTCTTCAAATATATTATTATGGTAGTTAGGGTTGTCCCGATACCGATACCAGTATCGGTATCAGGACCGATACCGAGTATTTGCGGGAGTACTTGTACTCCCGCAAATACCCCCGATACCTGAATAGAATACTTCCCCCCCCTGCCGCCGCCGCATACCGCAAAGCCGCCGCGTTAATCCCCGTGCATTACAGCGCCGCATTACAGGCACCTTTCGTTTGTACTTGTAATCCCCGCCGCGCCATGTATAGACACTCCCCTTCTCGGGATTGGACGGATCTGTCCAATCCCGAGCAAGGGGGAGTGTCTATGCGCAGAGCCGTGTGTATAGACACTCCCCCTTTCTCGGGATTGGACAGATCCGTCCAATCCCGAGAAGGGGAGTGTCTATACATGGCGCGGCGGGGATTACAAGTACAAACGAAAGGTGCCTGTAATGCGGCGCTGTAATGCACAGGGATTAACGTGGCAGCAGCGGTGGCATCATCATCTACTACTAGCTTTGGGGGACATGGCTGCAATATGTGGGGGGACATGGCTGCAATATGTGGGGGGACATGGCTGCAATATGTGGGGGGACAGGACATGGCTGCAATATGTGGGGGGACAGGACATGGCTGCATCTATGGGGGACAGGACATGGCTGCATCTATGGGGGACAGGACATGGCTGCATCTATGGGGGACAGGACATGGCTGCATCTATGGGGGACAGGACATGGCTGCATCTATGGGGGACAGGACATGGCTGCATCTATGGGGGACAGGACATGGCTGCATCTATGGGGGACAGGACATGGCTGCATCTATGGGGGACAGGACATGGCTGCATCTATGGGGGACAGGACATGGCTGCATCTATGGGGGACATGGCTGCATCTATGGGGGACAGGACATGGCTGCATCTGTAGGGGACATGGCTGCATATATGGGGGGACATGGCAGAAATATATGGGGGGACATGGCTGCAATATGTGGGGGGACATGGCTGGATATATGTGGGGCTGGATATATGTGGGGGGACATGGCTGCAATATATGTGGGGGGACATGGCTGGATATATGTGGGGCTGCAATATATGTGGGGGGACATGGCTGCAATATATGTGGGGGAACATGGCTGGATATATGTGTGGGGACATGGCTGCAATATGTGGGGGGACATGGGTGCATTTGGGGACACATTTAAAAAAAGTATCGGTATTTGGTATCGGTGAGTACATGAAAAAAAGTATCGGTACTTGTGCTCGGTCCTAAAAAAGTGGCATCGGGACAACCCTAATGGTAGTACTATAAAAGGGTCGGGTCTGAGCATGTAGGCTCTTTAGAAAATAATTTAGAGTTGGTGCCTGTGGACAAAAAGAAGCCAAATCTGAATACCAAGGAAAATGTTGCATAGCTGTAGTTTGTGTAATTCAAATTATTTTTTAGGATTGTCGGTGCCATGTCACTAATTAATGCCGTATTTCCCTGAAATGCCTAAATCAGGCAAAAATTCTGCGTAATGGCCAGTAGATGGTGGTACTAATGATCATATGAAATAATATTCTTACCCAAAATAAGATTTATTTTTTTAATTCTTTTTTAGGGACTCTATTGGTGATATTTTCATCTTGCGTTCTGGTTTTGTTTCCAGGACAAAAGTAAGCATGAACAGAGAGAGACAAACACAAAAAAATCTTGCAGCTGTTGTGCCCTCCACCACTATACAAAGGCTGGATTTCCAATTTAAACAGGTTGTAAAGGTAAATGTTTTTTCACCTTAATGCATCCTATGTCTGCGGCTATGCCCTGCTCCTGTATCACGGGAGCGTGCCCGCAAGAGCTTTCCACCATGCAAGCTCGCTCGCATGAAGGTGGAAAGCTCTTGCGGAGAGGAGCCATGACAGCCACCGAGGGACCCCAGAAGACGTGGATCGGGGCCACTGTGTGCAAAACGAGCCACACAGTGGAGGTAAGTATAATCCTGTTTTGTTATTTTATTTATTTTTACTTTAGTGTCACTCTAAGCCTAATCTTCCAGTGAATCGTAACTCTTTACCTAAATTATTAATGGTTCGTCTGAACCCTGAGAACCCACTGGTGCGTCGGTGGTAAAATAGCCGTAAACCGCAGCTATTGGATTTGCGGCGCAATTCGGCCGCTAGCGCGGCACTTTTAACCCCCACTAGCGGCCGATAAAGGGTTAAAACCACCCGCAATGTGCCGCTACAGCGCCATATTACCGGCGGGACAGCAAGCGATGCCCATTGCGCTCCAAAGAAGCTGCTGGCAGGACTTTTCCTGATGCCCTCCCAGTGCACCGCTCCAGTATGAAAACCCTCGGGATTCTGACACTAGAGACAATAGAGAAGCTGTTTTAAGGCAGATTGCAGGTGCTATTTTTAATGCTGTAGTGCCTGCAAAACACCCTCAGTGTGAAAGGTGTTCTTTGCTATCGGTCTCATTTTAAGGAGAATAAAGTTTTACTAAACTACTTTACTTTATACTCGCTGTGGACCCTAGGAGGTTGATCCTATCTTTTAATCTACCCCTTCCTTAACTGTCCCCAATCCATCTGCTGATGGCACAGAGCCCTCTAAGAGGCATTCTGCACATGCTCAATTTGATGTGTATTGCTAGAGAGTTTCTTTTTGGGGGAGGAGGGTTTGGAGAGGGTGCATGTGATCGGCACAGAACCAATCAGCACTCTCCAGACAGAGAATCATGCAGTCTCATTGGACAGTCAGAGGAAAATGAAAACTCCTCTTACAAGCTTTACCCAGTGCTCTGCTGGACACTGATAGAAGTCACAAGACTGCTTTATACTGCTGATGAGAAAAGAAGGATTTTTAATAAACAGCTTACCTGTAAAATCCTTTTCTTGAAGTACATCACGGGACACAGAGCGCATAGCCATTACACTTGGGTTATATGGGTACCTTCAGGTGATGGACACTGGTGTAATCAATTTCACAGGAAGTTTCCTCCCTATATAACCCCCTCCCACTGGGAGTGCTTCAGTTTTGTAGCAAGCAATTCCTCCGAGGTTACACAATGTTCCCCAAAAGAGGGGTGGGAGCTCTGTGTCCCGTGATGTACTTCAAGAAAAGGATTTTACAGGTAAGCTGTTTATTAAAAATCCTTCTTTCTTTATCGTACATCACGGGACACAGAGCGCATAGCCATTACACTTGGGATGTCCCAAAGCAATGCTCTATGAAGGGAGGGAGACCGTAAGGCCAAGAATAGCCAAACAAAAAATTATCAGGAAGTAAAGTAACTCCACCAACAGAAAAGAGGGGGCGTGACCCGGACCAGAGGATTCTATACTGCTGCCCGTAGGACCGCCTGCCCAAATGCTGCGTCCGTACCCTTTGCAACGTCCAACTTATAAAATTTAGTAAACGTATGTACGGAAGACCAGGTTGCCGCCTTGCAAACCTGTGCCATAGAGATCTGATGGTGTGCCGCCCAGGAGGCACTCATGGCCCTCGTAGAATGGGCTTTAACTGATAAGGGAGGTGGAACGCGCTTCAGACCATAGGCCTGAAAAATCAGCTGCTTAATCCACCTAGCCAAGGAAGACTTGGCAGCCGGCTGACCCTTCTTGGGGCCATCCGGAAGAACAAAAAGCACATCTGTTTTCCGAATCTTCTCTGTAGCCTTGAGATAGACCCTCATGGCTCGAACCACGTCCAAAGTATGAAGCAGTCTTTCCTCTCTGGACTGGGGAGTAGGAAAGAAGGATGGTAGGACTAGGTCCTGATTCAAGTGAAAACTGGATATGACCTTAGGAAGGAAAGAAGGTTGAGGCCGCAGAACCACTCTGTCCTTATGCAGAATAAGGTATGGCTCCCTGCATGACAAGGCTGCCAGCTCGGAAACCCTTCTGGCCGAAGCCATAGCCACCAAGAAAACCAACTTTCGGGTTAGTAGCACAAGAGGGATTTCTGTCAGAGGTTGCCTTTGTAAAGCTGACAAGACCAGATTTAAATTCCAGGGGCAGAGGGGAGCTCTAATAGGGGGATTCACATGCAAGACCCCCTGCAAGAAGGTTTTCATAAGCGAATGGGTGGCCAAGGGTCTTTGAAACCATATCGATAAGGCCGACACCTGCCCCTTTAGAGTACTAAGAGCCAACCCTTTGTCAACGCCAACCTGGAGGAATCGCAAGATCCTGTCAATAAAAAACTTTCGAGGGTGCCATTTTTGAGACTCGCACCACTCCACATAGGTTCTCCAGACTCTGTAATAAATATTTCTAGAGACCGGTTTCCTAGCCTGAATCAACGTAGATATGACCTGAGCTGAGAGGCCTCTGCCCTTAAGAATTAGGGATTCAGCCGACAAGCCGTCAAATTTAGCTGCTGTGAAGCAGGGTGGCAGATTGGGCCCTGAGACAGCAGATCTGGGCGCAGGGGGAGCGGCCACGGCGCCCCGACTGACATCTTCACGATGAGTGCGTACCAAGCCCTCCTGGGCCAGGCTGGGGCCACCAGGATCACAGGCCTGCGCTCCACCCTGATCCTCCGTAGAAGGCGGGGAATCATCTGCAGTGGAGGGAACGCATACAGGAGAGAAAACTGGTGCCAGGGGCAAACCAACGCATCGGTCCCGTAGGCCGAGGGATCCCTGGCTCGGGATATGAATTTGTCCAACTTTTTGTTGGATCTCGTTGCCATAATGTCCACATCTGGAACTCCGAATCTTTGGCAAATCTCTTGGAATACCTGGGGGTGAAGAGACCACTCCCCCGGGAGCAACTGTTGACGACTCAAAAAATCTGCTTGAGAATTGTCTATCCCTGGGATGAACACCGCCGAGATGCAGGGTACATGGGCTTCGGCCCATGAAAAAATCAGGTTTACTTCCCTTTGGGCTGCTAGGCTCCTCGTGCCCCCCTGGTGGTTTATGTATGCCACCGCAGTGGCATTGTCGGACTGTATCCTTACTGGCAGACCCTCAAGGGGGAGAGTCCAGGTGATCAGGGCCAGCCGAGCAGCTCTGATCTCTAGGATATTGATGGGAAGCAGTTTTTCTGCCTCCGACCACTGCCCTTGCTGGGTCTGTCCTTCTAGAACTGCCCCCCAACCTGACAGGCTGGCATCCGTGGCTACTATCTTCCACGTGATGGGGCAAAAGGATTTCCCCTTTGACAAATTTTGAGGGACCATCCACCAGAACAGGCTGCGCCGGACTCCTGGGGAGAGCACTAACGGACGATCTAACGTCTGAATGGACTTGTTCCAAGCAGAGAGAATGGCTGCCTGGAGATATCTGGTATGGATCTGGGCGTAGGGCACTGCCTCGAAGGTGGCCACCATCTTCCCCAGCAGTCGCATACATAGGCGAATAGTCGGCCTCTTCTTGCCTAAGATCACCTGAACTGCTTGAGTTATTGATCTGACCTTTGCTTGAGGTAAAAATATCCTCTGGCAGTCTGTATCTAGCCGAAGGCCTAGATATTCCAACTGCTTTGTGGGTTTCAATACCGATTTTTCTTGGTTCACAATCCACCCGAATTCCTCTAGATGCCGAACTGTGCGAACTACTGCATGATTGAGGCTGGAAGCTGAGCTGTCGATAACCAGAAGATCGTCCAGGTATGCCAGGACCAAAATGCCTTCTGTCCTTAGGACGGCTAGCACCGGTGCTAACACCTTTGTGAATACCCGCGGAGCTGTTGCCAACCCAAAAGGGAGGGCTACGAACTGGTAATGACAGTGATCTATCATAAAACGAAGAAACTTGTGATGTGCCGGGTAGATCGGCACGTGCAGATACGCATCCTTTATGTCTATAGATGCTAGAAAGTCGTCTTGATGTAGGCTGGCTGCCACCGAACGTATGGACTCCATACGAAAGGTCTGAATCTTTAGAAAGCGATTTAGGCGTTTGAGGTCCAAGATAGGCCTGACGTCGCCATTGGGCTTTGGTATTATGAAAAGGTTGGAGTAGAATCCCAGACCCCATTCCTGGGTTGGTACTTCTACAATTACTCCTTGGAGCAAGAGACGATCCAATGCTTTTACAAGAGAGGCCCTCTTTAATGGGTCGCTTGGAAGACTTGACCCCTGAAAATGAGGAGGGGGGACTTCCCGAAACTCTAGCTTGTAGCCCGTGGCTACCACAGACAGTACCCAAGAGTCGGGAATTCTGGCCTCCCACACTTCGGAGAAAAACCGAAGCCTTCCCCCCACCCAAGAGAGTGGGGGCGCCCCTTCATGAATCTGACTTGATGACTGGTTTAACCGGCTTGCGAGACCATGGCCTCTTGCCTGCCGTGGCTTGTCCTTGTAAATTATTAATGGTTCGTCTGAACCCTGAGAACCCACTGGTGCGTCGGTGGTAAAATAGCCGTAAACCGCAGCTATTGGATTTGCGGCGCAATTCGGCCGCTAGCGCGGCACTTTTAACCCCCACTAGCGGCCGATAAAGGGTTAAAACCACCCGCAATGTGCCGCTACAGCGCCATATTACCGGCGGGACAGCAAGCGATGCCCATTGCGCTCCAAAGAAGCTGCTGGCAGGACTTTTCCTGATGCCCTCCCAGTGCACCGCTCCAGTATGAAAACCCTCGGGATTCTGACACTAGAGACAATAGAGAAGCTGTTTTAAGGCAGATTGCAGGTGCTATTTTTAATGCTGTAGTGCCTGCAAAACACCCTCAGTGTGAAAGGTGTTCTTTGCTATCGGTCTCATTTTAAGGAGAATAAAGTTTTACTAAACTACTTTACTTTATACTCGCTGTGGACCCTAGGAGGTTGATCCTATCTTTTAATCTACCCCTTCCTTAACTGTCCCCAATCCATCTGCTGATGGCACAGAGCCCTCTAAGAGGCATTCTGCACATGCTCAATTTGATGTGTATTGCTAGAGAGTTTCTTTTTGGGGGAGGAGGGTTTGGAGAGGGTGCATGTGATCGGCACAGAACCAATCAGCACTCTCCAGACAGAGAATCATGCAGTCTCATTGGACAGTCAGAGGAAAATGAAAACTCCTCTTACAAGCTTTACCCAGTGCTCTGCTGGACACTGATAGAAGTCACAAGACTGCTTTATACTGCTGATGAGAAAAGAAGGATTTTTAATAAACAGCTTACCTGTAAAATCCTTTTCTTGAAGTACATCACGGGACACAGAGCGCATAGCCATTACACTTGGGTTATATGGGTACCTTCAGGTGATGGACACTGGTGTAATCAATTTCACAGGAAGTTTCCTCCCTATATAACCCCCTCCCACTGGGAGTGCTTCAGTTTTGTAGCAAGCAATTCCTCCGAGGTTACACAATGTTCCCCAAAAGAGGGGTGGGAGCTCTGTGTCCCGTGATGTACTTCAAGAAAAGGATTTTACAGGTAAGCTGTTTATTAAAAATCCTTCTTTCTTTATCGTACATCACGGGACACAGAGCGCATAGCCATTACACTTGGGATGTCCCAAAGCAATGCTCTATGAAGGGAGGGAGACCGTAAGGCCAAGAATAGCCAAACAAAAAATTATCAGGAAGTAAAGTAACTCCACCAACAGAAAAGAGGGGGCGTGACCCGGACCAGAGGATTCTATACTGCTGCCCGTAGGACCGCCTGCCCAAATGCTGCGTCCGTACCCTTTGCAACGTCCAACTTATAAAATTTAGTAAACGTATGTACGGAAGACCAGGTTGCCGCCTTGCAAACCTGTGCCATAGAGATCTGATGGTGTGCCGCCCAGGAGGCACTCATGGCCCTCGTAGAATGGGCTTTAACTGATAAGGGAGGTGGAACGCGCTTCAGACCATAGGCCTGAAAAATCAGCTGCTTAATCCACCTAGCCAAGGAAGACTTGGCAGCCGGCTGACCCTTCTTGGGGCCATCCGGAAGAACAAAAAGCACATCTGTTTTCCGAATCTTCTCTGTAGCCTTGAGATAGACCCTCATGGCTCGAACCACGTCCAAAGTATGAAGCAGTCTTTCCTCTCTGGACTGGGGAGTAGGAAAGAAGGATGGTAGGACTAGGTCCTGATTCAAGTGAAAACTGGATATGACCTTAGGAAGGAAAGAAGGTTGAGGCCGCAGAACCACTCTGTCCTTATGCAGAATAAGGTATGGCTCCCTGCATGACAAGGCTGCCAGCTCGGAAACCCTTCTGGCCGAAGCCATAGCCACCAAGAAAACCAACTTTCGGGTTAGTAGCACAAGAGGGATTTCTGTCAGAGGTTGCCTTTGTAAAGCTGACAAGACCAGATTTAAATTCCAGGGGCAGAGGGGAGCTCTAATAGGGGGATTCACATGCAAGACCCCCTGCAAGAAGGTTTTCATAAGCGAATGGGTGGCCAAGGGTCTTTGAAACCATATCGATAAGGCCGACACCTGCCCCTTTAGAGTACTAAGAGCCAACCCTTTGTCAACGCCAACCTGGAGGAATCGCAAGATCCTGTCAATAAAAAACTTTCGAGGGTGCCATTTTTGAGACTCGCACCACTCCACATAGGTTCTCCAGACTCTGTAATAAATATTTCTAGAGACCGGTTTCCTAGCCTGAATCAACGTAGATATGACCTGAGCTGAGAGGCCTCTGCCCTTAAGAATTAGGGATTCAGCCGACAAGCCGTCAAATTTAGCTGCTGTGAAGCAGGGTGGCAGATTGGGCCCTGAGACAGCAGATCTGGGCGCAGGGGGAGCGGCCACGGCGCCCCGACTGACATCTTCACGATGAGTGCGTACCAAGCCCTCCTGGGCCAGGCTGGGGCCACCAGGATCACAGGCCTGCGCTCCACCCTGATCCTCCGTAGAAGGCGGGGAATCATCTGCAGTGGAGGGAACGCATACAGGAGAGAAAACTGGTGCCAGGGGCAAACCAACGCATCGGTCCCGTAGGCCGAGGGATCCCTGGCTCGGGATATGAATTTGTCCAACTTTTTGTTGGATCTCGTTGCCATAATGTCCACATCTGGAACTCCGAATCTTTGGCAAATCTCTTGGAATACCTGGGGGTGAAGAGACCACTCCCCCGGGAGCAACTGTTGACGACTCAAAAAATCTGCTTGAGAATTGTCTATCCCTGGGATGAACACCGCCGAGATGCAGGGTACATGGGCTTCGGCCCATGAAAAAATCAGGTTTACTTCCCTTTGGGCTGCTAGGCTCCTCGTGCCCCCCTGGTGGTTTATGTATGCCACCGCAGTGGCATTGTCGGACTGTATCCTTACTGGCAGACCCTCAAGGGGGAGAGTCCAGGTGATCAGGGCCAGCCGAGCAGCTCTGATCTCTAGGATATTGATGGGAAGCAGTTTTTCTGCCTCCGACCACTGCCCTTGCTGGGTCTGTCCTTCTAGAACTGCCCCCCAACCTGACAGGCTGGCATCCGTGGCTACTATCTTCCACGTGATGGGGCAAAAGGATTTCCCCTTTGACAAATTTTGAGGGACCATCCACCAGAACAGGCTGCGCCGGACTCCTGGGGAGAGCACTAACGGACGATCTAACGTCTGAATGGACTTGTTCCAAGCAGAGAGAATGGCTGCCTGGAGATATCTGGTATGGATCTGGGCGTAGGGCACTGCCTCGAAGGTGGCCACCATCTTCCCCAGCAGTCGCATACATAGGCGAATAGTCGGCCTCTTCTTGCCTAAGATCACCTGAACTGCTTGAGTTATTGATCTGACCTTTGCTTGAGGTAAAAATATCCTCTGGCAGTCTGTATCTAGCCGAAGGCCTAGATATTCCAACTGCTTTGTGGGTTTCAATACCGATTTTTCTTGGTTCACAATCCACCCGAATTCCTCTAGATGCCGAACTGTGCGAACTACTGCATGATTGAGGCTGGAAGCTGAGCTGTCGATAACCAGAAGATCGTCCAGGTATGCCAGGACCAAAATGCCTTCTGTCCTTAGGACGGCTAGCACCGGTGCTAACACCTTTGTGAATACCCGCGGAGCTGTTGCCAACCCAAAAGGGAGGGCTACGAACTGGTAATGACAGTGATCTATCATAAAACGAAGAAACTTGTGATGTGCCGGGTAGATCGGCACGTGCAGATACGCATCCTTTATGTCTATAGATGCTAGAAAGTCGTCTTGATGTAGGCTGGCTGCCACCGAACGTATGGACTCCATACGAAAGGTCTGAATCTTTAGAAAGCGATTTAGGCGTTTGAGGTCCAAGATAGGCCTGACGTCGCCATTGGGCTTTGGTATTATGAAAAGGTTGGAGTAGAATCCCAGACCCCATTCCTGGGTTGGTACTTCTACAATTACTCCTTGGAGCAAGAGACGATCCAATGCTTTTACAAGAGAGGCCCTCTTTAATGGGTCGCTTGGAAGACTTGACCCCTGAAAATGAGGAGGGGGGACTTCCCGAAACTCTAGCTTGTAGCCCGTGGCTACCACAGACAGTACCCAAGAGTCGGGAATTCTGGCCTCCCACACTTCGGAGAAAAACCGAAGCCTTCCCCCCACCCAAGAGAGTGGGGGCGCCCCTTCATGAATCTGACTTGATGACTGGTTTAACCGGCTTGCGAGACCATGGCCTCTTGCCTGCCGTGGCTTGTCCTTGTGGGCGGCTATTAAATGCTGAACGCCCGGGAGGCCGTCGATACTGACGGGAAGTTGAATGGGGCAGAGCCTGCGAAGGCCTGTCGCTTAAACGCGGGCCCACGCGATCTTTTCTTGACAGGCAAGAAAGAACTTTTACCACTTGATATGGTCTGGATATATTTATCTAGGTCTTCACCGAATAGTCTCCCACCATGAAAGGGAAATCCTGCTAAAAGCTTTTTGCAGGGTGCCTCTGCTGACCAGTTCTTCAGCCACAAAAGGCGACGCATATGAACCAACAGCAGAGATAAACGGGACGCCTGTTGAATGGAGTCCTTAATAGCATCTACTGCAAAGCAGAGAGACCTTGGGAGGTCAGCCAATTCACGAGCTTGCTGAGCCGGTATGTCCCTTAATATCTGTTTAGTCTGATCCTTTAAAGCCTGACAAACGCCAATGGCTGCCACCGCTGGCTGAACCACGGCACCTACTGTGGTAAAAGAAGCCTTCAGTAGGGTCTCCAACTTTTTCTCGACTGGATCTTTAAACATCTGGACATTTTCAACCGGACAGGTCAGGGATTTATTTACGCAGGAAATGGCTGCGTCCACGGTAGGGAGTGCCCATTTCTTTGCAAATTCCTCTTCCATATGATAGAGAATAGTGAACCTTTTAGGAGGGATAAAAATCCTATCAGGTCGAGCCCAATCCTGAAAAATCACGCTCTCCAGAAGGGGGTGAACCGGAAAAGACGCACCACTCAACGGTGCCTTCAAGGAACCTAAAGAGGATACCGCGGGGGCTAATTGTTCTGACACTGGAAGTTTAAAAGCAGTGCGAACCATATCTGTCAGAGACTGGATCCACAGGCTCTCCGCTTGAGAAGCCGAAAAAATTTCATCTACAGTGGAACCCTCAATGTCTGAACCGTCGGGACTCGGGTCCGCTTGATCCCCCTGTGGGTCCAATTCCTCCGAAGAGAGGACCTCTGCATCTGAAAACACCAATCTAGGTGACGGGGATCTAGCCCGCTTGCCACCTGGCAAAGAGCGGGCAATTAAAGCAGTTAACCTTTCCTCTAGTCCACCCAGGGTGGTCGCTAGCATTTCTTCCGTAACGTAAACGGGAATGGGTTGATTGGGGGCCGCCTCTGCCCCTAGCACCCTCAATGGCTCCTGCAACATGCTGTTTGGTGGTCTATCTGGTGAGGGTGGGACCGCTAGAGCCTGGCCCAAATCCTCTGACCCCGATGGAGACCCCTTTTGTTTTTTGGTACCTTTTGCAGCCTTAGCTGGTCCTGATCCCTTGGGAGCCATTGCACAACCTTGAGACACCCCTAAAGCCAACACCCAACTGTTGTAGCTAGAAGTGAACCATTAATAAGAACAGGCTATGGTAAAAATTTTCCAAATTTTCATACGCCCGAGAAGGCGGCAATACCGAGGAAGTCCTGTGAGTATTGCCACACCAATGCCCGTTAGCTGGAGCCCAAGGTTGCACCGACTCAGATACTGCCAGATCTAAGGCTGAGTCCCTTTAAGAAAAAAAAAAACTTTTTTTTTTTTCTCTGGTCAGTATGGATCTAAGTCCAGACCTGAAGATCCACAAACCCCCACTGGGTGTCACTGTATAGCCAGAAATGGCTCAGCTGCGCGCTCTGTGTCCTCAGCCTCCTCTGCTTTCAGGAGGGAATGACCAGCCAGGAAATGCTTTGCTGCTTTAACTGAGACCTGACGCTGCTGGCCCGCCCCCCCCACGCACGCTGACGCTGTAAAATGCGGCGCGCACGCGCCCCCCCCCCACGCTGAAACCAACATGGAGGAAGCAGAAAGCAGAGGAGAAGCCTGGACCAGCGCTAGCAACCCAACAGACACCAGGCAAGACACTAATCTTATTGTAGTGCACACATAGAGGAAGCTGTCCCCATAGGCTTCCTAAGAAACAGGAGTTTTGCCAGCATTTCCTCCTTATAGCACGTGGGGCTGCAGTATCATGCTAACAGGCAGATCTGGGGGGAGTAGCAAATACATATCTTTAAAAGCATACATATACCTACATGTTATCTGGGTAAACATTAGTACATCCCATCCTGCCTCAAAAGACATAGTGGAGATAGTGGCTGATGCACAAGCATACCATTAGCCGACCCAGAACCCCCAGGGGGATACCTACTGTCGAACCAAGTCCCGCAGGTTCCCTCTTACCTGCTCCACGCCGCAGGGTATTGCAAAATGCAAGAGGCCCAACCTTCCCCCATCTCCGTGGGTATTGTCTTGGACCTTCAGGGACCGGGGTCCTGTGTTAAGGAACCCACACACCTGGACCTATATAGCATCCTGGCATCAGTAGCGTTTAGTTCTTGGAAGAGACTAAGGCACTGGAGCCCAGAATCCAGCCCTCCAAGGAGAGGCATTATAGGCAAAACCCCACTCCAGCAGGGCCCGGGTACCGTACACCTTGGCTTTGAAGCACTTCGGATGGATCCGGCTAGCTATCCTGGGTCCCGAGACCTCCGAGGGACAGCTAGACGTGATCAACACCTAAGACACTGGCGAAAAAACTGAAGCACTCCCAGTGGGAGGGGGTTATATAGGGAGGAAACTTCCTGTGAAATTGATTACACCAGTGTCCATCACCTGAAGGTACCCATATAACCCAAGTGTAATGGCTATGCACTCTGTGTCCCGTGATGTACGATAAAGAAAGCATACCTCCCAACTTTTCAACTTCAGAATGAGGGACAAATGAGCATAACTCCCAACTAAGTTGTTGAGCGGCGGGGATCGGAGTTGTTGAGCGGGGGGGTCCGTAGATCGAAGTTATTGAGCGGGGGGGGGGTTCGCGGATCTGAGTTGTTGAGCGGGGGGGGGGGGCCACGAATCGCAGGGATTTTGGTTGCTCTTCTGCTTTTCCTATTCTGGCGACTGGTGCCAATAGGACAGGAAGCAAGTAAACATCTCCCCTTTGAGGAATTCTTAGGCCCCTTTCACACAGACGAATAGAATGGTGCTTTTAGCTGCAGATTTTCTAGTTTTCTACCGCAGCTAAAAGCACACAATGCTTTCCTATGGCCACATTCACACACAGCGTTTAGCTGCGATTTTGTTACATGCGGTTTGGTGCGAATAGAAAAAATAGAATTGAATGCGTCCAGGTGCGATTTAGCGCAGCTATATGCACATAACTGCAGGTAATCTCAGTCTTTTGTGTCAACTGCGGAGAGCAGCGTGAGAAAAAAAAAACAGGAAGCACATCATAATCAAAAATGAATAAAAAGGGTTGCTATTGGAATGACTACCGCTGCTAAACGTGGCCGCATGTAACCGCACATAATCGCAATGTACAGATGCAGCTAATTGCAGTGCCCAGAGCCTTGAATTTCACAGAACCTTTACATGCTTTAAGCTGCGGCAAAACAGCCGTCCGTGTAAAAGGCACCTTATTCTTACTCACTCTTTGAAAACTAAAACTGAGACTTTGGGCCACACAAAGGTAGACAAGGGCACCCACAAATCTGAAGAGGACATAAGCATAGTTTGGAATTATGGCAAGGGGATCTTCACATGCTCCACCAATCCACTCTGCCCATCAAGCTCCACCAATATTAAGATATTTCATTTGGATGGATTGGCTCTTTTTAAAATAACAAAAGTCAAAAACCGAGTGGTACTAATTTTAAAAATGCAGCAAATTTTGTGTGGAAATAAACGACTCTCACGCCACGTACACACGATCGAAATTTCCGACAGGAACAGTTTGAGCTTTTGGTAGGAAATTACGACCGCGTGTAGGCCCCATCAGACATTTTCTGTCGGAATTTCCGACAGCAAAAATTTGAGAGCTGGTTCTCAAATTTTCCGACGGCAAAATTTCTTGTCGGAAATTCCAATCTTCTGTATGTAATTCCGACACGCAAAAAAAAACGATTAAATGCATGCTCAGAATTGGGGTTGTCCCGATTACCACTTTTTTAGGACCGAGTACAAGTACCGATACTTTTTTTCATGTACTCACCGATACCGAATACCGATACTTTTTTTTAAATGTGTCCCCAAATGCAGCCATGTCCCCCCACATATGCAGCCATGTCCCTCTAGCCATGTCCCTCACATATGCAGCCATGTCCCTTCAGCCATTTCCCTCACATATGCAGCCATGTCCCTTCAGCCATTTCCCTCACATATGCAGCCATGTCCCTTCAGCCATGTCCCTCACATATGCAGCCATGTCCCTCTAGCCATGTCCCTCACATATGCAGCCATGTCCCTTCAGCCATGTCCCTCACATATGCAGCCATGTCCCTCACATATGCAGCCATGTCCCTTCAGCCATGTCCCTCACATATGCAGCCATGTCCCTCTAGCCATGTCCCTCACATATGCAGCCATGTCCCTTCAGCCATGTCCCTCACATATGCAGCCATGTCCCTTCAGCCATGTCCCTCACATATGCAGCCATGTCCCTCACATATGCAGCCATGTCCCTTCCGCCATGTCCCTCACATATGCAGCCATGTCCCTTCAGCCATGTCCCTCACATATGCAGCCATGTCCCTTCAGCCATGTCCCTTCAGCCATGTCCCTTCAGCCATGTCCCTCCAGCCATTTCCCCCATACCTTTGCCGACGAAAGCCGCCGGGCCGCCGCATGGAGAAAATCACTGCATTAATTTGAATAGCTGTTTTGCCCGCGCGTATAGATCCTCCCCCTTGCTCGGGATTGGACAGATCACGATCACCCATCCAATCCCGAGCAAGGGGGAGTGTCTATACGCAGCGGGAAAACTACAGCTATTCAAATGAAAGCTGTGATTGTTCCCGCACGCCATTTAACCCATGCGGCGGCTTTCGATGCGGCGGGGGGGGGGGGGGAAGTATTCTATTTAGGTATCGGGGGGGAGTACAAGTACCCTCTGCAAATACTCGGTATCGGTCCCGATACCGATACTGGGATCGGTATCGGGACAACCCTACTCAGAATCATTGAACTTTTCTCGGCTCGTTGTAGTATTGCACGTCACAGGGTTTTGGCGGTCGGAAATTTGTGTGACAGTGTCTATGCAACACAAAATTTAAGCCAAAATTCCGTCTGAAAAAAATCCACGATTTTCTTGCCGGAATTACTGATCGTGTGTACGCGGCATTGTACACTTGCACAGCAAATAATTCAAAACAAATGAGAAAAATTCAATCGGATCAGAGGTGTGAGGAGTGAGCAGTGATTTCCAGTTGATTCAGAAACGTACACACTTCTAGCTCAATTTTCATGCAGTGCAAGATAGTATTGCAGTCAAGCAATCGACAGCAAATGTCCGATGGAGCATACACACGGTCAGAATATCCGACCAAAAGCTTACATCGCACATTTGTTGTCGGAAATTCCGATCGTGTGTATCGTGCAGCATAAGGGGATGCAAACCCTGCAATTTTTCTCATTAGAGCCCTGCAGGTCCAGTAGCTGGTGGATAATTATGAAACCATTTCCCATTAGATTCACTTGGCACAGAGAAACAAACAGTGATTTCTTCAGAATAACATAAGGTAGGACTCTGCTAAAAAGTTTGTTAAAGTCCTTGCAATGTACATTGAACATGCAGAGGGGTATGTTTTTTTTCTTCTTCTTCTTCTTTTTTTTTTTTTTTTTTTTCTCAACAAAAGTGGAGTTAAAATGATTAATTTAATCATGGATGAACAGTTCAACCATTTTACAGTTTAACATTTTAACAATTCTAGATTCCTTATCAAAAACCCATTCTAACTGAGTAGTATAATTTATAAAATAAGAAAAAAATAAAAACATAAAAAAATCTAGAAAACAATAAAAAATTATGTGCTTTTATTAATGCAAACACAAATTCAATCAGTGGTTTATAACAATGCATTATAGGTATTCTGCTTGCTGCAGTGATTTTTTTTTTTTTTAGCTTGCAGAAATTTTTATTTATTATTAAACAGAAAAATAAATTAAAGATGCTGTAATTCAGCCATTCTTTCTGAATATGATCAGTCACAGGTGACAATTATGGAATCCTTAAATTACATTTTGGGAATCCTTCAATTAAATTACATTATCTTTAGTATTCAGCAAATTGCAACCGTTTTACCAGAGAAGATGTAGAAATCAATGCAGTGAGAAATTTATATTCTGCAATGTTTAATAAAAAATATATTAGTCACAAAAAGCTTTCTCACATTTAGCAAGCTGTTTCTTTGAATATGACATATTTTTTTTTTCCCCCAATAGCATATCTCAAGGTTCACTTACCAGCATGTGGGCACCAATGGACCATTAATTGAGGGCAAAGTGCCAGGAATCTTTATTAGATTCTTGCCTTGGCTTGGAGACCCTTACACCACAAAGTGGACATGTCCTCTTTGCATTCTGCACAGTGTTTCTCACCCCCTTCTGGGTTGCAGGCTATAGTGGAGCCTGTGGGCAGATGTCTTGGTGGCAGCTCCTCGGAGTGTCCGTGTAAAGGTGTCTTCACTTTTACAGCTGCCATTGCACTCGGTTCCTTCTGCTTTTTGGCTATGTGTGCCCTCCTCCTTCCTCTTCAAACCACTGTGTAAGATGTGCTGCAGTGCTCAGGAACACTGACTCAGTTCAGTATGTATCAGCACTGGTACACATCTGGGTAACGCAATGGCCAGTAAGTATTTCTGGCTGTTGTACACACAGGACTCTTTCTCTGTATTTTATTTTGTGGTTTTTTTTTTGTACTTGCCTTGTAAATTCTTGTTTTGAAGAGTGTAGGTTCTGAATGCATTTACTAAAATACCAGCACACTATATAGTAATATTATAGTTCTAGTTGGAGCCTGGTGAGCCAAGTCATCCTCTGGTTTCCTATGCCTTGGATGCTCCGACAGAGAGTTCCCTGCCATCATTTTCAACTCCGGAAATAAAACATCCACTGCCACATCTGTAACACATAGGGCCAGATTCAGGAACACTTGCGCTGGAGTATTTCGATATGCGCCGCGTAACTGTGATGATGCGCCATCGTTTCTATGTGCCCGTACCCACCAAACTAGATGCGCCCAATAACGGGTCATTTGCGACCGGCGGAACGTTCCGACGCCAGAGTATCGTCATCGCTTAATTTCGCTGTGCGCATCAGTCGTGCCCATTGATTTCCCCTGCAAATATGCAAATGAGGGATTTTTCACAATTCACGAACGGATTAGCACCATACGCCGGCTACATGCGCCGCGCGTATCTCGTCCGTCCGGCGCAAAGTTATTTCTACAAAAGGCTGCTTTATCTTTACTCCAGATGGCCACAGGTCAGCAGGAGAGCAGCTACAGCAGCGTTACCGACGATAGGAGCTAGCTGAACAACCACACTTGCAAGGACAACACCTCTGTGTGCCAACATGCCAGGGGCAGTCGTGGTCCTAGCACTAGTACTGGGTCCCCCGGAACGAAGGAGGCGGGCACGTGAGAGGATATACCGCACACGTATGAGCCTCTTTGGCATGGGGGATGAGGAGGTGTATCGCCTCTTCAGATTCAGCCCTGATGCAATACTTGAACTAACCACAACCCTGCAGGGTGACATCACCAGCAAGACACACCGCTCACAAGCAGTGCAGCCACTGGTGAAGGTCCTGGCAACACTTCATTTCCTTGCAAGTGGATCATTCCAGCGTACAAGTGGAGTGGTGGCTGGGATGTCACAGTCCTCCATAAGCAGATGTGTGCACCAGGTTGTCCCTGCAATCCTCAGACGCATGTCCAACCAGTTCATCAGACCCACCACTGAGGAGCTGCGGCTGAAGGCAATGACAGATTTCTACAGCATTGCCAGATTCCCACGCACCATCGGGGCCATTGATTGCACACATGTGGCCCTACAGCCCCCCAGTGCCACAGAGCACATATACCGCAATCGGAAGCATTGGCATTCCATCAACGTACAGGTGATAGCCGATGCCCAGCGCCTCATATGGCACGTCCGTGCCAAACACCCCGGGTCCAGCCATGACAGCTTCATATACCGTCAGAGTCCCATCCCAGCAGAATTCGAGCAGAACATGTATGGGGACAGCTGGCTGGTTGGTGAGTGACATGGGTGGCAGGCATGACTATCCCCTCCCGTGATGCACAACAGAAGTCGCACATGCATGACTAACATCCTCCTGTATTTTCCCTTACAGGTGACTCTGCATATGCACTGGGACCCCATCTAATGACTCCTTTCCGGAACCCCCAAACCAGAGGAGAGAGAAAATACAATGAAGCACACATCAAAACCCGTGCAGTGGTGGAGCAAACATTTGGGCTCCTGAAGTCCCGTTTCCGCTGCCTGGATAAGTCCGGGGGGACCCTATTGTATTCCCCTACCTTTGTGTGTCAGATCATCGGTGCATGTTGTATTCTGCACAACTTTGCTATGAGAAAAGGCCTGCAGATTGACATATGTGATGACCTGACCCCCGACCCACACAGTCCCCACCTGCCAGAGGACACCCAGTCTGCTGATGGAAGAGCAGTCAGGAGGGTCCTCGCCGTAGGCATCTTTGGACACTAAACCAAAACATTAATCACACAGACAATGCACGCGTGTACACCACTGATGTCCCTAGATCACACACACCACATGCACATCGCATTGGATTAGCCCAAGTCCAGCATGTAGGAGTTGGGAGCAGCAACGCCAGCGTCAAGGCCCCAATGATGTCACTGTCCATTCACACACCTTTCACACGTCATTCATACAGCCGTGGGGTTAACTTCACCACCACGGCCGAGGGTGACACCCCTTACTGTCAGGAGTGCCACCCTCTCACATTCACACACCATTCACACTGTCCCCTGCACTCCTGACCGTGTGCAGTACAAAATAAACAAAAATATCTCATAACCTGAGAACAAAAATAAAAAAAAACTCATATCCTGAGTATAAACAAAAATATTCAAAAATAAACAAAAACTCATGTCCTGAGTATAAACAAAAATATATAACAACCAAAAAATAAAAAAACCCTCATCTGGGATGACGGGGGCTCCTCCTTGGGGGCACTCTCGGGCTCCTCAGCTGCCTGGAGGGAGTGGGTGGTGGTGGGGGGGTATCAGGAGGAGTCTGATCCCCGGGTGGGCCACTCCTGGGAGCTGTTGGCTGCATGCCCTCCAATGCCACAGCAATACGGCTCAGATACAGGTTTGTCTGGGCCTGCATCCTTAGCTGGCGGGTGATCTGATGCCGCTGGTCACGTTGCCGCTGCCTCCCCTCTTCCCGGATGGCAGCTGTGTTGTCTCGAACAGCTGCTGTCAGGTGCCGGATATCAGCCTGCACCTCCCCCAGGCTGGTCACAACGCCCTGCACACGACTGGGCAGCTGTGACAGAGAGCCCAGGCTGTCTGCGACCCTGTCTAAGTGGCCAGCCATCTCCCCCATTTGCTGGGTCTGTTTGGCGTGGTCCAACACTACCTGGTCCTGGACCAGATCAGACACCCCCCTGGTCTTCCGGGTCGCCTTCCTGGGGGCAGAAGAAGGTTGTCCCCGTGGGGATGGAGTCGCCCTTGAGGGGCTACCTAGGATGGGGGAGGGGATCACAGAGGGCCCTGCAGAGGAGGAGGACTCCTCCAACATTAAAATAAACTCCTGTTCAGGTACAGGCTCCTCCACAACCACCTCTGCTGAAGTGGTGTGGGTACTCTCCTCCTCCACCTCGGTGTCTCCAGCACCCAGGGCCTCGTCATCAGCATCCCGTTGGGAGGTTGGGGTGGACTGGCCGGTAAGCGATGATGGCCCAGCTCCGTCATCTGTGGATGACACAAAGCAGACACATGTTGGTGGTCCCACACACTTGGCACATGTACCCCCCCCCCACATGCAACACACCAAAAAGGGGGTAAAAATCACTTGCCTGTCCTGGAGCCTTCCTCTACGGAGTCATAGCCAGGGACCCCCTCCAACTGCTCCCTGTCCAGGCAGCGGGCGACCACCTCCTCCTCCGCGGTCAGGGTGACAGGACATGGGGGACCACCACCTGTGCCCCTCTCATGGCTCCTAATGGTGGCCACCTTGCCCCTCACCTTGCGCCGCAGGTCGTTTATTTTTTTTTGAATATCGCCTGCATTCCGGGTGGAGTACCCCAGCACATTGACTCTGGCAGCTATGGTGTCCAGGATGCCCTGCTTCCTCTCCCGGCTGGTCTTCCTGCTTTTTTTCCCGTGGAGGAAATCATTAAACGTCTCCATAGCCGAGATTATCACAGAGACCTCCTGGGCATTAAAGTTGAGGTTCCTCCTCTCTTTGGGGGTAGCGGGAGCAGCCATTACAGTGCAAAAGTATCTTCCCTGGGGTGGGGGGAAACGGATATACTTTTGCGCCGGAATGGCGTTTCCGCCAGCGCTTTTAAGCGCCCAGCGGAACGCATTGCGCTGACGTTTCCCAGGAAGTGGTGCCGACGGAAGTTGTGAGCATGCGCACAAGGGGGGCGAGTGGAGCCGCACTCACTGCGCATGCTCCGTGGATGATGCGCTGAACGTAAGCCTCTGCGCTGGGCTCCGCCCATCATTTACATATGATCACACCCACTTCCACTTGCGTCGGGTTACGCCAGCGCATTATCGTTACTCTGGCGCAAGTTTACGCGCAACTGCTATGTGAATTACAGGACTTGCGCTGAAAGGGTCTTCAGAGTAACGTAAATGAGAAGCGTTACTCCAGAGGAAAGATACTCTCATCTACCTGAATCTGGCCCATAATGTATATGTACATAGGAAAAAAGAAATTTGAGTCAATCTTTACTGGTAAGAGTTATAGTAAAGATTTTTTTTTTTTTATATATATATATATAAAATCTACGGTTTATTAACAAGAAAAGTGGGACATAAAAGCAATGCTTAATGCGCATAATTCTAAGACCAACAGTATATCAAATGGATACACCCTAAATATATGGGGTGTTAGTGTACCAGAATGTAAATTGCATAACAAACAATCCTCATGAGTTGACACATTTCACTTCTTTAGGACGTATTTCAGAAGAAGCAGGGCCATCTTAATAGCATCATGGGCCCCTGGGCAAAGTAATGCTATGGGACCCCTACAAGGTTGCCCCAATTTACGCACCAACTCTCAAGAATCGAAGTACAATATTTCTACTTTACAGTGTGTCACTTGCCACCATCACCTGTCAACAAATTCAGCGTGTCAATTGCCACCGATTCCCCTGACACCAGATTCAGCGTGCCACTTGCCACCTGCCACTAAATTCAGTGTTACTTGCCACCCATCCCCTGCCACCAAATTCAGCGTATCGCCTGCCACCCGTCCCCTGCCACCAGATTTAGCATGTGACTTGCCACTGTCACCTGCCACAAAATCCAGTGTGTCCCTTGCCACTGTCACCAGATTCAGCGTGTCTGGAAGGGGGGGGGAGAATGACGGAGGAGAAGGAAGGAGGGAGAGAAGGCGGAGGAGAGAAGGAAGAGAGGAGGGGGGAGGGAGGAGAAGAAAGAAAGAGGAAGGAGGGGGGGGGAGAGAGGGGAGAGAGAAGTAAGGGGGAGATAGAGGGGGGAGAGAGAGGAGGAAGAGGGGGGGAGAGAGAGGAGGAAGAGGGGGGGAGAGAGAGGAGGAAGAGGGGGGGGAGAGAGGAGGAAGAGGGGGGAGAGAGAGGAGGAAGGGGGGGGGGAGAGAGGAGGAAGAGGGGGGAGAGAGAGGAGGAAGGGGGGGGGAGAGAGGAGGAAGAGGGGGGGGAGAGAGAGGAGGAAGAGGGGGGGGGAGAGAGAGGAGGAAGAGGGGGGGGAGAGAGAGGAGGAAGAGGGGGGGGGAGAGGAGGAAGAGGGGGGGAGAGAGGAGGAAGAGGGGGGGGAGAGAGAGGAGGAAGAGGGGGGGGGGAGAGGAGGAAGAGGGGGGGGGAGAGAGGAGGAAGAGGGGGGGAGAGAGAGGACGAAGAGGGGGGAGAGAGAGAACGAAGAGGGGGAGAGAGAGAAGGAAGAGGGGGGAGGAAGGGGGGGAGATGAGGGGAGAGATTGGGGGGGGGGGAGAGAGAGGGAAGGTGGGGGAGAGAAAGAGGGGAGAGAGAGAAGGAAGGTGGGGGTGGGAGAGAAGGAGGGGAAAGGGAGGGGGGAGAGAGAAGGAAGATGGGGGGGGGGGGGAAGGAGGGGGGGAAGGGGGGGGGGAAGGGAGGGGGGAGAGAGAAGGAAGGAGGGGGAGAGAGAAGGAAGGTGGGGGGAGAAAAGGAGGGGAAAGGGAGGGAGAAAAGGAGGGGGGAGAGAGAAGCGAGATGGGGGGGGGGGAAAGAGAGGGGGGAGAGAGAAGGAAGGTGGGGGAGAGGAGGGGAAAGGGAGGGGGGAGAGAAGGAGGGTGGGGGAGAGAGAGAGAAGGAAGGTGGGGGGAGAGAGAGAGAAGGAAGGTGGGGGAGAGAGAGAGAAGGAAGGTGGGGGAGACAGAGAGAAGGAAGGGGGGAAAGAGAGGGGGGGAGAGAGAGAAGGAGGGAGAAGGAAGAGGGGGAGAGCAGGGGAGAGAGGGAAGATGGGGGGGGAGGGGGGAGAGAGGGAAGATGGGGGGGGAGGGGGGGGAGAGAAGGAAGGTGGGGGAGAGAAGGAGGGGGGAGAGAGAAGGAAGGTGGGAGGGAGGGGGAGAGGAGGGGAGAGAAGGAGGGGGAGAGAGAAGGAAGATGGGGGGGGGGAAGTAGGGGGGGTAGAGAAGGAGGGGTAGAGAAGGAGGGGGAGAGAGGAGGGGGAGAAGGAAGGTGGGCGGAGAGAATGAGGGGGGGGGGAGAGAAGGAAGGTGAGGGGGGAGAAGGAAGGTGGGCGGAGAGAATGAGGGGGGGAGAAGGAAGGTGGGGAGAGAGAAGGAAGGTGGGGGAGAGAAGGAAGGGGGGAAAGAGAAGGAAGGTGGGGGGAGAGAAGGAGAGGAAAGGGAGGGAGAGGGGAGAGGGAGAGGTAGGGAGGGGAGAGAAGGAGGGGAGAGAGAAGGAAGATGGGGGGGGAAAAGGAGGGGAGAGAGAAGGAAGGTGGGGGAGAGAGAAGGAAGGTGGGGGAGAGAGAAGGAGGGGGAGAGAGAAGGAAGGTGGGGGGAGAGAGAAGGAGGGGGAGAGAGAAGGAAGGTGGGGGGAGAGAAGGAGGGGAAAGGGAGGGAGGGGGGAGAGAAGGAAGTTGGGGGAGAGAAGAAGGGGGAGAGAGAAGGAAGGTGGGGGAGAGAAGAAGGGGGAGGGGGCAGGAGAAGGAGGGGGCAGGAGAAGGAGAGGGGGAAGAGAAGGAGGGGGAAGAGGAGGAGGAGGAGGAGGAGGGAGAGGAGGAGGAGGGAGAGGAAGAGGAGGGAGAGGAAGAGGAGGGAGAGGAAGAGGAGGAGGGGGGAGAGGAGGAAGTGCCTACTTACTTGAATGGTCCCTGGGTCCCTTGTAGTCTTTGGCTGCTTAATCATTCCGCCCCTCGTCTCCTTCACAGAAGTAGCGGCACACATGCAGGCAGAGAGGGGCAGAAGAAAGGATGTGGAGGGTACACAGGACGGAGCAGCGTGGGGATCCCTTCCAGGACGGTCACACCTCCTGAGCCGCTTGTCACTGCACATTGAGCAGTGAGGATGGAGCCGATCAGCAGCCATGAAGGGAGGGGGAGGAGAGGAGAAGCTGTATTAAACTACAGGTTTCCTGGCCATTCCCGGGTGTGCTGCGGATGTTCCGCGAGCGATGGAAGGTGCTTCTGAACTTCCTGGTGCTGTGGAGAGCCATAGTTAGCTGGTATCTTCGGAGGTGATGTGGACAGTGGCGTCTCCAGCTTTCATATTTAGTGGGGCACATGGGGGGACAGGGACAAAAGTAGGGGGCCAACTATAAAATGCAATTATATATATATATATATATATATATATATATATATATATATATATATATATATATATATATATATATATCCTGGGGCCTTTTACTACGATCCCACAACGGGCCCTTTTACATGTTCTGCAGTGAGCTCCCTTCCTACTATACTGGGGCCCCCCAGGGTGGCAGAAAACAAGAGATATATATCACCAGCACACCAAGAAAATATAAGGGTCCAAAGCAGTGGGAGAACTTTCAGGGTTGCAAAGGTTGTCTTGTCACGAGCCCTGGTGTTCTGCCACTGTGGGGTTCCCCAGCTGTCCTGTCCCTGCTATTGACAGCGCTGGTCTGGCATCTGTCTCCTTGGCAGCGGCGGCAGTCCATTAGGACCTAGTGCTGGTGACATTATGGGTGCATGCAGGGGAAGGCTGGCACTATTGGTTATAGAGAGCTGAGCCCCCAGCTGGTCACCTAGCAGCAGTAATGCTGTATAACCTTCTCTGTTGACATGCTGATCGGGATGTGATCCAGGTAATGCTCCCAGTCAGATCTAATAAATACAGTATTTATTAGCATCAAGAGTACAACCACATATATATATATATATATTATATCAAACGTATGTTCCTCAGCCGTGTGGGCTCTATGCCTGTAAAGTGTGGGCTTTGATCAATAAAATCTCTGATATTTAACACTAGGATTTGACTGGGGGCATCACTTGGATTGCATTCCGATCAGCATGTCAGAGAAGATCCACTGCTGCTAAGCAACCTGCAGGAAGCTCAACTGTCTACAACCAACAGAGATGGGCTTGGGTGTGTTTGAAATCCCACATGCCCGATCCCGCCAGGAAGCCGACACTCCACAGCACTAATCACAGGCAGTGAGACATTTCCTGATCTGTGCAGAGCTGCGGACCTTGAAATGTCTCACTGCCTGTGATTAGCGCTGTGCAGTGTGGGCTTGCTGGCAGGCTCTGGCATGTGGATTTTTGAACATACACAGCCCATCTCCAACAACAAATTGTGCTGGCCCTCCTGTACATCAGCCCCATAAAGTAACCAGCACTGGGTTCCAATGTGCTGCCGCCGCTGCCAAGGAGACAGAGACCAGCGCTGTGAATAGCCGGGACAGGACAGCAACTCTGGTTATTCCAGCACTGGTCCACACTGGGAGGATTCCCCCATCCACCTATAATGTGTAGATGGGGGAATTGGATCATTTCTTTTTTTTTTTCATTCAACCTAATAGTTGAATGAAAAAAAGTGATCAATGTATGGGCTGCCTAAGAGCTAAGACCAGCCATAGACAGGTTAAATCTCAGCTGGTTCAGCAGGAACTGGCAGAGATTTGAACCATTAATGAGCAGATTCTCTTATGAAGATCACTAGTGGTTGCTGTATAGCCACTAGTGAGAATCACTGTTTGTCGGGAGAATACAATTGCTGGGCAGGAGGGATATTCCCGTCAGCACTGTCTGTGTTGTTTCCTGCAATCTGTGGATGTAGGAAAGAAATTTGCACTGTATATTACCTGTCTAACTGAAAGTGAAAGTGTAACAGAATGGCCCGTGACACCCAGAGACTTTTGAAGGATGGGGGGTACTCGAGTGCCAGCATCACTAATGACTCTTGGGTCTAGGGTCATCCTGTGCCCCTTTTGGGCATAGGGTGAATGAGAAATGATAATGATAAATTACATGGGATGGGACATTACTGATAATTCATGTTTTGCAGGATATCTTTAAATATTACATGTTGTTAAAGTCTGACTCCGACAGGTCAATAGAGTGTTTTCATTCAATGTGGGGACACATGCTTTTGAGGTGTTAATTGAGTCTGCTCCTAGACATTCCATTGTGTGATGCTAATACTGTTTTTTATCCATTGTGCTAATTAGGTCTGCTCCTAAGACCTGTTTATTGTGTATGCTAATGACACTGTTAAGATGTGGACTGTGACTTGTCAAGCTGTAGTAATTAACCCCTCTAAATGCGGAGCCAGACCGTCTGGGTAATGAGTAGTAATTAACTCATCGGAATGTCATTATCTAAAAGAATGTGTATGAAGCCCCCATTGTGTGATGTGTGGGTGGAGTGTGTCTTTGTCCCTGTGATTAACTGTAACATGCTTGTACTGTATATAAGGAAGCTAAGTTACCATTAAAGGATGCATTCATTCATTTTGGAACCAGTACAAGAGCTTGTGTTGTCTCGGTTATTCTGGAAAATGAATTGGGTCGTGTCTGATGTCTGTCGGATAAGCTGTCGTGGGTTGATGGAATGGAATATCGTAAACAGTGGTGACCGTTACAGAAAGTAAATTGTGAATGTCTTGAAAGAACAGGAGAGGGGAGGGAGACAGATGGTGGAGAGAAGGGATGGAGATAATGCAGTTCAGTGATTACAGTGTACTGCAGTCTGCAGTGCACACACTTACCCACGGTCCAGGCTAGAATCTCAGACATCATTCACACACATGCTGCTGATTTTCATATTTCCTGAACACACATCCCCTCTCTTCAGATACAGCACACCGAGATAGAGTGGGCGGGACTGAAAGGAGGAGGAGGAGGCCTGTATTCCTCCCTGCTCGTATGTGAGGAGAGTGGGGGGGGGGGAGGTGGCTGGACTCACTGGGCTGTAAAAGAGTGTCATAGACTGACACTCGGCTCAGCTTGCAGTCATCACTCTCGGAATTTACAGGCTGGTTCTCCTGTCCTAAGGATGGGAGAAATCAGTCTGTTTTTTTCAGTAACTGAGATGAAAGCTTGGGCCCCCTTCTCCCACAGTGCTCATGGAGTCCTTTCTGCAACTCACTCTTCTCCATGCCAATGAGGATGCAGGGCAAGGAGCAGATCGGGCGGCTGTGGTTGTGTGAACGCTTGCATTATGCAGTGTCAGCGAGCAGAGGGAGGGGGAGGAATTCCCCCGCAGAGCTGACTGTGGACCCTCTTCCTCTCAGGAGAGACTGTTACTCCAGGGGTGGCCCGAGAAAAAAAAAAGCAAAAAAAAAAATATATATATATATATATATTTTTTGGGGGGGCACATGGTGGGGCACAGCATAATGTTGGGAGGTCAGGGCCCCCTCTGCCCCCCCCCCCTAGAGTCGCCTCTGGATCATGTGGAGCTGTACGCCGCCGAAGATACCAGTTAACTATGGCTCTCCAAAGCACCAGAAACACCTTTTTCCGCTGGTGGAATAACCGCAGCACATCAAGCGCAACAACTGACACTCCCCTGGCTAAAGCTATTTGTCCAGCTCTGATGGGGCCCCTGATGAACGTGGGGCCACCAGGCTGTGCCCAGGGGTGCCCGCTCAGTAAGACGGCCCTGAGAAGAAGCCTAATTGTGAAATGTGTTGGCTCATGAGGATTGTTTGTTATGTAGTTTACATTCTGGTACAATAACACCCCATATATTTAGGGTGTATCTATTTGAAAAAATACAGTTGGTCTCCGTATGTGCATTGCTGTTATGTCTCCTTCTTCTTTTTTTTTATCTTCTACATTTTGGATTTTAATAAAAAACACATATATATATATATATATATATATATATATATATATATATATATATATATAATTTTCTTTAACTCTGCTGTACTTCCCTATCTTGCCAGTAAAGTGACTCCAATTCCTATTTTTACACTTAAAAGGAACTTGTCAGTGGAGTAGCACTCTGATTGTTTCCCTTACTCTTCTAGCTGTGGGTCCACCATCCCAGAGTGGGCAAGCTGACTCTTTTTCATTCTGATCCTGATAGTATTATACTAAGGGCCACGTCACATTGGCTACACTTTGCTAGTAGAATCCCCAAGGTGCAAGTGATACTTCCACCTTTTTAAATGAAACTGGGAGCTGCTTGCTATTTCTGTGTATGTGTCAGCTCAACCACATATTCCACCTTTTTTTAATGAAACTGGGATTTCCTTGCTATTTCTGTGTATGTGTCTTTGGTATGTGGCATCCTCTGTTGCCCTGTGTGCATAACCATGATGTTTTTTTTTTTGTTTTTTTTTGCTCTGGACTATCTTACCTAAGTTTTTATGTGTTGATCTTATCTTTACCTCTGGCTATTCTAACTTTAGAAGTGAAAGTTCAACTTTAATTGTTAGGCATCCTTATATTCATTCACTTATGTAGCTGGGGGGCAATTTTGCCTCTAAAATGCCAAATTAATGTTGTTCTATTACTGGTGCTATAAATTGGTATTTAACACCATCTAGTGGTTAAAATGTGGAATGGACTTCATTATCTTTTTGTTGTTTTTCAAGAACATGGGGAGGTGTTATGTAAATAACTTACCCATGAACACTCGGGGTTGAAGTGCATGCTGGGTGGGATATAAAAGGCCCTGCAGTGGCCATCTTGGGTCTCTTATTCCTGAGGCAGATGGTCTGCCAGGAGAGCTCTGTATGTGTTCCATAGAGCTCAGGCCTACATCGTGAGGAGCAAAATAGCAGCCTTTGATTCTGCTTTATACAACAGCTTTCTGGAGCAGCAGTGTGGTTGCACCAGCGGCCCTTGGAGGAGGTGACAAAGAGCTCCTGGTCATCTGTGAAAGAGAGCAGCGTGACAGACTAGCGACCCTTGAGGAGGTAACCGAGAGCTCCTGGTCGTTTGTGCAACAGACTGAGATCCTGTGGAGCGGAGGCATCCATCTGTCCGGACATCGTGTGGTGAGAGGACTGATGCCCAGAACTTTGTACTGCCTTTCACACATCTAGACTGACTGCATAGTGTTGCTGGGACCGGTAGTTCCATGGAACAGTTCAATCCAATAGACATCTGTGCATAGGCCTCAAGCCTGATTTGATAGTTTGGTGACTGCCAACAGATGTACGTTTTTAGGAAGGAATGCGCAGATACATTTCACAATTTAAGCTGCTGTTTTGTTTTGTTCTACATTGTTTTACTGATCGCAGAACCCTTTGAATTACAATCTTTGTTTCACCATAGCTAGCAGAAGAAAGAAGACCAGAGACTGTGCTGTGTTCTTGCCGCAAGGCCTTGCAGTGTTGTTACCACTTGCTAAAGACTGTAGGGGGAATGTTGAGTTAATTATATTGTGTTATATAATTCTTGCTAAATACAGTGTGCCGCACAGTGGGTTTCATAGTGTCTACATGGTGTGCTGGAAGTGGGAAGGTGCCCAGTGCTGAGGTTGTTGCCTGAGCATTAGTCCCACTTGGAGACACCCCTGCTGAAGCAATGCAGGTGGCTCTCAGGCGATTGCCACTTATAACCTCTTGTCTCATTACTGTATACCAATTGTGATTCCATGTTTAACTATAAAACCTTTTCTAGTAAAGTTTCCTTTTTGCTTTAACACAATCTGTTGTGAGGCTTGTTAACCACTTAACGACCGCCGCACGACTATTTACGTCCACAAAATGGCACGTACAGGCAAATGGATGTATATATACGTCCCTGCCTTTCCGCGGGTCGGGGGTACGATCGGGACCCCCCCCCCCCCCCCGCTGCGTGCGGCGGTCGGGAGCGATCCGGGATGAGGGGCGGATTTTCGTTTCCAGCCACCCCCTCGCGATCGCTCCCAGCCAATGGGCATCCTGCTCAGCCCCTTCCTGTGTTAAGTGTAAACACAGGAAGGGGGAAGTGATGTCATCTCTCCTCCTGGAGGTCTTTTCGTCTGGACCCAGAGGAGAGAGGACATCTGTAACCGTGACATAGGCACACAACCCCCCCTTAGTCACCGCCGATCACCCCCTCCAGCCAGCTGTCACAGTGTCACTATTGCATTGATCATTTATTTTCTGATCACTGCATTTAGTGTCATTTGTGACAGAAAAAAGTGTTAGGGATATTAGCTTTAGGCCCCCTACCCCCCCTAATAATGGTTTAACCCCTTGATCATCGCCCTAATTAACCCTTTCACCCCCTATTGCCAGTGTCACTAAGCGATAATTTTTCTGATCGCTGTATTAGTGTCGCTGTTGCCTCTAGGTAGCTAATTTTTTTTTCTATTGCGATTTATTTATTTATTTTTTATTTTTTTTTAACTAGACATGTGGCTGAATACATTTTGGCCTAACTGTTTGACTAAGATTTAGTTTATTCAATTTGTCTTATAACAAAAAGAAAAAAATATTGTTTTTTTTTTCAAAAATGTCGCTCTATTTTTGTTTATAGCGCAAAAAATAAAAATCGCAGAGGCAATCAAATACCATCAAAAGAAAGCTCTATTTGTGGGAAGAAAAGGACGCACATTTTCTTTGGGAGCTACATCGCACGACAATTGTCTGTTAAAGCGACGCAGTGCCGAATTGTAAAAACGCCTCTGGGAATTTAGCAGCATATTGGTCCGGTCTTAAGCAGTTAATTCTCCAAGCAGGTGTACCAGTGTATGCCCGGGTGACAACACAGGTAAAGTGAATATAATCTGTGTCTATTTACCTATCTTTTATTATTGAACACCAGCATTTGCACCACAGCTGTGTCAAGGGGAGTGAGACCAAACTATTGGGGGGTGTTAAAGCAGATACAGGACCAATCAATTACCAGTGGCTCCTGAGGGGGTAGCGCTACACGTATATTGGTCTGGTTAGAAAGGGGGGTTTGAGTGTCCAGTGGGCAAGTGGGAATGAATGAATGAAAACTTATATAGCGCGGCACATGCGAACTAAATCGCCTCTGGGCGCTTGTTCCTGTCTCTCTTGGTTTCAAAAGAGGTGAGTTTTAATCTGTCTCCTGAATGCTAAGTGGTTCTCCTCCAACCGAATGCTGGTTGGCAAAGCGTTTCATAGTCTGGGACCTTGGACCGCAAATCTTCTATCTCCTTTGGACTTGTAGTTGGTTTTCGGTATCTGGAGCAGGTTTTGATTGGTGGATCGCAGAACGCGATTGGGATTATGAGCTTTTATTTTTTCGCATAGATAATGAGAGCATTCCCATGGATACATCTATGCGTTAGACAGAGTGCTTTAAAAGTGATTCTGTCTTTTACTGGCAACCAATGAAGGGATTTCAGTGAAGGTGAGATGATTCCCAGGGTTTTTTCCCAGTCACAAGTCTAGCGGCCGTATTTTGAACGACTTGTAGACGAGCGATTTGGTACTTGGGGAGTCCGAGATAAAGGGCATTTGCATAGTCCAATCTAGAGTTTACAATTGCTCCCACCACGACCGCTATGTCTTCTTTGGGAATAAAAGGAGTAAGTCTGCGGAGTAGGCGCAGCAGATGGTGAGATCCGCTGACCACTGACCCTATTTGTGCGTCCATTGTCATGTAGGAGTCAAAGATGACCCCGAGACTTTTGACTTTGGCGCTAGGGGTGATGATTTTGCCCAGAATGGGCGGGGGTGTCCAGGTTATTGCAGGTTGATTCATAAGCTTGGCGTGAAACAGGAGAAGTTCTGTTTTCGCTCCGTTGAGTTTAAGATAACTCTTTGTCATCCAGTCCTCTATCAAAGAGAGGCATATCTCTAGATTGAGGTGATGATCCTTTTTATTGCAAATGCGGAAATACAGTTGCGTGTCGTCTGCGATCCTTGAGGGACTCCGTATGATACTGTGCGTTTACCAGAAGTGAAAGGTCCTAACTTCACTATTTGCGATCGGTTTTCCAAAAAAGAGGAGAACCAAGATAAAAGCGACTTTGGCTACTTAAGCTAGCCGAATCAATAAAAGCTTGTGGTCTACTGCAACGTTTTTTAACCAGTGTGCCGCGGCAAAATGACCCCAAATATTGGCAGCTATGGCTGCTATCTAATGTAACACTACTGCTGGGCACTTCGTTATCATTTGACTTTACAGCGGTGTCGGTCCGCTGTGTAAAACGAATTTCCCGGCACTCAGGAAGCTGTGCTGGCTGTGTGGGCCTCCCGACCGCGTCTTGCCAACCGAATACGTCATCGGTTGCTATGGGAGGGTCGGACGCACGCACGCACTGTTTCTGTGACGTGAGAGCCGCGGGTACCGTCCTGAACTCTGCCTGGCATGCTTTTCCCTGAGGGGGAAGAAGAAAAAGTAGAGTCACCGTGACCGACACTGCTCCCCTGCCCGCAGACATTGCCACCCGCTCAGAGAGGGAGAAGGCCCTGAAGCTGAATGAGCAGCACCAGGCCATCCTGTCTCGTATGCTGAGGGAGGAGGACAACAAGTGTGTGTGTTTGTACGTGTGTCTGTTTGTGTGTGTGTGCGCATCTGTCTGTATGTATGTTAATTTTAATCCTGACCCCCCCTATTCCTGTACCATCAGAACTACTTTTGTAGGGTTCGAGATAGCAGCAAGGACTGCTGCTCCTCTGAAAAGCAATTTGTGTTCATATCGCTTTTCAGGGGCATTTGTCAGCCAGTAAAGAGGCATATCTTGCCTCCTCACCACCTGTTTTAAGCCTGTAAATGCAATGCACACAGTTGCGGGGTAGTTGAAGTGCAGCCCCATTATCCCTGGGTATACCTCCAGCTGCAGCCACAGCATGTTTACACCCCCAGCTGTTGCCTCTGCAGCTAAAGGGGCAAAAGTTGGGGGTGGTAAAAACAGCTCAACCATGTGGTTTTACTGCCCCTCCAGCCTGACATGTGAACAAGCTCTTGGTTCTGTGTGGATGCGTGCTGCGTGTAGGGCAGCCCATTCATTTCCCTACCCGCAGTAATGCGGGGAAAGAAGTCCTGGTTGGTTGTTGAACCAGCTGGAGTTATTTTTCCGGATGTGGGTTTTTTGTTTCGGTGCTATTAAGTCGGCTGACTGTAATAGGGCTGTGTTTATGGCATCCAGTGTTTCTTCAGCCGTTTGATGAATTGGTTTTATTTTTTCCCTTAACGTGGCTTTGAAGATTTCCGAGTGGAGCTTCTTCTGGCATCTAGTCCAGTGTGTTGTCACTGGATTTGATGTTTTTGTTAAGGGGGGGAATTTGGAAATAATGAATTTTAATTGCATGGTGATCTGTCCATGGCAACGGTTCATTTTCCAAGATTTTTATTTCCAGATCTTGTCTGAAAATAAAATCAAGTGTGTGACCTGAAGCATGTGTGGGCCCACATACTAGTTGTTGTAGCCCTAATCCTTCCAGATGGTCAATGCAGGCGTTGGCAATGGGGTCTTGCGGGGAGTTGGCCCAGAGGTTGAAGTCCCCGAGCAGCAATAGGTGTTTGCTGTTAAGGGTATAAGTAGAGATGAAGTCCGTCAATGATGGGAGAAGCTGCGATTTTGGGCCAGGTGGCCTATAGCAGAGTAGAATCCGGACGGTCTCCTGGGAGTTTGCTTGGAGTTGCAGAGTAAGGGTTTCTATGAATGGAAGAGGGTTTTGAAGGATTGGTTTAGTGATTGCAAGGTGAGTCTTGCAAATCACTGCCAGGCCTCCTCCTCTTTGCCCTATTCTGTTTTCGGTTATAATACTGGCATCATTTTCTGGCACCAATTCTCTTAGAATGGTGTTAGTCGGCTGTGAGCCAGCTCTCTGTAATAAAGAGGCAGTCTAAATCGTATTGCAGAATGAAATCGTGGATTTCTAATCGGTGTTTTACTGCAGATCTTGTGTCGATCATGGCACATGATATGTGCTTAGGCTGGGGTAAACTCCTGCGATTCTTGATAGTCGATCGCTGATCGACTCTCAATAGTTGTTCAATTCTTAGGGCTTTTTTGGTGATGGCTGTCAATATTGCGGCAAATCGCCTCAGATCCTCAATGGTTTCTGCAGAATATTGCAGATTAACCATGGTCACCAGACACCAGAGAGGTGGGAGGGGAGGATGTTCAAGGATTAACTGAATCCTCTATCCTCACTTGGTCCAGAGGAAGGCAAAAAAAAACCCTGGCAGTGCTACGCCAATATGCTCCGGCAGGGCAAAAAAAATCCTTCCTGACCCCTTAAGAGGTGATCGGATGAGCCCTGGATCAAGTTCTAATGATGAGAAGGGGCAGAGTGGGGCTGGGTATAGCAAGATGGCTACCGATCGAGTAGCAGGACCCAGGCTGGGGGCTGTGAGCTGGGGTGGATTGGTGTAGCCGGGGAATAACTGGGACAGAAGCAGGTGCTCTCCTGGGGTGGGGGGGGCTTGCTGAGCCTTTTGGGCTGTTTGGTGGTGAGTGCGGGGGGTGGGAAGCATCGCGGCACTAGGTCGCAGGTGAAGCCGTGGCCTTTCCTAGATCGCGGCTGCGGCGATTGTCTATAGGCCGGCGCGGTTGTCCCAAAAACGCCAGAATCGGCGGAAATTGCGGCGGGGGGATGCTTAGGAAAAGGATGGTAGTGTGAGGGTGAAGAGGCAGGGGAACGGAGAAGAGGTCCCGATGTCGGAGGGGAAAAAACAAAGCCCTGTCTTTGGTGTCAGTGAAAGGAACTGTGCCCCATTGGGAGGAATAGTGTCCCCTTAGTGGTATTAAGCCACATTGCTTGTGCCACTGGGAGGAATGGGGCCTCATTATTGGTGTCTTTGGGAGTAATGGCGCCCCATCAGTGGTATCATTGGGAGGAATTGTGCCTCATCATTGGGAGAAATTGGACCCCATCATTGGTGAAATTGGGAGGGATTGTGCTCCTTCGTTGGTGTCAGTGGGGGGGAATTGTGCCCTACTGTTGACATCAGTGGATGTAATGGTGTCCCAAGCACTGGATAAAATCAAGCAAGGGGGTCACATCTGGCCCCTGGGCTGCAGTTTGGAAAGAACTGCCCTAGACATAATGAACATTTACCCTTTGCAGTATGAGGGGCCCCCACTGCTAGAGTAGGTTTTGTCTAATTCCAGGAGTTGGGGGTTAAACAATTAAAGGGGTTGTAAAGGTAAAACATTTTATTTTTTTCCTAAATAGCTTCCTTTACCTTAGTGCAGTCCTCTTTCACTTACCTCATCCTTCGATTTTGCATTTAACCACTTCAGGCCCGCGCTACCGTCGGATGACGGCAACAGCGCGGGCCTGAATATCCTACATGCCGTCATTTGACGGCATGTCATTCTGGCGTTCCCAGCGCGCGCTGTAGAGCGCGCTGCGGGGAAGCCCTGTGTTGTCCGTGTCCCTTGGACACGGCCAATCACAGATCGCGGCAAAAGGCCAATCAGAGTGGCCGTTTGCGATGCGATCTGTGGGCCAATGAGAGATGATCTCTCATAGATCATCTCTCATTGCCATGTTACACAGAGACAGAGTCCTGTCTCTGGAGAGGAGGAGCCCGATCTGTGTTCCTTCTTACATAGGGACACAGATCGGTCACCCCCCAGTCACCCCCCTCCCTCCACAGTTAGAACACACCTAGCATACACATTTAACCCCTTCCTCACCCCCTAGTGTTAACCCCTTCAATGCCAGTCACATTTATACTGTAATTAGTGCATATTTATAGCACTGATCGCAGTATAAATGTGAATGGCGCCAAAAATGTGTCAAAAGTGTCCGATGTGTCCGCCATAACGTCGCAGTAACAATAAAAATCGCAGATCGCCGCCATTTCTAGTAAAAAAAAAATAATAAAAAATAATAATTCTCTCCCCTATTTTGTAAGCGCTATAACTTTTGCGCAAACCAGTCGCTTATTGCGATTTTTTTTTTTTTTTACCAAAAATATGTAGAAGAATACGTATCGCCCTAAACTGAGAAAAAAAAATTTTTTTTTTTTTTTAATTGGGATATTTATTATAGCAACAAGTAAAAAATATTGTATTTTTCTTCAAAATTGTCGCTCTTTTTTGTTTATAGCGCAAAAAATAAAAATCGCACAGGCGATCAAATACCACCAAAAGAAAGCTCTACTTGTGGGGAAAAAAGGAGGTAAATTTTGTTTGGGAGCCACGCCGCACGACCGCGCAATTGTCAGTTAAAGCGACGCAGTGCCGCAAGCTGAAATTTTACCTGGGCAGGAGGGGGGTGTAAGTGCCCAGTATGCAAGTGGTTAAATGTCCTTATTTCTTATTGAAAAAACGTCCTGTTCTTCTGTTTGTAACTCCACACAGTAATGCAAGGCTTTCTCTCTGGTGTGGAAAAAGCCTCTTGAGGGGGGAGGGGGCGAGCAGGAGTGTCAGGATGCTCACTAACACACAGCTCCCTTCTCTATCTGCAAAGTAGAGAGCATCCTGACCCTCCTGCTTGCCCCCTCCCCCCTCAAGAAGCTTTCTCAACACCAGGGAGAAAGCCTTGCATTCCTGTGTGTAGTTACAGACAGAAGAACAGGAAGTGAGGATTTCTCAGAAGAAATAAGGACATTTAAAAGCAAAATGGAAGTATGAGGTAAGTGAAGGAGGACTGCACTCCCACAATCCCTTTTAAGGCAAGGGGTCCCTAGCAATCCTGTCACTAGTGAGTCGCTGCCATTCACTAGTACTGGGATTTCGACAAAGGACCAGGGATCAAGGTAGCCAGACACTGAAGGATTGATCACCTGTCAGTCGGTACCTGGGCGACGTTAAGCAGGAGACCCAGGCGTAATTCACTTAAGGAGGATTGCCTCTGTTACTGCAATCAGAGAGGGACTGTGGCAGAGGTGTCTCCCTGAAGTCCATTCAGGAGGGTCTGTGGCAGAGACTTTATCCTACAAAGGTTCGAGTGATGCTCTGGCCGCCAGGTCAGTGAGCGAGGCCTGTCCGGGTACACTAAACTTAGGCAGGAGTGGTGAAAAAACTGTTGCATACGGGAGCAGGATTGTTCCAAATACTACGCCTGAATCTGCTGTTCATCTTCTTGCAAACTCTATCCCTTTCATCGCCAGTTCACTGTTTTTACCCGGCTGGGTAATAAAGACCACAGCAAAGACACTTGTTGCGGACATTCTTTTACTATTGCTATATGCCCCATTCACCCCTAGGAATTCGGAAGAGCCACGAGGTAAATGTGCCACCCAAAACAACCAGCAGCTCCTCCGGGGGGTAGTGCTACATTTTATGAGATCAACTGCAGGTCAAATGCACCTGTCAATGAATTTAGAATGATCTCTGATCTCTGAAGTGTTTCAAACCGATGTGTAGCGCTACCCCCCTCAGGAGCCGCTGGTTGTTGATTGGGATCGGCGTATTAAGTTACCTTGTGATGTGTCTAGGGGTAGTAGTAGTAAGTAGTAGCAGTGAGCGAATGTCCAGTCACCAAATGGATTTTCAAATGCTTTATTTCAGGGCCCAACAACGGCCAACATCAACAGGAGATAGGAAAGGTTGATGAAGCAATAGAGAACAGTGCGGTATCAGGCCTGGATATAACACAGAGCAGTCCTGCTCTCAGTAGTAGTAGATACAGTTCGTCGCCACTCCAGTTAGAGTGGGTGAAGTGCCCCCGGACAGACTCCTGTTATAAGCCTGGCAGCCGGGATGTCACTTTTAAGTTGCTGGGAGGAACAGGTCTCTATGACAGACCTGGCTCGGGCCTCTGCCACAGGCCTAGTCAGGGCCGTCTTTAATATGGTTTGGGCCCTGGGCAAACATTTTTTTTGGGCCCCCCTTCAGCTTATTTTGGGCCTGGCTGGTTCACATGTATGTGTTTTGGCGGCCCTCATTTGTGCAGGCACAGCAGCCCATTGATTTGAATGGGCTGCCATGCCTTTGTTTCCTGCAGAAAAAAGGTGCATTCAGCATTTTAAAAATCAGTTGCCTTGAAATCCATTCTGCTTTTGCACCATGCTACTTACCTGCAGTTCTTGCACACACAAACGCACTGTGTTTTTAAAAGCGTGACCTAAACGTCTAAAAATGCAGCAAGTTTGACAGTGCGGGAACTGCAGATAAGTCACAGCAGACAGCAGAATGGACAGACAGTGCTGTATTTCATTGCTTGATGGGCATAGGTGTGCTGTGTGCTCAGCCTATTACACGAGGCATCAAATGAATGGGCTGCTGTGCCTGCGCAAATGTGGGCCGCCAAAACACATACATGTGAACCAGTCAGGCCCAAAATAAGCCCATCAAGCAGTTAAATACAGACAGTAATGTCATGTGCTCTGAGGCCTTACTCAGCCTGGACTGCAGGTCTGGTCTGTGACTTAAAGAGTTCCTCTATTTTACACATGGCATGGCATGGGGACTCATGGTGCTAAAGCAGAATGGACAGACGGTGCTGTGACCCCATGCCATGCCATGTGTAAAATACAGGAACTTTTTAAAACACTGACCAGACCTGCAGTGAATCATCAAATATTATAAAGACTTTGGGCACACTCTACAGAAAACTTCTATTTACAATATAGCAAACAGTGACATACATTGAGGAGCAGGACATGAAGAAGTCAGCCTCGGGAAGAGCAAACTGGGGATGTTATAAAATCACATTCTAATTCACTGTTATATACAAGCAGCACCCAGTGGCAGGAAGGGAGAAGTGCACGTCTAAAGGGAAGCCAGGGGTTCTGTACATTTTAAAACACTGGGAAGGGAAGCAGTACTGTCACCTGGCTGCGTGCCGCTGATGATTTTCAGCCTGATTTGTGGGCAGCACAGGGGCTTAATGGGCGCCATCAGGAATTATGGGGCCCCTTACACAGCTTCAGGCATGGGCCCCCTGGAGCAGAGAACGGGGGGGTGCTGCCCCCTTAAATTGAGACGTGGGGGGGGGGGGGGCTGCCGCGAATTTAGAAGCGGGAGGCCCTTTACAAAAAATATGTAATAAAGAAAAATATATATAAAAAAGGGGCCCTTTAATAAAAAGAAAAAAAGAAATAAAAAATTAAATATATATAAAAAATATATATTTTTTTTAAAAAAGGGGGTTGCCACCTGGGGACCTCTGGGCCCTTTAATAATTTGTTTTTTTATATAAAAATAAATTACAAAAAAAGAGGGGTTGCCATCTTATAAAAAAAGTGGGGTTGCCATCCAGGGCCCTGGGGAACCTCTGGGCCCTTTAATAAAAAAAATATATAAACAAAAATAAAAAAATAAACATTTATAAAAAAATAAAAAAGGGTGTTTTTTTTTAAAAGGGGGGTTGTCATCCGGGGCCCTGGGGAACTACGGGCCCCTGGGGACCTCCAGACCTCTAAAAAAAAATTGGCCCTTTAATAAAAAATAAAATAAAAATATATAAAATAAATATATATTTTTATTTACAAGTAAATAAAAAAGGGGGTTGTCATCTGGGGCCCTGAGGGCCTCCGGGTCCCTGGGAACCCCTAAAAAAATGGCCCTTTAATAAAAAATAAAAATATATTTAAAAAAATTGTCCCTTTAATAAAAAATAAAATACAAATATATAAAATAAATATATTTTTTTATTTAAAAATAAATAAAAAAAGGGGGGGGTTGCCATCTTGGGCCCTGGGGGCTCCGGGCCCCTGGGAGCCTCCGGACCCCTAAAAAAAAAAAAAAAAAAAAAAGTTTTTTTTTTTTTTTTTCAAAGGGGGTTGCTTTGGGCCCCCAACAGTGACAGGGCCCTGGGCAGCTGCCCCTGTTTGCCCTATGGTAGAGACGGCCCTGGGCCTAGTACTTCAGTACTCAAGAGAACAATTCGGATTGAGCGAATCCTCCCAGTAAATGCAATGAAAGTGGTCACCGGTTGACAGCTGACATGTACCTGTCAATTCCAGTAACCAGATCCCCGATGGTTCGTTCAAGCCCTTTTGGATAACCTGCCTCCGGGTTCTCCTCAAGCCGATCCCCCACCAAACGGCACACAGCCTGGGATCTTCTCAGTAAGGTTGGGGACCCAGTAGGTTACTGGGGCCCCCATCGACGTCCGAATTGGTCTTCATGGAACAGGTGGTTCTGGCCAGGTGGGCCACGCGAGCGGTGTTCGTGGATGTGCGCATCCTAAAGGTGGATGCCGCACCTGGAATGTGGACCCCGTGCAGAGAAGAGGAACCGACCGACCCCGAAGACGCGGCAACTGCCACAGATATACCCCTCCCCAGTATGCCCAGCGAGGGAAGAACTCCTCTAATTTGCTACTGGGGAAAAGTGGCTCCGTCAGAACCCCTCTAGTGCCAACTGTCGCCCAGGGGTGTAATCACACCTCGGGGCCGCAGACCGGCCTACAGGACATTTTAGCAGCAGCCTGCAATTTGACAAATTAGGAATGGGAGCAAAGTAACTCTCCCATTTACCCGCTAACTTTAGCGCAGTGCCTGTACTGAAAGTAAGGGGGCGCTACAAATGTCATCAACTCCAGCAATAAGGCTGCTTTCACTGGAGCGGCGGCGTCATTTTTGCGGAGGTATTTGGCCACTAGTGGGACGCTTTTAACCCCCGCTAGCGGCCGAGGAAGGGTTAAAACCACATGCAAAGCGCCACTGCATCGGCGCTTTGCCAGCGGTTCGGCCGTGCTGTCCATTCATTTTAATTGGAAAGAGTGGTATACACACCGCTTCTTCACCGCTCCAAAACGCTGCTTGCAGCACATTTTTCTTTATCGTACATCACGGGACACAGAGCGCATAGCCATTACACTTGGGTTATATGGGTACCTTCAGGTGTGGACACTGGTGTAATCAATTTCACAGGAAGTTTCCTTCCTATATAACCCCCTCCCACTGGGAGTGCTTCAGTTTTTTCGCCAGTGTCTTAGGTGTTGGTCACGTCTAGCTGTCCCTCGGAGGTCTCGGGACCCAGGATAGCTAGCCGGATCCGTCCGAAGTGCTTCAAAGCCAAGGTGTACGGTACCCGGGCCCTGCTGGAGTGGGGTTTTGCCTATAATGCCTCTCCTTGGAGGGCTGGATTCTGGGCTGCAGTGCCTTAGTCTCTTCCAAGAACTAAACGCTACTGATGCCAGGATGCTATATAGGTCCAGGTGTGTGGGTTCCTTAACACAGGACCCCGGTCCCTGAAGGTCCAAGACAATACCCACGGAGATGGGGGAAGGTTGGGCCTCTTGCATTTTGCAATACCCTGCGGCGTAGAGCAGGTAAGAGGGAACCTGCGGGACTTGGTTCGACAGTAGGTATCCCCCTGGGGGTTCTGGGTCGGCTAATGGTATGCTTGTGCATCAGCCACTATCTCCACTATGTCTTTTGAGGCAGGATGGGATGTACTAATGTTTACCCAGATAACATGTAGGTATATGTATGCTTTTAAAGATATGTATTTGCTACTCCCCCCAGATCTGCCTGTTAGCATGATACTGCAGCCCCACGTGCTATAGGAAGGAAAATGCTGACAAAACTCCTGTTTCTTAGGAAGCCTATGGGGACAGCTTCCTCTATGTGTGCACTACAATAAAGATTAGTGTCTTGCCTGGTGTCTGTTGGGTTGCTAGCGCTGGTCCAGGCTTCTCCTCTGCTTTCTGCTTCCTCCATGTTGGTTTCAGCGTGGGGGGGGGGGCGCGCGCGCCGCCTTTTACAGCGTCAGCGTGCGTGGGGGGGGCGGGCCAGCAGCGTCAGGTCTCAATTAAAGCAGCAAAGCATTTCCTGGCTGGTCATTCCCTCCTGAAAGCAGAGGAGGCTGAGGACACAGAGCGCGCAGCTGAGCTATTTCTGGCTAACAGTGACACCCAGTGGGGGTTTGTGGATCTTCAGGTCTGGACTTAGCTCCATACTGACCAGAGAAAAAAAAAAAAAAGTTTTTTTTCTTAAAGGGACTCAGCCTTAGATCGGGCAGTATCTAAGTCGGTGCAACCTTGGGCTCCAGCTAACGGGCATTGGTGTGGCAATACTCACAGGACTTTCCTCGGTATTGCCGCCTTCTCGGGCGTATGAAAATTTGGAAAAATTTTACCATAGCCTGTTCTTATTAATGTTTCACTTCTAGCTACAACAGTTGGGTGTTGGCTTTAGGGGTGTCTCAAGGTTGTGCAATGGCTCCCAAGGGATCAGGACCAGCTAAGGCTGCAAAAGGTACCAAAAAACTAAAGGGGTCTCCATCGGGGTCAGAGGATTTGGGCCAGGCTCTAGCGGTCCCACCCTCACCAGATAGACCACCGAACAGCATGTTGCAGGAGCCATTGAGGGTGCTAGGGGCAGAGGCGGCCCCCAATCAACCCATTCCCGTTTACGTTACGGAAGAAATGCTAGCGACCACCCTGGGTGGGCTAGAGGAAAGGTTAACTGCTTTAATTGCCCGCTCTTTGCCAGGTGGCAAACGGGCTAGATCCCCGTCACCTAGATTGGTGTTTTCAGATGCAGAGGTCCTCTCTTCGGAGGAATTGGACCCACAGGGGGATCAAGCGGACCCGAGTCCCGACGGTTCAGACATTGAAGGTTCCACTATAGATGAAATTTTTTCGGCTTCTCAAGCAGAGAGCCTGTGGATCCAGTCTCTGACAGATATGGTTCGCACTGCTTTTAAACTTCCAGTGTCAGAACAATTAGCCCCCGCGGTATCCTCTTTAGGTTCCTTGAAGGCACCGTTGAGTGGTGCGTCTTTTCCGGTTCACCCCCTTCTGGAGAGCGTGATTTTTCAGGATTGGGCTCGACCTGATAGGATTTTTATCCCTCCTAAAAGGTTCACTATTCTCTATCCTATGGAAGAAGAATTTGCAAAGAAATGGGCACTCCCTACCGTGGACGCAGCCATTTCCTGCGTAAATAAATCCCTGACCTGTCCGGTTGAAAATGTCCAGATGTTTAAAGATCCAGTCGACAAAAAGTTGGAGACCCTACTGAAGGCTTCTTTTACCACAGTAGGTGCCGTGGTTCAGCCAGCGGTGGCAGTCATTGGCGTTTGTCAGGCTTTAAAGGATCAGACTAAACAGATATTAAGGGACATACCGGCTCAGCAAGCTCGTGAATTGGCTGACCTCCCAAGGGCTCTCTGCTTTGCAGTAGATGCTATTAAGGACTCCATTCAACAGGCGTCCCGTTTATCTCTGCTGTTGGTTCATATGCGTCGCCTTTTGTGGCTGAAAAACTGGTCAGCAGAGACACCCTGCAAAAGGCTTTTAGCAGGATTTCCCTTTCATGGTGGGAGACTATTCGGTGAAGACCTAGATAAATATATCCAGACCATATCAAGTGGTAAAAGTTCTTTCTTGCCTGTCAAGAAAAGATCACGTGGGCCCGCGTTTAAGCGACAGGCCTTCGCAGGCTCGGCCCCTTCAACTTCCCGTCAGTATCGACGGCCTCCCGGGCGTTCAGCATTTAATAGCCGCCCACAAGGACAAGCCACGGCAGGCAAGAGGCAATGGTCTCGCAAGCCGGTTAAACCAGTCATCAAGTCAGATTCATGAAGGGGCGCCCCCACTCTCTTGGGTGGGGGGAAGGCTTCGGTTTTTCTCCGAAGTGTGGAAGGCCAGAATTCCCGACTCTTGGGTACTGTCCGTGGTAGCCACGGGCTACAAGCTAGAGTTTCGGGAAGTTCCCCCTCCTCATTTTCAGGGGTCAAGTCTTCCAAGCGACCCATTAAAGAGGGCCTCTCTTGTAAAAGCATTGGATCGTCTCTTGCTCCAAGGAGTAATTGTAGAAGTACCAACCCAGGAATGGGGTCTGGGATTCTACTCCAACCTTTTCATAATACCAAAGCCCAATGGCGACGTCAGGCCTATCTTAGACCTCAAACGCCTAAATCGCTTTCTAAAGATTCAGACCTTTCGTATGGAGTCCATACGTTCGGTGGCAGCCAGCCTACATCAAGACGACTTTCTAGCATCTATAGACATAAAGGATGCGTATCTGCACGTGCCGATCTACCCGGCACATCACAAGTTTCTTCGTTTTATCATAGATCACCGTCATTACCAGTTCGTAGCCCTCCCTTTTGGGTTGGCAACAGCTCCGCGGGTATTCACAAAGGTGTTAGCCCCGGTGCTAGCCGTCCTAAGGACAGAAGGCATTTTGGTCCTGGCATACCTGGACCATCTTCTGGTTATCGACAGCTCAGCTTCCAGCCTCAATCATGCAGTAGTTCGCACAGTTCAGCATCTAGAGGAATTCGGGTGGACGGTGAACCAAGAAAAATCGATATTGAAACCCACAAAGCATTTGGAATATCTAGGCCTTTCGGCTAGATACAGACTGCCAGAGGATATTTTTACCTCAAGCAAAGGTCAGATCAATAACTCAAGCAGTTCAAGTGATCTTAGGCAAGAAGAGGCCGACTATTCGCCTATGTATGCGACTGCTGGGGAAGATGGTGGCCGCCTTCGAGGCAGTGCCCTACGCCCAGATCCATACCAGATATCTTCAGGCAGCCATTCTCTCTGCTTGGAACAAGTCCATTCAGACGTTAGATCGTCCGTTAGTGCTCTCCCCAGGAGTCCGGCGCAGCCTGTTTTGGTGGCTGGTCCCTCAAAATTTGTCAAAGGGGAAATTCTTTTGCCCCATCACGTGGAAGATAGTAACCACGGATGCCAGCCTATCAGGTTGGGGGGCAGTTCTAGAAGGACAGACCCAGCAAGGGCAGTGGTCGGAGGCAGAAAAACTGCTTCCCATCAATATCCTAGAGATCAGAGCTGCTCGACTGGCCCTGATCGCCTGGACTCTCCCCCTTCAGGGTCTGCCAGTAAGGATACAGTCCGACAATGCCACTGCGGTGGCATACATAAACCACCAGGGGGGCACGAGGAGCCTAGCAGCCCAAAGGGAAGTAAACCTGATTTTCTCATGGGCCGAGGCCCATGTACCCTGCATCTCGGCAGTGTTCATCCCAGGGATAGACAATTCTCAAGCAGATTTTTTGAGCCGTCAACAGTTGCTCCCGGGGGAGTGGTCTCTTCACCCCCAGGTATTCCAAGAGATTTGCCAAAGATTCGGAGTCCCAGATGTGGACATTATGGCAACGAGATCCAACAAAAAGTTGGACAAATTCATATCCCGAGCCAGGGATCCCTCGGCCTACGGGACCGATGCGTTGGTTTGCCCTTGGCACCAGTTTTCTCTCCTGTATGCGTTCCCTCCACTGCAGATGATTCCCCGCCTTCTACGGAGGATCAGGGTGGAGCGCAGGCCTGTGATCCTGGTGGCCCCAGCCTGGCCCAGGAGGGCTTGGTACGCACTCATCGTGAAGATGTCAGTCGGGGCGCCGTGGCCGCTCCCCCTGCGCCCAGATCTGCTGTCTCAGGGCCCAATCTGCCACCCTGCTTCACAGCAGCTAAATTTGACGGCTTGGCGGCTGAATCCCTAATTCTTAAGGGCAGAGGCCTCTCGGCTCAGGTCATATCTACGTTGATTCAGGCTAGGAAACCGGTCTCCAGAAATATTTATTACAGAGTCTGGAGAACCTATGTGGAGTGGTGCGAGTCTCAAAAAAAGGCATCCTCGAAAGTTTTTTATTGACAGGATCTTGAGATTCCTCCTGGTTGGCGTTGACAAAGGGTTGGCTCTTAGTACTCTAAAGGGGCAGGTGTCGGCTTTATCGATATGGTTTCAAAGACCCTTGGCCACCCATTCGCTTATGAAAACCTTCTTGCAGGGTGTCTTGCATGTGAATCCCCCTATTAGAGCTCCCCTCTGCCCCTGGAATTTAAATCTGGTCTTGTCAGCTTTACAAAGGCAGCCGTTTGAACCTCTGACAGAAATCCCTCTCGTGCTACTAACCCGAAAGTTGTTTTTCTTGGTGGCTATGGCTTCAGCCAGAAGGGTTTCCGAGCTGGCAGCCTTGTCATGCAGGGAGCCATACCTTATTATGCATAAGGACAGAGTGGTTCTGCGGCCTCAACCTTCTTTCCTTCCTAAGGTCATATCCAGTTTTCACTTGAATCAGGACCTAGTCCTACCATCCTTCTTTCCTACTCCCCAGTCCAGAGAGGAAAGACTGCTTCATACTTTGGACGTGGTTCGAGCCATGAGGGTCTATCTCAAGGCTACAGAGAAGATTCGGAAAACAGATGTGCTTTTTGTTCTTCCGGATGGCCCCAAGAAGGGTCAGCCGGCTGCCAAGTCTTCCTTGGCTAGGTGGATTAAGCAGCTGATTTTTCAGGCATATGGTCTGAAGCGCGTTCCACCTCCCTTATCAGTTAAAGCCCATTCTACGAGGGCCATGAGTGCCTCCTGGGCGGCACACCATCAGATCTCTATGGCACAGGTTTGCAAGGTGGCAACCTGGTCTTCCGTACATACGTTTACTAAATTTTATAAGTTGGATGTTGCAAAGGGTACGGACGCAGCTTTTGGGCAGGCGGTCCTACGGGCAGCAGTATAGAATCCTCTGGCCCGGTTCACGCCCCCTTGTTTTTCTGTTGGTGGAGCCATGTTTTCTCCTGACAATGTTTTTATTTGGCTATTCTTGGCCTTACGGTCTCCCTCCCTTCATAGAGCATTGCTTTAGGACATCCCAAGTGTAATGGCTATGCGCTCTGTGTCCCGTGATGTACGATAAAGAAAAAAGGATTTTTAATAAACAGCTTACCTGTAAAATCCTTTTCTTGAAGTACATCACGGGACACAGAGCTCCCACCCCTCTTTTGGGGAACATTGTGTAACCTCGGGAGAATTGCTTGCTACAAAACTGAAGCACTCCCAGTGGGAGGGGGTTATATAGGGAGGAAACTTCCTGTGAAATTGATTACACCAGTGTCCACACCTGAAGGTACCCATATAACCCAAGTGTAATGGCTATGCGCTCTGTGTCCCGTGATGTACTTCAAGAAAAGGATTTTACAGGTAAGCTGTTTATTAAAAATCCTTTTTTTAACATCCTGCCAGCGCATCGCCTAAGTGTGAAAGCCCCCAGACTTTCACACTGACACTGCAGGTGAGACGTTTTCAGGTGCTTTACAGGTGCTATTTTTAGCTCAAAAGCGCCTGGAAAATGCCCCAGTGTGAAAGGGGTCTCAGGGACAATTTATAAACCGAATATCTCCCCAAGTTTTGTTTTACAGAGAAAATAGACAAAAATACTGAGCAGAATGAGGTGAGTCTGTCTGCTGGAACCAGAGTGTTTTGGTTAGGACATCCCTTAGGCTAATTTTACACCTTTGGCAGACCTTGCCACCCATTTTCAGAGACATTTCAGAGGTGATGAGGCAATTTGTTGCCCCTGCACTGCCTGTTTTAAACATGCAAAGTCCACATCAAGTTGCTGCAACTGCATGCATTGCACACTATTGTAGAGAAATTGCATGACTGGGGCAGTCAGGTATCTTACTGCGCCCACCCATACACATACTTGAATCCCTTCCTTATCTAACTACAATGACCACACTGACACCTACTGGATTAAAATGGCCGGTTCGGCCTTTATTTAACAATTTAACAACATAAAATATATATAAATTATCAATGTACATATCTATATATATATATACATATATAAATATATATACATATATATACACACACACATATCCATACACAAACCTTACACAACAATCACTAAATATAAACACCTTATAAAACCAGATTTTACCTCACTTCTGGGCCTGTGGTACCTTATAGCTAGCATCTGTCCCCAGCCGCAACACCGCCTCGAGGACCCTAACTGACCACAGACCCACCAACTTACCACCCGGTGGTCCAGACTAAACACCAGACCACCGAGGGCCAGAGATGTGCCCCACCGTTTTCCCGATGCCACCTGTCTTTAGCAAAAAACGGCAGGGCACCCACCGCCAACCACTTACTTACCGCTCTTCCCAACTACCAACCTACCACCACCAAAAAGGGGCGGGCGGGCGGGACTTTCCACTACCGACTCTTCTCTCCCACTGCTGTCCTCTCACTCCTCCCCCACCCATGAGTATATAACTTACCCCTCCCCTTCCTGTGACCACATAACTCCCCCTCCTGTTCTTAACCTCTTCCTGACAGTAATCCCCTTACCCCGTCATGTCTGTCCTTCGCCTAAGCTTTGCTCCGGCTGCGTACATGTCTTGACTGGGGCAGTCAGGTATCTTACTGCGCCCACCCATACACATACTTGAATCCCTTCCTTATCTAACTACAATGACCACACTGACACCTACTGGATTAAAATGGCCGGTTCGGCCTTTATTTAACAATTTAACAACATAAAATATATATAAATTATCAATGTACATATCTATATATATATATACATATATAAATATATATACATATATATACACACACACATATCCATACACAAACCTTACACAACAATCACTAAATATAAACACCTTATAAAACCAGATTTTACCTCACTTCTGGGCCTGTGGTACCTTATAGCTAGCATCTGTCCCCAGCCGCAACACCGCCTCGAGGACCCTAACTGACCACAGACCCACCAACTTACCACCCGGTGGTCCAGACTAAACACCAGACCACCGAGGGCCAGAGATGTGCCCCACCGTTTTCCCGATGCCACCTGTCTTTAGCAAAAAACGGCAGGGCACCCACCGCCACTGCGGAACAAGCGTGAAACCTCACGCTTGAGCCCGCCGCCAAACCAGAAAAGCCCTACGGATGCCCTCCCGTAAACCCAGGGCCCACATATCGATCCCAATAGGGTTGAGGTGTACCCCGTCCCCTCTCAAATAACGCCACGTCTCCAACTCAAGATCCGAATGGCGCACCACCAACCCACCCTGCTGGACCAAAAACTTGCCCACCTCCCTGTTAACCTTAATGCGGGCCTTATCCACCCTCTCCAAAGAACGAGCCTCCCTCCACGCCGTGCGAGCCACAATGTCGGACCACACGATTATGAGATTGGGGAAAGAAGCCATCAGGCGCCTAAAATCCCATTGAATGTCCTTGATGACCTGTCGCATGGGCCTAACACACAGGTCATTGCCCCCAACATGTAGGACCAAAATATCCGGGGCGCGGTCTAACTGGGCCCCTCGATGAACTTCCGGGACCACCTTCTGCCACATCATACCCGGGATACCAATCCACCTAACCCTGCCCTCTTCCCTAGCCATGCCCAACTGCCTGCCCTCCGGCCGGACATCTGCCCGTTTTGCCCCCCAAAAGACATAAGAATGTCCTAAGATCCAAACGAGGCATCCTGGGGGACCTGAAATGACACAATAAAAGAGCATACCCAGCAAAGCACCAAAGAAACATACAGGAAAATTCAATAAAAAAGAACATATTATGCACTGAAACAGGCTACAACAAATGTGGACGAACATACAGTCTATATCTGCTAGATTCCCATCTGCCAATCCGCTTTACAGAATCTGCAGGCAAACCCCACCGAGACGCCTCAGTAGCTGCCCCTATCCTAAAGGAATGCGCAGAGAATTCCCCGGGAACCAGACCCCCGACCCCTAAACACTTCCGGAAGACCGCTGTAAATTGGAACCTAGAGAGGTACCCCCCATCACGGTGTATGAACAGAGCCCCGTCCCCCCGCGGGCGAATCTCCAGAAATTGTCGCATCGCTGTCACGGGGCAAATTTGAGGACCCTGCCCCTTAAACAACTCCACCCGTACCCCCTTTCCCTGTTGATCGGTCTTCGAATGGCGTAGCCAAATTGAGACCGATTCCTCTCCACACTGAACATCTTGGAACAAGATGCCTCCCAGGAGCTTCTTGGATGGGGAGACCAATTCTCCCACCCGGAATGCCCCGAAAAACGCTAACAGAAAAACTGCCCGGAACAGGACACGCTCGTAAGGGGAAACGCACACCCTAACCAAACTGGCCAGCACAGTGTTCAGTACGTCAAATGAGACCGGGCGTCTGCCGTCCCTGGACAAACTGCCCTTCCTATAGCCCCTTAAAGCCCGGCGCACCGCAAAGGATTTAGTGAAATCCCTGTGGCCCGCCAACTGGAACAAAAAGGCCAGTGCAGCCATTTTTTTGCTCATTGCCGAGCCAGAAACCCCTCTTTCAAAATTGCTGCAAATGAAAATCAACACCCCAGCCTGCACCTCCTCCGGGTCCTCCGACCCTCCTACCTCCTCCCTCAGTGAGAACCATTCCTGCCACACCTTAGAGTACGCCGTCCATGTTCCAGCACTGAGTGACCGCCGTATCAGTCCCTCGGCGATTCCAGTGCAACGCCCCACAATGCCGGCGGACAAGGCTCCCCTTGAGGTTCTGCTTCCGGTGCCAATGCGCGAAACTCCTTCCACTGGAAACGAGACAAAGCATCCGCTAATCCGTTATCCACTCCCGGAACATGTACTGCATAAATCAAAGCATTTATCCGCAGACAACTGAGCACCAAGTACTGCAACATCCTAACCACTGGTGGGGAAGAAGCCGAAACGTTATTGATGGCGAGCACCACCCCCATGTTGTCGCAATTGAACCGCACCTTCTTATTCCGAAAAACCTCCCCCCATAGCTCAATCGCCACCACAATGGGAAAAAGCTCCAACAGCACCAGGTTCCGAAGGAAACCTGCGTCTCTCCAAGCTGCCGGCCAGGGCTCCGCACTCCAACGGCCATGACAATACGCCCCGTATCCTGCCGACCCCGCCGCGTCGGTAAACAGAACCAGATCCGCATTACAGACCGGCCCCGACTGCCAAAGCGAGCGGCCATTGAACGATTCCAGAAAGGCTCCCCAGACCCCCAGGTCATCCCTCAGCTCCTTGTTCAAGCGTACAAAGTGGTTCGGAACTCTAACACCTGCTGTAGCTGCAGAGAGCCGCCTGCAGAAAATGCGCCCCATGGGAATAATCCTGCAGGCAAAATTCAATTTTCCCAACAAGGACTGTAACTCCCTCAAGCGAATCTTCCTCTTTCCCCTGGTCAAACTCACCTCTCTCCGCAAATCCACCACTTTTTCTTCTGGCAACCTACACTCCATGGCCATGGAATCAATCGTGATTCCCAAAAACACCAACTCCGACGTGGGACCCTCCGTCTTGTCCGCAGCCAAAGGAATCCCGAAATGCTCCGCCAAATATTGCACCGTCCCCAGCAACACCCCGCAACAGCGGGACCCTGGGGGACCGACACACAGAAAGTCATCCAAGTAATGGATGACTGAATCCACTCTCGCTACCTCCCGGACTGCCCATTCAAAAAAGGAACTAAAAGCCTCAAATAGGGCACAGGATATCGAACAGCCCATCGGAAGGCATCGATCCACAAAAAATTCCCCCTGCCAAAAACAACCCAACAACCGTAAACTGAGGGGATGCACCGGCAACAAACGAAACGCGGATTCCACATCCGTCTTAGCCATAAGAGCACCCCTCCCATACTTCTTCACCCAAGAGACGGCCGCATCAAATGACGTATAGGTAACCGCACAACTCTGCGGGTCGATACCGTCATTGACCGAAGTGCCCTTCGGGTAAGACAGATGATGAATCATCCGAAACTGCCCCGCCTCCTTCTTTGGAACAACCCCCAGCGGAGACACCACCAAGCCGGACAACGGCGGAGCCGCAAAGGGGCCGGCCATCCGGCCTAGCGACACCTCCTTGGCTAACTTAGCCGACACTACCCCGGGATGGAGCAGGGCCGACCGCAAATTCTTCCCCGCCGGAGGAACCTCCAGCACCGTACTCGGAATCCGAAAACCATCCCTGAATCCCGCTTCCAGGAGCCCCGCCGCCTCCCTGTTGGGATACTTACTTAGAAAGGGTAGCATCCTTTCCAGCCTCACCGGCGTCATCCCTTTTTCCAGAGTCACCGAACCGTCCCTTACCCTGTTTGAAGCACTTCGTGAAGGCATGGGAACCGCCGCAGTTGGAGCACTCGTGCTTGAAACGGCACGAGCCCCCAAAACGACAGGTGCCGTCATTAAACTGCCAGCAGACCCCTTTCTTTTTGAGGGCCGACGATCCTGAGGAGGAAGAGGCGCCGGCCCCCCCTGGAAAAAAACTGATTCGCAGGCCGGGCAGCCGCCATCAACTTCATCCAGAGTGCAATATCCTTATGGTCCCACCTAATGGTGGGACGAACGGCCTTCCGCTGACGAAATTGTTCGTCATACCGAAGCCATGCCAGACCCCCATATATCCTATGCGCCTCATTAATAGCATCAAGGTAGCAAAATAACGCCGAGCAATTCTCGGGGGCCTTCTCCCCAATCACGCTGGCGAATATTGCAAACGCCTGCAGCCAGTTTGCGAACGTACGCGGAATGAGCCTATATCTCCGCTTCTCCTCCTCGTCCTTCTTGCTCTCGTCCGGCTTTACTCGATCTAGATTAAATTTTTCCAAAGGGAGCAGGGAAAATATTTCCACAAACTCATCCTTCCAAATTTTTTCCCGAACCTCCTGCTTGAGATGGGCCCCCAGCGGCGCCTCGAAACAGACATAGACCTCGCCGCGCGCTGCATCAGCCAACCGAACCTCCTTGTCCTTTCTGGCCACTGCCACACCCAGGCCCTCGCCGTCCTTGTCTGTTTGCGTTCCTGCCCCCCCCGTCTCTGCCGCCACCGACTGCGGAGGCGGTACCGTCACCGCGGGTGCACTGACTCCTACGATGGGAGGTACCCAGGGACCCACAGGGGACACTACATGTGGAGCACTGCTATCTAATCTACGCAAAAGCACCCTCAAGGCATCCCATACCCCCTCTTCCCCCGAGGGACCCTGGACCCCCCTCCCAAAACCTGCATCAACCCCCCGTGACCACCCTGGCCCCCCGCCCTGAGTGGTGTGTGCATGACTCGACTTACCAGGCCGCTGCGTACGAGAAAGCGCGCCCGCCGATGGTCCCGCTGTTCTCCCATCCTCCAGGGGGTCCTCCGACAGCTCACCGTCCTCACTGCTGCTGGATAGCACCGCCGCACGCCCGCTTGGCCGCCGCCGTTCTCCAACCGATCCCTCGCGACCTCTGGACCCTGCTGGCGTGGTGAGAGGTGCCGAGCCGCCGTCCCTCTGAGGGCTCCCCCCTCCGTCACTGCTATCTTCGCCGATGACGTCATCCATCTGCGCCGCCGACGCGGCCAGAGTTACTGCATCTCTCCGGCCAACCCTCCCAGGCCCAGAACTAGGCCTGGAGGCGGGACCTCCCGACTGGCGCGAATGGACACCTGCCGCTCCTCCCCCACTCCGAGTAATGGCGCCGCCACGAGGAGGGCCACCGGCCGCTGGACTGGACAGGCCGGCGCCCGGCGGAGGATCCTTCCCACGATGGGCAGCCCCCCCGACCGGAACATCGCCAGTGAGGGCCGCCGAGTGCACCTGTGCTCTGACGCTCACCGGGGCCGTAGACCTGGAGGTACGGTGAGTCTCTTCCCGCCCCTGCTGCGTGCTCCGCTTCTTCCCAGGCACTCGGGTAGCTGCAACCGGGGCCTGCTTAGCCGGGGGGCCAGACGGGGATCGGCTCGGACTCCGAACCCTGCGCTGTGCCCTGGGGGTATTGTCCGGGCTGAAGCGCTCCGGCGGCTTCGACCGCCGAGCACGCGTGGACTCAGGCCGCGAAACGGAAGGGCCCTGCTTCACCCCCTGCAGAGAGGCGCTGATCTGCCCCTGAAGCCACTCTGCTCCATGGACCTCTGCAGCAGCCTTAAGCTGCTCTAGCAACTGAGCTAACTCACTCATATCCCTAACCAGCTAAAACTGACCTGAACCTGCTGCACGACTTTCCACTACCGACTCTTCTCTCCCACTGCTGTCCTCTCACTCCTCCCCCACCCATGAGTATATAACTTACCCCTCCCCTTCCTGTGACCACATAACTCCCCCTCCTGTTCTTAACCTCTTCCTGACAGTAATCCCCTTACCCCGTCATGTCTGTCCTTCGCCTAAGCTTTGCTCCGGCTGCGTACATGTCTTCATGGCAATTGAGTAATATAAATAAATAAATAAATTATTGCTGCTGTGTACAACCCAGTCCAGCTGCCTTTGCAGCTTTAAGAGGGAGTGGTAAATCTGTGGCACAACTGCCTATTGTTACCATCCCCTGACTGCAAGTGTAAATGAGTCCTTACTAGCCTGACCTCATTACAGTTGACTTTGAAGACAGCTGAGCGATGATAAAAATCTAGTTCAAGGGAGTGTCTGCATGTTGGTTTTGCACAGGATGCCACCTCCACCGATAATAGCATACCATCCCCTCAACTAGAACCAGCTGGGTATGATCACTAATCACTGGGATATGGACGGACATTAGAATTTTTTCATCTTTTAGGTTAGTTTTATTGAAAGCAGCTTGTCCCATTCAGGTATAATTCACTCCCATTTATAATTTAGTCATTGGCAGTCAATAGTGGCCTTGTTAATACACATGTAGCAAGGTCCCAGGCCTCCTTCAGTCTAATGAGAACCTCCAGGGCCAGATATAGCTGACATCAGTGGCGGTTCGTCCATAGAGGGTGCTGGAGCGCTGCCCCCTCTGGCTCTCACCGCCACTGAGTCTAATAACATAGATTCATGCATTGCACGAATCTATGTTACTATCGCTGCTGCCGCTGTTATTCAGATGGTCGGCGCTCATGTCCGGCCATCTGAATAACGCCAGCTGGTTGGCTGTACGGAAATGTCTATCAGAGCCAAAAGCTCTGATAGGCTTTCCCAGTACAGCCCTCGGGTCCCGGAAGCTTATTCTCAGAGCGCACAGACTGTACGCCCCTTGGATAAGATGACAGGCGTCTCAGCCAATCAGGTTGGCTGGTTCTGGCTACCGGTAACCTGATTGGCTGAGACGCCTGTCAGTCATCGAGGGCGGGAGAAGACATCATGGGACGTGGATGCCTGACTCCAGTAAAGGTAAGTGCCGGGCGGGGGGGTGAAGAAAGCAATTTACAGGGCACAGTGGGGACAATTGGCACAGCGGCGACCATGGGCACAGTGGTGACAATAGTTGGCACAGTGGCTGGTTTAATGGCAGTGCTGACAATGGATGGCACAAAATATTAACAAGAAAAATTGCGCTTATCTAAAAATGGTTCTCAAATACCAATAAAGGCAAAATGATAACAAACACTACAACAGGAAGGCAGCAGCTCTTATGCAAATTGCACTAAGAAGACAAGAAAAAAAAGGTGGGGTTAGAGCTGCGCCATGACATCCGGACACAGTGTGAACCGATGGTCCTCAATCCCAATAGGATAAAATGCTCTTCCACACAAATTGAGGATGAAAAAGAGTCTGTGGTATATACAACTTGGAGAGATATGTATCTGCTTGGGGCGGAATATCACAGTCACCAACGTGATACACCGCACACTTCACTCTTCGGTGAGACCCACCACCAGTTGTATTGGCAGCTTACCAGATAAACTATAAATGACAGCAGTCGGCTATAGCCCAGCCGTGGCCTTTACAGGGAAATTCACTTCCTAGATGGAACTCAGCAGACTCAGACTCCAGTACATCAGCCAGACACCAGACACCACCGCGCGGTCATGTATAGAGAATAGCAGACATAGTGTAATCCCGCAAAGATTATTTATTAAAACATAAAATTAAAAAACTCACTCACATTATGTAGGAGTATTGTAGGCACATAAAAAGTTTGTTGCCGGCCGGCGAACACATAGGCGGAGCCCTTCCTCCTGAACGCGATGACGTCACCGCACGTCCTCCCAGACGCGTTTCGTCATTCGTCATGGGCTTCACTGCCCATTTCCTACTGCGCCTGCGTGAGTCTCACGCTGGCTTGTGAATGGGCGCGCTGCTCTCTGAGAACACACACAGTTCCCAGAAAGCAGCCCGACCCATTCACAAGGAGGAGGACAAGAAGAAAAGGCACCACGGAGTGGAAGAGGCAGATTACGGACTTCCGCATAGCAACAGGTATTTCGGGTGAGTATTTTTTATTTTTATTTTCAGTTTTTTTTTTTTTTTTTTTTTAAACAACATGGGAAAATGTTGTTTTGCTGGGTGGAGCTCCGCTTTAACCATTTCTAACACAAGGTGTAACAGTTCCATCAGTTTCAACCCACTAAGCTCCTAGTCCCTCTCACTAGACTAGATGAGTCACCCCTACATCTCTGCTAGGTCCCTAGTTTGTCACTCCAGATACTTCTCAAGCTTCACCCCACTGGCCTGTTGGGTCCCTGGCCTGACACACAAGGCTGCTCTGCAAGTTTCACCTCAGCTGTCTGGGTCCCTGGCTTGATACCCGCTAAAATTTCTCAAATTCTTCATTGTCCCTGGTTGGTGAGAATTCTGCTCCAGTACTTGCTTTAGCTACTCACTGTGGTCTCTGGTAACAAGGTGGTTGGTCCCTTAGTGGTGACTGCTTCCCCTCTACTTCCGACTACGACAGGTTCTCTGGCTGGCAGAACCATCAATTCTGGTTGGACTGAAAGCCACAATGACAACCCTATGCTGCTTTCTTGCTTCTGTATAGGCCCTCAGATAGCCTAGCAGGCGGATGACCTAGCAGCCCGGGCAGTACAACACACCTCCACCCAGACAGCCATCCAGGTGGCACAGAACACTGATCACCTGACTCCACCCAAATATATAGGTTCTCCCAGCAGGCCAAGGGATTTAAGAAAACCTCTGCCCATTGGCTGAGATGCCCCATATACCCATAATCTGACCTTGCAGTGTCCGACCACCTAGTGGAAAAAGAGAGAAGCGCAGCAAATACAGACTTTGCGTGAGATCAATTGATCCTCAACAATTATCCAATACCTGTCAGGTAAATTTAGGAGCAACCCTGCCTAAATAGGGTGCTACACATATTAACCAAAGTACATTGTAAATGTAGCACTAAGAGTCCATTTACACCCTTCAATGTGGTGACACGTATAATATGCTGTACATTTTGGGTTATATTTACACTGGGATTTTGCCCTAGTGCGAATGGCAGCAGCAGAAATCTGATCCTCCTTGCTGCTGGTTTTCGATATCTGTGAGCGGCAAGCTGCGACCAACAAGCCCATACACTTTTTAATAACGAGTTGCTGAAGAGCAAGGCTGTTCGTGGCTGTTTGCATAAAGTGCATCCAGAAATTATTACCGCAGCCACAAATAGCTGCAGCCACTGGCAACCTGTCATACAAGTGTATGGGCTTCGTTGCCGCAGATGGCTGCTCACAAGTGTCAAGAACAGCAGCAAGGATCAGCAGATTCCTGCTGCTTGCACTGGCAGCAAGGACAGTTGGGAGGTATACATGGTGTGACACAGTCCTCTGTCCCCCCTCCACACCATTTCCCATTGAAATATGCCCAGCTCGAGTCACTGTCAGGGGCAGGCGTACCTTAGTACCGTATTTATCGCAGTATAACGCGCTCCCGCGTATACCGCGCACCCCCAAAGTGCCCCCCAATCCTGTGGAAAAAAAGTTATTTTGTACTTACAGTTTTGGTGTCTTGCGCGGCGTCCATCGGCGGCCTCGTCGGGTTTGGCGTCCTTCTGCGGCTTCAGGTGTCCTTCTGCGGCGGGTCCGGTGTCCTCTGCGGCGGGTCCGGTGTCCTCTGCGGCGGGTTCGGTGTCCTCTGCGGCGGGTCCGGTGTCCTCTTCGGCGGGTCCGGTGTCCTCTTCGGCGGGTCCGGCGTCCTCGCGTCCTCCCCGCTCGTTTCCCGCGCCGAGTTTTGAATACTGCGCCAGCATATACTGAGCGCAGTACACTCGGGCAGGCTCGGCAACGTTCGCGCTCACGTCCTGTACGTCCAGGACGTGACCGCGTAAGAAGCCGAGACTGGCCGAATATACCCGAGTGTACTGCGCTCGGTATATGTCGGCGCAGTATTCAAAATTCGGCGCGGGAAAGCGGGTATCGGCGTATATCGCGCACCCACGATTTTGCCCTGATTTTCAGGGCAAAAAAGTGCGCGATATACGCCGATAAATACGGTAATCCTTTGTTACTGGCCGCTACCTGTATATGGATTCATCGGGTAGTGTGCGGGTATTCCGTCACTTCCTCCATGCCGCAATGTCTCCTGGGAGCTTTTGTCATTGTTCCCAGGAGACATTGTAAATCGCTATCATGTCCCGTCTCAAGTGTCTCTTCTCCAGTAAGAATAAATGTAGTGCTTGTAGTCGTTCCTCGTAATTGAGTTTCTCCAGTCCCCTTAATAATTGAGTTGCCCTTGTTTGAACTTGCTCCAGCACATCCCTTCTGATGACTGGTGACTAAAACTGGACGGAATAATCCAGACGTGGCTGGACAACCGCTTTATAAAGTGGCAGGATTATAGTTTTATCTCTGGAGTATTTCCCCTTTCTTCTTGTGCATGCTAATATTTTGCCTGCTTTGGTAGCTGCAGCTTGACATTACATGCTTTTGTTCAGTCTGTCATTCACTAGGACCCCCATATCTTTCTCCATCCTGGACTCCCCCAGAGGTTCCCCCCTAGTGAGTAGTTTACTATTTTACATTTCTCCACATCAAACCTTTGCCAAATAGTTGCCCACTCCATTATTTTGTTCAGGTCTTTCTGTAAACTTTCTATATCCTGATGTGAACTCATCTCTGTATCATCTGCAAAAACTGAGATTGAGCCATTTATCCCATCCTCTATGTTAATTATGAATAAATTAAAAAGAATTGGTCCCAAGACAGAACCTTGGGGTATCCCACTTACTCCAGACCAGTCATGGTACACTTTATTTATCACCACACTTTGGACACGCCCCCTGTTACCAGTTTTTTCTATCCAAGAACAAACCTTACGGATCTGCAGACCTCAGCTTGTAGATATAAGTGTTTATGGAGAACTGTATTGAATGCTTTTGCAAAATCCAAATACACCACATTAGAGCTGCACAATTAATCGTTAAATTGTGATCTCGATTCAACACCCTCTGATGATCTCTATTGCAGAGTTTGACGATTCTTTCATATAACAAGTGGAATGACTTATCTGCTTACTTAGCTGTCAAAAGAAAATATCTGGGAAGTCTGCCAAGTTTTTAACAGGAAATATTGTAACTAACACTTCCTTCTTATGGCCTGTACACACAATCCGAAAATCGTACAACAGATCTTACGACTTTTTCGCTTAATAGTCACAAGTAGAAATTGAATAGGTTATTAAAGTCACGAAAATTCTTGTACGACAAAAAAATAAATAATCATAAGTAATGTCATGTGCTGTAATGTAATTGTATTGTATTTTTGGAACGACAACTATACTGACTAAACGAAAATCGTGCGATCTGGCATCGTACGAGGAAGATTTTTGTGCTTGTCCAATCGAAAAATATCGGATGAACTGTCGTGATCGGCTCTCGAAAGTAGTGTACACACGATCCGAAAATCGTACGATTCTTCCTCGGACGACCGTTTTCATCTGATTCTCGGATTGTGTGTACGGGCCATTGCATCAAAAGGATAAACTTCTGTATGTAAAGAAAAAATCCACAGTCTGCCAAGTTTTTAACATGAAACATTGTAACGAACGCTTCCTTCTTAGATCAAAGGGAAAATTCTGTGTGTAAATGCAGAAAGTTTAACCACTTTAAGTCTAAAGCCCCGTACACACGGTCGGACTTTTGCCCAACCAACATCAAAATCCGACACTTTTCGCATTTGTCCGACCGTGTGTACGTTCCATCGGACCAACTTTTTTGGCTTTCATCGGACAAAAAGTTGGGTCTGCGAACGGACCAACTTTCAGGCAACAAAAGTCCGATGGTGCAAAGTCCGATCGTGTGTACAGCAAACCATCGGACTTTTGGACAAATTACAAATGCGCATGCTCAGAACCAATGTTAAAATCAACCAACAATAGCAGAACAACCACGTGATGATGGGAAAGTTTTAGAAAAGTTTGCAGAAAAGTCCGAGCGTGTGTATGCTATGGGTGTGATCGGACAAATCAATTAGGACAAAAATCCAAGGGAAGTTTTGTTGGATGTCCGACCGTGTGTACGGGGCTTACTTCTTTTTCTGACACTTGTTTCTTATTAAGTTAAAATCAATTAAGTTAAAATCAATATTTTTTTACTAGAAAATGACTTGGAACCTCCAAACATTATATAGCGGTCTTTCAAACGCAATTTTTGGGAAAAAATATACTTAAATGAATAATAAAAAAACAGTAATTTTTTGGGTTTTAATGTGAAAGATTAAGTTATGTTGTGAGAATCGTGATCTATCAAAAAAAATGTGATTCTCATTTTAGCCAGAATCGTGCAGCTCTACACCACATCCACAGCCTTCCCCTATCTAGATAACATTCTACGAGGAAGTAAGTTGTCAACAGTTTGGTCTGGAAAGAAAGACCTTTCGTAAACCCATGCCGATTTTCATCATCAAATTCTTGGATATAGTCCCTTCTCACCCCCTCCAATAATTTACCTACTATTGATGTTAGGCTGACTGACCTGTGTGTGTGTGTGTGTGTATATGTGTGTGTGTGTGTGTGTGTATATGTGTGTGTGTGTGTGTGTGTGTGTGTATGTGTATATATATATATATATATATATATATATATATATATATATATATATATATAATGTCTCTGCCCTTTTTTGGCTATTGGTACCATATTTGCTTTTCTCCAATCAGCTGGTACAATTCCTGTCAGTATGCTGTCCACAAAGATTAGGAAAGATTAGGAATAATGGTCTAGCTATAACCCAACTTCTTTGAGGACTCTTGGGTGTAAGCAGGGCCGGACTTACCATTGGGCTTGACTGGGCTCAAGCCCATGGGCCCTGCCCAATAGGGGGCCCCCTCTAAAAGCCCGGAGGCCCCCAGGGCCCTGGACAGCAACCCCTACTTTTTTCATTTATTTTTTATAAAAAAAAATATGTTTTTTATATATTTTTTTAAATTAAAGGGCTCAGAGGTCCCCAGGGCCCCATGTGGCAACCCCCCCTTTAGTTATTTTTTTTTATAAATGTTTATTTTTTTATTTATTATTAAAAAGGCCAAGAGGTCCCCTCCCTTTTTAATGTATTTTTTATAAATTTTTCTGGAGGTCCCCAGGGCCCTGGACAGCAACCCCCACTTCTTTTATTTAATTTTTTTATAAAAAAATATGTTTTTTTATATATTTTTATTATGTATATATATATATATATATATATATATAAATTATTATTATTAAAGGGCCCAGAGGTCTCCAGGGCCCCCAGATGGCAACCCCCCTTTTTTTTATATATTTTTTTTAATTTTCTTTATATTTTTCATAAATGTTTTTTTTTTTATTAAAGGGCCCAGAGGTTTCTTTTTTCTTTTTATTAAAGGGCCCAGAGATCCCCAGGGCCCCGGATGGCTACCCCTTTTATTTATATATATAATTTTTTTTGTTTTTTTCTTTTTTTGTAAAGGCCCCCCCCTGCTTCTCAATTTGCAGCAGCCCCCCCCCCCCCCGCTTCACAATTTCAGGTGGCAGCACCCCCCTGGTTCTCTGCTCCAGGGGGCCCATGCCTTAAGCTGTGTAAGGGGCCCCAAAATTTCCTGATGGCGGCCCTGCGCATACCTCCCAACACGCACGGATTCTGCGGGACTTTCCGCTTCTTCCCGCAGTCCTGAGAAAGGGTTAATTTTCCCGCACTGCAATAGGAGGCAGCACGGAAGCAGGAGGAACCGGAGCAGTGTGTGGAGGACTGTGGCTGCTGAAGGGAAGAAAGGCGACTGCCGAGCTAATGACAGATGAGAGGCACTCCCCCCTCCGCTGAACAACTGCAAAACCTCCCCCAGGAGGAACCGGAGCGGTGTGGGGATGTCTGCTGAACAACTTTAATGCCCCCCCGCTCAACAACTTCAATTCGCCCCCCCGCTCAACAACTTTAATGCGCACCCCCCCCGCTCAACAACTTTAATGCGCACCCCCCCCTTGCTCCAGGGGGCCCCTTCAACACTCAAGCCCAGGGGCCCCCACCACCCTAAGTCCTGCCCTGGGTGTAAGCCACCTGGTCCTGGTGATTTATTTGTGTTTTAAGCTTATCTAGTCTTTCTTTTACTCCAGCCTCTGTTAGCCATGAGGGTACATCTTGTTATGTGTTACTAACAATACTGTCATGGTCAATACACCAATCCTTTTTTTCTGTAAAAAAAACAGAGGAGAATAAAGCATTTAGTACAGTTGCCCTCTCTGTGTCATCTGCAACCACCCTCCCTTCATCATCTTTTATGTGAGCAATATGCTCTGCTTTTTTACTGTTAAGATATCTAAGAATTCCTTGGGATTTTTTTTACTCTCCAGTGCTTTGTCCATTTGTCTCTCAGCCTTCTTCTTCTTCCTTTTTTTATATATTTTTTGAAGTTGCCCTGATTTCATTCCTTCACTTTTTATTGCATTTCTTTGTTGTGCTGGAATGCTGACGATGCCCCCTCCGCTTTATATTTTTTAAAGGCCATTTTTTTCTCTCTAATAAAAACTTTTACATTACGGTTTAGCTATACAGGTTTAACCTTCACTCTTCTATATTTTATTTCCCATTGGAATGCACTGTGTGATACCTTTTTTGTTTTGTTTTAATGTTCCTAAAACATTACCATTTTTCCTCTGTGTTCAATGTTTCTAGGATTAGGTCCGAACTGATGTCTTGTACTATTGAGCACAGTTCAGAAATGTTGTCTCTTTTGAAATTTAGAGTTCTTGTGCTACCCTCATGCCTCCTTTTCCTAAGATTTACGCTAAATTTGATCATCCTGTGATTGCTAGATTCCCAAGTTTTCCTGTATTGCCACATCGAAGATCAGACTTGGATCGTTCATAATTAAAGAGAGGTTCACCCTAAATATACTCTCTCCCATTCGATCCAGCATACTGGCGTTAGCGCCAGTATGCTGTTTTTTTTTTTTTTTTTTTTTTTAATCCCCCACTTACTGTGTAATCTTTAATTTTTATTTCTTTCCCCCGTCGAGGATGGCGCCTGTATAGCGCGTCACAGCTTCCGAAAATACCCGATTTAGGACTCGGGTATTTCCGGCGCAATGCGGCGCCTGCGCACAGACCTAGGAGCTGATTGCGCAGGCACTGTATTTCTCCGAGTCCTATGGCTATGGCGTGTCACGCCCGCCGAAATAGGACTCAGAGAAATACGGCGCCTGCGCAGTCAGCTCCTAGGTCTGTGCGCAGGCGCCGCATTGTGCCGGAAATAACCGAGTCCTAAATCGGGTATTTTCGGAAGCTGTGACGCGCTATACAGGCGCCATCCTCCACGGGGGAAAGAAATAAAAATTAAAGATTACACAGTAAGTGGGGGATTAAAAAAATAAAAAAAAACAGCATACTGGCGCTGACGCCAGTATGCTGGATCACTTGGGAGAGAGTATATTTAGGGTGAACCTCCGCTTTAATATAGCAATGCATTCTTTCTAGTTGGTGAATACACCATTTGAGACATGAAGTTGTCCTGCAAGACATTCATGAAATAACAGGCCTTTAACCACTTCCGGGCAACCTGCTGTCATTTTACGTTGGTACAGTAAAACCTTGGTTTGAGAGTAACGTGGTTTGAGAGCATTTTGCAAGACAAGCAAAATGTTTTAATAAACATAGCCTTGTTATACAAGCGATGTCTTGCTATAAGAGTAGAGTCATGTCAATACTGAGTATAAAATAGAAGAGAGGCGCCTCTAAGTGTAGCAATATGGTTACATTTAATGGAGGTACAACATTTAGAAACTTATTACTACACTTAAGCTGCGTACACACGATCAGTCAAAACTGATAAAAACGGATTGAAGGTCTGTTTCATCAGTCTAAACCGATCGTGTGTAGGCGCCATCGGTCAGTTATCCGTCGGTCAAAAAAAATAGAACCGATGGACGCCTGACCGATAGGTCAAAACCGATCGTTGGTACGCACGACCATCAGTTAATAAGCCACGCATGCTCAGAATCAAGTCGACGCATGCTTGGAAGCATTAAACTTAATTTTTTTTCAGCACTTCGTTGTTTTTAAAACGTAAACGTCACCGCGTTCTAACATGATCGTTTTTTTTACCGATGGTGTGTAGGCACATCAGACCATCAGTCGGCTTCATCGGTTAACGACGGCAATGGTCCTTCAGACCGTTCTCATCGGATGGACTGATCGTGTGTACAAGGCTTTAGTGGTGCCTCTCTTCTCTTTTATATCCTATAAAACTAATTCTGCTCGCAAACCAAGGTTTTACTGTACTTTGAAAGGAAAATACCGTTAGCTAGCTGCCATAATCCCAGTATTCTTTTTTTTTTTTTTTTTTCAGCGGGCGGTCTGCTTTCCGATAAAAGTGGTCTCTGCGGCGGGAGATGGGGGCCCCCCTCCCACAGCGCTCCATGCTCTCCACTAGATATGTGCGTTCCCGTTCGTAACGAATGGATTTTCATACGAATTTGTTAGTATTTGTACATTCGTATCAATTCGAACATCCGAATAGCTGAAAGACCCAATATACGAAAATTACGGAATTACGAATAAGCAAATTAACGAACAAACGAAAATACGAAAGTACGAATGGACAATCTTACTAAAATACGAAACACCGAAAAAGCAAAAGAACGAAAATTACATCTATAACGAACGATTTGCATTCCGCATTTTAAATCCTTTGTCTGTTAGTATTTTCATTCGTGTGTTTTGTAAATCTGTTTCTTTGTCTGTTCGTAAATTTGTGTACTTGTAAGTTGTAACGTTCTTTCGAATGGGCAGTGTAGTTAGTAAGTGATGTATCTTACTAAATATCTTAGCCAATCAGCTTATCTCTTTTGTGCTGAGTCACCTTGTTGGCAAAAAGTCCGGCCGTGTGTACGGGGCTTAAGAGAAAGCATATCTTAATAAGGATTAGCTGCGTGTTGCTATGTATTTACAAAAGTACAAAATTACGAATCCATTAAACGAAAATTATTATTTAACAAAATTACGAATTTCGAATCAACAAACATAAAGTAGACAGAATTACGAATCATTCAGTATAAACGAAAATAAAACTGTTACGAAAATACGAACGGTTCCGAATAGGAAAACTTGAATCTTACGAAATTACGAATCTTTACGAATCTACGGAACAAGACGAAACGGAACAAAAAAATACGAAAATTTTTGTTGTGCACATGTCTACTCTCCACCGCTTATCGGACCCATAAGTGATCGTGTCCTCTTGCTTCCATGTATGGAGATGAATGAGGGGATGATGGCTTTGATCGACATCAAAATGTCGCTTCCACCCAATGCTCCTAAAGAAACTCAGTGTAAAAAAATAAAAAGAAAGGTAGACTAAATAAGAAAAAATTAATGTATTTATATATATATATATGTATGTGTATGTGTGTGTGTATATGTGTGTGTGTGTGTATATATATATATATATATATATATATATGTATATATATATATATATATATATATATAATATTTTTTTTTAACGTGCCCTGTCCCGCCAAGCTTGCACGAAGAAGCAAACGCATCTGTGAGCAGCGCCCGCATATGAAAACAGTGTTCAAACCACACATGTGAGGCGTCGAGAGCAATCATTCTAGTCCTAGACCTCCTCTGTAACTCAAAACATGCAACCTGTAGAATTAAAAAAAAAACGGCTATGGAGATTCTTGAAGCGTGTCATGTTGGGTATCAATTTACATTATCTTTCACAATATAAAAAAAATGGTCTAACTTTACTTTTTCTTATTTTTTTTTATTCAAAAAAGTTTATTTTGCACAAAAAGTGCGCTTGTACGACCACTGTGCAAATACGGTGTGACAGAAAGTATTACAATGACCGCCATTTAATTCTCTAGGGTGTAATGCCGCATACACACGATCATTTTTTGTGATGAAAAAAAACTACGTTTTCAAAAACGTCATTTAAAATCACAGTGTGTGGGAAAAACAACGTTTTATGCCTTCAAAAAAACGACAAAAAAAAATTCGAACATGCTTGAATTTTTTGTGTCGTTTTTCAAAACTTTGTTTTTTGTGTCATAAAAAGTGATGGTGTGTGGGCAAAACGATGTTGAAAACGAAGTTTTTAAAGCCGCGCATGCTCGGAGGCAAGTTATGAGACGGAGCTTCAATGGAACAGAGTGCCCTCGAACGTGGTGTACGTCACCACGCTTTGCAAGAGCATTTTGGGAAAACGATGGTGTGTATGCAACGTCGTTTTGGAAAATGAAGTTTGAAAAACGTCGTTTTGTTTCATTACAAAAAATGATCGCGTGTACGCGGCATTAGAATATATATATACAGTGCAGAAAATAAGTATTTGAACACCCTGCTATTTTGCAAGTTCTCCCACTTGGAAATCATGGAGGGGTCTGAAATTGTCATCGTAGGTGCATGTCCACTGTGAGAGACATAATCAAAAAAAAAATTCCAGAAATCACAATGTATGATTTTTTTAACTATTTATTTGTATGATACAGCTGCAAATAAGTATTTGAACACCTGAGAAAATCAATGTTAATATTTGATACAGTAGCCTTTGTTTGCAATTACAGAGGTCAAACGTTTCTTGTAGTTTTTCACCAGGTTTGCACACACGGGAGGAGGGATTTTGGCCCACTCCTCCACACAGATCTTCTCTAGATCAGTCAGGTTTCTGGGCCGTCGCTGAGAAACACGGAGTTTGAGCTCCCTCCAAAGATTCTCTATTGGGTTTAGGTCTGGAGACTGGCTAGGCCACGCCAGAACCTTGATATGCTTCTTACAGAGCCACTCCTTGGTTATCCTGGCTGTGTGCTTCGGGTCATTGTCATGTTGGAAGACCCAGCCTCGACCCATCTTCAAAGCTCTAACTGAGGGAAGGAGGTTGTTGCCCAAAATCTCGCAATACATGGCCCCGGTCATCCTCTCCTTAATACAGTGCAGTCGCCCTGTCCCATGTGCAGAAAAAAAACCCCAAAGCATGATGCTACCACCCCCATGCTTCACAGTAGGGATGGTGTTCTTGGGATGGTACTCATCATTCTTCTTCCTCCAAACACGTTTAGTGGAATTATGACCAAAAAGTTCTATTTTGGTCTCATCTGATCACATGACTTTCTCCCATGACTCCTCTGGATCATCCAAATGGTCATTGGCAAACTTAAGACGGGCCTTGACATGTGCTGGTTTAAGCAAGGGAACCTTCCGTGCCATGCATGATTTCAAACCATGACGTCTTAGTGTATTACCAACAGTAACCCTGGAAACGGTGGTCCCAGCTCTTTTCAGGTCATTGACCAGCTCCTCCCGTGTAGTCCTGGGCTGATTTCTCACCTTTCTTAGGATCATTGAGACCCCACAAGGTGAGATTTTGCATGGAGCCCCAGTCCGAGGGAGATTGACAGTCATGTTTAGCTTCTTCCATTTTCTAATGATTGCTCCAACAGTGGACCCTTTTTCACCAAGCTGCTTGGCAATTTCCCCGTAGCCCTTTCCAGCCTTGTGGAGGTGTACAATTTTGTCTCTAGTGTCTTTGGACAGCTCTTTGGTCTTGGCCATGTTAGTAGTTGGATTCTTACTGATTGTATGGGGTGGACAGGTGTCTTTATGCAGCTAATGACCTCAAACAGCTGCATCTAATTTAGGATAATAAATGGAGTGGAGGTGGACATTTTAAAGGCAGACTAACGGGTCTTTGCGGGTCAGAATTCTAGCTGATAGACAGGTGTTCAAATACTTCTTTGCAGCTGTATCATACAAATAAATAGTTAAAAAAATCATACATTGTGATTTCTGGATTTTTTTTTTTGATTATGTCTCTCACAGTGGACATGCACCTACGATGACAATTTCAGACCCCTCCATGATTTCCAAGTGGGAGAACTTGCAAAATAGCAGGGTGTTCAAATACTTATTTTCTGCACTGTATATATATATATTAGGGATGTTACTGATCAACATTTTTGTGTTCGATTAATCGTTTGTTTTTTACTTTTAGCTGATCACCTTGCAGGCTGATTCCCAGTGCAGCTGCCAACCACTGGAAAAATGGATAGCGGGATACAAAAAACACACAAAGGCAGCGCTCGATGGGAATAGCATTACAACTTTTATAGTCTTCAAGTAGGTAACAAAATAAATATTGCACTGGAGATAAAATCGATGTAGCTACATAAACTGTAAACATGGCGTAATACCAAACGGTAGCAAAAGCAGCCATAAAAACATGTAGCTAAGTATGATACTGGTATAAAAATGTGTACAACAATGCCACTGCTGAATCCAGATGAGGAGGGGTCAACATCAGTCCATCGGCATGTAGATGTCCTGTGAAGGGAACTATCACAACTCCCAGTAAATGGTTGTAGAATCCCAGGTTGATAGAGGGAAGTGTAACAGCCCTTGCGTGTGGCAGATAGTAAGGTCCCACCGGCATGCAGATATGAAGGCACAGCAAAGGAGCCCTTCAGATGAACACGGCATGCCCCGCTGGTGTCCGTGACGTTACCGGATCTCCGAATGGAACTCTCTGAAGGCCCAGAAGCCGGCGGAGAGGTGAGTACCAATCAAAAGAATTTTAATCGATCAAAAAAATTAAAGATTAATCGATCAATTAAAAGTTAATTTGCACAGCCCTTTTATAATATATATATATATATATATATATATATATATATATATATATATATATATATATATATATATATATATATATATATATATATAAATGTTTGGGGTTCTAAGTCTTTTTTTATATAATTTTTTTTTTTTTTTTTAAATTATAAACACCAAATCTCAATAAGAGGCTAAGAATAGTGGTTAATGAGTGAACTGTCCCCTCTGCCCAGTCGATGTTGTGATAAAGTCCCCCATTATGATGACCTTTCCCTGCCTTGCTGCCATTTCTAACTGTTGATACGATGTCCAGCTCCTCCTCCTACTTCAGTTTGGGAGGCCTGTAACATATTACCACTATTCATTTCCCTCTTGCTTCTCTTGGGAGTTCTACCCACACAGATTTCATCTTTTCACCTTCCCCCTTGTCCTATTCACAAGGTCACGTCTCTCTACCACCCTTATATAATTTTTTTTTATACAGACACACCCCTCCCCCTCTTCTACCTTCCTTGTTCTTCCGATACAAGGAATACCCCTGAATATTTGCCAGCCAGTCGTGTGAGCTGTCAAACCAAGTTTCTGTTATTCCCACAAAGTCTTAGTCCTTTCTTGTGTAAAAGAAGCTCCAGTTCCTCCATTTTGTTAGCTAGGCTACTGCCATTTTTGTGTACTCCTCTGTGTTGTATGAGTGCATATTAATTTCTCAAGTTTTCTCATGCATTTCCCAGGCCTCAGACTCCAGTCCTCACCCAATGCAATGGTCTCTCGCACATCTACTCCAGTGTCCAGACCCTGATTACCTGACTTTCTCCACCTATTGACAGAAGAGAGGAACCACAGTTAAACCAGGCTTAGGCGAAAAACCCAAATTATAACAAAGACTAAAAATTTGCCAGGTTAGTTACCATCAAGGACAGCTAGATTTACTAGTAGGGTGCTTCATACAGAACATTAATAGGGTATGTTTCATTTAGTAAATGTGGAAATGAAAGAAGTAATTTTCTACAATCTGGTTTCTACTGTTTTGCATATACCACACATTCTACATGGAACACCTCAACATATCCAAAAAAAGGGAGTTTTTTTTTAAATTGAATTTTTAATAACATTGACCATATTAGGAAGGCAAGGTGCCATCTTAAATAAGAGGCTTATCCGGTAATATGGCGGACAGCACTTTATCTTTTTTTATTAATGCACAATATTGCTTGAAAATATCTCTGACTTGATTAAATTGAGTAGAGAATTGAAGCAACACTCAAATTTAGAACTATCGTTATGTTCTAACTAGGGATGTCCCGGTACCGATACTGAGCATTTCCCAAGTACTTGTACTCGGGGGGGGGGGGGGGGAATGGTCCGATACTTCACCCGATACCTGGGCGGTCAGGTATCGGGTGGTGGGGGGAGTTACTAGTCTTCTCCGTGTTGTCTTCTCCCCCTCCGTGCCGTCTTGTTCTCCCGTGCCGTCTTGTTCTCCCGTGCCGTCTTGTTCTCCCGTGCCGTCTTGTTCTCCCGTGCCGTCTTGTTCTCCCGTGCCGTCTTGTTCTCCCGTGCCGTCTTGTTCTCCCGTGCCGTCTTGTTCTCCCGTGCCGTCTTGTTCTCCCGTGCCGTCTTGTTTCCCCTGTGCCGTCTTGTTTCCCCTGTGCCGTCTTGTTTCCCCTGTGCCGTCTTGTTTCCCCTGTGCCGTCTTGTTTCCCCTGTGCCGTCTTGTTCCCCCATGCAGCTCTCCCCCAGTGCCGTCTTGTTCCCCAGTGCCACTCTCCCCCGTGTCGCTCTCCCCCAGTGCTGTCTTGTTCCCCAGTGCTGTCTTGTTCCCCAGTGCTGTCTTGTTCCCCAGTGCCGTCTTGTTCCCCAGTGCCGTCTTGTTCCCCAGTGCCGTCTTGTTCCCCAGTGCCGTCTTGTTCCCCAGTGCCGTCTTGTTCCCCAGTGCCGTCTTGTTCCCCAGTGCCGTCTTGTTCCCCCGTGCTGCACTCCCGTATTGCTCTCCCTCGTGCAGCTCTCCCCAGTGCCGTCTTGTTCCCCCATGCAGCTCTCCCCCAGTGCCGTCTTGTTCCCCAGTGCCACTCTCCCCCGTGTCGCTCTCCCCCAGTGCTGTCTTGTTCCCCAGTGCCGTCTTGTTCCCCAGTGCAGTCTTGTTCCCCAGTGCCGTCTTGTTCCCCAGTGCCGTCTTGTTCCCCAGTGCCGTCTTGTTCCCCAGTGCCGTCTTGTTCCCCAGTGCCGTCTTGTTCCCCAGTGCCGTCTTGTTCCCCCGTGCTGCACTCCCGTATTGCTCTCCCTCGTGCAGCTCTCCCCAGTGCCGTCTTGTTCCCCTGTGCCGCTCTCCCCCTGTGCCGCTCCCCCCCCTGTGCAGCTCTCCCCTGTGCCGTCGTGTCTCCCTCCGTGCAGCTCCCCCCCCCATGCCATCTTGTCCACCTCCGTGCAGCTCTCCCCCCATGCCGGTTTGTACCCCTCCGTGCAGCTCTCCCCCATGCCATCTTGTCCCCCCCCCCCCGTGCCGCTCTCCCTCCTCAATCTGTCAAGATGGAGAGCAGAGGTAGGAGCCACTAAACCCGGCTCCTACCTGTTCCAAATGGACAGAGTCGTGATCACTGACTCTGTCCATTCACATAAATGAGCATAGTAACTTGTGTTTACGATGCTTCAGTTTATGAATGGAGAGAAGCTTCTCTCCATTCATTTCAGCTGAGGCTGCTGAGAAAGGGACTGGGGAATCTGTGTACTATTGCACTACCTGCAGTCCCTTTCTCTGTCTTAAAGGGGAGATGTCAGAGGTGTGTTGGGACCCCTGATATCTCACCAAAGCCCCCCCAACAGGACTGATTAAAAAAAAATAATAATAAATAATTAAACAAATTAAATGTAAATAATAATATTTTTTAAAAAAACACACTGACAATCCACTACCCCCCTCCCCTTTAAAAAAAATCCCTGTAAAAAAAATAGTTAAAAATTAAAATTGTATAGTAAAAAAAATAAGAAAAGTCACATGACATTTCAAAAAAAGTATCGGTATTGGTATCGGCAAGTACTTGAAAAAAAGTATAGGTACTTGTACTCGGTCTCAAAAAAGTGGTATCGGGACAACCCTAGATCTAACTAGTCCTGCATTATTATTCCTTTAATTCCACATTTGGGTGTACTTGTATAACTAAGTTCTCTACCCATTTTAATCCATTTGGGAGATATATATTTTTATTTCATAATTTATTTTTATTTTTTTATGTAATGTTTAATTGTATAGCAATATTTGTTTTTTTTTTTGTTTTGTTTTTTATTATTGTAAACTTTTTATATATAGGTGAACAGATCTAAAAGTGGGATGTGGGCACTGACATCATTATGCATAATTTATGGTTTGGCATGATTATTTGTATACCACATGTAAGCTCATTTTTATTCTCATCTGGTTGGCATTTTATTGCATTTTAATAAATTGATTGGCTCAACATGCACCATTAGAATTTTTTTTATGATTTTTGACCTGGGTGAAAGGTGCACTGAGCAGTACTTCCATTTAGTTCAGTCTGCTTCCTGGGATAAACACCCGGAACACAGACTGCTTGTGTTCCATGCATTCATCCCTGGGCCAGGGATGGTGCTACCACTAGGCAAACTAGGCAGCCGCTAGGGCGCACTGCTGCCTAGGGGTGCCCGGCCACTGGTATTCCTACTCTCTTCTCTCTGCAAAAGCAACTAAGTCTCGGCATCAGCAGGCAGCCACCGCTCCGTTCATACATATCATACGTGTCAGAGATGCAGTGGCAGCGGAGGACTGTGTCCCAACTCCTGAATGAATGGAGGCAAGAAAATAATATTGATGGGCGCTGGTGAGGCTGCATTTGATGGGCGCTGGTGAGGCTGCATTTGATGGGCGCTGGTGAGGCTGCATTTGATGGGCGCTGGTGAGCATGGGCGTCCGCTCCATAGGGCAAGGGAGGGCGCTTGCCCCCCCTAGAAATCAGTGCCATGATGCTCGGTGAGAAAAACAGTGGGCAGGAAGCAAGACGGCGGCACGGCGAATCCAATTAGAGCCTCTCTCTCTCTCTTCTAGCTCCAGCTGACAGAGAGGGGGAGGGGGTTGTTATTTCCTTGGGGCGGGGGGGCTCCATTTTTTATGAGATTGTTATTCAAAGTTGCTAGTTGCTTGATAGTTGCATCAGGTTTCTCAAACCTTTGCATGCCTGCACTTTATGTAATAATGACTAAGCCCCTCCCCTTCATGACATTGTCAAAAAGGGACAGAGCATGGATGACCTTAAAATGATGCCCCCCCCTGAAAAAAGTACAGCGGACACCCATGCTGGTGAGGCTGCATTTGATGGGCGCTGGTAGGCTTCATTGATGGGCGCTGGTAGGGCTGCATTTGATGGATGCTTTATTAAAAATGTAGGGTATACATGGGCAGGACAGGGGAGGTGGAGTCAGGGGTGGAGACGGGGAGGGGGCGCCAAAATGAGGTTTTGCCTAGGGTTTTAAAAATACTTGCACCAGCCCTGCCCTGGGCACATACTGTCCTAAACGTAAGTACCAATCGGTGCACCACCCCATCCTGTCCAGCCTCAACAGCTGACAACTTCTTAAAGAGTTTTACAGGCTGTTGGTAGTGGGGCTGAACTTCCGCCTGCACATTAATCCTGGATCGCCAAGATCGGCAGTGACCAGCAGCAGGATTTAGGAGGGTGATGCAAAGTGTGATGAAGATCTTTAAATGTAATGGAGGAAATGATAAATGTACATAAAGTACAGTTTGAAAAAAGGTGAACCTGGGAGGTGGCCAAGGAGACACTGCTGTGCATCTAATCAGATCAACTTTGCACTGTGATCATAGAAAACAGTAGAGAGTATGAAGAGTTCATGTGTGGTGACCCGCCCCACTGAAACAGCATTTTTTTCCACGCTTCACCCATTTGGGTAATTTTGGTTTCCTGTTTTCTTGACAGATGCCAGGCTTTGCTAGTCACACATAACACGTTAAGTGAGCCAGCATGGACGGAGGAAGAACAAATCATTGCTCCATCTAGAAAAGGGTTATTTCTGATTGGCCACTGTGAGCTGCTGCACTTTGCACCTTACCTTTCGTCTTAAAGCTGAACTCCAGGTATGCTCATTATTGCACGCTAACATTGGTCCAGCTTGACATATGTTACAAAAGGGAAAAAAATAAGCTGAGCTGCAGGTATGATCTGTATTTCATACTTTGCATTGGTCCAGCTTGGCACAATATAAATATGTATATCTCAGGCCTGAGGGGCGGCTGTTGAAGCTGACAATCTCCAGTATTCGGCACAACTACAGTGTGCTAGGATTAGGGTTGTCCCGATACCGATACCAGTATCGGTATCGGGACCGATACCGAGTATTTGCGGGAGTACTTGTACTCCCGCAAAAACCCCCGATACCAGAATAGAATACTTTTTGCGTCCCCCGCCGCTGCCGCCGAACGCCACCGCATGGGTTAAACATTGTGTGGGAACATCACAGCATTCATTTGAATAGTGATCGTGATCTGTCCAATCCCGAGCAAGGGGGAGTGTCCTATACGGGAACACTACAGCTATTCAAATGAATGCTGTGATGTTCCCCGGGCGGCGGTGGCAAGGTAGGGGTGACATGGCTGCATATATGGGTGACATGGCTGCATATATGGGTGACATGGCTGCATATATGGGGGACATGGCTGCATTTGTGGGGGACATGGCTGCATTTGTGGGGGACATGGCTGCATTTGTGGGGGACATTTGTGGGGGACATGGCTGCATTTGTGGGGGACATGGCTGCATTTGTGGGGGACATGGCTGCATTTGTGGGTGACATGGCTGTATATATGGGTGACATGTCTGCATTTGTGGGGGACATTTAAAAAAAGTATCGGTATTCGGTATCGGCGACTACTTGAAAAAAAGTATCGGTACTTGTACTCGGTCCTAAAAAAGTGGTATCGGGACAACCCTAGCTAGGATAGTGAATGTTTTTGTGAGAGTAGGTACATTTCCAGGCTTAGCTGGCAGTCAAGCCTGTGAGTGTTTTAATCTGGGTTGGGCGTGGCTCGGAGTAGAACTGGGTGACTCACAGGCAGAATCACCAAGACCTCCCACTTCTTTCCAGAATGTTCTGGTGATTTCTGGAACGAGGTGGAGAGGGGAGTTGGAGCTGCTTGGGGTGTTCTGAGGAGCCCTGAACAATCCCCTGGATTGGCAGGCGACAGGCCTCCTTAAATACCCAGGGTTAGCCCAGATGGAAAGGAGTTGTTTGAGGCAGCTGGAGATGGAATACTAGGCTGTCGTGGCCTTGGAGGAAGCTCCCCAGTCTGGATGGGGGGGGGGGGGGGGTGACCTTGGACATGGGGCTCTGGTGTGGACAGGACCCTTCTCCCGACACATGGAGGTTTCCTGGACAGGAGGCACGGGAGCAAGGAGAGAACGGCAGAGGAGAGCACTGCCGGGCAAGTCTCCAGGGAGGAACAGGTTGCAGCCAAGAGAGCTGGTGAGTGACACACAGTCGGGTAGGACTTGGGAGGCACACCTGAGAGGACTGGGAGAGTAAAGTCTGAGGTGGGTGCAGAGCCATTGCAGTGGACTGTGGTGGCATTGGCAGTGGAGAGAGGCAGCTGCAGCCAGGAGGGCTGGCAGGGTCTGAAGATCTGGTGCTGGGATTAGTAGCCACTTGGACAGTTGGCACTAAGACTACCAACATACTTTTCTACACCAAAGGAGCCTGCTGTCCCTGCCTGCAATAGGCCTGGCTCAGCCAGTGTCCAGCCTAAAATATAGTGCTGGCTGGTCCAGAAACTGCAAGCGATGTGCTGGAGGTGTTGAGGAGAGATATTCTGCAAGCAAGTGATGTGCTGGAGAGGAGAAAGGAGGTGTATATACTGAAGTTGTATATAGTCTCAAGTCCCTGAGTTGTTCCTAATCATTTGGGCATCATATTTCCCTGTCCCTATCCAATTTTATTCCCCTTGGACAAACAAAAACAAAGTTCAAGGACTGGTATACTGCTAAGGGTGAATGAGAACTGTGTGCCTGGTTGGGGCAGGGTGACAGATGGACTACAACACTCAGCAGCCCTCAAGAGGGTACCTCTACCTCTATAATGCACTGACCATAGGGTGCGCTCACTCGGCACTGCCACCATTCAAACAGTGCTTTTGTATTTTTTCAGTGAGTACAAGGCTTCCACTGGATGAGGTTGAGAGGAGGGGCTATGATGTCATAAATTCCATCTCATCCAATCAGAGAATGCATTGTATTCATTGAAAAAATGCAAGGTGCTCACTGAATTGCAGCAATGTTGAACGAGTGACCCCCTATGGTCAGTGTGCAGAGGGGAGGCCACTCAACAGGATCCTAAAGACCACTAGAATCATTGTAATAACAAAAACTACTTCAGTGATTATACGTTTGCCCAGCAACCCAACGGGAGTGAGATGTATGGTACATACTGACTGTGCCAAGCTGGACCAATGTAAGCCGACTATACTGATCATACATTTTCAGCTTTAACCCATGAATGCCTCATGTTTCAATATTGGAAAAGCAGTGATGTGGTTGTTGTTTTTATAACCTATTGCTCTAGCCTAGGTAACATATGAATTTTTTGTACAAATTTAAAAAAAAAAATGTAACCTCAGGAATAAATGGGTTAAGAGCCCCTTAGACTGGTGCATTTTAATGCACATGTTCCAATTTGTTTAAATGTGTATTAAGGGTTTGAATAAAAAATAAATAAATGACAAACATGTCAGACTTGCCTCCACTGTGCAGCTCGTTTTGCACAGTGTGGCCCCGAACGCCGTCTTCTGGGGTCTCACGGCAGCTCTCTCGGCTCCTCCCTACATCAGATAGCATCCTCTGGGAATTTGCGTCCATAGACATGAATGTCGAAATTGCCCCCCCCCCCGGTGGACGTGTCATTGTATTTGATTGACAGCAGCGGGAGCCAATGGCTGCGCTGCTATCAATCAACCCAATGAAGAGCCGAGAAGCCCGGGACGAGATCGAGCGCATTCTCGACGTGGGACTTTCGAGGGCTCGGGTAAGTAAAATGGGGAGCTGGGGGGCTGGGGGGCCGGCAATCATCAGATGTTTTTTCACCTTATGCATAAGATGCATTAAAGGGTTTGTAAAGGAATTTTTTTTTATCTTAATAGCTTCCTTTACCTTAATGCAGTACTGTTTTCATGTCCTCATTGTTCGTTTTTTGCTCTCAAGTTGCTGTAATTCTTCTCTGATCTCCACACTTCCTTGGTGTCTGTTTCCTGATAACCACAGTACTGGGAGCGTTCTCTCTGTGGTCACTAATCAAGGAGGTGTGATTACTGTGTGTCTAAAACCCCTCAGCACCAATCAGTTTCGTTTTCCAAACCATCACTGCCCTGTATTGGCTCTGTACAACAGAGAAGCAGGAAACATGCAAAAAACGAAAATAGAAACTAGAGGTTCATTATATGATTGATTTTTATCTATTTTTAATAGTTTTTTTTAACCACTTAAGACCTGGACCTTACATACCTCCCAACATTTAAAAAATCCACTGCGGGACAGTTGTTGAGGGGGTGGGGGGGGGGGCGAAGCGAATTGTTGAGCGGGGGGGTGCGCATTATTAAAGTGCACAGAATGTTTTGGCTCTCTTCCCTTCAGCAGTAAGCCACGTGCCTCTACCGTTCCTCCTACTGCCATCCTGCCCGCTTGTTGGGGGGGATGCGCGCATTGAGGTTGTTGACGGGGGGGGGGGGTCTTGCAGTTGTTGAGCGGGGGGGGTGCTCTCACCGGCCACAGACTGTCATTAGCCCGGCTGTCAGCTTTCTTCCCTTCAGCAGCCACAGTCCTCCAGGCATCGCTCCGGTTCCTCCTGCTTCCATGCTGCCTCCTCTTGCAGTGCGGGAAAATTAACCCTTTCGCGGGACTGCATGAAGATGCTGTCGGTGCAGGAAAGTCCCACAGAATCCGTGCTGTATGCCTTTAGGCGGCTAAAGGACCTGGCCAGTTTTCGCGTTTCGGCACTGACAATTGCGCGGTCGTACGACGTGGCTCCCAAACAAAATAGAGCTTTCTTTTGGTGGTATTTGATATCTGCGGTTTTTATTTTTTGCGCTATAAACAAAAATAGAGTGACAATTTTGAATAAAAATCAATATTTTTTACTCTTTTGCTATAATAAATATCCCCCAAAAATATAAAAAAAAAATGTGTTTTCTCAGTTTAGGCTGATACGTATTCTTATACCTATTTTTGGTAAGAAAAATCGCAATAAGCGTTTATCGGTTGGTTTGCGCAAAATTTATAGCATTTACAAAATAGGGAATAGTTTTATTGCATTTTTAATAATTATTATTTTTTTACTACTAATGGCGGCGATCAGCGTTTTTTTTTTTTTCGTGACTGCGACATTTATGGCGGACACTTCGCACAATTTTGACACATTTTTGGGACCATTGTCATTTTCACAGAAAAAGTGCATTAAAAATGCATTGTTTACTGTGAAAATGACAAATGCAGTTTGGGAGTTAACCACAAGGGGGCGCTGAAGGGGTTATGTGCGACCTCATGTCTGTTTCCAACTGTAGGGGGGTGTGGCTGTAGGTGTGATGTCATCGATTGTGTTTCCCTACAAAAGGAAACACAATATCGATCACGGCGCGACAGTGAAGAACGGGGAAGCTGTGTTTACACACAGCTCTCCCCGTTCTTCCGCTCCAGGGACCGATCGTCTGCCGGTCCCGCGGTCACGGAGCTTCAGACCGGGTCACGGGCACGCGCGCTCACGGCTGGGCACTTAAAAGAGGACGTACCTGTATGTTGATGTGCCCAGCCGTGCCATTCTGCCGACGTAAATGTGCAGGAGGCGGTCCTTAAGTGGTTAAAAGGAATCTGTTAAAGCGGATGGTTCACCTCAAAAAGATATTAAAAGCCAGCAGCAACAAATACTGCAGCTGCTGACTTTTAATATTAGGACACTTACCTGTCCTGGAGTCCAGCGGCGTCCGTAGCAGAGGACGAGCGATCGCTCGTCTCCCTGCTGCTCCCCCCTCCATCCACGGTGAGGGAACCAGGAAGTGAAGCGCTGCGGCTTCACTGCCCGGTTCCCTACGGCGCATGCGCGAGTCGCGCTGCGCCCGGCGATTGGCTCCCGCTGTGTGCTGGGAGCCGAGAGTTCCCAGCACACAACGGGAAAAGCCCGTCTTTTGCCCGAGACTGCGGGCCGGAAGTGGGTGCGGATACCTGTCTTTAGACAGGTATCTGCACCCCCCTCCCCCCTGAAAGGTGTCAAATGTGACGCCGGAGGGGGGGAGGGTTCCGATCAGCGGATCTTCACTTTAGGGTGGAGATCCGCTTTAACTATTATGTCTCTATACCCTGTAAACTGTAATTTCAGCACAAACTTTTTTTTTTTTTTTTTTAACTCCTTTAACTGCAGATAACTACCTCCCAAACTGTTCCGGATTTCGAGGGACTGTCCCTGATTCGGAGAAATGTCCCTCTTTCCTGTTCATTTCTCCCTCATGTTGGTGTGATCTGTATAGATGTGTATATAAAATGCACTTGTTGGGCCAGATTCAGGTAGATGAGAGCATCTTTGCTCTGGAGTAACGCATCTCATTTGCGTTACGCTGCAGAAATTTTAGGAGCAAGTGCTGTTATTCAGGAAGCCAGCGGAATTCAAATTGGGCGGGTACGGGGCGTGTAGTATTCTAACTATGCGCGATCCCGCGGCGAACGTACTGCGCATGCGTCGAGTGTCGATGCATCCCAGTGCGCATGCTCCAAGTTCTGTCAGTGAACGTCAATGACGTCACGTCCCCATTCATGAATGTTTTACGCAAACGACGCGATTTGTTTTTTTTCCGACGCGATGACGACGGCTATACCTAACATAGGATACTCCACTAGGGGGCTGCTTTATCTATACGCCGCGTATCGCTTCCGGAAACGTCGTAAAGTCACTGCGTCGCGCCCGAAAAAGATCGTGAATTGCCGATTTCCGCTCATTAACATATTTTTTGAGCGTAAATCGGCGGGAACGCCCTCGGCGCCATTTTTAAGTTGAAGTAACGATGCGATGGCGAAATTCAATTACGCCGATCGCATCGGAACTCCAACCCGGCGTTTCTTGTTTTCTGGTTATAGAAAACAGAAACGCCGGCTTAAAGTGACAGGCTGGCGGATCACTGGATCCGCCAGCCTACCTCTACCTGAATCTGGCCCGTTATCTTTCCAAAAGTGTTTCCCAGTGCTAAACCTTTCATCCAATTTCTATATTGCTGCATTTATACATTTTAAAAGCCAATATAAAGGAATAGTAGTGGTAAAAAAAAGTCCTTGTGGATTTAATTTAACCTTTTTTTGGGGGGTTATTTCTTCTTTAACCACTTACCTACTGTGCACCTAGACCCCCTTCCTGCCCAGACAAAATATAAGCTTCCCGCACTGCGTCGCTTTAACTGACAATTGCGCGGTCGTGCGACGTGGCTCCCAAACAAAATTGGCGTCCTTTTTTTCCCACAAATAGAGCTTTCTTTTGGTGGTATTTGATCACCCCTGCGGTTTTTATTTTTTGCGCTATAAACAAAAATAGAGCGTCAATTTTTAAAAAAATGCAATATTTTTTCCTTTTTGCTATAATAAATAACCCCAAAAAATATATAAAAAATTATGTTTTTCCCTCAGTTTAGGCCGATACGTATTCTTCTACATATTTTTGGTAAAAAAAAATGCAATAAGCGTTTATCGATTGGTTTGCGCAAAATTTATAGCGTTTACAAAATAGGGGATAGTTTATGGCATTTTTTTTTTTTTTTTTTTTACTATTAATGGCGGCGATCTGCGATTTTTTTATTGGGACTGCGACGTTATGGCGGACATTTCGGACACTTTTCTGACATTTTTGGGACCATTTACATTTATACAGTGAAAAATGCTATAAATATGCATTGATTACTGTATAAATGTGACTGGCAGTGAAGGGGTTAACCACTAGGGGGCGGGGAAGGGGTTAAATGTGTGTCCTATGAGTGTTCTAACTGTAGGGGGAGGGGGGGGTGACCGATTGTGTCCCTATGTACAAGGAACACAATCTGTCACCTCTCTCCCTGACAGGGACGTGCAGCTCTGTGTTTACATACAGAGCTGCACGTCCCAGCTCACTTACAGAGCAATCGCGTGTGCCCGGCCGGCGATCGTTGCCGCCGGGCACTCGCACGGGATCCCCGCGGAGCGGCGGGTGCGCGCGCGCGCCCGCCCGCGGCTTTAAAGGGACATCACGTCATATGACGTGATGTCAGAACAATGGAGTCCTCCGCCCGCCGTCATATGACGGTGGGCGGTGGACAAGTGGTTAAGGGGGTGTTGCAGGGGGCGTGGCCTATGCCTACATCCATTTGTTACTAGGTGTCCCTCATTTCTATCTCAAAATGTTGGGAGGTATGCAAATATCCAATTTCCAGTACTAACAAATGGCAAACACCCCAAACTATAACCGGCCTTTGCAGCAAGGAGCACGTGGAAGGGTGACGCATGTTGGAAAAACAACAAAGAAAATTTCCCAGCTCCCTTACCAGCCAGCCTGCAATAAACCGAATTGTCCCGTCTAACAGTTCACGTTAAAACCTGGGGTTGAGTTTGCACACCTTTGCAAATTTGCAGAGACTGCTCCGTGGCACCCTAGCACCCTACTGTAACTCTATAGCGGCGCTTTACCACCAACGCTGGCACCATCTCAGTGTGAAAGTACCCTTAAAGTATAGGGATGCACTGGACACCCAACAATGGCACAATGGCAGTGAAGGTATCCAGTGCGACCCTTACCAAATAACCAATGGTACACACCCAAAGAAAAAATGGTCTGATGTCACCCGAAAAACACCTCCATCCCAATATATACAAAACACAAGGAGTCACCCGGGACTTTGAATGAGGTGAATGCATTTAGCCAGTAACATGACACAAGTAAATACAGTATCAAAGTTTGTTAAAAATGATTATGCATACAGTGCATAAAACCGTGTCATTACACTGATAGTAGTATAATATGTGCAATATACACAGGCATAAAAAAGTGACCCTACACGTTTCGCATGACCATGCTCGCTTCATTAGGGGTAGATGCGTGTGTATTGCATCTGTAAAAGAATATGATAAACCAAATAGGTATCTGCACAATAATGGTATTGTGACAAATAGTCAAAGGGGTCTGAAACACAAGGCCCCGTACTCACCAACGATACTGGATTACCAGAGGCGGCAGCAATAAACATCCAGTTTGGGAGCTGAGGGGGCAATAAAAACCCAGACCGCAACCGGGGGGGGGGGGCATGGGCAGGCATGGCTAAGATGTAGGTGTGTGCCCCCAAAGATCTCCCAATATCCATTGAGAATATCGGCTGAAACATAAATGCATGTATATCAATGAATACTGCCATACCAAGTAGTGTATATAGTAGTGTAAATGTGTATATACATGGACCAAACTGGTTCAATACTGGTATGGACCTGGAATCTGGGGGACAATGAAAGAAGTAGAAGGAATGTATATAGTGATAAGTAAAGTGTGTGGCCCACAAAAGATATTCTAACGTACAGAGTAGAAAAAAATTGTGTGTGTATGTATATATATATATATATATATATATATATATATATATATATATATATATATATATATATCAACCCTAGATGATGTCTCTTTAGACGAAACATATCGGGACAGGCCCTGCTAATGTCATTGCCTTGCACACAAACCTCAATTTTTAAAGCTTCATCCACTGTCTAAATGTGAGTGTTTCCAATTTTCTTTTAATAAATGTTTGTGTTTATACAGGTTCTCACTACGTGGAGTATTTTTTCTTTTTTGGTCATGCTATTTTGAATACTTGAGAGGATTTGGTCTGACTTCTGAGGACTGCTTCTCAGTGACCTCTTTTGACCAATTGGATTGTCTTGCACTTGCAACTTGACCTGGAACCCAGACGTGGAGGTCCCATATTTTGGTGGTTGCACCATAAGCCTTGTTGACTCATTGAGCATATGCCCACTTGAGTCCTCTCACTCTCACCAACCGGTGATGGTTCTATTGTCTGTGTCTTCCCTTCAACATTGATCTCACGTGGAATCCCACTTCTATTTACACCGTTTTAAAACAACCTTTATATGATGGCACATGGACTTTAGTTTGGGTGTGAATGTCACATATATTTTTATGTTTTTTCATTATTGAGCGCTGCGCAAAAAAAATTATTTTTCACATATGCCTTGATTTACATTTGTCCTAGTATTGTGCTGGCTGCTATTGGATATATGTCAGTGCGATATACGCCAATCTCTAGCTACGCTCAAATTCTGAAAAAAAAACACCCATCAATTGCAGCCTCACTGTGCCCATCAATTGCAGCCTCACTGTGCCCATCAATTGCAGCCTCACTGTGCCCATCAATTGCAGCCTCACTGTGCCCATCAATTGCAGCCTCACTGTGCCCATCAATTGCAGCCTCACTGTGCCCATCAAATGCTGCCACTGTGCCCATTATGTTTCAATAATTTTTCTCCGCTTCACATTGCGCAGTAAACAACATATTAAGGGAGTTGTACATTAAATAGTCTAGAGACTTGAGGAATCTGTCATATAAGGCATACATGGACCATTTTTGCTTCCTGATGAGGACTGTAACACAACTGCTCAGTTAAGTAAGATACATATATCCCTCTCAACAAAGATTCTTAAATTGGATCACTGTGTCCATAATCTAATGGCCCATACACACGACCCGAATATCGGACGAAAACGATCGTCCGATGATGGATCGTACGATTTTCGGATCGTGTGTACACTACTTTCGAGAGCCGATCACGACCGTTCATCCGATATTTATCGATCGGACATGCGCGAAAATTTTCCTCTTACGATGTCAGATCGTACGATTTTCGTTTAGTCAGTACAGCCGTCGTCCGACAATACAATACAAATACATTACAACACGTGACATCACTTCCGATCTTTTTTTTCTGTCGTACGAGAATTTTCGTGAGTTTAATAACAACCTATTTTATTTTACTTGCGATTATTAAGCGAAAAAAGTCGTACGATCCATCGGCCGATATTCGGATTGTGTGTATGGGCCATAAGGCAGGATCCCAATCCAAGACCCTGGCGTATGTTACACCCGCTGGGAAGAGCCGGCTCCCCGTCAACTATCGGAGAAGCCAGGCTCCTCCTGTCACACGGGCGCCTCCCTCCACAGCCCAAGTAGGCAATGGTCAGCCGAGGGTGAGTGAGAGAAACCACATAACGAATAAAATAAAAAATGTAACCTAATAATTAGTAATTGTGAAAAGACGGTGAGGGTGTATCAGAGTGGAGAAAAAGTGTAGAAGGGAGGACATGGAATGGAAAGTTTGGTGGGGGGGGGCAACTCTGCACTATGCCCATTAAACGTTGCCACAGTGCCCCGAAATTCTGCCACTGTGCCCCATGTCTGCCTGGCACTTACCTTGGGTGGGCAGCGGTTGACGGCAGCAGGTGGCGAGCGGTGTCCTGTCTCCTCTATTTCTTCCCCCACATCTACTCCCACACGCTCCCCCTCTGCTATAGGTGTCATGTCATTTCAGCCAATCAGGTGACAGATGACAGATGACACAGGTAATTCCTTCTGCTTTGCCAACATCGAGCTGAGTGAGAAGCGAATGCACAGCGTTGCGCCCGCTTATCACATTTTTGGATGCCTATTGGAGGTAATGGCTCTAATCGGGTGCTTCCAAAAAACACCCCCACCACTGTAATTCAGGTGCCCGGTGGGGCCGAACACTTGAATAGGGGGTGTCAGCAGCAATCATAGATAGTCATGCAGTGCATGAATCTATCTATGGGGATTAGAGCGTGCAGGAGAGGGGGGGCGGTGCACCTGAGCCCTTTATAGACGCACCGCAGCTGGTGCAAACTAAACCCCTGGTTTTAATGTGAACTGTTGAACAGGACAATTCAGTTAGTTGCAGGCTGGCTGGTAAGTGAGTTGGAAATTTTTCTTTTTGTGTGCGTTTTTTTTTTTGTATATTATCCAACATCTCCTGTATTTAAAAATAGTGTTTGTTTCTATCTCAGCACGTCAGTGCAGTGTGTTTCAAGAATATGACGGGTTTGTTTTTTTCTGAGCTTTAGAGCCCTAGGAAGCCCATCAAAATCAATATCAATGAATCAAAAAACGTTATCTTCATTTTGATGCATTGGCAACAGGCATTAAGAAGCCTTGTGCCACGTACACACGATCATTTTTTGCGATGAAAAAAAACGACGTTTCAATCATGAAAAAAAAAAACAAAGTTTTTCAAACTTCATTTTCCAAAACGACATTGCATACTCACCATCGTTTTTCTACAAAGCTCTAGCAAAGCGTGGTGACGTACACCACGTTCGACGGCACTCTTTTCCATTGAAGCTCCGTCTCGTAACTTGCTTCTGAGCATGCGCGGGTTTAAAAACATTGTTTTCAACATCGTTTTGCCCACACACCATCACTTTTTATGACACAAAAAACGACGTTTTGAAAAACGACACAAAAAATTCAAACATGTTGGAATTTTTTTTTTTGGTCGTTTTTTTTTAAGACAAAAAACGACGTTTTGCCCACACACGATCAATTTAAATGACGTTTTAAAAAACAACGTTTTTTTTCATCGTAAAAAATGACCGTGTGTACGCGGCATTAGTCAGTGGCTGTTAACTCTCCTAGAATTGATATTTATCTGCTTGAGTCCTCTGTAAAAATGTGTGAATCTTGGTGGAAAGTTGAATAAATCTTTGGTGAAAATACTAAAATACTGTGTCCTTTTCTGGATCTAAGAAGGAGAGATTTCCCACCACCTCCTATGCTGGCAGAGCCTCTATCCCTTCTTTGCTCTATTGGAAAAAATTGTCTGGAGTTGGACTTTAAAGTGGTTGTAAACCCCAGACATGAAAATGAACAAAGCATATCCCTCAATGGTGTGTACTTGTCTCAATCCAGAGCATGAAGTTTCATTTCTGTCCTCTGCCTCCTTCTTCTGCTATAAGCATGAATCACTTCTAAGAAGTTTTTCCTGACACCAAGAGAAAAAAGGTGACAGGGGAGGGACCTCCAGCTGATTGACAGCCTCAACTCTGTTTCTGTGTGAAGGGGGTGTGTCTCTTCCCTCAAATCGGCTCTCAGAGCTCTCCTCACTGATGTATCTTCAGCTCTCCACCCCCTGCTTTTCAGAGGTGAGAGATCCTTTGCAAATTCTGCACTTTTTGAATGGATGCATGGGAAAGATGGCCGTAGATAAATAGGTACAACTTATGTAGGAGGATTTATTTAATCTCTGTTTACCTCAGGCCAGTCACTTTATTTGGTATATGTATGTTTATAGCCACTTCAAATTAAACCTTTTTTTATAGTGATGCATCACAATTCCGGCTAAAAATAGGGCTTTCAGCGTTGTGCCGAAAAAATAAATTGCTGAATATGGCTGCTAAAAAAGCCTATGATTTTTGACGCGGTTTGGGCACGATTTTACCTTGCTTGTGGTGTGTGTGTGTTTGTTTTTTTTAGGTCACGTGACTCCAAAAAAATGCGTTTTCAATAGGGAAGTGCATTTTTGGTGCAGGAATTTGGACTTCAAAAGGTGCCGATTGAGACACAATCAGCAGCGGCGAATCATTTCTGCAGAAATGAGGAGGAAGTGGTCTGGGTGCAGGAAGTAAGACTGAGCACAGCAATGACCGGTGTCTTTACAATCTCCAGACTGCTATAGGACGTCTAGAATGGAGAAAACCACAAAAGCATGTAAACGGATGACCTTAAAGGGGAACTCTGTTTTTTGTCTTTTGATGCTTTGACAGGATTAAAAAAATCTGTCGGTTTTTATTGCTTTGTTGAGGCGATATCTCCCATTTCAAGATTAAGGTGAAGTCCTACAGTATTTTATTGTGCGTGCTAAAGTAGTGCCAACTCCAGCGGGAGCAAGCGGTACAATGTGCGTTCCAGCCAATGCCTTTTTTTTAATGCCACATAATTAGTAGTGTCACATAGCGTTGCACTGCTATACAGGGACATGCGGTGCCATCTAGTGCAGTGCAGATAAATGCAGACATGCTTTGTGGTGTGCTATGTGCCCTAGCAGTGACATGCGTATATCCTGTACAGAAAAATGAAGGTCACTGTAAACCGTGGAAACCAACCATCAGTGCATTGTTTACTGTGTGTGGGTTTTTTATTTTTATTTTTTTGTGTGGGTTTTTATTGGCTTTTTTTTTATTTTGATTTATTTTTTTGTGTGGGTTTTTATTATTATTATATATTTTTTTTATATATATATTTGGAATCCCAGCATGTGAATATGCAGAGAAAAATGGACATGACTCAGTTTAAATATGGATCAGAAAGCAGTTTTCTGCATCCTGAGATCCGTGCAGCCAGCCGCCCGTCATTGATTTCGACAGGCTGCCTGCACCCATTGTATAGAACACCTGTACATCTCGGGGGGGCTAAAGACGGCCCTTCACATAGACATACAGGCCTGTACCACACCTCCCAACATTTTGAGATGGAAATGAGGGACACCTACTTGCAAACGTATGTAGGCATAGAACACGCCCTCTGTCACACCCCCTTAAAGGAGAATTAACCAAAAAAAAGGGTTAAAGGGGTTGTAATGGTACGTGTTTTTTCACCTTAATGCATTAAGGCGAAAAAACATCTGAGGATTAGCAGCCCCCCCGTGAACTTACCTGACCCCTCGAAAGTCCCGCACCGTGAGCGCGCTGGCTTCTCGGCTCATTCATTGGTTCATTGAAAGTAGCGCAGCCATTGGCTTGCGCTGCTGTCAATCGGATCCAATAAAGCGACGCACCGGGGGCGGGCCCAAGTGATACAGTGAGCGGCTATAGCCGCCGGCTGTATCACGGGAGCGTGCCCGCAAGAACTAACCACCATGCGAGCTCTCTTGCATGAAGGTGGTTAGTTCTTGCGGGGATGAGCCGAGAAAGCCGCCGAGGGACCCTAGAAGACTAGAATCGGGGCCAAGGTGTGCAAAACGAGCTGCACAGTGGAGGCAAGTATAACATGTTTTTGTTATTAAAAAAAAATTACCTTTACAACCCCAAGGACTTTTTTTTTTTTTTTTTTTAACCGCTCCTTTTCCTTTTATATTGGCTTTTAAAATCTACAAATGCAGCAGTTTTATAAATTGGATGAAAGGTTTAGCACTCGGAAACACTTTTTGAAAGATAAAAAGTGCTTTTTATATACAACTACAGTTGTGCTCATAATTTATGATTTCTTGGCCATTTTTCAGAGAATATGAATGATAACACAAAAACATTTCTCCCACTCATGGTTGGTGTTTGGCTGAAGCCATTTATTATCAATCAACTGTGTTTACTCTTTTTAAATCATAATGGCAACAGAAACTACCCAAATGACCCTCATCAAAGGTTTACACACCCTGGTGATTTTGACATGATTTCATGCACACAAGTTGACACAAAGGTGTTTGAATGGCTATTAACCACTTAAGACCCGGACCTTTAGGCAGCTAAAGGACCCGGCCAGGTTTTGCACGGTTGTGCGACATGGCTTCCAAACAAATTTGGCGTCCTTTTTTTCCCACAAATAGAGCTTTCTTTTTGGTGGTATTTGATTACCTTTGCGGTTTTTATTTTTTGCGCTATAAACAAAAATAGAGCGACAATTTTGAAAAAAAACAATATTTTTTACTTTTTGCTATAATAAATATCCCCCAAAAATATATAAAAAAACATATTTTTCCTCAGTTTAGGCCGATACGTATTCTTCTACCTATTTTTGGTTAAAAAAATTGCAATAAGCATTTATCGGTTGGTTTGCGCAAAATGTATAGCGTTTACAAAATAGGGGATAGTTTTATTGCATTTTTATTAATTATTTTTTTTTTACTACTAATGGCAGCGATCAGCGTTTTTTTTATTTTTTTTTTATTTTTTTTCATGACTGCGACGTTATGGCGGACACTTCGGACAATTTTGACACATTTTTGGGACCATTGTCATTTTCACAGCAAAAAATGCATTTAAAATGCATTGTTTACTGTGAAAATTACATTTGCAGTTTGGGAGTTAACCACAAGGGGGCACTGAAGGGGTTATGTGTGACCTAATGTGTGTTTACAGCTGTAGGGGTGTGTGGCTGTAGGTGTGACGTCATTGATTGTGTGATCCCTTTTATAGGGATACACAATCGATGATGCCGCCACAGTGAAGAACGAAGAAGCTGTGTTTACACACGGCTCTCCCTGTTCTTCAGCTCCGGGGACCGATCGTGGGACTCCAGCGGCGATCGGGTCCGTGAGTCCCGGAGCTTCGGATCGGGTCACGGGAGCGCGCCGCGACCCACGGCTGGGCACTAACACAGGACGTACCTGTACGTGCATGTGCCCAGCCGTGCCATTCTGCTGACGTAAATGTGCAGGAGGCGGCCTTTACGTGGTTAAAGTGTTACTAAAGGAATTTATTTTTATTTATTTTTTGTTATACTGTTATAATGTTATTTGTAGTATTCTGCTACATATTTTTTGTTAAACAAAACTTGTTTGTTTTTCTTAACAAAAAATATGTAGCAGAATACTACATAAAAAATCATTTATTTTTTTTGGAAGAGGACTTCAGTGGCAACCTACTAATGGTGGCCACACAAAATATTGACACTTTGGGCCCAATTTGGACATTTTAACTTAGGGGTGTACTCACTTTTGTAAGCTTATTGTCTAAGCCTTACAAAAGTGAGTACACCCCTAAGTTAAAATGTCCAAATTGGGCCCAAAGTGTCAATATTTTGTGTGGCCACCATTATTTTCCAGCACTGCCTTAACCATTATGGGCATGGAGTTGACCAGAGCTTCACAGGTTGGCACTGGAGTCCTCTTCCACTCCTCCATGACGACATCACGGAGCTGGTGGATGTTGGAGACCTTGCACTCCTCCACCTTCCATTTTAGGATGCCCCACAATGCTCAAGTCGATCACCTTTACCCTCAGCTTCTTTAGCAAGGCAGTGATCGTCTTGGAGGTGTATTTGGGGTCGTTATTATGTTGGAATACAGCCCTGCAGCCAGGGCTGGACTGGGACAAAAATTTGGCCCTGGACTTCATCCAGACTGGCCCACTTTAACAGGTCTTTCACACGGCTGCCGGACAACTCCCGCACCCCTCCAGCCACCAAAGCCCCCTCTCCCCCTTTACTAGCCACTAGCCATTCTACTTTATTAGAGTAGAACGACTGGTACTGGTACTCTTATAGGCCGTACCAGTGGGGAAGCTAGACATTATTTCACCCGGGGCAAAGAATGAGTTCAGTGCCCCCCTTATGGGACCAGATTAGGCAAAAGTGAGAAACTCTCAGGCCATAGCTGTTGAGTCGGCTGTCTGTCCCCTCCCCCATGCTCCTCTGTTGTCCCCCTGCTCCTCTGGTCCTCCCCCTGCTTCTCTGTTCCCCCCAGGTGAGCGCTGTGGGAAGGGAGAGGAGGTGAGCACTGCGGGAAGGGAAAGACAGAGGAGCAGAGGGGTGCGACGGTCCACTGTCACTGAAGCCGGCCCACTGAGCCATCAGCTCACCGGGAAACTCCCTGTAGTCCCAATGGCCAGTCCATCCCTGCCTGCAGCCCAGTCTCTGAAGGGAGGGGATTATGCTCTGCCTCTAGTATGTCACAGTACATGTTGGCATTCATGGCTCCCTCAATGAACTGTAGCTCCCCAGTGTCGGCAGCACTCATGCAGCCCCACACCATGACAGTCCCACCACCATGCCTGACTGTAGGCAAGACACACTTGTCTTTGTACTCCTCATCTGGTTGCCGCCACACACGCCTGACACCATCTGAACCAAATACGTTTATCTTGGTCTCATTAGACCACAGGGCATGGTTCCAGTAATCCATGTCCTTAGTCTGCTTGTCTTCAGAAAACTGTTTGCAGGCTTTCTTGTGCATCATCTTTAGAAGAGCCTCCTTCTGAGGCGACAGCCATGCAGACCAATTTGATGCAGTGTGCGGTGTATGTTCTAAGCACTGACAGGCTGACCCCCCATCCCTTCAACCTCTGAAGCAATGCTGGCAGCACTCGTATGTCTATTTCCCAAAGACAACCTCTGGATATGACGCTGAGCACGTGCACGCAACTTCTTTGGTCGACCATGGCGAGGTCTGTTCTGAGTAAAAAACTGTTCTGTTAAACCGCTGTATGGTCTTGGCCACTGTGCTGCAGCTCAGTTTCGGGGTCTGGCAATCTTCTTATAGCCTAGGCCATCTTTATGTAGAGCAACAATTCTTTTTTTTTCAGAAAGTTCTTTACCATGAGGTGCCATTTTGAACTTCCAATGACCACTATAAGGCTCCATTCAGACCTAGGGGTACGCTGTAGCGGCGTATTGCGGTGACAAATCAATAGGCGTTTTGTCCCTGCGATTTGCAGCGACAAAACGCCTATTGATTTTTTGCAGAAGAGGTGAATTAACATTGCTGGCTATGCCCCTACACCCGATACGCGTGAAAAAAAGGGTCCGGGACTTGTTTGAGCTTCAGGCGTTTGGGCGTTCGGCGTGGAGATGTGAACCATCTCCATAGCCGACAATGTTAATTCGCCCCTCCAGCGTATCTAGGGCTGCTTCAGCGTAGGGCGACAAAACGCCTAGGTCTGAACGGAGCCTGAGAGAGTGAGAGCGATAACACCAAATGTAACACACCTTCTCCCCATTCACACCTGAACCTTGTAACACTAACGAGTCGGGAAGGGAAAATGGCTAATTGGGCCCAATTTGGACATTTTTACTTAGGGGTGTACTCACTTTTGTTGCCAGCTGTTTAGGCATTAATGGCCGTGTGTTGAGTTATTTTGAGGGGGCAGAAAATTTACACTGTTATACAAGCTGTACACTCGCTACTTTACATTGTAGCCAAGTGTAATTTCTTCAGTGTTGTCACATGAAAAGATATAAACAATTTACAAAAATGTGAGGGGTGTACTCACTTTTGTGAGATACTGTATGTAAAGGTATGTGCACAACTGCAGTAAGCGGTCTGTTTTTACATCGGACAGTTTTGGGTCCGGTCCCTTTAATGGCGCTGTGTAGCAGTGCAGAGATTACTTGCTGGGAGTATTATCTAACAATACACATTCAGTATGTTTGGGATAATTAGCTGTCATTGGAGATGTGTGCCCTCTGCTGGTAATTCCACATTACTTCCACCAGACTGCGCCACTTTATACAGCGCCTCCAAAGTCAGATTTAACCCCTGCAATGCCTCCTTCTAGTAGAAAGAGGGCGCTGATGTCAGCAGATGGGAGAGAGGGGGACTGGCAAAGATCTATAAATCTAGACACCATTCAGGATCAAATGAAGTCCATTTATGTAATGTGGTGAGTTATACCCGCAGTGATGGGGTACAGCAGGGGTCCTCAAACTACGGCCCGCGGGCCACATGCGGCCCGCGGAGGACTCTAAACCGGCCCGCCCGACCCTGACAGGCAATGCCGGTTACACAGCGATCCTCGCTGTGTCACGGAGATCAGTTCGGGCGCGCTATGATAAATGTCCCGCCCTCCTCCTCCTAGACTAGCTTGTGTGATAGAACCAGTGTGCTGTCTGTCACACGAGCTGGTCTATGAGGAGAAGGGCGGGAGACATTTATCATAGCGCGCCAGAACTGTCAGCAACATTGTGAGCACAGCGTGACAGAGCCGGACGGTCCGTGACGCAGCACAGTAAGGAGAAGGCTGTGAGGGGGGTCTTGGTGTACAATAGTGAGTGAGGAAGGGGGGGGGGGTCTTGGCTTGCGATGATAGGGATGATAATGATTTTGTGACTCTGTGATATGAGGGGGGCTCTGTGATATGAGGGGGGCTCTGTGATATGAGGGGGGCTCTGTGATATGAGGGGGGCTCTGTGATATGTGGGGGGCTCTGATATGAGGGGATCTGTGATGGGGGGGGAGACTCTGTGATATGAGGGGCTCTGTGATATGGGGTGGAGACTCTGTGATAGGAGGGGCTCTGTGATATGGGGGGGGACTATGTGATATGAGGGGCTCTGTGATATGGGGGGGGAGACTCTGTGATATGAGGGGCTCTCTGATGGGGGGGATGGGGGGGACTCTGTGATGTGGGGGACTCTGTGATGTGGGGGACTCTGTGATGTGGGGGACTCTGTGATGTGGGGGACTCTGTGATGTGGGGGACTCTGTGATGTGGGGGACTCTGTGATATGAGGGTATCTGTGATATGGGGGGGGGGAACTATGTGATATGAGGGGATCTGTGATGTGGGGAGACTCTGTAATATGGGGGGGACTATGTAATGGGGGGCTATGTAATATTTGGGGAGTCTGTGAGTTTCTTTGTATATGTATATCTGTTTATATATTTTTTTCAAACTATAGTCCGGCCCCCCAACAGTCTGAGGGACCGTGAACTGGCCCCCTGTTTAAAAAGTTTGAGGACCCCTGGGGTACAGTTTACAGGTCCCCTCCGCAGAACTCGGGGCTCTCCTCTAATGGGAAGGGATCACTGATAGAGAGAACCGCAATGTGTGTCATGGCTAGTTTGTCTTTGGAATATTCAGAAGCAGGACGCAGCATTTAAACACCTTGAGTACATTTTCTTTCTACGTTTTTTTTGTAACTGAAACTTTTGATGTGTGCAGACATGGGCTCAGAGAGAGCAGCGATGGAGCGACATCTCGCCGATCCTGCCAGCGACTCCATAGAAGATGAGGGATTGCTCAGCAGACAATTAAGGTAGGTCTTTCAGGAACATTGCATGAAAAAATTCCAGACATGTCACAAAATGCAATTTATTGAAACGTTTTATCTTTTATCATTAAAAAGTCACCCTTGAGCTCCAATTAATGGCTTGGCCTAGGATGAGATGATGTTACCCGTCTGCTGCTGGCAGAAGTAAGCATTTTCTAAGTCTCCTCTCCTTCAGTGATCAGACTGCAACATTGTAACTTGCAGCAAGTGACAAGGGGACAAGCTGCAACGGGGGCTGATTTGTGTCAAACATTTGTGAACACAACTGTGGTTCACAGAATTCATATAATAGTGTTATCTCTAAACCAGCATCTCAATTAAAGAGGTATATGCTAGCTATAGATCACATATGGCAAAAACAAGGCACGTGGGCCAAATACCACCAGCCAAGCTTTTTCATGTGGCCCTCGTACCCAGTTTTGCTGCCAGAAAGTTGCTCCATCTTGCCATCACAGGCTCTCACCCTCCGCTCTGGCAGCCCACTATCACAGCTTTGCTCTCAGTGGTTCCTGGATATGATAGATCACTACATGCACTCACAACGGGGCACGGCAGGGACAGATCTCCAGAACTGGAGCAAGAACGATCTCCCTGCAAGGCGAGCAGAGCCTCCTGTGCAGGGGGGTACTAGAGTCGAATACAGGGGCAGCAGAACCGCCAACACAGAAAGGTACTAGAGCTGTACCAGATTGGAGAGAGTTGAGATGAGAGGATGGTTTAAGGTGAGGGGGTTGGGGTTGCACACTATGCATAGCGCACTCCTAAATCCTGCACCCTGCATGTCATGTCCCCTTAAATCCTGCACTCTGTATATGGCACAATCCTGAACCCTGCACTCTGTACGTTGTGTGCCCCTAAATCATGGGTGCTCAACCTGTGGCCCTCCAGCTGTTCCAAAACTACATGTCCCATGAGGCTTTGCAAGGCTGAACAGTTACAAGCATGACTCCCAAAGGCAAAGGCATGATGGGACCTGTAGTTCTGAAACATCTGGAGGGCCACAGGTTGAGCACCCATGCCCTAAATCCTACACTCTATACATGGCACACTCCTAAATACTGCACTCTGTATATGGCACAATCCTGAACCCTGCACTCTGTACGTTGTGTGCCTCTAAATCCTACACTCTATACATGGCACACTCCTAAATCCTGCACTCTGTACATGGCACACTCCTAAATGCTGCACTCTGTACATGGCACACTCCTAAATGCTGCACTCTGTACATGGCACACTCCTAAATGCTGCACTCTGTACATGGCACACTCCTAAATGCTGCACTCTGTAGCATCCCCTAAACCCTGCACGTTGTATGCAACGTGCCCCTAAACCCTGCACGTTGTATGCAACGCGCCCCTAAACCCTGCACGTTGTATGCAACGCGCCCCTAAACCCTGCACGTTGTATGCAACGCGCCCCTAAACCCTGCACGTTGTATGCAACGCGCCCCTAAACCCTGCACGTTGTATGCAACGCGCCCCTAAACCCTGCACGTTGTATGCAACGCGCACCCTGCACGTTGTATGCGCCCCTAAACCCTGCACGTTGTATGCAACGCGCCCCTAAACCCTGCACGTTGTATGCAACGCGCCCCTAAACCCTGCACGTTGTATGCAACGCGCCCCTAAACCCTGCACGTTGTATGCAAGGCGCCCCTAAACCCTGCACGTTGTATGCAAGGCGCCCCTAAACCCTGCACGTTGTATGTAACGCGCCCCTAAACTGTGCACTTTGTATGTAACGCGCCCCTGAACTGTGCACTTTGTATGTAAAGCGCCTCTGAACTCTACACTTTGTATGTAACGCGCCCCTGAACTCTGCACTTTGTATGTAACGCGCCCCTGAACTCTGCACTTTGTATGTAACGCGCCCCTGAACTCTGCACTTTGTATGTAACGCACCCCTGAACTCTGCACTTTGTATGTAACGCACCCCTGAACTCTGCACTTTGTATGTAACGCACCCCTGAACTCTGCACTTTGTATGTAACACACCCCTGAATGCTGCACTTTGTATGTAACGCGCCCCTGAATCCTGCACTTTGTATGTAACGCGCCCCTGAACTCTGCACTTTGTATGTAACGCGCCCCTGAACTCTGCACTTTGTATGTAACGCGCCCCTGAACTCTGCACTTTGTATGTAACGCGCCCCTGAACTCTGCACTTTGTATGTAACGCGCCCCTGAACTCTGCACTTTGTATGTAACGCACCCCTGAACTCTGCACTTTGTATGTAACACACCCCTGAATGCTGCACTTTGTATGTAACGCACCCCTGAACTCTGCACTTTGTATGTAACGCACCCCTGAACTCTGCACTTTGTATGTAACACACCCCTGAATCCTGCACTTTGTATGTTACGCGCCCCTGAACTCTGCACTTTGTATGTAACGCACCCCTGAACTCTGCACTTTGTATGTAACACACCCCTGAATGCTGCACTTTGTATGTAACGCGCCCCTGAATCCTGCACTTTGTATGTAACGCGCCCCTGAACTCTGCACTTTGTATGTAACGCACCCCTGAACTCTGCACTTTGTATGTAACGCACCCCTGAACTCTGCACTTTGTATGTAACGCACCCCTGAACGCTGCACTTTGTATGTTACGCGCCCCTGAATCCTGCACTTTGTATGTAACGCGCCCCTGAACTCTGCACTCTGTATGTAACGCGCCCCTGAACTCTGCACTCTTTATGTAACGAGCCCCTGAATCCTGCACTTTGTATGCAACGCACTCCTCAACCCTACACTCTGTTTGTAGTGCACCCTGTATACAACTGGCCCTTACCACTGATGTGGCTCCCATTGGAATTTCGTTTGACAATCTGCTCTAGATCATGCCTGACCAAAGATTCATCCAGATGGGAAAAAAAGATGAAAGCCTTGTCGGGGGAAGTATTGTGATCTCTGTGAGAAGTAATACATATTTTAACTTGTATACTTTTACAGTACACTGTGCAGACTTCTGCAAAGAACATGGTCAAATTACAGGCATATATTTTTCTGTGTTCTATTAAATCACATAAGGTGTTTACTGGTAGTATGCCGACATCTAGTGGAGGTTTTGGACTACTACAACTTGTTTACTATGTCATTTTGTTTTTTTACCTTTGTCCTCCCCTCCTCCTTTAGTACTAGTTAGTTCAGTCCTAGCTAGACACTCCCCATTTCTTCCATGTTTCCTCAGTCAGTGTTAGTTATTTGCAGAGACCAGGCGTAGGAAAGGAATTGTCTTCAAAACACCGGATATCTATCCTCTATGTGAAGATCTGAAGTAAAATTGCATTGGATTCAAATTCTGTGTCCTGTTGAAGAGTCAAGCTGCCTGTGGATGGGGCCAAGTCAGCAGGTGATCACTCTGTCCAGACCAGGTCTAAGGAGGTATGTCAATCCATAAAGTGGCATCTGAGACAAAACAATCGCCTTTTAGATGATCAATTGCAACATAGAGGGAGGCCCTACCCAGACAATCCACTCACTTTATATCTCATCAGATGGCCTCTGCAATATACAATTGTTGGAAAATCTAAAGCAGACTGTATTGTGTGTGTGTGGCCAGATTTGTTTCCTGTGTTCCTGAATCATGATGTACACTGTGGGTGAAATGTTGTTTACATATTAAGGAGTTGTAAAGGAATTTTTTTTGCTGAAATGACTGTTTACAGGGTATAGAGGCATAATAGTTAACTGATTCCTTTTAAAAATGATTAAACATTGATTTTTATCTATCATATAATGTGCCTGCAGTTTAGTTTTCGTTTTTAATCTAGTTTCATGTTTCTGTGAAGGACTGAGACACACAGAACAAAAACAAACACAGGGCAGTGTTTGTTTTTAAAATGAATCTGAGGGGTTTTAGACACACAGTAATCACACCTTCTTGATCAGGGACCACAGAGAGAAGATCCCATGAGTTTTTGTCATAAGGAAACAGACAAGCAGGAAGTGTGGAGATCAGAGAAGGATTACAGCAGCTTCAATACAAAAACGAACAATGAGGACATGAAACCAGGATTGCAGTAGGGTAAAGCAAGCTATTTAGCTAAAAAAAAAATGTTCCTTTAGTGACCCCTTAAAACAGCTGAAGACTCTTTATTTCCTGTCTATGCGATAGGTGTCGGACAGTGAGAGCAATCCCCCCCCCCCATCCTGTATGATGGGTGTCAGACAGTGAGAGCAATTCCCCCCCCCCCACTTCCTGTATGATGGGTGTCAGACAGTGAGAGCAATTCCCCCCCCCACTTCCTGTTTAATGGGTGTCAGACAGTGAGAGCGACTCTTCCCCCCCCCCACTTCCTGTATGATGGGTGTCAGACAGTGAGAGCAATCCCCCCCCCCATCCTGTATGATGGGTGTCAGACAGTGAGAGCAATCCCCCCCCCACTTCCTGTATGATGGGTGTCAGACAGTGAGAGCGACTCTCCCCCCCCCCCACTTCCTGTATGATGGGTGTCAGACAGTGAGGACAATCCCCCCCCCCCCCACTTCCTGTTTGATGGGTGTCAGACAGTGAGAGCGACTCCCCACCCCCACTTCCTGTATGATGGGTGTCAGACAGTGAGAGCAATCCCCCCCCCCATCCTGTATGATGGGTGTCAGACAGTGAGAGCAATCCCCCCCCCCCACTTCCTGTATGATGGGTTTCAGACAGTGAGAGCGACTCTCCCCCCCCCCCCCCCCACTTCCTGTATGATGGGTGTCAGACAGTGAGAGAGCGACTCCCCCCCCACCCCCACTTCCTGTATGATGGGTGTCAGACAGTGAGAGCGACTCTCCCCCCCCCCCCACTTCCTGTATGATGGGTGTCAGACAGTGAGAGCGACTCTCCCCCCCCCCCCCCCACTTCCTGTATGATGGGTGTCAGACAGTGAGAGCGACTCCCCCCCACTTCCTGTATGATGGGTGTCAGACAGTGAGAGCAATCCCCCCCCCCCCCCACTTCCTGTATGATGGGTGTCAGACAGTGAGAGCAATCCCCCCCACCCCCACTTCCTGTATGATGGGTGTCAGACAGTGAGAGCGACTCTCTCTCCCCCCCCCCCCCACCTCCACTTCCTGTATGATGGGTGTCAGACAGTGAGAGCAATCCCCCCCACTTCCTGTATGATGGGTGTCAGACAGTGAGAGCAATCCCCCCCCACTTCCTGTATGATAGGGTGACCAGACATCCCCAGTTTCAGGGGACAGTCCCCTGATTGAGGACACTGTCCCCGGACCAAGTCTGTCCCCGGTTTTGTCCCCAGATTGGATTTAATAGGGGGCAGGGGCAATTTTAAAGACAATCAGTGAAGAATTAAAAAAAAAAAAAAAATTGAATTACACCCCCCCCGCTACGCTGTGCCTACTAGCATAGGGGGGTTGTATTTTTCCCATTATCTGTGCCCCTTTCTGATGATCATGTGCTGGTCGGAGTGGAGGGAATATTTCTTCCGTTTCGGGCGCATGCCCATTTAGCTTCGCTCGCATGTTCTTCTATCTTGGCTCAAATCCTGGCTAGCCGCCTGCCGATCTCCTTGCCTTCCCTGGCAGAATGATCTTCTTCCGCTCCCCATCCAGTAGTAGCCGGGGCCCGAAGAGTAAGACTTGAGAGGCTGTGAGGCGGCGGCGACGGGCAGAGAGTCGCTGATTGTTGCCATTACTAATAAAGAAAAAATATGTCCCCGGATTTCATTTTAAAAATCTGGTCACCTTACTGTATGATGGGTGTCAGACAGTGAGAGCGACTCCCCCCCCCCACCCCCACTTCCTGTATGATGGGTGTCAGTGAGAGCAACTCCCCCCACCCACCCCCACTTCCTGTATGATGGGTGTCAGACAGTGAGAGCAATTCCCCCCCACCCCCACTTCCTGTATGATGGGTGTCAGACAGTGAGAGCGACTCCCCCCCCATTTCCTGTATGATGGGTGTCAGACAGAGCGATTTCCCCCCTCCCCCACTTCTTGTATGATGGGTGTCAGACAGTGAGAGCGACTCCCCCCCCACCCCCACTTCCTGTATGATGGGTGTCAGACAGTAAGAGCGTTTCCCCCACACCCCCACTTCCTGTATGATGGGTGTCAGTGAGAGCAACTCCCCCCCACTTCCTGTATGATGGGTGTCAGACAGGGAGAGCAATCTCCCCCCCCCATTTCCTGTTTGATGGGTGTCAGACAGTGAGAGTGACTCCCCCCACACTTCCTGTATGATGGGTGTCAGACAGTAAGAGCAATTCCCCCCATTTTCTGTATGATGGGTGTCAGACAGAGCGATTAACCCCCCCCCCCCTCACTTCCTGTTTGTTGGGTGTCAGACAGAGGAGGAAGTGATGGGGAAATTCCCCACAGGGACAGTCAACAATCACAGAACATTCTCAACCAATGAAGGAATGTTCTTGCTGCCTGTAATCCTGTAAGCTTGTTCAGTGTTAGACCAGCAGCAGTTTGCTAAGCAGCAGAGGCAGACTCGGTTTTGATACTTAATGATGTTTGCAGGGGATGGGCTAATATATATCCCCATTCAGGTCTTTCTACTAGCTTCATGTTAAAATAATGAAGTTTAATGAACATATAACTGGGGTGTGCACCCCTAAGCTCAAACACATATGCGTCTATGTCTACATGTATAGGGCCTTGGTACATTAATCTCCCTGCTGGCACTGTGTAAGACATGTGCGTATGTGGGAGATCTTTCCCGTCGCCCGGCCGAGCACACAGAGCGATAATCCTAATGTGTACTAGGTGATTAAGGTGTGCCTAGGCACATCGGCACACACTGTGCACACGCCTGTGACTGGAGTGAAGTTTTTTTAGTGTACATTTTCCTGAAGTTGCATTTTGAGTCATTCCATGAAAGTGGAACTAAACCCACTGATTTCCGAAAACTAGGGTTGTCCCAATACCACTTTTTTAAAGCGGGGGTTCACCCAAAAAACATTTTTTTTTAACATAACATGCAGACGAGCTGTTAGAATGACAATCGGCTGTTTTTTTTAAAATCCTTGCCGTACATACCGTTTTAGATGTATATGTTCACCGCGGCTTCCGGGTATAATCTTCGGTACTGGGCGTTCCTAATTGACAGGCTTCCGACCGACGCATACAGCGTGTCACGAGTTGCCAAAAGAAGCCGGACTGCGAGTCGGCTCTATACGGCGCCTGCGCACCGACGTTCGGCTTCTCTCGGCAACTCGTGATGCTCTGTATGCGCCCGTCGGAAGCCTGTCAATCAATTAGGAACGCCCAGTACCGCAGATTATACCCGGAAGCCGTGTTGAACATATACAGCTAAAACGGTATGTACGGCAAGGATTTAAAAAAAAAACAGCCGATTTGTCATTCTAACAACTTGCCTGCATGTAATGTTTAAAAAAAATGTTTTGGGTGAACCCCCGCTTTAAGACTAAGTACAAGTACCGATACTTTTTTCAAGTACTCACCGATACCGATACTTTTTTTAAATGTCATGTGACCGTTTCTCAAAGCACAATGCAGATTAGGTGGCACTGATCTGCAGCATTGATGGATGGCTGACTGGCAGGTGGCACTGACAGCTGAGGTAAAAATTAAATGAAAAATGAAATTCGGTATTTTTTTTTTTTTATTTTGGGGCAAATTTACGATTTAACCACTTAAGACCCGGACCAAAATGCAGGTAAAGGACCTCGCCCCTTTTTGCGATTCGTCACTGCGTCGTTTTAACTGACAATTGCGCGGTCGTGCGACGTGGCTCCCAAACAAATTTGGTGTCCTTTTTTCCCCACAAATAGAGCTTTCTTTTGGTGGTATTTGATCACCTCTGCGGTTTTTATTTTTTGCGCTATAAACAAAAATAGAGCGACAATTAAAAAAAAAATGCAATATTTTTTCATTTTTGCTATAATAAATATCCCCCAAAAATATATAAAAAAAAAATTTTTTTCCTCAGTTTAGGCCGATACGTATTCTTCTACCTACTTTTGGTAAAAAAAATCGCAATAAGCGTTTATCGGTTAGTTTTCGCAAAATGTATAGCGTTTACAAAATAAGGGATAGTTTTATTGCATTTTTATAAAAAAAAAATTTTTTTTACTACTAATAGCAGCGATCAGCGATTTTTTTCGTGACTGCGACATTATGGCGGACACTTCGGACAATTTTGACACATTTTTGGGACAATTGTCATTTTCACAGCAAAAAATGCATTTAATTTGCATTGTTTACTGTGAAAATGACAGTTGCAGTTTGGGAGTTAACCACAAGGGGGCGCTGTAGAGTTTGAGTGTTCCCTGTGTGTGTTTACAACTGTAGGGGGGTGTGGCTGTAGGTGTGACGTCATCGATCACGTCCCCCTATAACAGGGATGACGTAATCGATGCTGCGGCCACAGTGAAGCACGGGGAAGCCGTGTTTACAGGCGGCTCTCCCCGTTCTTCAGCTCCAGGGACAAATCGCCGCACTGCAGCGGCGATCGGGTCCGCGAGTCCCGCGGTCCCGGAGCTTCGGACCGGGTCACGGGATCGCGCCGCGTGCGCGCCCGTGACCCACGACTAAGTACTAAAACCAACGTATATATATGTTGGTGTGCCCAGCCGTGCCATTCTGCCGACGTATATGTGCAGTAAGCGGTCCTTAAGTGGTTAATAAGCATATTTTTCTCAAATGATATATGCAGTGTATGTGGTATGTGTTTATGGAATGATTGTATGATATAGTTAGAGATAGAGTTAATTTCTCACATTTCACCCATGAGATAAAAAAAGATACTTCTTAGAAATTAGGATGGATGGTGTGGGGGCTGTATGGATGGATAGTGTATGGGGGGGGGGGGGTGAGAACAGTATATGTTGATGGTGTATGGGGGGGAGGTAAGAAACCTTTGTTGAATTCCTGACATACACAATACCCCAAACACTTAATAGCCAAGTCTCCCAGCGCAATCTCCGCACAGTTTTCAAGAGAGCAGCAGGTAATATGGAGGCTCCACCTGAAACCCCACCTCTGTATGCCTCCTGCAGCCAGCCAGAGCCCAAAGCAAGATGGAGGCTCCACCTCCGTGTCCCACCTGTAGCACACTGCGTGGATGGAGGTGCTGAGTGCAGGGGGTAGATGGGGAGGGAGAAAGTTTGGCCGGCAGGAGCTGATATCACTGCAGACATGGCGCCACAGTGAGCCACAAGTGGGTCGGGGAGGCACTGTCTGGTTAGAGGCAGGCAGAGAGACGGACACAAAAACCAAACAGGCGGCAACCCTAAGTCCGCCCCTGCAATCCGGGGACAAAACCGGGGACAGTCTTGGGGCGGGGACAGTGTCCTCAATCTGGGGACTGTCCCCTGAAACCTGGGATGTCTGGTCACCCTAGGCTGGGGGGCACTGGCAGGTGGCACTGATGGCTGGCGCTCACTGATAGGTGATATTTATGGGCACTGATAGGCAGGCATTAAAATGCCATTAGGGAAGGCTGCCTGCAACGCCCATCCTGGTACTCCTTGCACTCGGCCGCATAAAAGCAGCAACGGCCTTCTTGTTACACCCAGCCCAAACTATATGGGTTGGGTGTAACAAGATGGCCGCTGCTGGCATACTGTGGCTTAGTGCAGGGTGTACCAAGATGGGCGTCTCTGACGGCAACATGGAGCGTCAATTCCGCGACCCAAAGTGATGGCTCCAGTCGCCCTGAACTCTGCACTCCCTGCCACCCCGACGCGTCACCCTCCACTCCGCTTCCCCCGCCGACTCTGCTAGGTATCGACTAAGGCATCGGGAGCATTTGTGCGTGTACAAGTACTCGCGCGAATGCTCGGTCGGTATCAGACCCGATACTGATACTAGTATCGGTATCGGGACAACCCTAACGAAAACCGTTTTATTGAAGTCTTGCTGTAATTGATAACTGCCACAGTTGCTTGTGCTCTCAACCGAACTGTCAAGCCATCAAATGGTTGGCGTTGGCTGATCACATATGCAGCACCTTGCAACTGCAGATCAAACAGGGGATAAGATGACAGCCTCTTTGACTGTAAAGGATAGGAGAGCTTAGTTCTGCTCTAAGGGTTCTTTATACTAGCTTTATGCCTCTGAAAAGCGATTTTAGGTAGATCGCTCTTTGGATGGCATTTGATAGGCAGTGAGGTGGAATTATGTCACCTCCTCACTGCCTGGTTTAAGCCTTAAATACCTGCACCACCTTGCCGCAAATGTTGTATTGTACGCAATTGCAGGACGGTTATGGCGCGGCCCCATTTGCTTATGTCACCTTTGGAGGGTAGTACTGCTTGCCAAACACAACGGGGGGGGGGGGTTAATTCTCACCTGTAGGACTGCAGGAAAGCTCCAAAGGTGCAAGGAGACCAGATGCAGTCCGTGATGGCTAGGCTGACGCGTTTCAAGAGAGATTCCTCAGCCTCATCTCATGGACCTGTGTGGTCCACATCAATCACCTGTTTGCTTTTATTTACTAACCTGCCCCAGGAAAATGACATCTGGAATCTGATTGGTTGCTCCAGACAGGGCTGACGCATTCTTTCTGACGGTCAATGGTTTCACCTCAAAAACATGGCAGACTCCGAAATTTCTACTTTGTCTTGGCCTTTTAAGAAACACTGCCAAGAAACTGAGTAAGCTGTCTGGTTAAGCTGGCTTAACCGGTTTTCAGATGCCGTTGAAGCCTTATCTGTCTAGATTTAAGTGAATAACAGCGAATGAGACTCGGTCCTTAAGCAACAAGAACATCCCTAACCTGAAAACATGATCTACAGGCAGAAAATGGCTAGGGATGTATCGCCTTGGCAACCGCATCATCTCTAAGGTGCTCGGCTATCCTCGTCACTGCGGAAGATGCTCATTTTAGGCCTGCAGTCTGCTACCGATTATGAACCGGGCCATGAAAAAGTATTCACACCCCTTGACATTTTCTACATTTTGTCTAAATTTATTTTATGTAATAGACCAACACAAAGTGGCACATAATTGTGAAATGGAAGGAAAATTATAAATGGTTTGAATTTTTTTTAAACAAATAAATATGTGAAAAGTGTGGTGTGTGTATTTGTATTTAGCCTCCTTTACTCTGATACCCCTAACTAACATCTAGTGGAACCAACTGCCTTCAGAAGTCACCTAATTAGTAAATAGAGTCCATCTGTGTGTAATTGTATTTAATCTCTATAAATACAGCTGTTCTGTGAAGCCCTCAGAGGTTTGTTAGAGAACCTTAGTGAACAAATAGCATCATGAAGGCAAAGGAACACACCAGACAGGTCAGGGATGAAGTTGTGGAGAAGTTTAAAGCAGGGTTAGGGTTTAAAAAAAATATCCCAAGCTTTGAACATCTCACAGTGTACTGTTCAATCCATCATGCGGAAATAGAAAGAGTAGGGCACAACTGGAAATCTATCAAGACATTGCCGTCCACCTAAACTGACAGGCCGGGCAAGGAGAGCAATAATCAAAGAAGCAGCCAAGAGGCCCATTATAACTCTGAAGGAGCTGCAGAGATCCACAGCTCAGGTGGGAGAATCTGTCTACAGGACAACTATTAGTAGTGCACTCCACATATCTGGCCTTTATGGAAAAGTGGCAAGAAGAAAGAAAGCCATTAGTTGTCCCATTTGTAGTTTGTGAGAAGCCATGTGGGAGACTCGGCAAACATGTGGAAGAAGGTGCTCTGGTCAGATGAGACAAAAATTTTACTTTTTGGCCTAAAAGCAAAATGCTAGGTGTGGCGGAAAATAACACTGCACATCACCCTAAACACACAATCCCCACTGTGAAACATGGTGGTGTCAGCATCATGTTGTGGGGATGTTTTTCTTCATCAGGGACGAGGAAGCTGGTCAGAGTTAATGGGAAGATAGATGGAGCCAAATACAGAGCAATCTTAGAAGAAAACCTGTTTGATTCTGAAGAAGACTTGAGACTGGGGCGGAGGTTCACCTTCCAGTAGGACAATGACCCTAAACATACAGCCGGAGCTACAATAGAATGGTTTGGATCAAAGCATTTTCATGTGTTAGAATGGCCCAGTTAAAGTCCAGACTTAAATCCAATTAAAGTCTGTGGCAAGACTTGAAAATTTCTGTTCAGACACTCTCCATTCATCCAAGTTTGAGCTATTTTGCAAAGAAGAATAGAAGAATTTCACTCTATAGATGTGCAAAGCTGGTAGAGACATCCCCAAAAAGACTTGCAGCTGTAATTGCAGAGAAAGGCGGTTCTACAAAGTATTGACTCTGGGGGGCTGAATACAAATGCACACCACACTTTTCACATTTATTTGTAAAAACAATTGAAAACCATTTATCATTTTCCTTCCACTTCACAATTATTTGCCACTTTGTCGGTTGGTCTATCACATAAAATCCCAATAAAATACATTTATGTTTTTGATGCAAACATGACAAAATGTGGAGAATAGTTACTCTATGGATCTCGGGTGAAAACATTGTACGGTTCTTTCCCAAAGTTCTTCTTTTTCCAGGTTCTGGTATAGGTAATGGTAGTCACATCCATCATGGATTCTTCCATAAAGCTACAGATGTTTCACATCCTATCCAAGTATCTTCTTCAGTTCTAACGGGTGTCAGGAATGTAACACAGAACGTAAAGCGGAACTAAACCCATCGATTTTAAAGCGGAGTTCTGCCTAAAAAAATTAAATATTAAAAGCCAGCGGCTACAAAAACTGCAGCTGCTGACTTTTAATAAATGGACACTTACCTGTCCAGGGTGACTGCGATGTCGGCAGCCAAAGCCGATCAATCAATTGGCTCTCAGCTGCCCCCATCCTTGGTGAGGGAATCAGGAAGTGAAGCTCTGCGGGTTCACTTCCTGGTTCAATACTGCGCATGCGCACCCTCACTGGTCTCCACTGTCTCCTGGGACCTGTGTGTTTCTCAGATGACAGCGGGGGAGGTCAGTGTAGGCATTGAACATGGCGTAGGTCACTGCGGTGATCTATGCCAGGAAGTGGGCGCAAATGCCTGTATTACACAGGTATCTGCTCCCTCCTCCCCCTGAAAGGTGCCAAATGTGACACCAGGGGGGGGGGGGGGGGATTCCCATTCCCAGTTTCAAAAAGTTGCATTCCCAGCATGCTAGGAATGTAACATTGCTTGTGTTGTCAACCCAACTGTCAAACCCTCCAATGGCTGGTGTCATAACTGTGCAGCACCGTGGCAGTAGCAGGGGCTAAGGTGGCAACTTCCCCAAAAACGATAGGAAGGTTTAGTTCCACTTTAAATATTCATTAAAGCTCAAGCATCTGCTTACATATTTCTCTCTGGACAGGTTCCCATTTAACACCTTCAACGGGTACAAAGGTGTGTTTAACCTCTTTCATGCCTCTCACTAACCAATTAGGGAGTCCAAATGGCCAACCGAGAACCACCTTTTGGATAGTAGAAAATCAGGATGGGATACATGGCAAAGCTCTGATCTTTTTGTGAACCTGGTGGTTTAGAATGGTGGCTTTTTTCTAGCACTTTGAGCAATGAGACCCCACCAGTGTACTGTATGCTGTGAGCACAATACATTATCTGTCCACAAGGTGGCAGTGGGTATTTCTTTACTGTCGCAAAGACTAACTTGCTCTAATATTTATCTGACTTATTTATTTGGATGGAAAATATTGATCGCAGAAAACAAAATAAACAAGAGAAATAAATGGATATTGTTACCGCTTCTGACTGCATGAATCATCCAAGAAGTGAAATCACTTGACGTTGCATGAATTCTAAACGAGAAGTAAAATCACTCAGAGATGTGTTAACCTAGGCATTGCTAGGACTGTCAAAGTCCCCCATATATGATGCGACTTCAGCAGATTTCACAGGGCTCCTAACTTGAGATGTGAGATGGGTGGGTTTCCTAAATCTTGTGCTCAGCAATTTCCCCCTCTTATCTCTGCTTAATATATTACAAGTCCGATTTAATTATCCGAAAAAAAAAGGGGGTTCCCCTGGGTGGACTTTTAAGGCACTAATAATAATTCAAATTATACAGGATATTGAATATAAAAAAGGTTTTATTCACAATTGTACATATTTAACAAAAACATTTTTAAATATCAAATTAAAATACAGAGTTCCAATGATTGTCACCATATAGATAAATACAAGAAGAACCTTCTTAACACCCGACGCGTTTCGGGATAACCTTCTTAAGGGGTGTGTAGAGAAGGATAATTAGTTCATCTGGAGCGTAAGAATACATAGAGTTAATTACATGCATTTATAGCATTATTAAATATATACAAAAAGTTTTTATATGTAATATATATACACACACATGTAATTGTTCACTTACGTATTAAAAAGGATGATGAATATTTCATTGGATAGGTTTTAAAAGAATTGGAAATATATACAGCACGCTGGGTTCAAGCAATGAGGTTGCCAGTCAAAGAAAGGTATCGGGATGTACAATTAATGCAAATTTGGGGTGTTCATCCCGTTTTTCTCCCTAACGGGATGAACACCCCAAATTTGCATTAATTGTACATCCTGATACCTTTCTTTGACGGGTATAGGAGTTCCTAAGCGAAGAGGAGTTGATTGACGGTCGGCTAAAGTGCGTCACGGCTTCCGAAAATGCCTTAAGTGACACTCGGGTGTTTACGGCGCCTGCGCAGTTTAGCGCCGTAAACACCCGAGTGTCACTTCGGGTATTTTCGTAAGCCGTGACGCGCTTTAGCCGACCGTCAATCAACTCCTCTTCACTTAGGAACTCCTACTCCCCGCAGGATTTCCCGCTCGGAGCATGATTACAACGGCTCATAAAATAAGTACCGGAAAAAACAAAACAAACAGCATACTGCAGATGTTGGCAGTATGCTGGAACTAATGTCAGAAAGTTGATTTGGGGGTGAACTCCCGCTTTAATTATCCGAGGCAAATGTGACTGACGGTCCCTAAGAACTCAAATAACTTGAAAATAAAAAAAAAATGACGACAAATACTTACCTTTTTGCTGGTTGGTGCCTCAAAAAGACGACAGATAATTACGTTTTGAGGCACAGACCAGCAAAAGGGTATCTGTATTGCAGATCTTTGGCTGCAGCTGGTATACAACACTCCTGGATGTGTCGCATACCTGCTGTGCAATAATGTTCAGAAAACAGTAGCGACTTGGATTCCATCCACACCTACGCAGGAGTGACAGTACACATTTTTTTTCTCGTTTCAATGGGCTGCCCTGTACATGAAAAACATACTAAACAAGTCCATGATCCTTATGAAAAATGATGTCTTTGTGTGTTGTGGGAAAGCGCAAGATTTTGCACACGTTCCAGCAATGCACAAATGTGAACATGGCCTTGGGGGCCAGAATGATAAACTTCTGACAACGGCGGCATGACTGCTAAGAAGCTTAGGCTTAACTTGCTCTTAATTCAACCATACCAAAAAACCTTGCCCCCCAATAATTACGCACAGACCATTTAAAGTTGGAAATGGGCAAGGCCACAGCTTTATTGAAAATATTATAACAAATTTCAAATCCAAAAAACCATGCCAGTCACGGTTACACCGCGAACATATCTAAACCCAAAAAATGTCTAGTCTAAGAGGCCTGTCTCCACCATCAGTGCCGAGACAGGCATTAAACTGACCCTGTGATTTAACGTGAGGGCTTAGCCCAAAAAAGTAATGCCAATTGCTGGCCAGGTAAAACCGCCAAAGAAGCTGTGACGAAACAACACATGGGCGGGAAGGTGGGCAACTCTTGTGACGTCAGTCTTCGGAATTAGTGGGACGTGCCCCTGTGTAGCTATTTTTAGAGTTTCACCCCCTCACCTCATGCCATCATAACCGATCCCAGCGGAGCCACTCCGACTCCCTCCTCATGTTGACTCCCTGCCTGGTTGCCAAGCATCCAGCAGTCAAGGCTCCCTTTCCTTAGCAGGGGCGGGTTCAATCCTCCTGACCTGTATATTGTGATTACTTCTGCTGTGTTATATGTTCATCCTGACCCAACATGTAAGGGGCACAATGTTACATCCTCCTGACCTGTATATTGTGATTACTCCACTCTGTATGCTGTGTTATATGTTACATCCTCCTGACCTGTATATTGTGATTACTCCACTCTGTATGCTGTGTTATATGTTACATCCTCCTGACCTGTATATTGTGATTACTCCACTCTGTATGCTGTGTTATATGTTACATCCTCCTGACCTGTATATTGTGATTACTCCACTCTGTATGCTGTGTTATATGTTACATCCTCCTGACCTGTATATTGTGATTACTCCACTCTGTATGCTGTGTTATATGTTACATCCTCCTGACCTGTATATTGTGATTACTCCACTCTGTGTGCTATGTTATATGTTACATCCTCCTGACCTGTATACTGTGATTACTCCACTCTGTATGCTGTGTTATATGTTACATCCTCCTGACCTGTATACTGTGATTACTCCACTCTGTATGCTGTGTTATATGTTACATCCTCCTGACCTGTATATTGTGATTACTCCACTCTGTATGCTGTGTTATATGTTACATCCTCCTGACCTGTATACTGTGATTACTCCACTCTGTGTGCTATGTTATATGTTACATCCTCCTGACCTGTATACTGTGATTACTCCACTCTGTATGCTGTGTTATATGTTACATCCTCCTGACCTGTATATTGTGATTACTCCACTCTGTATGCTGTGTTATATGTTACATCCTCCTGACCTGTATATTGTGATTACTCCACTCTGTATGCTGTGTTATATGTTACATCCTCCTGACCTGTATACTGTGATTACTCCACTCTGTATGCTGTGTTATATGTTACATCCTCCTGACCTGTATACTGTGATTACTCCACTCTGTATGCTGTGTTATATGTTACATCCTCCTTGCATGTGTAGCGCCTGGTTACTTTAGGTACTGGGGCTATTTAAATTTAGAGGTAGATCAGAGTGTAGTTAAACTCTGATCCTAATTGTTATGTGCAAAACAGGGTCTCTGTCTCAGCTTGTCTGTGCTATGGGCTTATTCTGTTGTGCTGGGGGGTTCTTCCCACCCCTGTGCAGTAGTTGGCATCAGTGGAGTCAAGGCTTGGGTGCTTTTCCCCAGCAGCCAATCAGGAGGGTTTGGCCTCGCTGTGCGGAGGGTATTTATGGGGCAGACGCTATTAGTTCTGGGTTCTCCTTCGTCCAGTGTGGCACATACTTTTAGGGTTACCACGTCACGGTGCCCCGGCGTCATGGCTTACCTGCCCGGGGCGTGCGTGCCACGCAGTGTTCCTGCTTTCGAGGCCATATTGGCCTGGAACATTAGAGCAGCAACGGGGCCCCAATAAGCATCTGGGTTCCCACCTTTTGAGGATCCAAAGCGGTAGTGCTGTTCGGTGGGGAGTCCGTCTGAGGAGCGCCATTGAGAGGCTGGTGGTCCAAAAGGGCCTCGACAAACCAACGGGGATCAAGGTAGCCGGACACTGAGGGTTTGATCACCTGTCAGTCGATACCTGAGCGACAAGTTGAAGGAGACCCAGGTGTAATTCACCAAGGAGGTTTGCCTCCGTAGCTACAATCGGAGAGGGCCTGTGGCAGAGGTGGCACCCTGACGTTCACCAAGGAGGGTCTGTGGCAGAGACTTTTCCTCAAGTTCACCAAGGAGGGTCTGTGGCAGGTACTTTCTTACAAATGTTCGAGTGATGCTCCGGCTGCCAGGTCAGTGAGAGAGGCCTCTCCGGGTACACCACACCCACTCAGGCAGAAGTGGCGCAGAGAAGTGTTAAAATGGAAAATTGTATCAAATACTTACCGTAATTTTCCTTTCCTGACGCCAAACCATGGCAGCATACTAGTGATAGAGCTCCGCCTCTTGACCACTCCCTCAGGACCAGTGAATAGCATAAATTAAGGCATGGTTAGCCGCCACCCCATTCTTTGTAACAAGCCACATACCGAAACGCACATGGGTGGGCTCATATGCTGCCATGGTTTGGCGTCAGGAAAGGAAAATTACGGTAAGTATTTGATACAATTTTCCATTTTCCTGACGCCAACATGGCAGCATACTAGTGATAAATAACTAGCTGACAGGGTGGGATCTACTTGTCCAACCAATCCTCTAATTAGGATGAGACAGAGGACTGAATAGTTCTTCCTACAAAGTTCCCTGATGACAGGACCCCCGGGTCTATTCTGTCAAGTTTGAGTAGGAATGTTGGGAAGACCACGATACCCTCTACAGATGGGCACCATAGATTATTTTGAATGTGTTGCCTATGAGGCTTCAACTGCTCTGGTAGAGTGCTCCGCCACCGCTGACGGAGGCTTGCAACCCCTAGTCCTATATGAACAACCGAGCCTGCTAGGGTCCAGGCAGTAACTTCTTTCCCTTGATTCCCAGCTGGAATGACAAAAGGTTTAGATGACCTGGAAGGGACAATTGTGGACCGATACTACTTTAAAGTTATGAAAATTATCAGTTTGTGAGACTTTCCTGTGTGATGTTCTGGAAATTTAGGCAATGTCCAGCTGTCTGTTAAATAGCAGTCTGTTGCCATGTTTGTGGCAAGATGATCTACAAGGCCAACTCTACTCCTTTTGGAAAGAAAAGAATATACATTATATATTTTTTTACTTTGAAGCTCCAAGAGCTTGAATATCCAATAACCTCCTGCCTAAAGTTCTTGCAATTGATACTGCCTTATAAGTGATGGCCTGAACTGGACACTGCTCTGTTAGAATGAACGGTTGAACGGATATGAGAACCTGCAGCTCCAATATATATTTTCCGTGGAGACCTACTCTCCAAAAACTCAAAAGTTGTACAAACTGAAGGATTCATGGCCAATTTAAATGTGTTTTGCCGATAAAGCGACGCTCATGAGCTATGCGAGGATAGGTTAAGGCGTGGAGGAAGTATAGAACAGCTGGCACTGAAAGGGCAGTAGGATAAATGTCTCGCTCTACCAAGAAAAAGCAAACTTGTTCCAGAATTAGGCCTAGATGTTGTAAGTAGAATGTCTTCTCGCACACAACAAAGTAGAGATCACTCTGTAGTGAAACCAGAGTAATAGAGTTGCCCATAGAGCAGGAATTGAAAGGAAATCTTTGCATTGGGACAGGGATGGTAAAAGTGTTGCCTATAGTTCTACTTTAAGTAGACGGTGCAGCAGAAACATATAGCACAGTGAGGAAGGTTTGTGGTCCAGGATGACAAAACAGTCAAAATTGGAAACGGCCCCTCCCCCACAGTTGTGGAATGCCGGCCGTCCGCATACTAGAAGCAGCGCGGCCGCTTAATGGGGGCGCTAGACTAATTTTCAGTGACAGTGTAGCGCAAGCCGGCAGGGAATCTTTTCATGCTGCCCCCCTGCAAAGTGCTGCCCTAGGCCTGGGCCTTGTTGGCCTAGGCCAGGATACAGCTCTGTCAATATGGAGGACTGGCTATGACAACTATGTCCAAGGACCATGGCTATGGAACGCTCTGCTAACGGACATCCGCATCGGAGAAAACCATCGGGCCTTCAGGAAGAAACTTAAGACCCACCTCTTCTGAGGGATAAGGAAGACAATGGATACAAGAAGCGCCTTGAGGTGATTTAGTTCGCAGGTGTAGCGCTATACAGGTTTTTCACTCACTCCTTCACTCATTGCAGTCCCATGGAGAGATCAGAGCATCTGCCCCCTGCGCCTTGTGTTGCGGAAACAAAGTCAGACATACCCAAAGTTTGCGATTACTCTGGGAAACGAGGAGGTCTGTCTGTGGTAGGCCCCACTTGTGGACCAGGTCAGAGAAGACCTGGGACCTAGACCCTCGTTGTGCTCTGGGAAGCTTGTACTTGTTCAAAAAATCTGTTGAGAGGTAAACTGCATCTGGAATTTTGCTGGGGATCTTCCATCCCAGGCGTTATGGGTTTTACCTCTCTCACTAGCATATTGCCGTGAGTTTCACCCAGGAGCTGAATATAGGCAACTACTGCCCTGTTGCTCAACTGCAAGGAGACTGGTCTTCCTTGACTCTGTAGTAAGGCTGAAGTGATAAAAGGGGCAGCTTGAACCCCAGCGCGTTCAAGATTACCCTCCTTGGCTGGGAATCTCCGCCTGCCTTGACCTAAAGTCCCTCACAGTGCATCTTCCCGAGTGTCTTGTAGACATGATTCGTAGCAATTCTCCAGTGTAAAGGTCCTAACGGACCGAGACTTGCTCTAGGACTTTTCATCATGATGGATCGCTACTTATAACGAGTAACACTGTTATTAACGGTGTTCGATCCTGTTTCCTCCCTTGTAGAATTCTTGAAATGTAAATTTGCGCAGGTGCCCATGCACCCCAGGAATCATCTGTATGCATGATGACGTTGTGCCCAGATGAGCACTGAGAAACCATCAAATAAGCGGAAGTATACTTCCTCAGAATCCTGTTCCTGACTGTCACCACTTCCTCTGATAGAAATAAGAGGAACTAGAGCACCCCCAGTGTACACTAACCAGTTGGTTTTGCTTTCCCTCTAAGGTGTGAGGATAGGATAGGCATCCTGACAATCCAGCAACAGCATCCAGCCATGTGGTTGTACTGTTTAATGGACTTCAGCTTAAAGATCTCAAAGAGGACCCAGAAGGGTTTGACCTTTTCCGATCTGCTACTGGACATCAGCCAACATCCCCTGCAAACTCCAAACAGGATTGTATAGAAAACCTGCAATCCCTTGAGTCTGAAGTGTATTGTAGTATTGTAAGCATTGTAGCAGCACACCTGTTGTGGTGGACTTGGCATATGCGTGGGAGAGAAATGGTCTGGAGGAGCAGTGGGGAATTTCCTGAAGTGACCATGAGTGCCTGATACCTTCATCCAAGGACATGTACCATATGCTGTCCAGAAACACGTAAAGTGTGCCCTCTAGGTCTTACCTCAAGGCTTCACTATTGCAACCCCAAAGTCGCGTGACTTTGCTGCGATTTTTGCTTTTTTTTTTTTTTTTTTGCTGCAATTTTGATGCGACTGGAAACAATGCCTGTATAAGTAGCATCAAAGTGGAACCAAAGTAGTGCAGGGACTATTTTGAAGTTGATGCCACTTGAAGTTGCACAGATATAAACAATACTTATTGGAAATTATGGGGAATGGCCTGTCATGCGACTTTCCAGTCTCAAGTCGCACTAAAGGAAACTGAGCCCTAGAGTCTGGGCATGTACTTGTGTGATTGATTTTTTCCCCAGAGGTCTGTCATGTGACCTTCCAGTCTCATGTCGCACTAAAGGAAACTGAGCCCTAGAGTTTGGGCATGCACTTGTGTGACAGATTTTTTTCAGAGAAGTCTGCACTAAGGTACAAGTCAGATTTTTATTTATTTATTTATTTTTGTTGCACCCACTGCTACAAAAAATGTCATTTTTGGCAAGATACTCAAAAGGAAATCCTGCCTAAAGGGATGCAGATCCTGCCACTCTCCTCAGAGTCCTGCAAGTGCAGCAGCTGGTTGATAATTAAACCATCCCCATTAGACTCGCCCAACACATGGGCTGGTTATTGCTGGTCTGCTGGCACCTGCAGATGCTACAGTATGTAGGAGCAGGTTGACCCTTAGCTTGTTCAGGGTATACAGTTTTGACAGCCTGTTTATATGGGCATTTTTCTCCAACATCTTTCCATTCTTTCCCACTTTTGTTTCTAGGAAGCAATACTTAGCACAGGGTCTCAACCATAACCAAGGTGCCAGGATGCTTTTCCAGTGGTTTAAAAAGAAACTATGTGGGACTTCCTGTGAAGCCTCCATATCCTGAGTAGCAGACTGCTGTATCTGTAATATATGTAACAAGGACCCAGGCCACCTTCAGTCTAACGAGAACCACGAGTCGCTGACATCCCTTCACATAGAGTGGGTCATAAAGGTATAATGGGTGCAGTGCAAAGTAGTTTTATGGGCGTCAGACACCTAAGGTGTGCCACCTGTCCAGGATTCACCAGGACAATCCGGGCTCTGAACCATATGTCAGGGCCTCAGTCTGCAAAGCGACTCCATCTCTCCTCAACAGAACTCTGGGAGAGAGGATTAGGGCCAGGACACCCTTAGGAAGCCGCAACACCAACCCGGCAGACTCTAAGACTTCTACAGAATGACAGCCACGCAGTAAAAACATCCAGCAAGATGCCACATCTGCACCGATAGGAACGCTGTCTCCTATGGCAACAGTCTACAACAGTTTACAATACAAGTGTACCAGTAGCTTCAGGTAATTAAGGTGAGTTCAAAAACAGAATCTTGTGCCACTCTTATCAATAATAAAGACATTTGGCATTACCTGTTAGCTGCATACTCCTCCAGGCAGTGTCTACTCACCAGCTTCCTGGGCATAGGTACTGTGCCATAGGCCCTGCAGGACTCTTGCTGGGGCACCGGCTCTGGGGAAGAGGAGCAAAGACGTCTTCCTTGGAAATTTTCTCCTGAGTGGGGGCGCCATCCAGGCTATGCTCCCCTGAAGAACGTCTGCGTTTCCTTGGCCTGGCTCTTTTGAGAGCGTGGGCATGCGGGGCTGAAGCAAATCAAAGCAATCCGCACAAGAGGGCACTCTTTTCTGAAAACTTACCTATATGGTGGTCCCCATCCTAGTTGTTGAGGGTCTTTGTATTATGAGCAGTAACTGAGTCTTTATCTGTGGAGAAATGGGACGGCCAGCTGAGGTAAGGATAGCTGAAAAGCGATAGAAGTAGCAGGAGTAGACATAGGAGAAAGGATTCCACTTTCTTTCCTGATTTATCTACATACACCTACATCTGTATATACACCTATACACACACACACACACATTACACATATATATATATATATATATATACATACACATATATATATACATATATATACACACATACATACATACATACACATACATACACACAGATATATCTACCTGCACAGGGTGAGTCTGGGCGTGTTAAGAAGGGGTTAACTGAATAGGGTAAGAATTTCCCTTTCAGACCTGATTGTCAGCTGAGCTGAACATGTCAGAGATGAGTTGTGTGTATGGAGAGAGAGAGACAGACAGACAGACAGCAGCATGATGTGTGAGAGGATCCAGTGTTGGATTGTATACCTACTGGGGTGAGCAAAACCATATCAAAGACTATAGCTCTGGCTATAGCCATGTACTTTGTCTATATATCAATCTGTTGGCTAAAGAGACTGAACCTTTCCTATCTCTGTACCTGTGTTAGAAGACAAGCCTGTAGTGTCTTCTGTTTGTTTTGCTGAAGCAGTGAATAAGAAAGGTAATGAAAGACAAAAAAGGGTGATATAGGTAAAAGGTACAGGTGACCCTGTATGGCACAAGGGGCCAAGAGAGATAAAGCATAGCTGGCCCCTCCATATTCCACAAGCGCTGCAGTTATCAATTGTAAAAGCAGATTTCGTTCCTAAAGAGGAAACACTGCAGGGGCCCCAATAAGACCCACAGAAGGGGCTCCCAGACTATAGCGCGTTTAGCAGCCTGAGCGCTGGGACTTCGCACTGGGAGAGGCTCAACCCAGACGGCTACTGCACTGAGGCAGAGGGGGGACATAGTACTGCTTACTCTTCACTGGTGCGTGAGGTATGAGGAAAAAAAGAAGAATGGGGTGGCGGCTAACCATGCCTTAATTTATGCTATTCACTGGTCCTGAGGGAGTGGTCAAGAGGCGGAGCTCTATCACTAGTATGCTGCCATGTTGGCGTCAGGAAAGGATCACTAAAGGATTTTTTTTTTTTTTTTAGCTCAATAGCTTCCTTTACCTTACTGCATGTCCTCATTGTTAGTTTTTGCTTTGAAGTTGCTGTAATTCTGCACTGATCTCCACACTTCCTGCTTGTCTGGCTCCTTATGAAAAATCTCATGGCAGCTTTTCACTGTGGTCCAAGCTGTCATTACTGTGTGTCTAAAACTCCTCCAGAACCAATCAGATTAATTTTAAAAACAAAACACTGCCCTGGATTTGTTTGTTTTTGTTCTGTGTGTCTCTCTACTTCACAGAAACATGAACCCAGTTTAAAAGTGAAACTAAACTGCAGGCACATTGTATGATTGATTTTTATCTATTTTTAATCGTTTTTAAAAGGAATCAGTTAACTTTTATGTCGCAATACCCTGTAAACAGTCATTTTAGCAAAAAATTTGTTTTCCTTTAGTGACCCTTTAAGCTTGGGAGCAGGACTGTTTCCTATCATTACGCCTGAATTTGCTATTCTCCTTTCTTCCTTCAACTTTACTTTCCTCACTACAAGTTTATTGTTTTTACCCGGCTGGGTAATAAAGAGCACAGCAAAGAGCACTGTTGCGGACATTCCTTTACTTCTACTAAATGCATCATGCACCCCTAGGAATTCGGAAGAGCCACAAGGTAATCGTGCCACCCAAAACAACCAGCAGCTCCTCCAGGGTAGTGCTACACATGTATACTGTGATTACTACACTCTGTATGCTATGTTACAGTAGCGCAGCTCTTTACAATGTAGAGGGGGGCAGCACAACTACAGTACAGATCAATACAGAAGGACAGGAGGGCCCTGCTCATAGAGCTTACATTATAAAAAGGGAGGGTGTGGTGGTACAAAAGGTAATAGCTGCGGAGAGTGATTTGATGGGGGTGACTCTGGGACAGTTGTTAGGTGGGTGTGGGATAGGCTTCCCTGAATAAATGAGTTTTGGGAACATGTCCCACCCCAAAAGGTGAGCTTATCTTTTAAACATGTCCCTGACACCCCTGTGCAATGCTATACACCCTGGCTGGCACCCAGTAGGGGAGGTAATAGAGGATATATGTATAAAAACGTTTTATATTTAACCACTTGCCTACTGTGCACATACACGCCCGTCCTGCCCAGACAAAATTTTAGCTTCTGGCACTGCGCCGCTTTAACAATTGCGCGGTCGTGCGACGTGGCTCCCAAACAAAATTGATGTACTTTTTTTCCCCACAAATAGAGCTTTCTTTTGGTGGTATTTGATCGTCCGTGTGGTTTTTATTTTTTGGGCTATAAACAAAAAAAGAGCGTACATTTTGAAAAAAAACAATATTTTTTGCTTTTTGCTATAATAAATATCCCTTTTTGTTTTAAAAAAAAAAAAAAAACAGTTTATCTCAGTTTAGGCCGATACGTATTCTTCTACATATTTTTGGTAAAAAAAAAAATCGCAATAACCGTATAGTGACTGGTTTGCGCAAAAGTTATATTGCCTACAAAATAGGGGACATAATTATGATTTTTTTTTATTAGTAATTGGCGGCGATCTGCGATTTTTTTTTTTTTCGGGACTGCGACATTATAGCGGACACATCGGACACTTTTGACACATTTTTGGGACCATTTACATTTATACAGTGAACAGTGCTATAAATATGCATTGACTACTGTTTAAATGTGACTGTCAGGGAAGGGGGTTGAATGTGTAGCCTAGTGAGTGTTCTAACTGTAGGGGGAGGTGACCAATTTGTGTCCCTATGTACAAGGGACACAGCATCGGTCTCCTCTCTGTGACAGGTCGTGGAGCTCTGTATTTACACACAGAGCTCCACGTCCCTGCTCAGTTACTGGGCAATCGCGGGTGCCCATCGGCCATCGTGGCCGCCGGGCACGCACATTGTGTTCCCAGTAACGCAACGGGTGTGCGCGCTCCCCAGCAGCTTTAACCACTTCCCGCCCGGCCAATAGCAAATTTACGGCCGGGAAGTGGTTATGAAATCGTGACTGGTCGTTCTCAAACGTCCAGCACGATTTCATGCCGCGCGCGCCCGTGGGGGCGCGCAGTGCGGCGATCACTGATGCAGGGTGTCAGTCTGACACCCTGCATCACCGATCTCGGTAACGAGTCTCCGGCGGAGGCTCGCTACCACGTGATCAGCCGTGTCCAATCACGGCTGATCACGATGTAAATAGGAAGAGCCGCCGACGGCTCTTCCTCACTCGCGTCTGATAGACGCGAGTACAGGAGAGCCGATCGGCGGCTCTCCTGACAGGGGGGGTTCGCGCTGATTGTTTATCAGCGCAGCCCCCCCTCGTATGCCCACACTAGACCACCAGGGATGCCCACACTGGCAGGGCAAAAAAAAACGTAAAAAACAAACAAAAAAAAAAACAGGATAAAAAATAAAAAATTCAGGTTAAAAAAAAAAAGAAAGATGCCAGTCAGTGCCCACAGTTGGGCACTGACTGGCAACATATACAACAGTGCCACCCCTCAAAGTACATCAGTGCCACCCCACAGTGTCCTTCAGTGCCACCCCTCCGTGCCAATCCATGCCCAGTGCCCACCTATCAGTGCCCATCTAAGTACCCATCAGTGCCACCCATGAGTGCCATTCTGTGCCACCTATGAGTTCCCAGTGCCGCCTATGTGTGCCCATCAGTGCCGCCTATAAGTGCCCATCAGTGCCGCCTATGAATGCCCATCAGTGCCGCCTATGAATGCCCATCAGTGCCACCTATGAGTGCCCACCAGCGCCGCCTATCAGTGCCCATCAGTGCCACCTCATCGGTGCCCATCAGTACTACCTCATCAGTGCCCATTAGTGCCGCCATATAAGTGCCCGTAATTGAAAGAGAAAACCTACTTATTTACAAAAAAGTTAACAGAAAAAAATAAAAATGTATTTTTTTTTTCTAAATTTTCAGTCTTTTATTAGTTGTTGCGCAAAAAATAAAAACCGCAGAGGCGATCAAATACCACCAAAAGAAAGCTCTATTTGTGGGGAAGGACGCCAATTATGTTTGGGTACAGTGTAGCATGACCGTGCAATTGTCATTCAAAATGCGACAGTACTGAAAGCTGAAAATTGGCTTGGGCGGGAAGGTGTGTAAGTGCCTGGTATGGAAGTGGTTAAATGACAGGACGTCATATGACGTCCTGTCAGAACAATAGGGTATTCTGCCCGCCGTCATTTGACAGCGTGCGGTTGCCTAGTGGTTAATTTAAAATTTTAATGGATACACATTTAGCTGTTTGGAGTTTAAAGGGGTTGTAAAGGTACAATTTTTTTCCCCTAAATAGCTTCCTTTACCTTAGTGCAGTCCTCCTTCACTTGCCTCATCCTTCCATTTTGCTTTTAAATGTCCTTATTTCTTCTGAGAAATCCTCACTTCCTGTTCTTCTGTCTGTAACTCCACACAGTAATGCAAGGCTTTTTCCCTGGTGTGGAGTGTTGTGCCCCCTCCCTTGGACTACAGCAGAGTCAGGACGCTCTCTACATTGCAGATAGAGAAAGGAGCTGTGTGTTAGTGGGCGTCCTGACTCTCCCGTAGTCCAAGGGAGGGGGCGAGCACGAAACCATCCATGATTTTTCAAACGGAAAATCCGATCGTGTGTACGCGGCATTAGAGAGCAAAGTGTCAAATTAGAACAGTATGTCAGTAGTAATCAGTGGTATGTACTTCAGCTCAATGTAGATAGGAGAATGGTATCCTGTATATTCTTGGCAATAAGCATGTCACAGACTGTCTCTCTCCGTATTCCAAGTACACACTAATAGTAGGCTGCAAAGGTCTAAGAATGCTACAGGTCAATCGTTCCTAAACTCATTCATGCTGCTCCGGGTATTTTCTGTTCAATATATAGCTGGTCTGTGTAATTGCAAGTATTGTATGGGGTGCAGTGAGCCTTAATAAGCTTCTAAAGCCTCATACACACAATCGCACTTCCATCGGACATTTCCATGCAACTTGTTCTGCATACACACGGCAGGACTTTTTCAGCCAACATTCACCAAATCATGTGGTTTTTCAGCTCTTTACCACCACCCTTTGGGCAACTTCTGCTATTGTTGTCTAATGTTTAGCATTGGTTCTGAGCATGCGTGTTTGTACTTTGGACTTTAGCACACACGATCGGATTATCCTCCATCGGACATTTGTTGCCGAAAAGTCTGAACATTTATCCGTTGTAAAACCGAAAACATTTGTTCCGATGGAGCGTACACATGGTCGGATTGTCCGATCAAACACGTCCGTCGGACAATTGTTGTCAAAAAGTCCTATCGTGTGTATGGGCCTTTAGAGTGAGGTAGGTTTGTAAAGTAATAAACACAAAATACTCGCACCCAACCAAATGGAAAAAATAAAACTCTATATAGTGAGGACAAGAATTGACTGCACAATATCAAAATGATGTAGAATGAAGTGGAAAAAAAATTAAAACTGCAAATACAGCAAGGCACATTGATAAAGTTCTAAAAAAAAAAAAATATTCAAACTAGTGATTTACATCCTCTGTTTCCCACAAATAGAGTTTTCCTTTGGGGGTATTTCATCACTTGCGTTTTTTGTTTTGTTTTTGTGCTATAAACAAAGAACGACAATTTAAAAAAAAACTTTTTTTTTCTTGTTTTTGTTTTTTACTTTTTCGCAAAAAAAAAATTATTCATCAGTTTAGACATTTAGACGATTTTATATATTTTTCTACATAAGCGTATATTGATTGGTTTGCGCAAAAGCGTCTACAAACTATGGGATGGCTTTAAGGACTTTTATTGTTTTTTATTGTTTCTACCGGTAATGGCGACGATTTGCGTTTTTTTTTTTTTTTTTTTCCAGGACTGCAACATTGCGGCGGACAAATCTGACCCCAAATGACACTTTTTGGGGACCAGTGACTTTATTACATTGATCAGTGCTATAAAAATGCACTAATCAGGGTAAAAATTACACTGACAGTAAAGGGGTGAACACTAGGGGGCGATCAAGGGGTTAAATGAGTTCCCTCGTGCGTGTTCTAAATGTACGGGGGGATGGGCTACCAGGGACATGACAGAGATCACTGGGAACAGAAGATCTCTGACCTGTCCCCTGTCAGAATAGGGATCCGCCTTGTATTAGGCGATCGCGGGCCGCTTGCGGATATCCAGTCCGCCCTACTTGTGGGCACGCAACTGCGCGAGCTGACGGACAATGACAGTGATTTGTGCAGGAAATCCAACCTGCTTTAGTACAACTGCGGCGGGCAGTCGTGAAGTTGTTAAAGTATACCTAAAGGCCTTGGATAGAGCACAGATGGATTAGAACCCTTCTCAGGTTTTCATTGCTGTCTGTGTCTCCATTAGGGAGATTCACCCCCTCTATTTGTCCAGTTTATCATTGAAAGTGAAAGAAAATCCCACATTTTGGGTTGTCCCCAGAACAGTAATAGAGGAGAAATTATCCATTGGGAACAACTAGTTCTGGTGACCTGGGGGTTTCCAAGGAATTCCCTTACTTTGTGGGGATTTCTTCTCACTTCCTGGTTTGGCTATGGGTCAGGAAGTGAAGGGAAATCTCCCCCAATGGGATACAGATTTATTAACCGATTTATAAAGTTGGCCATATAACATTATAACCACTTCTATCAATCGGCAATTGTTAAATTCTGATTTTACAATATTTTCGTTTTTGTAGAGCCTTTTGGCTCTAGTGTGATTTTTGAATAAAACCTTAACCCAAATGAATCCAACTGTAACACCTACGGCCAATGTTGAATAAGAAATCTTATATTCAGAGCTTTTTTTCTCAGAAAATAGGTGCAGGAACTCAACCACGACCCGTTTAGATTTCACAAACAGTAGAAGGGTCTTAAAGGGGCGTTAAATACCAGAATTGCATTAAATACAGAGTGCAGATTTCAGGGGGTCACAAAGCTGTCGCTTGTAAACACCGAAACCAGACTTCTGTGTTTACAAGTGATTGTGGTGAGCAGGCACCAAAGGGTCTGAGCCAGAGGTGGTGGAACTGAGTTCCCCCAAGTTCCCCCTGAAAAAAAGCCCTGCTTATATTACACGGTATATCTTTAAGATTCTTAAAGTGGTTGTAAACAGGCCCAGACTGGCCATAGGGCATACGGGCATATGCACGGTGGGCCGCAGCGGCCTGTGGGCCACGTCTCTGTAATGCAGGGGGGGTCTGTATGGGCTGTATTGTAGAGGGGGGCTGTAATGTAGGGGGGATCTGTATTGTAGATGGGGTCTGTATTGTAGAGGGGGTCTGCACTGTAGGGAGGGGGGGTATGTATTGTAGGTAGGTCTGTGTAACATGCAGGGGGTCCAGAACTGTTAGGGGGTGTCTGTGTAACAAACTGTGGGGGGCTGTGTAATATAAAGGGGTCCAGAGGTGCAGGGTGCTGTGTAATGTAAAGGGGTCCAGAGGTGCAGGGTGCTGTGTAATGTAAAGGGGCCCAGAGGTGCAGGGTGCTGTGTAATGTAAAGGGGTCCAGTGATGCAGGGTGCTGTGTAATGTAAAGGGGTCCAGAGGTGCAGGGTGTTGTGTAATGTAAAGGGGCCCAGAGGTGCAGGGTGCTGTGTAATGTAAAGGGGTCCAGTGATGCAGGGTGCTGTGTAATGTAAAGAGGTCCAGAGGTGCAGAGGGCTGTGTAATGTAAAGGGGTCCAGAGGTGCAGGGTGCTGTGTAATGTAAAGGGGCCCAGAGGTAAAAGGTGCTGGAACCCCATTTCCCATCATTAACCGCCACCGCGAAGCGCCAAAAGAAAGCTTTATTTGTAGGAAAAAAAGGACGTGAAATTTGTGTGGGTACAACATCACACGACCGCGCATTTGTCAGTTAAAATTACGAGGTGCCATATGGAAAAAAAAAACTGGTTATTAAGGGGGGAAGTCTTCTGGTCCTTAAGTGGTTAAATAGAAAAGGTTTTTCTATTTACTCCAAAAGCCTTTTATTAAAAGAAATTTGATAAAAAATCTTGATTTCACTAAAATTTAAATAACATCAGATTTTTTTTTTATTATTATTATAATTATTATTATTATTTTTTAAATCATTACAAAAATTTAAATAATGATTAATATTACAAAGTACAATTTTTTTTTTGTAAAGTAAATACATGTAAATAAGAAGTAGCTGAAAAAGGCTGAAGGAGATCAGCAGCACTAAGATACAAAAAAAGGTTGTGGAAATTGGTGGAAAGAGCACTTTTTTTTTTTTTTGTTATGATAAAAGAACGTGATAATTCTATATACATACATACTATATATATATATATATATATATGTGTGGGACTGTTTTGACTTGTATAAAAGTTGTGTGTCCATTGATTTGATCGATCCTCGGTTTAGTTTACTTGCAGCTAGGGGGCGGCAAAAATAGGTGGTTGGGCCACATTTATAATGCCTGCCCCCCTGCAAATGAAGCTGGAAAGGGGTGCGGAAATTCTTCGATATGCAGCATGGCAAATACGACCTCCGCTGTTGCGTTGATGGGCAGTGCCGCCGCTGAACGTGACACATTCAAGTGAATGAGGCTCATAATAAATATAGAACAGGCTTTCAGGAGGAGGCACCGTCTAAATGCCTGTCCACCAAGCCTGCACCGATCTGTGATATGCGATCAATCTGGGGTTCGCTCTTCATTTGTAATCTAACCCTTAATGTTCTTCTAAAATCTTTAATAATAAAAAATAAATAATAGTAAAAACAGTGTCAATGATTTCTGATACATCGTGCTTTACAAAACGAATTGTGATTGGGTTTGGTTTAGATCCCAGGCACAGGACTTCAGATCCTGAGATGATCCATCGCTTGCAGTCGGCAGCTGTGAGTTTGGTTAATGAATGAGCTCCAGTATGTGCAGAAAAGAGGGGACTGCTCCTTTAAGAGTGGGCGGGGCCTAGACAGACTGGCAGGGAATGTAACTCAATGCAGCAGAGGAGGAGGAGGCAGTAGAAGAGATGAAAACACAGCTGATTGCTATCCAGACCGCAGAACTAGACGGACTGCTGGTCAGTGTGCCACCTCTGGGTGCCGTAGCTTAGCCTGGTACTGGGGGGGTCTTTGCATTCATGGCACGGTCCCCCCCTGAGACCTGATTTTCCCACAATCCATTGTTGTTTTCTGTTGTATACAGCAGACGAGGATCCTGTGTACGCTGAGGAGTGAGATGAACCTGGCTTCACAATCCTGGATGGCCATCGCAGCACCCTCTCACCCCTTTAAATGACCAGCTGGTACAAGAGATCAGAGACCGACCACAGGGGCACCGACAGCCACCGATCCTCGCCATGGGTTTCCTGCACCAGCTGCACCTCCTGCTCTGGAAAAATGTCACCCTAAAACGGAGGAGCCCGGTAAGTGCCCATCTCCATCAGGATATATAGTAGAAAGTTGCGGTAGGGTGAGCGCAGCCTGGCACTCTGGGGGTTAATGCAGTGTGGTGGCAGAATGGGCCTATTTGGATGATGGGGAGACAGTGGACACTGGATGGCTATCTATGTTCGGTGCCATCACTGACATAACATAAGTGTTCCCTGACTCCCGGTGGGTAGTGGGCTCTGCCAGTATCACGATGGTGACCTCACCGGCATGTGACACCCGGCTTATGTTGCAGGTTGACAAATGTCAGCAGCAACAGGGCGCTGCCAGGGAACTGCCAGGGAACTTGCTGCGTCTCTTTGACCTGGTTTTTCTTACCTGCCATCTTGGCTGTCACTTGCTGGACTGTGTGTGTGGCTTTAAATAAAGGTTCTCCTGCTGGTACCAGTGGTGTGATGGTACCCAGGAATGGAGGACGGTCCTACTGTCTTGTAGACTGAATGCCGGCTATCTGTAGAATCTCTGATACCTTGTCATCTGATGTGACTTACCTGTCCCTCTACACTTACCTGTGTGTGCTGATCTCTATTCCATCTACTCTGTTCATGCACTGATCTCTATGCCATCACTGATCTCTATGCCATCCTGGATCTCTACCCCGTCCCTGAGCTTCTACCCCGTCCCTGAGCTTCTACCCCGTCCCTGAGTTTCTACCCTGTCCCTGAGCTTCTACCCCACCCCTGAGCTTCTACCCCCGTCCCTTATCTCTACCCCGTCCCTGAGCTTCTACCCCACCCCTGAGCTTCTACCCCCGTCCCTTATCTCTACCCCGTCCCTGAGCTTATACCCCGTCCCTGAGCTTATACCCCGTCCCTGAGCTTCTACCCCGTCCCTGAGCTTCTACCCCGTCCCTGAGCTTCTACCCCGTCCCTTATCTCTACCCCGTCCCTTATCTCTACCCCGTCCCTTATCTCTACCCCGTCCCTTATCTCTACCCCGTCCCTTATCTCTACCCCGTCCCTTATCTCTACCCCGTCCCTTATCTCTACCCCGTCCCTCACCCCGTCCCTCTCTACCCCGTCCCTCATCTCTACCCCGTCCCTCATCTCTACCCCGTCCCTCATCTCTACCCCGTCCCTCATCTCTACCCCGTCCCTCATCTCTACCCCGTCCCTCATCTCTACCCCGTCCCTCATCTCTACCCCGTCCCTCATCTCTACCCCGTCCCTCATCTCTACCCCGTCCCTCGTCTCTACCCCGTCCCTCGTCTCTACCCCGTCCCTCGTCTCTACCCCGTCCCTCGTCTCTACCCCGTCCCTTGTCTCTACCCCGTCCCTTGTCTCTAAGCTCTACGCCATCCTTGAGCTCTACTTCTTGTATAATCTATTAGTATTCTTTATTTTACTGCTGTCTCCTACTTTCAATGCTGTCTATTTCATTCTTGGTGTCTTTTACATATATGTGCTCTCTACTCCATCCCTATCATCTCTTTTCTGTATCATCTCTGCCATCTCTTACTTACATAATCCGGTGGTTATTACTCTCTCTTACTTGCTCTCTACTGTATCTTTGCAGACTCTTACCTGAGTATGCCATTTTCTAATCCACCCCTTCTGTCTCATACCTGAGCACTTCTCTTTACTCCATCTCTTCTGTCTCATACCTGAGCACTTCTCTTTACTCCATCTCTTCTGTCTCATACCTGAGCATGTCTCTTTACTCCATCTCTTCTGTCTCATACCTGAGCACTTCTCTTTACTCCATCTCTTCTGTCTCCATACCTGAACACTTCTCTTTACTCCATCTCTTCTGTCTTATACCTGAGCACTTCTCTTTACTCCATCTCTTCTGTTTCATACCTGAGCATGTCTCTTTACTCCATCTCTTCTGTCTCCATACCTGAACACTTCTCTTTACTCCATCTCTTCTGTCTCATACCTGAGCACTTCTCTTTACTCCATCTCTTCTGTCTCATACCTGAGCATGTCTCTTTACTCCATCTCTTCTGTCTCATACCTGAGCACTTCTCTTTACTCCATCTCTTCTGTCTCCATACCTGATTGCTGCTCTCTACTCCATCTCTGCCGTCTCATACTCGAACGCTTCTCTTTATTCCATCCCTGCTGTCTGGTACCTGAATACTGCTGTCTTACACCCGTATGCTGCTCTCTACTCTACCCCTGCTGTCTCAAACCTGAATGCTGCTCTCTACTCTACCCTTGCTGTCTAGTACCTGAATACTGCCCTCTACTCCATACCTGTTGTCTTTTACCCGAATGCTACTCACTACTTTATCCTTGGTATCTTTTCGTGCATGCATACCCTTACATGAATGTGTTCCTTGCTAATACATCTCTGCTGTCTTTTACCAATGTGTGTGCTCTTCTCTCTATCCCTGCTGTCTTACCTGTATACTGCTCTGCATTGTAATTCTATACTGGCTGTGCTTTGCCTATGTTGTTCCTCTCTACTTTACCCTTGCAGTCTCTTAGCGCTGTGAGTTGCTCTCTGCTGCCTTTCTCTTACTTTTTCTGTACTGGTTGTCTCTTACCTTTCTTGTTCTGCTGTGCTCTATTCCATTTCTATATCATTGTATAACATCCTCTCCTCTCCCTTACCTGTATATGGGGCTTTCTGCTTTCTCTGTCTACCATCTGCTGTTTACTTCCATTTCCTTTGCCCCACATCTTTTATTTGTCTCCTCATTTGCAGTTGGTATGATTTCCTGTGCCGACTGTCTCTTATCTGTCTCTTTAGTTGCAGCCAGATTCATTCTCTTTACTTGTCAATTCCAATACACTCAAATGCTTGCCTAGCTGTCTCTTACATTGGAAATGGACTCTTACCTGTATACAGTCCTGTCTCTTACCTGTTATACAGTCCTGTCTCTTACCTGTTATACAGTCCTGTCTCTTACCTGTATACAGTCCTGTCTCTTACCTGTTATACAGTCCTGTCTCTTACCTGTTATACAGTCCTGTCTCTTACCTGTTATACAGTCCTGTCTCTTACCTGTATACAGTCCTGTCTCTTACCTGTTATACAGTCCTGTCTCTTACCTATTATACAGTCCTGTCTCTTACCTATTATACAGTCCTGTCTCTTACCTATTATACAGTCCTGTCTCTTACCTATTATACAGTCCTGTCTCTTACCTGTTATACAGTCCTGTCTCTTACCTGTTATACAGTCCTGTCTCTTACCTGTTATACAGTCCTGTCTCTTACCTGTATACAGTCCTGTCTCTTACCTGTTATACAGTCCTGTCTCTTACCTGTTATACAGTCCTGTCTCTTACCTGTTATACAGTCCTGTCTCTTACCTGTATACAGTCCTGTCTCTTACCTGTTATACAGTCCTGTCTCTTACCTGTTATACAGTCCTGTCTCTTACCTGTTATACAGTCCTGTCTCTTACCTGTTATACAGTCCTGTCTCTTACCTGTTATACAGTCCTGTCTCTTACCTGTTATACAGTCCTGTCTCTTACCTGTTATACAGTCCTGTCTCTTACCTGTTATACAGTCCTGTCTCTTACCTGTTATACAGTCCTGTCTCTTACCTAGTATACAGTCCTGTCTCTTACCTAGTATACAGTCCTGTCTCTTACCTGTTATACAGTCCTGTCTCTTACCTGTTATACAGTCCTGTCTCTTACCTGTTATACAGTCCTGTCTCTTACCTGTTATACAGTCCTGTCTCTTACCTGTTATACAGTCCTGTCTCTTACCTGTTATACAGTCCTGTCTCTTACCTGTTATACAGTCCTGTCTCTTACCTGTTATACAGTCCTGTCTCTTACCTGTTATACAGTCCTGTCTCTTACCTGTTATACAGTCCTGTCTCTTACCTGTTATACAGTCCTGTCTCTTACCTGTTATACAGTCCTGTCTCTTACCTGTTATACAGTCCTGTCTCTTACCTATTATACAGTCCTGTCTCTTACCTGTTATACAGTCCTGTCTCTTACCTGTTATACAGTCCTGTCTCTTACCTATTATACAGTCCTGTCTCTTACCTGTTATACAGTCCTGTCTCTTACCTGTTATACAGTCCTGTCTCTTACCTGTTATACAGTCCTGTCTCTTACCTGTTATACAGTCCTGTCTCTTACCTGTTATACAGTCCTGTCTCTTACCTGTTATACAGTCCTGTCTCTTACCTGTTATACAGTCCTGTCTCTTACCTGTTATACAGTCCTGTCTCTTACCTATTATACAGTCCTGTCTCTTACCTGTTATACAGTCCTGTCTCTTACCTGTTATACAGTCCTGTCTCTTACCTGTTATACAGTCCTGTCTCTTACCTGTTATACAGTCCTGTCTCTTACCTGTTATACAGTCCTGTCTCTTACCTGTTATACAGTCCTGTCTCTTACCTGTTATACAGTCCTGTCTCTTACCTGTTATACAGTCCTGTCTCTTACCTGTTATACATTCCTGTCTCTTACCTATTATACAGTCCTGTCTCTTACCTGTTATACAGTCCTGTCTCTTACCTGTTATACAGTCCTGTCTCTTACCTGTTATACAGTCCTGTCTCTTACCTGTTATACAGTCCTGTCTCTTACCTATTATACAGTCCTGTCTCTTACCTGTATACAGTCCTGTCTCTTACCTGTTATACAGTCCTGTCTCTTACCTATTATACAGTCCTGTCTCTTACCTGTATATAATTCTGGACCTGCTGTCTCTTACCTGTCTATGATCCTGGACCTGCTGTCTCTTACCTGTATATAATCCTGGCCCTGCTGTCTCTTACCAGTATATAATCCTGGCCCTGCTGTCTCTTACCAGTATATAATCCTGGACCTGCTGTCTCTTACCTGTATATAATCCTGGCCCTGCTGTCTCTTACCTTTTATATAACCCTGGCCCTGCTGTCTCTTACCTTTTATATAATCCTGGCCCTGCTGTCTCTTACCTGTGTATATAATCCTGGACCTGCTGTCTCTTACCTGTGTATATAATCCTGGACCTGCTGTCTCTTACCTTTTATATAGTCCTGGCCCTGCTGTCTTAGTTTTTATATTCCTGGCCCTGCTGTCTCTTAGTTTTTATAATCCTGGCCCTGTTGTCTCTTGTATCTAATCCTGGCCCTGCTGTCTCTTGTATCTAATCCTGGCCCTGCTGTCTCTTACCTTTTATATAATCCTGGCCCTGCTGTCTCTTACCTTTATATAATCCTGGCCCTGCTGTCTCTTGTATCTAATCCTGGCCCTGCTGTCCCTTACCTTTCTATAATCCTTGCCCTGCTGTCTCTTACCTGTCCCTGTATATTCTACACTCTCTAATCCTTTGCGGTGTCTCCTTGGCTCACTGCTGTCTCTTCTCTGTGTGATATCGCTCGTTCCTCCTGTGGATCTCTGTCCTCCCTCTCTTCTCTCTCTTCCTACAATCCTGTTATTTGTAAAGTCTGCAGCTGTCTGTTTTCTCGTGGTGATTGTCTCGTGCTTGTGTAATCTGCTGCAGTCTCCTTTCTGTATCCACTACCACTGCGATCTTATGCCACTGTCTCTTTACTTGTGTCTCATCAGCTATGCTAAACTGGCCACACACATTACAATCTTGATTGTACAATCTCTTCATAGTTACTATGTCTGCAGTGTGAGTGCTATCTAAACAATCCATGTCATTCTGTCAGAAGCATAGATCCTGCGCTGCATTATTCTAATAATACATTTGGAGGAAATTGTACGGTCAAAGTGTAGCATGCGCGGGCAGCTTTAACCATGCTGTGCCCCTGCCACCTCTGTTAGTAGTGCCATACCTTATCTTTTCTATTAGTGGTTTGTTCCCCCCAAAGCTGCTCATCGCTCCTCTCTTCTCTTAGTTTCACTGCCTCCTCCCTTAAACTGATCATACACTATACAATCTGATTGTACAAATTCCTTTAGATCTCCCGTCGACTATATAATGCAGGGATCCTCAAACTACGGCCCTCCAGCTGTTGCAGAACTACAAGTCCCATGAGGCATTGTACAACTCTGACATTCACAGACATGACTAGGGCATGATGGGAATTGTAGTTCCTGAACAGCTGGAGGGCCGTAGTTTGAGGACCCATGATATAATGCAATGGTCTGCATCATTTGATATAAAATAGATTGTTTAGGAGTGTCCTTATTTTGCATACTTTTTGTAAATTTGAATATATTGTACAGTGTATTGCTATCTTTAGCTGTGCCATCCCATGCCTCCTCTCTTAAGCTTGGTATACAAATACAGCAAGTTGAATGAAAAAAATGGGATGTTGGTGCAAGGATCTCGCCCGCTTGTTATACTCGCTGTGGAACCTAAAGGGTTAATCCTTTGCATTGTGTAAAAAGGCTGTTTGATCCTGTCTGCTCAGATTTTTCCCCTTCTTCCACTGTCCCCAATCTATCTGCTGATAGAACAGAGCCTTAGGAGGCACTCTGCACATGCTCAGTTTGGTGTGTATTGCTAGATAGTTTTAGTTTTGGATGGGTGCATGTGATCATATACTGATTTTACTGTTGTGGGTTTAGTTAGTAACACTTTAACAATAACTATTGAGTGTGAGAGACCACTAGACTGGATATGAATTGAACAGATTGTTTAGAAAGTCTTAGATTTACAACATAGTGCAAGAGTCTACCTAAACAATCTGTTAAATCCATATCCAGTCTAGTAGGCTCTCACACGCTATAGTTATTGTTAAAGTGTTACTAAACCCATGACAGTAAAATCAGTCTGTATATACAGTAAAGCATGTTTATGCTCACTGTGGAACCTAAGGGGTTAATCTTCTGCATTGTGTAAAAAGGCTGTTTGATCCTGTCTGCTCTGATTTTCTCCTTCTCCCACTGTCTCCAATCCATCTGCTGATAGAACAGAGCCCTTGGAGGCACTCTGCACATTCTCAGTTTGCTGTGTATTGCTAGGATAGTGTTTTTTTATTTTTGTTTTGGGAGGGGGACAATCCAGCACAGGGCCAATCAGTACTGTCTAGACAGAGGGTCAGGGGTCATGCAGCCTCATAGGACAATCGGAGGAGAATGAAAACTCCTCCTACAAGCTTTAACCAGACAGAAGTCACAAGACTGCTATATACTGCTGATAAAAAAAGGTATTTAGCAGTTTGTTTACTAAAATAATTGCATTTCCATGTTCTGCGTACAGTGGAAGACCAGATATAGTGAATGCAGGCTCCTGGGTTTAGTATCCCTTTAAATCTACAGCAGATTGTACAATCAGATTGTACTTTGTGTGACCAATGTGCCAGCTGCTGCTTCCTATCTAAGCCATGCTAGCTCCTCCTATAGCAGTGCTGCTACCTGTCATCTGTTTAGCTGCATTTCCTTCCACCCTTTCTAGATCACCACGCACGTCACAATCTGATTGATTCTTTAGATTTACCATCTCTGTCGCCCTCTGTATTATAGAAGCACCTACAGAAGATTTCAGGAACTAAACACACAATATACACGATGGAAGCACAGATGTGATCGATAATGTAGGATTGCAAGTTACGACAGTATCTTAACTATTGATCAACATCTACTTCCTTCAGCATTTGGCATACCATTCAAATGGGTTGTCGACTTTAGATTGATACTTCCTATCGGAAGAGATCGATCGGTAAATAAAGTAATCATTTATTAAAGTGCCATAAGGCTGCTTAGGGAAGCAAATCATGTTATTGGCCATCGCAAGTTTCTGTAAGGCTTCTTTCATAGGCTTGACACCTAAAAATAGGTTGTTGATCTGCGTTTTTACCGCTCCCCGACTGCCTACCTAAAATCTGATGTGGCAGCCAATGGCATCTCGGTCAAACTCCTCCATTGAAGTCAATGATGCTGTAGCTTGTGGCGCATTTTTCACTGCAAAATCCCTCTTCAGCTGGAAACAAAATAACCATTCAGGAGGCAGCAGTTTCGCCTCCTGAATGCAAACAAGATGCCTCTGATGTGCAAAGCACCACGGATCGCCGTTCAGGGAGGCTGCAGGATTAATACTTGGGAATGTTTCTGGTTTATTTTTTATATGAAATTTTGTCTAAAGTATTCCCCTCCCATTTCCATGTTTTGGTGAGCACTCAGTAATATACTATCTGTGTCTGTCGCCTTGAGGAAGGAGGTCTGTGTACCCTGGAAACATTGGTGGTGTTCCTGATCTGGGAACTTCAGTAACCGGTCATCTTAGAAGTTCATTGGTGTTCCTGATATGGGACTTCAGTAACTGGTCATCTTAGAAGTTCATTGGTGTTTCCGATATGGGACTTCAGTAACCGGTCATCTTAGAAGTTCATTGGTGTTCCTGATATGGGACTTCAGTAACTGGTCATCTTAGAAGTTCATTGGTGTTTCCGATATGGGACTTCAGTAACTGGTCATCTTAGAAGTTCATTGGTGTTTCCGATATGGGACTTCAGTAACTGGTCATCTTAGAAGTTCATTGGTGTTTCCGATATGGGACTTCAGTAACCGGTCATCTTAGAAGTTCATTGGTGTTCCTGATATGGGACTTCAGTAACTGGTCATCTTAGAAGTTCATTGGTGTTTCCGATATGGGACTTCAGTAACTGGTCATCTTAGAAGTTCATTGGTGTTTCCGATATGGGACTTCAGTAACCGGTCATCTTAGAAGTTCATTGGTGTTCCTGATATGGGACTTCAGTAACTGGTCATCTTAGAAGTTCATTGGTGTTTCCGATATGGGACTTCAGTAACTGGTCATCTTAGAAGTTCATTGGTGTTTCCGATATGGGACTTCAGTAACCGGTCATCTTAGAAGTTCATTGGTGTTTCCGATATGGGACTTCAGTAACTGGTCATCTTAGAAGTTCATTGGTGTTTCCGATATGGGACTTCAGTAACTGGTCATCTTAGAAGTTCATTGGTGTTTCCGATATGGGACTTCAGTAACCGGTCATCTTAGAAGTTCATTGGTGTTCCTGATAAAGAACTTCAGAAACCGGTCATCTTAGAAGTTCATTGGTGTTCCTGATAAGGAACTTCAGCAACCGGTCATCTTAGAAGTTCATTGGTGTTTCCAATATGGGACTTCAGTAACCGGTCATCTTAGAAGTTCATTGGTGTTCCTGATAAAGAACTTCAGAAACTGGTCATCTTAGAAGTTCATTGGTGTTCCTGATAAAGAACTTCAGAAACCGGTCATCTTAGAAGTTCATTGGTGTTTCCAATATGGGACTTCAGTAACCGGTCATCTTAGAAGTTCATTGGTGTTTCCAATATGGGACTTCAGTAACCGGTCATCTTAGAAGTTCATTGGTGTTTCCGGTAAGGAACTTCAGCAACCGGTCATTTTAGAAGTTCATTGTTGAATACAAAGAAAATTTTAGGATAGGGGAAAAGGTAAGAGGATTTTCCCCTATCCTATAATTTTCTTTGTATTCTCTTTTGTGCTTTATGCGGGGATTGTGAGCTATTTTCAATCGCATCTGGGAAACATTTATATCCATCCCCATTTTCCTGTTTAGAAGTTCATTGGTGTTTCCAATATGGGACTTCAGCAACCGGTCATCTTAGAAGTTCATTGGTGTTTCCAATATGGGACTTTAGTAACCGGTCATCTTAGAAGTTCATTGGTGTTTCCAATATGGGACTTCAGCAACCGGTCATCTTAGAAGTTCATTGGTGTTTCCGATATGGGACTTCAGTAACCGGTCATCTTAGAAGTTCATTGGTGTTTCCGATATGGGACTTCAGTAACCGGTCATCTTAGAAGTTCATTGGTGTTTCCAATATGGGACTTCAGTAACTGGTCATCTTAGAAGTTCAGTTGGAGTACTGGCTTTGTTCTATGGCTGGATTTTCATGTTGTCACTGTTCAGCCCCATAGGCGGGTCATATGAGTGTGGTTTGATGTCATTCTGTTGTGGCGGTGGTAGGGTTAATCTCACAGACGGTGCTGCCCCCCCCCTCCCCTCTGGTATTGGGCCAGCTCTATCATTGGCGGAGGCAGAGAGACGGGTTTGTCACTGACAATGCATGGGCAGACACCCTATCTGTACCGATGCCAGGCTTGGGTCTCCTGCTCCTGAATCATGGATGATGGCCACAGGCCAGGGGAACTCCACCAGAACTGGTATATCTTGTTGGCAGCTGCACTTCTCTCTGCACCACCTGGACATTAGATAGACCTCTGCATACTCCATGCACCTGTGTGTGGGGCAGGGTTCTGTATAAAGCATAGGGCTCAGTGTTGCCAACCGTCCATATTTTTATGGACAGTTCGTAAAAATGGGCACTTTTTTCCCCCTTGTCTGTGGTTGCAGAAATGTGCCAGTAAAAATAGCAGAGATCGGTTTGGCTTGTAACTGCGCATGGAGATTGGAGGCAGGGGGTGATGGTGGCTGCGGTGGCACCTCAGAGGGGGATGAAGGCAGGGGGTGATATAACTAAATAATTTGCCCTTATTATATTGAAAATAACAAAAATGTTTTTTTTACCTTAACCACTTAAGACCCGGACCTTTAGGCAGCTAAAGGACCTGGCCAGTTTTTGCGATTCCGGACTGCGTTGCTTTATCTGACAATTGCGCGGTCGTGCGACATGGCTCCCAAACAAAATTGGCGTCCTTTTTTCCCCACAAATAAAGCTTTATTTTGGTGGTATTTAATCGCCTCTGCGGTTTTTATTTTTTGCGCTATAAACAAAAATAGAGCGACAATTTTGAAAAAAATGCTATATTTTTTGCTATAATAAATATCCCCCCAATAAACTATTCATTTTTTATTTATTTTTATCAGTTTAGGCCGATACGTATTCTTCTACCTATTTTTGGTAAAAAAAAAAAAAGCAATAAGCGTTTATCGATTGGTTTGCGCAAAATGTATAGCGTTTACAAAATAAGGGATGCGTTTTATTGCATTTTTATAATTTTTTTTTTTTTTGCTACTTTTTCATGACTGCGACAATATGGCGGACACATCAGACAATTTTGACACATTTTTGGGACCATTGTCATTTTCACAGCAAAAAATTCTATAAAAATGCATTGTTTACTGTGAAAATGACAATTGCAGTTTGGGAGTTAACCAAAGGGGGGCGCTGAAGGGGTTAAGTGTGACCTCATCTGTGTTTCTAGCTGTAGGTGTGACGCCGTTGATTGTGATACCCTATATAGGGGAACACACGATCAATGACAGCGCCACAGTTTACACACAGCTCTCCCCGTTCTTCAGCTACGGGGACCGATCGCGGGACTCCAGCGACGATCGGGTCCCACAGCCACGGTCACGGAGCTTTGGACCGGGTCACGGGAGCGCGCCCACTACCCACGGCTGGGCACTTAAAGAGGACGTACCTGTACGTGCTTGTGCCCAGCCGTGCCATTCTGCCGACGTGTATGTGAAGGAGGCGGTCCTTAAGTGGTTAATACCTTAGTGCTGCATTTTTTATGCACTGGACTGACTGTACTGCAACGCAGTAAAACGTATCAAAAACACACTGGAACGCACCTAAAATGCACCAAAAACACACATGTCCTTATTTAAGGTTAAGAAAAGAAGAGGGGCGGGAATGCACTGGACTGCATCAAAAATTCACCAAAAACACATTAAAAATGCACCAAAATGCATCAAAAAATTGTGCATGCAGAAAAGCCTCGAACGCATCCAGGCTACATTTCTATGGTGTGAGTTGGCTCTTCAAGCGGAACTACATTGCATCTAAAGCGGAGCTCCAGCCGCGGGAATTTTTTTTTTTAAAGTCAGCAGCTACTAACAGTGTAGCTGCTGACTTTAAATAAGGACACTTACCTGTCCTAGGCGCCCGTGCTGACGGCCCCCCCCCCCCGATGCCGGTCCCACGATCGCTCCGAGTCCAGCGCCGCCATTCACACTATGGGAAACAGGCAGCGAAGCCGTACGGCTTCACTGCCCATTTCCTAGTGCGCCTGCGTGAGTCTCACGCTGGCTTATGAATGGGCGCGCTGCTCTCTGAGAACACACACAGTTCCCAGAAAGCAGCGCGCCCCATTCACAAGCAGAAGAACAAGAAGAAAACACACCGCGGTTCAGGAAGAGGCAGATTACGGACTTCCGCATAGCAACAGCTATTTCGGGTGAGTATTTTTTTTTTTTTTTTTTTTCAGGTTTTTTTTTTTTTTTTTTTTCAAACAACATTGTAAAATGTTGTTATCCTGGGTGGAGCTCCGCTTAAGCACCATTTCATTTATTTTTAATATTCAAAGCACACTCCCCCATCCGTCCATGTCTCCATGCTTTATTTTGTTGAGAAATCACTTTGAAATACGCATCCTAGTATTTCTGGCTGTGGCCATCTTGAGTAAGGGCAGATGATTCATGTGGGATTTACTTCCTGGAATCCATCTGCCCTTGGCTCAGGCAGGAGGGTGTGCTTAGCTGAGAAAGCCCCCTTCTTCCCTCCTGAAGACTCCTGGGATGTATGATATCATTTGGCTAGGCCTGGAAACCAGGAAGTAACTGAAGAAATGTAAAAATAAATAAATAGGGACACCTATTAGCAAAGTATATAGGTATAGGACACGCCCTTATTATATTGAAAATAACAAAAATATGTAAAATAAAAAAATGTAAAATAAAATTGATAAAAAAAATAAAAAAAAAACTACTTGCCCTTTTAAAACCAGTTTGTACTTCCTATGCTTCTCCGGGAGACCTGATATATTGGGGGAAATGTGGAGGTTCATGGATCTCCCACTTGGATATGATTTTGTCCAATCAGAGTTTCCCAGCAAGCCTTATATACCAGCTGAATTAAAGGGATACTCCGATCATTTTACAGTAGTTGTGCAAGTCTCTGATCTCCACACGCCTTCCAAATCTGATTTGTTTGACAACAATAGAAGCTTTATAAAGCTGACTGCGCTGAACTTGGCAGTGTTTTTATTTTTATTTATTTTTAATAACAAACATATTATACTTGCCTCCTCTGTGCAGTCGGTTTTGCCCATATCCACCTCTTCTCTGGTCCCTCTTTTGCTCTCCTGGCCTAGGCTATAAGAAGATTGCCAAGACCCTGAAACTGAGCTGCAGCACGGTGGCCAAGACCATATAGCGGTTTAACAGGACAGTTTTCACTCAGAACAGACCTCGCCGTGGTCGACCAAAGAAGTTGAGTGCATGTGCTCAGCGTCATATCCAGAGGTTGTCTTTGTAAAATAGACGTATGAGTGCTGTCAACATTGTTGCAGAGATTGAAGTGGTGGGGGTCAGCCTGTCAGTGATCAGACCATACGCCACACACTGCATCAAACTGGACTGCATGTCTGTCATCCCAGAGGGAAGCCTCTTCTAAAGATGCCTGCAGTTTTCTGAAGACAAGCAGACTAAGGACATGGATTACTGGAACCATGTTCTTTGGTCTAATGAGACCAAGATACACTTATTTGGTTCAGATGGTGTCAAGCGTGTGTAGCGGCAACCAGATGAGGAGTACAAAGACAAGTGTGTCTTGCCTACAGTCAGGCATGGTGGTGGGAGTGTCATGGTCTGGGGCTGCATGAGTGCTGCCGGCACTGGGGAGCTACAGTTCATTGAGGGAGCCATGAATGCCAACATGTACGGTGACATGGCGAAGCAGAGCATGATCCCCTCCCTTCAGAGACTGGGCCGCAGGGCAGTATTCCAACATAATGACTGCAAGCACACCTCCAAGACGACCACTACCTTACTAAAAAAGCTGAGGGTAAAGGTGATGTACTGGCCAAGCATGTCTCCAGACCTAAACACTATTGAGCATCTGTGGGGCATCCTGGAGGAGCGGAAGAGGACTCCAGTGCCAACCTGTAAAGCTCTGGGGATCTCCATGCCCAAGAGGGTTAAGGCAGTGCTGAAAAAATAATGGCGACCACACAAAATATTGACACTTTGGGCCCAATTTGAAAGTTTTCACTTAGGGGTGTACTCACTTTTGTTGCCAGCAGTTTAGACATTAATGGCTGTGTTGTGTTATTTTGAGGGGACAGCAAATTTACACTGTTATACAAGCTGTACACTCACTACTTTACATTGTAGCAAAGTGTCATTTCTTCAGTGTTGTCACATGAAAAGGTATAATAAATTGTGAGAGGTGTACTCACTTTTGTGAGATACTGTATGTATATATGTGTGTGTGTGTCTGTGTATATATAATATATAAATAAAACCTTGGTTTGAGAGCATTTTGCAAGACAAGCAAAATGTTTTAAAGCGGAGTTCCACCCAAAATTGGAACTTCCACTAATCCCACTCCTCACCCCCTTACATGCCACATTTGGCATGTAATTTTTTTTTGGGGGGGGGGTGTGGGGGCTTCAGGAGGAGTGGGACTTCCTGTCCCACTTCCTCCTTCCGCCGAGGAGCTGGTTAGGCAATTAGCTTAATCGCCTATCTTAAGCCCCTCCCTGTAGGCGACCGCCTAGGACACTGATAGGTCCTAGACGATCACCTGTCCAATCAGTGGCGGTCTGCGCCGCTCGCGCATGCGCAGTGCCACTCGCGCATGCGCAGTGGGTGCCCGGCCGTGAAGCCAAAGGCTGTCACGGCTGGGTGCCCACAGTTGGAATGAAGACGCCGGCCGGGGAGGGGGGGGAGGAGCGGAGCCCCGGCCGGCGCGTCACTGGAACGTGGAGAAGGTAAGTGAGTGTTTATTAAAATCCAGCAGCTACACTTTTTGTAGCTGCTGAATTTTTAATAAACACAACATTTGGCTGGAACACCCCTTTGATAAATTTTGCCTTCATATGCAAGTGATGTCTTGATATGAGTAGCGTCATGTCACAAATGAGTAGAAAAATTTCACAAATGAGTATAAAAGAGAAGAGAGGAGCCTTTAAGTGTAGCAACGTGGTTACATTTAATGAAGGTACAACATTTAGCAACATATTGCTACACTTTTAGTGCCAGCCATTTGTACGTGCCACCTATCGGTGCCATCCTTCAGTGGCAGCTATCAGTGCGTGCCACCTATCAGTGCTCATAAGTGCTGCATAATCAGTGCCACCGATCAGTGCTCATTAGTGCTGCACAATCAGTGCCCATCCATCAGTGCCACTGCCAGCCATCAGTCAGTGCCACCTTGTAGTGCCGATCAGCCAGTGCCATCTATCAGTGCATCACATGACATTAAAATCAGTATCGGTATTGGCGAGTACTTGGAAAAAAAGTATCAGTACTTGTACTGGGTCTTAAAACAGTGGTATCGGGACAACACTTTATATATATATACACACATTTTATGTGCCACACATGCTCATTACATATTCAGGCTCTGTGTTGTGCAGTGACACCCTCTGTGGGCTATATTTGGCTTGTGAGTTATATCAGTGGTCAGGAAGGGCTAAACTACATAGGATTTGAATTCTGAGATTTTAAACTCTCGCTACTGTGAGATTTACCCTTCTTCTGCCTCATTAGGGTGGGTGGGGCTACAGAGGAAATTTTCAGAAGGAAGCTCAATCATGTTACTGAAATTATTGGTGATTAATCGCCAGGGCTGGTGCTACCACTAGGCAGCCGCCTAGGGCGCACTGCTGCCTAGGGGCGCCAAGCCACTGGTGTTCTTTTACTCTCTTAACTGCATCAAGCAACTACGTCTCAACGTCAGCAGGCAGAGGCTGCTCCGTTCGCACATAGTGTCAGAGGCGCAGAAGCAGCGGAGGAGTGTCCTGACTCCTGATTGAATGGAAGCAAGCAAGCATGCATTGATGGGAGCTGGTGAGGCTGTATTGATGGGAGCTGGTGAGGTTGTATTGATGTGAGCTGGTGAGGTTGTATTGATGGGAGCTGGTGAGGTTGTATTGATGGGAGCTGGTGAGGTTGTATTGATGGGAGCTGGTGAGGCTGCATTGATGGGAGCTGGTGAGGCTGCATTGATGGGCACTGGTGAGGCTGCATTGATGGGCACTGGTGAGGCTGCATTTGATTGGGGCTGGTGAGGTTGCATTTGACAGGCGCTGATGAGGCTGCATTTGACGGGCACTGGTGAGGCTGCATTTGACGGGCCCTGGTGAGGCTGCATTTGACGGGCCCTGGTGAGGCTGCATTTGACGGGCCCTGGTGAGGCTGCATTTGATGGACACTTCATTAAAAAGGTGGTGTATACGTGAGCAGGACAAAGGGGGTGGAGTCAGAGGTGGAGCCAAGGGGGGCAGCAAAATGAGGTTTCGCCTAGGGTGTCAAAAATCCTTGCACTAGCCCTGTTAATCGCTGGGGGCAGCAAGTGATCGCTAAACTGATAGAACAAATGGTTCTTGTGGCGTAAGCTACACAACTATCATGCAGTAATCATGTAGCAATCATGTGCACATGACCGGAGCCTTATGTGATACTCATTGTATTATATTTATTGCTATGTTATATGTTCTATTATCTCCTTATGTGATAATGCATTATTATTGCTGCTAAATGTTTTTGTGTAGCTTTCACCATTTGTCCCATCTGCATAGCGATCAACTGCCACTCCTAGGGATTAATCACTAGCAGTTTAAGTAGCACAACTGAACTACTAAGTCTCTATTGTACAGAAATACTTTATTAAAATTCCGGAACAGCAAGCGTGTAATGTAATGTAATAGTCCGGTCTGTAAATGTGTGAATATTTCCAATACTGGCTCCAGTCTGAGCACAGGCTGCAGTTCTCTAATTATAGGGGTTGCCAATCACATTTGGTGATATAGAGATGGCCACTAGAGGGAGCATTTACAAAATAGACAGCCGCCAACTAATACCCATGAAAACTACTTTAAAGTAAATTGTTTATTGCTTAAAATGTGCAAAAAAAAAACAAAAAACGGTTTCCGTTTTTAAAGGCTGTTTTGATGTGGGGTACTACAAACAGTCCTTCTTTTTTTTTTTTCAAGCGATTTCAAAAATGAGGCCAGGCCGCAATGACGGCACTTCCATCGCTGCATTTTACATTTTTGTGTGATATGGTTGGCTGGCACAACACGGCTCTTATCCCCAAGAGACGATGCATATATATTAAGCCAGACAGTGTGAGCCAGTTTTTGCATGCATATATGAAGCATGCAGACATAAGTAGGTCATGATGGAGATGATATAGATACACTGTACGCTTACGGCGCTAGTTCATTTAGGATGTCTCTACGCTTTTGTAGGTGAAATATTTCTAGGGTTGTTTTTGTCTTTTAGTAAAAAAAAAAATTTTTTTTTTTATTTAACCTGATTGAGTTGTAGCCCTACCACTTAAAGTGGATGTAAACCCCAATGTCACAATGTAGAGTATAAGATTTCCTATCATCTGTGCCCAGTCTTGCCACACAGAGATAATCCAGCTCTGATCAATCCTGTTTTAATGTTCAGTGCAAATTAACAGAATTCCAGATAAAAACCTGCCAAATTATAAAGTCCGTTTCTCTGTTATTGCTTTCAGTAACAGGTTATTTACAAATCTAACTTGGACATGTTTATCATAACAAGAGGTGATCCAAAGTTCATTGTATATTACCAGGATGCGTTATGTGGGAGAGGGGTGGATTTCTCACTTTTTATACCTCATGTTATGATAAACATAACATATGATAAACATGTCCAAGCTAGATATGTAAATAACCTCTCACTCAAAGCAAGAAGAGAGAAAACTGACTTTTTATTTAGGCAGGTTTTTATCTGGAAGGCTGTTCATTTTCACTGAACATTAAAAGAGGATTTCTCAGATCTGGATTAAAGGGTCACTAAAGGAAAAAAAAAAAAATTGCTGAAATGACTGTTTACAGGGTATAGAGACATAAAAGTTAACTGATTCCTTTTCAAAATAGATAAAAAACAATCATATAATGTGCCTGCAGGTTAGTTTCACTTTTAACCCCTTCCATACAGGGCATTTTCACCCCCTTCCTGCCCAGACCAATTTTAGTTTTCAGCGCTGTTGCATTTTGAATGACAATTGCGCGGTCATGCAACACTGTACCCGAATTAAATCGTTATGTTTTTTCCCCCACACAAATAGAGCTTTATTTTAGTGGTATTTGATCATCTCTGCGGTTTTTATTTTTTGCGCTATAAACAAAAGAAGAGCCACAATTTAAAAAAAAACAATATTTTTTCCTTTTTATTCAATACATATCACAATTATTATTTTTTTTTTTTTACTTTTTTTTCCCTCAGTTTAGACCGATACATATTCTTCTACGTATTTTTGGTAAAAAAAACGCAATAATCGTATATTGATTGGTTTGCGCAAAAGTTATAGCGTCTACAAAATAGGTGATAGATTTATGGCATTTTTTTTTATTTTTTACTAGTAATGGCGGCGATCTGCGTTTTTTTTTTTTTGTGACCGTGACATTGCGGCGGACATATCGGACACTTTTGACACATTTTTGGGACCATTCACATTTACACAGCGATTAGTGCTATAAAACTGCACTGATTACTGTGTAAATGTGACTGGCAGGGAAGGGGTTAACACTAGGGGGCGCTGAAGGGGTTAAAATGTTGCCTAAAGTATGTTCTAACTGTAGGGGGACTCACAGGGGGAGGAGACTGATGTGTGTTCCTCTGTACTGGGAACACACATCAGTCTCCTCACCGCTGACAGGAGGTGGATCTGTGTGTTTACACACACAGATCCACACTCCTGCCGTAATCAGCGGGTGCCCGGCGGCAATCGCGGCCGTCGGGCACGCGCGCGGGAACGCGGTGAAGAAAAGACGTTGTGCAACGTCCAGTCTCATCGGCGAGGGGTTGACACAGACGTCAATCCCCTATGGCGTGGTAGGGAAGTGGTTAAACTGGCTTCATGTTTCTGTGAAGTAGAAAGAGACACACAGAACAAAAACAAACAAATCCAGGGCAGTGTTTTTAAAATGAATCTGATTGATTCTGGGAAGTTTAGACACACAGTAATGACAGCTCAGACCACCGTGAGAAAGCTCCCAACACTGTGGTTATAAGGAAACAGACAAGCAGGAAGTGTGGAGAACAGAGCAGGATTACAGCAACTTCAAAGCAAAAATGAACAATGAGGACATGAAAACAGCACTGCAGTAAGGTAAAGGAAGCTATTTAGCTAAAAAAAAAAAATCCTTTAGTGATCCTTTAACTCTGTGTGGCAAGACTGGGCACAGATGATAGGAAATCTTATACTCTACATTGTGACATCAAAAAAATTATAATTTTTTTTGGGGGTTTACATCCACTTTAATAAAGCGTTACTTGACAGTATTATGGAGTTAACGAGGACCTATCCTTAAAATTTACACTTCTCATTAAAGTGAATGTGAGCCCTAATTTTAAAATGTAAATATGGGACATCTTGCAGTCTTGTATAAAGTTCAGCGATTTGTTATCTTACCTGGAGATCCTGCCAATCACAGCATTTCTTTTTGCAGATTGACAGCAACCATTGCCTTGCATAGGCAGCGGCATTGTCCACCTACCACCTGCTTTGCTTTAGTGGAAGCCATGTTGATGCACTTGTAGTATATGCCAGTTGTCAAAACACACCAGCCAGCATATATGCCCAACCGTGTGCACTGTAGGCGCCCACCTACATCTATTCCGCACATCCACAAATCGGAGGGAGGCTGTGAGACATGCACAATCTACACAATTACTTTAATCAATATGGGTCAGCATTGCAAAATTCTAATATTTAAATAGAAATGTACGGTACCTCTTTTCTAATGTAATTAAAAGGCTGTTCTACAGTTCCAAGCCTAGGTATCTACATACGTAATAACAAAAAGCCTTGTCCTTTGCCCATAGTGAAGTGTTCTGGATAAGAGATAACCTCAGAATGAGCATGACGAATGAGTGATAACCTCAGAATGAGCAGGTTGCATATTTTTTTTTTCTCCAGAGATAGGCTGGGCGTAGATGTGCGGCAAGATTTGCGTCGCAGCTGTGGCATTTGAACACCGCCATTTGCTGCCTATGCAGCTTAAAGGGGTTGTAAAGGATGTTTTTTTTTTTTTTTCATAATAAGCATCCTTTACCTGCAGACATTCCTCTTTTCACTTCCTCATTGTTCGTTTTTGCTCAGAAGTTGCTCTATTTCTTCTCTGTTCACTTCCTGCTTGTCTGATTGTTACTCACCACCGTGAAGGGAGGCTTTACTGCGGTGGTCAGCAATGTGCTCGCCCCCTCCTGGGAACTACATCTGTGCGGCAGGACGCTCTCTACGTGTTAAAGACTTCAAGGAGGTGTGAAATACTGGGCGTGCCGCAATGCATACTGGGAGATGTAGTTCTTACATGAACGAGCACCGAAAACCAGGAAGTGAATGAGAGAACAGAAACTAGAACGCGGGAGGTGATATAGATGAAGGAATTTAATAGGTATTTACTTGTTTTTTAACAGAATCGTTACACTATCCTGTCTGTCTACCTTGCAGACATTAAAGGGTCACTAAAGGAAAAAAATGTTTTTGCTGAAATGACTGTTTACAGGGTATAGAGACATAAAAGTTAACTGATTCCTTTTCAAAATGATTAAAAATAGATAAAAAATCAATCATATAATGTGCCTGCAGGTTAGTTTCACTTTTGAACTGGCTTCATGTTTCTGCAAAGTAGAAATAGACACACAGAACAAAAACAAACAAATCCAGGGCAGTGTTTTGTTTTTAAAATGAATCTGATTGGTTCTGGGAAGTTTTAGACACACAGTAATGACAGCTTAAACCATCGTGAGAAAGCTCCCAGTATGGTGGTGATAAGGAAACTGACAAGCAGGAAGTGTGGAGATCAGAGCAGGATTACAGCAACTTTAAAGCAAAAACGAACAATAAGGACATGAAACCAGTACTGCAGTAAGGTAAAAGAAGCTATTTAGCTAAAAAAAAAAAAAAAATCCTTTAGTGATCCTTTAATTTTAGGCAAAAAAATGTTTTCCTTTACAACTCCTTTTAAAGAGGAACTGCAGTCTGCTCACATAATTTGTAATTAAAACCACTTTACCATTCTGAAGCTTCCCTCCAACCACATTGCATATTATTTTATAAATATTGTGATTCTGGACGTGCCAAATATGCTGCAGAAATCTCCCTCCACTGAATCTGGCTGCAGCCATTATAACTGTGGGCAGCTGAAGCTGCTGCCTGCTCACTTCCTGGATTTGCTAAGACACACCTGCAGCTCTCATTGGCCCTCTTATGACTCACCCCTTCTCCTTTCCTGGCAAACTCTCACGACAGAGAGAGAGAGAGCTGTGTATGATGTCATAAGTCTAGGCTAATGACCAGACAAGACACAGGAAGATATTTACTGGCAGAAAAAACTATCCAAAGTTAAAGCAACAAGTGCAGAAGATTTAATGGATGGAAAGTTGAAAACATTACTGCAGGTCTGCATTAAGGGGAGGCAGTTGGGGGATTGGTAAAAACATGTCTCATGCACAAACCGCCACTTTCAGCCTAGCTTGCCCTACCCTTATAGTGTTTTTTTCTTTCCATTTAGCCTGCAGGCTGAACTATAACAAAATAAGGAGATTCCCCATCTATGCTATACAGCTGCAGTGTCTATAGTGTGTCAAAATACCCCAACAGCAGCTGCATCTGATTGGATGCAGCCACTTTTCATCTAACAATTTTCCGCCTGCCTTTCTAATTGAGGGATGTTGAGCAGGAGGTTGCAGATGGCCCACCCAATAAGTGAAGTTCAGCTGTAAGTCATACCGTGTACGGCCAGCTTTACTCCCCTTCCCTCCATAAACTGTGATCAGTACGGTGACCAGGATAACCAGACAGGTATGGCGGAATGTGCAATCCATATTATTACCGTCATACAAGCCCTTCACCATCTCCTGAGCACATTTAGGCCACACAACCCCTTTAAGAAGAAATCTATACTGGGAGTCTTCTGTCCTCTGATTAGGATGTAGAATGGCTGGTGTAGCCTGGTTTGGTCAGACGCACCTGGCAGATGGAATTCTGGGAAATGTTTCCATGGATTGGAGATTCGGGGCTATTATCCGCAGGCAGTAATCACTCAGCTGGGTTAGCCGGAACCCGTAATCTGCAGATTATTACGCAACAGACTGCATTATTGTTTGCAGCAGAAATCCTACTCCTACTAACAGGGACATCTCCTTCTGTTGGTTTAAAGGGGACTCCGCACATAAGTGACCATAGAACCCCATTATACTGACATGCATCTCCTTCTGTATAAGACACTGATGATTTTCACAGCAATCAGCATCTATCGCCATCATCAGCAGAATTTCTGCTCCTGCTCATTCACACTCCTTGTCTGAATGCTATAAGTGAACAGGGAGGGGGGGGGGGGGTAAATCTCTCCCATAGTGCAATGGGGCATTCTGTGCTTGACTCCTGCATGGAAATCAGAGGAGTGTTAATGGAGTGTATAAGGCCCCTTTCACATTGAGGCGTTTTTCATGCGGTACAGCGCTAAAAATAGCGCTGCTATACCGCATGAAAAATCATGCCCTGTAGTGTTCAATGTGAAAGCCGAAGGCTTTCACACTGAAGCGGTGCGCTAGCAGGAGCGCTCCAAAAGTCCTGCTAGCCACATCTTTACCGCGGTATAGGAGCGGTGTGTAAATACGACGGTATAGTGGCGCTACAAATAGCGCGGCTATACCGTCACTGTGGCTCCACGCCTCAATGTGAAAGAGGTCTAAGTGCAATGGCCTGAAATGGCTTTTCTTTATTTATTTGTTAGTGTTACTAAACCCAGGACCCTGCATTCACTTTTTTTTTTAAGCATGTGATTAGAGCCTAATTGGCTTAAAATGAGGGTGGGTCTCGGGGCGCAGAGCATTGTGCCCTGAGCCCACCCAGTTATGTGACAATAGCAAATTAATATTCGCTATTGTCTTCCTGATTCTCCACCCAGCCAATTATGAAGCAGTTCCCGTGACCCGATTGACCAGGGAGTCCTGGCCAATCATGTCTTAGGACACACTTCCTGTTTGCCAAGGGGGGAGAATCAACCACCGGCTCTTCATTTCCCCTGCCTCCAAAGGCAATGCCCTGATCACCGCAGTCTTATGACTTCTATCAGTGTCTGGTTAAAGCTTGTAGGAGTTGTTTTCATTCACCTCTGAATGTCCTATGAGGCTGCAAGGTCCCTGACTTTCTGGACAGTGCTGGTCAGATGCACCCTCTTCCCTCCAACCCCCCTTTTTAAATCAACAACATTTTTTTTTTTCTTGAATAGAAGGCATTAATGGTACAATTGAGTAGGCATACAGTACATAGAATACGGGAAATCGGTGCAGGCAACTGTCTAACATAGTAGTGATCTACCGTATTTATCGGGGTATAGCGCGCTCCCGCGTATAGCGCGCACCCCTAAAGTTGCCCCCATTCCTGTGGAAAAAAAGTTTTTTGTACTTACAGTTTTGCCGTCTTGCGCGGCGTCCATCGGCGGCTTCGGGTGTCCTCCTCGTCGGGTCCGGCGTCCGTCTGCGGCTTCGGGTGTCCTCTTCGTCCTTTCTGCGGCGTTCTCCTCGCTTTCCCGCGCCGATTTCGAATACTGCGCCGGCATATACCGAGCGCAGTACACTCGGGTATAGTCGGGCAGACTCGGCTCCGCTCGCGCTGACGTCCTGGACGTACAGGACGTGAGCGCGAAAGGAGCTGAGCCTGCCCGACTATACGCGAGTGTACTGCGCTCGGTATATGCAGGCGCAGTACACTTGTGAATAGTCGGGCAGGCTCGGCTCCTTTTGCGCTCACGTCCTTTATGTCCAGGACGTCAGCACGAGAGGAGCCGAGTCTGCCCGACTATACCTGAGTGTACTGCGCTCGGTATATGCCGGCGCAGTATTCAAAATAGACGCGGGAAAGCGGCTATCGGCGTATACCGCGCACCCACGATTTTGCCCTGATTTTCAGGGCAAAAAAGTGCGTGGTATACGCCGATAAATACGGTATCTAGAACCAGCTGCGGGGGTGCTACCTCTGGGGCAAATTGTGATTTCCTATTTCTGAAAGCCAAAGTTGGGCAATGGCATATCTCCCAACATTTTAAGATGGGAATGAGGGACACCTACTTGCAAATGTATGTAGGCATGGGACACGCCCTCTGCCACACCCCCTTAAAGGAGAATTAACCACAAAAAAAGGTTAATTAAATCCACAAGGACTTTTTTTTTACCACTATTATTCCTTTTTATATTTGGCTTTTACAATTTACAAATGCAGCAATTTGGAAGAAAGGTTTAGCAATGAGAAACACTTTTTGATAGGTAAAAAGTGTATTTTATATACAACTATATAGATCAGACCAAAATGAGGGGCAAAGAGGGACATTGCTCCAAATCAGGGACAGTCCCTCCAAATCGGGGACATTTGGGAGCTATGCAATCAGTTTCCTAGCTAGGTATAAAACAGACACGTCGGCGGGTCCACCTCCAGTTAAACTTGGCATATTTTGTTAATTTTGGTGACATTTCTGTTCCAATATCTCACCAGCTTGGCATACATCCAAAGCATGTGGATGAGGTCCCCCTGGATGAGTGTCTTGTCTACCCCATTTATGTAGCTGTACAGGTGTACAATACACTCAGTGCAATATAAAGAGATGTGAAAGTCTCTGAGCTGCGGATACCGACACCAGTGGCCCCACCCCAAGGCATTTGCGTGTCACTGCAGTTCTTATTTAAAAAAAAAATATATATATATATATATATATATATATATTTTTTTTTTTTCTGCTATAAGACACACTAAATAAAAAAAATTCAGTTTAGGCCAATACGTATTCTGCTACATATGTTTGGTAAAAAAATCCCAATAAGCATTTGATTGGTTTGCACAAACTATGGGATTTTTTTCTTATTGGTCATGGTGGTGAGCTGCGACTTACAGCATGACTGCGATATTGCGGCAGGCAGACAGTACACCAACTGACACTTTTGACACTAGTACAGTGATCAGTGTTAAAAATATGCACTGTCACTGTACAAATGAACAGACCGCCTGTATTAACGTCTCAGGTCTGGATAGAGGAGCAACAGACACCCTTGGACAGCAGTATTGTCACGCAGGATGAAGGGAAGTGTTAGACACATTAAAGCCAAACTCCAGCTCCAACCCATTACAGCAATTTTCTCATTTTGGGTGGAAAAAAAACTGATCCTTTTAGTCACCCCTGCCAGTGTTGAATGTTTTGTCTCATCCATGACAACTCGTGCAATCTGGCAAGGAGTGTGTGCTCCCTTTTTATTTATTTTTTATTGTTTATTTACAGTGGATATAAAAAGTCTACACACCCTGTAAAATGTCAGATTTTTGTGATGTAAAGAATGAGACAAAGATAAATCCTTTCAGAACTCCACCTATAAATAATGTGACCAATAAACTGTACAACTCAGCTGAACAACAACTGAAATCTTTAACGGGGAGGGAAGTAAAATTAAAAAAGGAAAATAATATGTTTGCTTAAAGCGGATCTCCACCCTAAAGTGAAGATCCGCTGATCGGAACCCTCCCCCCCTCCGGTGTCACATTTGACACCTTTCAGGGGGGAGGGGGGTGCAGATACCTGTCTAAAGACAGGTATCCGCACCCACTTCCGGCCCGCAGTCTCGGGCAAAAGACGGGCTTTTCCCGTTGCGTGCTGGGAACTCTCAGCTCCCAGCACACAGCGGGAGCCAATCGCGGGCGCAGCGCGACTCGCGCATGCGCCGTAGGGAACCGGGCAGTGAAGCCGGAGCGCTTCACTTCCTGGTTCCCTCGCCGTGGATGGAGGGGGGAGCAGCAGGGTGACGAGCGATCGCTCATCCTCTGCTGCGGACGCCGCTGGACTCCAGGACAGGTAAGTGTCCTAATATTAAAAGTCAGCAGCTGCAGTATTTGTTGCTGCTGGCTTTTAATATTTGCTTTTTGGTGAACCATCCGCTTTAAGTGTGCACACCCTTTAAATGAATACTTTGTTGAAGCACCTTTTGATTTTATTACAGTACTCCGTCGTTTTGGGTGTGAGTCTATCAGCATGGCACATCTTGACTTGGCAATATTTGCCCGCTCTTCTTTGCAAAAACACTCCAAATCTGTCAGATTGTGAGGGCATCACCTGTGCACAGCCCTCTTCAGATCACCGCACAGATTTTCAATTGGATTCAGGTCGGGGATCTGACTGGGCCATTCCAAAACTTTAATCCTCTTCTGGTGAAGCTGTTTCTTTGTTGATTTGGATGAATGCTTTGGGTCGTCGTCCTGCTGTAAGCTGAAGTTCCTCTTCATTTTCAGGTTTTCTAGCAGAAGCCTGAAGATTTTGTGCCAATATTGACCGGTTGGTTCAGCTGGTGATCAGTACCATGGGTGCCGCTGTGGTCAGTAATGAGGGTGATCCGGCGGGTTCTGCTGGTGGTCAGTGCCGTGCCACTCCACACAAGAGTTGGGGGGGGGGGTTGGTGCATGTTTGCGGCCCCCCAAAAAGTAGAACTCACCAGCCGCCACTGCTGGTGAGTTGCACCCAACTACAGGCATCTATCAAAAAATCCAGAGGCCAGGGGCATCTTGTGCTTTTGAAGAGCAGCAGACTTGCTGGCTGGATCATCAGATGCAAATAGAAAAAATAACCTAAAAAAGTAAACTAATACAGCCATCAACATCTAAGAATAAGTAAGCTGCAATATAATAAATGTTTGTTCTTCTTTAAGTCACCAACCCAAAACAAATATGTAAATTAGGATTTCAGGCTTTGCATGCTGCATATTAGTTGTGGTTCAGTAACTGAGATTATTAAAGCCATGATTAGCATGAAGACAAGGTATCCAGCATTGTCTGCAAGGCAGCCAATGCATTTCTCTCACTAGAACAGGGGCCAACCTTTTGAATAGTGAGGGCCACTTTAAATGATTTGGTAACTTGTTGAGGGCCACAATGAACTATGGGGTCTTACCACCCCCCCAAACCACAAATGTAATCAAGCCCTTACTGTCCTGAGCCCCCTTTTCCCGCACCACAGGTGAAGTGTACCTGCGGGTTAGCTGCTCTTTGCCATAGACTTCTATTTCACCTTGTGGGTGTGATGCACTTTCAGAGAGCGCACCAAACCCACAGGATATAATAGAAGTCTATGGCTCAGAGCAGGAAAGCCGCATGTGCACTGTGCTGCACCTGTGGATCAAAAACCATTTTTTCAATAAGCGCTAATATGTCCATTGCAAAAGTGCAGTGTATGTGTTAATACACTGACCTTATGCTCTTCCAGCTTTTGTTGATCTTACTCTCCTCCAGGTTGCTAGAAAGGTCCCAGAGGAAATGTACTTGGTATCCCTCCGACATGGAGGGATATATCTGCTGCTACAGAGGAAACATCTTCCACCATTGCCAGCACTGTCTCCATGCACTCTGATGCTCAGGGTTGGCAACTCATTGATTGCGTTCTGGGTTTGCCAACCCGCCATCCCAGAGCATGAGGTCGCAGGCCATGGGTTGAGCACCTGTGCAGTAGAGTTCAGGGTTTCTAGCAAAAGCCTGAAGATTTTGTGCCAATTTTGACTGGTATGTATTTGACTGTTTATAATTCCCTCTACCATGACTGAGACCCCTGTTCCAGCTGAAGAAAAACAGCCCCATAGCATGTTGCTGCCACCACCGTGCTTCACGGTGGGTATGGTGTTCTTTGGTGATAGGCACAAAAACACCAATGCACATCTTTTGGAATTATGGCCAAACAAGTCAACCTTGATTTCATCAGACCATAACACATTTTCCCACATGCTTTTGCAAAATTTGGCTGGGCTTGAATGTTTTTCTCCATAAGAAAAGGCTTCAGTCTTGCCACTACTCCATGGCCCAGGCATATGAAGAATACGGGAGATTGTTGTCATATGTACCACACAGCCGGATATTCCTACAGCTCCTTTAATGTTGCTGTAGGCATCTTGGCAGCCTCCCTGACCAGTTTTCTTCTCATCTTTTCTTCAATTTTGGAGGAACATCCAGTTCTTGGTAACGTATTTTCTCCACTTGATAATGACTCCACTGTGTTACATGGTAGATCTAATGCCTTGGAAATTCTTTTGTAGCCTTCCCCTGACTGATACCTTTTAACAATGAGATACCTCTGATGCTTTGGAAGCTCTTTGCAGACCATGGCTTTTGCTGTAGGAAGCGACTAAGAAAATGTCAAGCAAGACCTACTAGAACAGCAGAACTTTATTTGGGGTTAATCAGAGGCACTTTAAATGACGGCAGGTGTGTACTGACTCCTATTTAACATGAGTTTGAATGGGGTTGCTTAATTCTGAATACAGATACAGCTCCAGTTATAGGAGGGTGTGCACACTTATGCAAACACATTATTGTTTTTTACCCCCCCCACGTTCCAGAAGATTTCAGTTGGTTTCTCAATTGAGTTGTACAGTTTATAAGTCACGTTAACCACTTCTGGACCGCCCACAGCATATATACTGTGGCAGGGCAGCCCGGGGGAGGCTATTGGATTGGACACAGCGGGAGCCAATCAGCGGGTCCGGTAGCCACAATGGATGCCATGACACACCGATCGTTCAGTGGGGAGATAGCGCAGACAACTGATCTGGACAAGCTGAAACCTGGATCTCTCTTTTCCTCCAGTGTATCCGTCCCCCACACAGTTAGTAAGCTGGAGTTAATCCCTTCCCTGCCAGTGTCCTTTATACAGTGTTAGTGCATTTTTTTGGCCCCCCAAAAGGAGAACCCACCAGCTGCCACTGCTGGTGAGTTGCACCCAACTACAGGCATCTATCGAAAAATCCAGAGGCCAGGGGGAGCTTGTGCTTTTGAAGAGCAACAGACTTGCTGGCTGAATCATCAGATGCAAATAGAAAAAATAACCTAAAAAAGTAAACTACTACAGCCATCACATCTAAGAATGGGTAAGCTGCAATATAATAAATGTTTGTTCTTCTTTAACCACTTCCTTACTGGGCATGTAAACCCCCTTCCTGACCAGGTGAAATTTCAGCTTGCGGCACTGCGTCGCTTTAACTGACAATTGCGCGGTCGTGCGATATGGCTCCCTAACAAAATTGGCGTCCTTTTTTCCCCACAAATAGAGCTTTCTTTTGGTGGTATTTGGTCACCTCTGCGGTTTTTATTTTTTGCGCTATAAACAAAAAACCACGACAATTTTGAAAAAAAATACAATATTTTTTACTTGTTGCTATAAAAAAATAGCCCAATTTAAAAAAAAAAATTCAGTTTAGGGCGATACGTATTCTTCTACATATTTTTGGTAAAAAAAAAAATCGCAATAAGCGACTGGTTTGCGCAAAAGTTATAGCGCCTACAAAAAAAGGGACAGAATTATTATTTTTTATTATTTATTTTTTTACTAGTAATGGCGGCGATCTGCGATTTTTATTGCGACTGCGACATCATGGCGGACACATCGGACACTTTTGACACATTTTTGGCACCATTCACATTTATACTGCAATCAGTGCTATAAATATGCACTAATTGCTGTATAAATGTGACTGGCAGGGAAGGGGTTAACACTAGGGGGTGAGGAAGGGGTTAATGTGTATCCTGTATAGTGTTATAACTGTGGGGGGAGGGGGGGTGACTGGGGGGGTGACCGATCTGTGTCCCTATGTACAAGGAACACAGATCGGTCTGCTCTCTCTATGACAGGACGCTGTCATTGTGAGAGCCGGCAATGAGAAATGATCTCATATGTTTACATATGAGATCATCTCTCATTGGCCCATCAGATCGCATCGCAAACGGCCACTCTGATTGGCCGTCCGCGGCGATCTGTGATTGGCTGGCTGTGTCCAAGGGACACGGCCAGTACACAAGTTCCCCGCTGCGCGCTCTGGAGCGTGCGCTGGGAACACAGAAAGAGGCTGCCGTGAAAACACGGCAGCCCAGAGAATTAGAGCCACCCTGCGGCCGCATATAGTCGTACGGCCGTAGGGAAGTGGTTAAGTCACCAACAAAAAACAAATATGTAAATTGGGATTTCAGGCTTTGCATGCTGCATATTAGTTTTGGTTCAGTAACTGAGATTACTAAAGCCAGATGATTAGCATGAAGAAAAGGCATCCAGCATTGTCTGCAAGTCAGCCAATGAATTTCTCTCACTGGAACAAGGGCCAATTTTTAAAGAGTGAGTATCATGTCTGCAGTCTCTGACCACTTCCTTACAGAGCACTTATACACCTTCCCGCCCAGACCAATTTTTAGCTTTCAGTGCTGTTGCACTTTGAATGACAATTGTGAGGTCATGCTACACTGTACCCAAACAAAATTGTTATCATTTTGTTCCCACAAATAGAGCTTTCTTTTGGTGGTATTTGATCACCTCTGGGATTTTTATTTTCTGCAAAAAAAAAATGACAGAAAATTTTGAAACATTTTTTTTTGTTTCTGTTATAAAACATTGTAAATAAGTACGTTTTCTCCTTCACTGATGGGCACTGATGGTACTGCACTGATAAGGTGGCACTGATGGGCACCGATGTGGCATTGATAGGCACTGATGATGGGCACTAATATGCGGCACTGATAGGCGGCATGGATGGACACGGATAGGCAACACAGTTGGGCACAGATAGGCGGCACTGATGGGCACTTATATGTGGCACTAATGTTTGTTGTACTAACGGATCCCAATCAGTGATGCCCATTGTTGGCACTAATTGGCATCAATTGCGGGCACTGATTGGCATTCATTATTTCTGTCATTGTCATCCCTGGTGGTTTAGGGTGGCATACCTGTGTTTTGCACTGTCAGTGTCATCCCTGGTGGTCTAGTGGCATCCCTGGTGGTCAAGTGTGGGCATCCTCGGGGGGGGGGCGGGGCTGTGCTGATCGATAATCGACTCTTTACCTAGATCGGTGTTGCGGGGTGTCAGACTGACACCCTGCAACACCGATCGCCGCAATGCGTGCCCCCGGGGGGCGCACAGCGGCTCAATATCCTGAGGACGTGATATGACGTCCAGTCCGGATATTGAAACCACTCTGCCGACGTCAATCTGCAATTGGCGGGCAGCAAGTGGTTAAGAAATCATGGGAGGGTCCCAGAGTAATGAAGACTCCTTAGGGGAACATCTTTGTGTTTGAGTTGTTGCCAGAGAAACATTTTGTAAAGGGTTCGGAGTTGGTAAGATGACCACGCCTAGGTGGGGGCACCAGAAATATTTCGGCACCCAGGCGTCTGTGACCCTAGGAACGGTCCTGGTCCGGGCGCTAGGATTAGGAATGTTAAGTGACCCTGTCAGGGTAAAATGAAGACAGTATATTGGCTGTATAGGTTTAGGTACAACAAAGGTTCACTCAAACTTATCATTTCAGTGCAGTTTTGGTTTTCTTGGAGAAACTGCCCTTAACATGTAATGAAAGGGGAGCTGCAAATGATACATTGCTATAATATTCAACCTAAACCAGTGTATAGCTACGTTATTAATGGTCTTCTTGCTGTGTTTGTCTTGGAGGCCTCCTGAGACTTTCCACTTGTTTTCACAGCAGCTGCGGCGTCCCTCTTCTCCCTCAGGCGTCTACTTAATGGAAACGGCCCATGTTTGCTAAACACCTGTTACTTAGTAGCCATAGGCGTGTTCTAAGTCATATGGTATACTGCATACCTAACTGTTATAAGCATATTACAGTTCACCCAGGATTCCAGAAAATAAAATCCGTGCAATGCAAAGTAAATTATTTTTTCAATGGGCACATTCACACCATGTGTGGTGACTTATGTTTTCCATACCAGATGAACACAGGTCACTGCAATGGTTTTCCATGTGCCTCAATTACACCACAATGTTGTATGGGCATTGTGTTCAAATGCAACCTGCCCGCATTATAATGTAGCGCTACCCCATTTAGGACCCGCTGAGTATAAGTGGGATCGGCGTGTTGCGTTACCTTGCTGGTGTCTAGGGGTGATATTTCTGAGTTGAAGTAGAGAGCGAATGTCCAGTCTTCAGTTGGATTTTCTTCAATGCTTTATTCCAAGGCCCAACATGGCCTACATCAACATGGTACAGGACAGGAAAGGTTGATAAGCAGAGAGATAGCTTGAGTATCAGGCCTTGGATATAGAAGAGAGAGAGAGCAACCCTGCTCTCAGCAGTGATGACCTCAGTTCGTCGCCACTCCAGTCGGAATGGGTAAAGTGCCCCCGGACAGACCCCTGCCACAGGCCTAGCAGCCGGAACTTCACTTGCTGATACTGGGAGGACCAGGCATCTGCCACAGGCCTATTACTTGAATGAGCGTGACTTGAAATGAGCAAGTCCTCCCAATGAATTTAGTCAGAGTCACTGGATCCCCGATGGTTCGTTCAAGCCCTATTGGATCACCTGCCTCCGGGTTCTCCTCAAGCTGATCTCCCACCGTACAGCTCCCAGCTTGGGATCCTTTTTAGGAAAGGTCTGGGACCCAGAAGCTACTGGGATCTCTCTCTAGGTCAGGATGAAGCTCCGCATGGTGCGCAACTTTGGCCAGGTAGGCCACGGCTGCGGGGTCCATGAATGCGTGCACCCTGAAGGTGGATGCCGCACCTGGAACTTGGCAGAAAAAAAGAAAAATGGCCCGAGGCCAAGGCGGCTGCCCCACATATAGCCTCCCCCAGCATGCCTTAGCGAGGGAACCAACCCCTCTGATTGGCTGCTGAGGAAAACTAGTCTGCCAGAACCCCTCTAGCGCTAGCTGTCGTCTAGGGGTGAGAACACACCCCTGGAGCGCACACCGACCCACAGGACAGTTCTGGAAATGACAGCAGCCTGAATTTGACAAATTCTCCCATTCCCCACTAACTTTAGCGTAACGCCCCTACAGAAAGTAGGGGGGCGCTACAGTAACATCGCGCCACATGAATGGATGTAAATGCAACGCAACCAAAAGTAAAGATGTAATAAATGCCTTATTAGTATTTCAGGGACCTTCGTAAAGAAAGACCTGAAAACACATGGCAATGCTTACAAAAATGCAACATAATGCAACGTGTATGCATGCATACCACATACAGTGGATATAAAAAGTCTACACAACCCTGTTAAAATTTCATTTTTCTGTCATGTAAAAAAAAAACGAGACAAAGATAAATAATTTCAGAACTTTTTCCACCTTTTAATGTGACCTATAAATAAATAATGTGGTTTCATAAGTGTGCACACCCTCTTATAAATGGGTTTGTATCTGTATTCAGAATTAAGTAATCACATTCTAACTCATGTTAAATAGGAGTCAGTACACACCTGCCATCATTTAACGTGCCTCTGATTAACCCCAAATAAAGTTCAGCTGTTCTAGTAGGTCTTTCCTGACATTTTCATAGTCACATCCTACAGCAAAAACCATGGTCCTCAGGGAGCTTCCAAAGCATCAGAGGAATCGCATTGTATCGGTCACATAAGAGGCAAACTACCGTATTTATCTTGGTATGCGGATGCCACAAGAGTTCCCTTCACTGCAACTAAGGGGCCAAGCCCAACCCCTGAAAAACAACCCCACACCGTAATCCTCTGCTCTACCAAATGACATGGACCAATGCACAAGGCAAGGTCCATAAAGACATGGATGAGCAAGTTTGTGGTGGAGGAACTTAACTGGCCTGTGCAGAGCCCTGACCCCAAAACAATGGAACACCTTTGGGAGGAATTAGAGCGGAGACTGTGAGCCAGGCCTTGTCGTCCAAAATCAGTGCCTGACCTTTCAAATGCGCTTCTGGAAGAATGGTCAAACCTTCCCATAGACACACCCCTAAACCTTGTGTACAGCCTTCCCAGAAGAGTTGAAGCTGTTAAAGCTGCAAAGGATGGGCCAACTCAATATTGAACCCTACGGACTAAGACTGGGATGCCCTTAAAGTAAGGTGACCAAATTTTTAAAATGAAATCCGGGGACATATTTTTTCTTTACTAGTAATAGCAACAATCAGCTACTCTCTGCCCGTCGCCGCCCACCTCACAGCCTCTCAAGTCTTACTCTTCGGGCCCCCGGCTACTACTGGATGGGGAGAGGATGAAGATCACTCCGCCAGGGAAGGCAAGGAAGGCAAGGAGATAGGCAGGTGGCTGGCCAGGATTTGAGCCAAGGCAGAAGAACATGCGAGTGGAGCTGAATGGGCATGCACCCAAAACTGAAGAAATATTCCCTCCACTCCGACCAGCACATGATCATCAGAAGGGGGTACAGATAATGGGAAAAATACAACCCCCCTGTGCTAGTAGGCACCGCGGAGCGGGGGGTGTGTAATTCTAATATTTTTTTATTTTAATTTGGCACTGATTGTCTTTGAAATTGCCCCTGTCCCCTATTAAATCCAATCTGGGGACAAAACCAGGGACAGACTTGGTCTGGGGACCGTGTCCTCAATCAGGGGACTGTCCCCTGAAACTGGGGATGTCTGGTCACCCTACCTTAAAGTTCATGTGCGTTCAAGGTAGACGGCCCAATACTTTTGGTAATACAGTGTGTGCGTGTATAAATATATTCCTATTTATTTTATTTTATGTATTAAATCATGAATAAGCATGAACACCGCCATACTGGCTCAATTTGTGCTTGTTTACACTAGCGTCGCTCTCTGAAGAGCAAACTGCAGTTGATTTGACTGGCAGTGAGGAGGTGTTTGTTATGTTGCCTCCTTGCAGCTTGTTTTACACCTAAAAGCCTATGACCCCCATTCACTTGAATTTGTGTCATTTGCCAGGGGGTACAACCCGACTAACACATTAGCTGGGTAGATTTTCTGTTGTAAAATAAACAATCAGTACAGAACCAGAAAGTCCAACACAGATTGCAGCAGCACTCTTTTGTTCACAGTGAAGTGAAAAAAGCTTCTTTATGTGATGACCATCATAAAGGTAAATAATTGATATAAACAGAAGAGGTGCTCAGTGGAAATATATTCTGACGCTGACAGTAGTGAAATGATCCTCTTCAGGGTTCACCTATCACCAGTATACCACCACATGCAAACAGCAACCCCTCTCAGGTATGTACTTACCACAGTGATAAGTCAAAGAAGTCTTAAAATAACAGCCCCTTGCCTCTCAATCTCCTCACACTGGATAGAAATGGGATCCTTTTTGGCTCATATAAACAATCACAAAAATGCACCACATAGTGTAATATTGCTTGAAATGTATAAAACGTTTGTTTCCCCCAGTCTCCCCTTCTCAATATATACGTACACAATAACATAAATAATGATACATTAATGCTTCACAGAGGTGTAGTTACCGGTACAGTCGGCTGTGAACGCCGAACACTTCCGGGAGAACCTCCGTGCAGCACACACTGTCACTTTCTGTTTGTAGTGAGACACAGCCCTAACGTTTCGTCCTAGTCGGACGTCGTCCTCTGAAGATTTTCTGTTGTGCCGTGATGTGTAGGTTTTTATTTTTATACATTTTTTTTTTATTTTTTTTGCCGAGTGTAGCATAGCGGTCACTTTACTAACTGCTGAGCTATACCATATCAGCCGCACAGGGAGAGCGTTGTTTTCCGTGAATGTGCCAACTCAGAAACTTGTGTCCTGAAAGCACCATGTAACACAGCAAAGCAGGAAACAGCCGTGAGCAAATATGTCTGCCTCACGTATGTATGGAATTGCAACCATTATATAGATAAAAGGTTTTTAAAACCTCAAACACACATTGATTATTTACATCATGGTGATCTTTACATTTATATCTGAAAACTATTGAAAAGCTTAAGTGTTCCCTGGAAAGTGGAAACAGAAATGCTAATCACAATCCCAGAGAACCACTAAAGGGAGCATTTCCAATCTTAGCAAGAAATACTGTAATAAAAATATGAAACAGCTAGGTAGGTACAATAAAATATACATTCAGATTGACGTTTCGGGAATAACTCAAGATATGCAGTTTTTGAATATACATTTTAGAGTTATTTTTTTTGTTTTTTTATTATTATTTTAGTTTTATGTCGCACCATCATCCCTCCTTTACAATAAAATAGATATTATGAAGGTGTGTAAAACAGATAAAATAACACACAAACTGGTTTAAAGTAATAAGTAGTGCAAAAATTGTGCTGAACCCGAAAGGTTATCTTATTGGTAATGCCATCTTAAAGTGGTTGTAATCCTCAGACACAAAATGTGAACAAAGTATATACCTCTATCGTGTGTATTTGTCTCAGTTAAAAGCACTAAGTCCTGGTTCACATTAATGCAACTTGACATGTAAAATTGCATGCCAATTCGACGGCAATTGCCAGCAATGGCATCGGCTGCACCGATTTTCAAAAGTATTCCTGTACTGCTTTTGGTGATTTTGGGGTGCGATTTCCATTGGAACTTGCACAGATGTCTTTGTAAACGCCCCCGAAGTCGGTACTGACATGCGGGAATGAAATTGTGCGAGTTCAGCTGAACTCGCACAATTTCTGTCCTACAGTCAGTGTGAACCTAAGTGAAGTGTCACTTTTGTCTGCCACTTTGTTCCTTTGCTATTAGAATTAATCACTTCTGACAAGTTTTCCTGACATCAAAAGAAATAGGGTGACGGGGAGGGACTTTGTTGATTGACAGCCTCAGCTCTGTTACTATGTGCTCTGTGAAGGGGGTGTGTCTCTTCCCTCCAATCAGCTCTCAGAGCTTTCCATACTGAGCTCTGCAAAATGTAATTTCAGCTCTCCGCCCCCTTTTTTCTAACAGCTCAGACAAGCGTTATAACTTCTGGACTTTAGACAATGTACAGAAAACTGTAGATAGACAGATACAACTTATGTAGGAAGATTTTTAATTTCTGTGTTTCGGCTGAGGGGCAGGCAGTAACTTTACTGGGTATATATATATATATATATATATATATATATATATATATAAAAGGGTAAAGTACTGATGTAAGTGATCTGGTTCCCAGGCAAGCGGCTTCTACACCCTAGAGCAGTGATGGCGAACCTTGGCACCACAGATGTTTTGAAACTACATTTCCCATGATGCTCATGCACTCTACAGTGTAGTGGAGCATCATGGGAAATGTAGTTCCAAAACATCTGGAGTGCCAAGGTTCGCCATTACTGACCTAGAGGATCTCTACGGCCTTAGATTGTAGTGTAATGTAAACACATTTTTGTGGGTTTAAAAATACCTCCTTTTATTAGGATTTAATTGAAACCAATATAAATAGAGTAAAATTGAACTGAAATTTCTTCCATGGTGATTTTATAAGCTCTCTGTACAGGGGAGACGGCTTACAGGCTTGAAGGCCAAGGCCCCTTTCACACGGGCGGACCAATTGGGTCCACCTGTCAATTTTTTAGGTGCATCTGATTGGACTATCCATTGCCCTCTATGGAGCAGCAGGTGTCAACTGTCTGGCCGATCAGATCGGATGGCCGTCAGGTTCAAACGTACAGGTGTTTTGTTTATGTCCGACTGCCATAGAGGAAAGCGGTCTGTGTACGTTCTGCATAACGCAGACAAGCCACCTGCCTGCTCAGCGTGGATCAGCAGATAGATTCTTGGCATAGTCCGCTCCTTGTGAAAAGGGCCTAAGGGGTAAAGGAAGGAGTAAGAGATGTATGAGGTGACCTCATATGTCTCATCAAATAGTTAGGAGGAACCCCGTTCTGGATCTGTGATTGAAAAGAATAAGCTAGTCCAGATCATATGCTTCGCTTAAAGATTTAGTGTTTCGAAAGATAAAGTGTGCCAAATGGCATGTAGCAAGGGGTCCCAGAGAAGGGGTAAAGCTCTGGAAAAGTCCTGGATACAAGAGTATGTGACAGTGGCGAAATTATAAGGGTCTCTGAGATCGCTGTGGCGACCAGGCCCCTTGCTGCAGGGGGCCCTTGAGGGCCCCCTGTACTCTTCGATAGCAGGAGTCGTGGCAATAAAGTGATTTCAAGCAAAATGTTGTTCATAGTGTTGGGTGTATTGTGGATGGTATTTGGAAATGTATGGAGGGACCAGACTATGCAGAACTTTGTTGGTGGCAGTAAGTAGGGTATTTGATCGTTTTGGTGGGACAGAGCAAAAAAGCATTAAAGGAGCTCATTCTGCTTAAAAAGAAACATTTAAAAAGTTAAAGCGGGGGTTCACCCTAAAACAACTCTGTCCCATCCCATCCAGCATACTGGCGTCAGCGCCAGTATGCTGTTTTTTTTTTTTTTTCTTAATCGCTCTAGTTACTGTGTAATGAATAATTTTATTTTCTCCCTACCGCGGGGAATGGCGCGGCTATGGCGCGTCACGCCTTCCGAAAATAGCCGAACTAGTACTCGGCTCTTCCCGGCGCTATACGGCGCCTGCGCACAGACCTAGGAGCTGACTGCGCAGGCGCCGTATATAGTCGAGTCCTATGGCTATGGCGCGTCACGCCCCCTGAAAAAAGCCGAAATACGAAGCCTGCGCAGTCAGCTCCTAGGTCTGTGCGCAGGCGCCGTATAGCGACGGGAAGAGCCGAGTCCTAGTTCGACTATTTTCGGAAGGCGTGACGCGCCATAGCCGCGCCATTCCCCGTGGTAGGGAGAAAATAAAATTATTCATTACACAGTAAGTAGAGCGATAAAAAAAAAAAAAAACAGCATACTGGCGCTGACGCCAGTATGCTGGATGGGATGGGACAGAGTTGTTTTAGGGTGAACCCCCTCTTTAACTTTTTAAATGTTTATTTTTAAGCAGAATGAGCTCCTTTAATGCTTTTTTGCTCTGTCCCACCAAAAGGATCAAATAGTTGTTTTAGGGTGAACCCCCGCTTTATGTTCTCTCAGCCTAATGCCTTGTACACACGATCGGAATTTCCGATGGAAAAAGTCAGACTGAATTTTTTCATTGGATATTCCGACCGTGTGTGTGCCTGGTCGGACGGCCGGAATTTGGTGCGACAGTGTGTACGCAAGACAGCTTGAACGGAATTCCGTTGGAGTTTATCCTGACGGAAATTCCGATTCCCTAGTTTGCACTGCCCGTACCATTGCAGGGGTGGTCCCTTGGTGCTCCAGTGGGTTTTCTTCATTGGTGATATACACTATTTTATGCACTTTCTTCCTTTCCCCTGTCCTGGTGCTTTTGGAAGCTTTAAGAGTTGGAGAGTTGCAAAAGGCATGTAGAAGGAAATTTAGGAAAAGGGATAAAGCTTGGGAGAAGTCCTCAACACTAGAGTGTGAAAGAATACATGGGGTGATCAATCGCAAAAAGTCATATATAGAGGAGATTGAGTTTTGGATGGTATAGGGAAATTGGAGACCAGACTGTGTAGGGATAGTCCCATTGTGTTCCTGAAATTGGTGCTGTTTTCATGCATTTATGGTCTTGCCTGTCCCCTGTTCTCTTTCCACAGACAGAGGTCATGGTGCCTTTCTTTATAATAGGCTTTGTTAATAACTTAATATGGGGTGTAATATCTAGTATATTACCATCAAAGTCTTCCCTCCCAGAGCTACGTTTGTATCACACAGTACATATACAAAGGAAGTGGTTTCATAGTACAGGAGGTGGTAAGGTTTCAATTCACAGTACACTTGAAGCTACTAAACCAAAAAGGGCAGGCTCTATCTATCTATCCTTGCTTCCTATCTCTGCCTTTGAAAACCAGCTTCTGCAACAATATCACAAACACCTTTTTTAAAGTGACCCTGTCAATTCTTCTCACAATGGCATACAAGCCAAAAGGCCCTGTTCAGACGATTTGAAGCTTCGTCAACACTAGTTTTTCCATTCTATTCAGTGGTGCCTGATCACATCTAATTCCTCGTACACACGACTGTTTTTTCTGGCAGGAAAAGTGCCATGAGAGCCTTTGGCCGAGAATCCGTCTGTGTGTATGCTCCATCGCAGTTCTCCCAGCAGGAAAACCGCCGGAAAATCCCAGCGGGAAAAAAGAGAACATGTTCTCCTTTTTTCCCACCAGGATTCCCAGCAGTTTTTAAGCCGGGAGTTTCCCTATGGGGAAAGCCTGCGGTGGAGCATACACACAGCCGGGTTTCCCGACCAAAGCTCTCATGGCGGTTTTCCTCTTGGGAAACCTGGCCATGTGTCAGGCCGTGTACACACGGCAGGGAACCTCGACGGGCAGAACACATCGTTCCGCCCGTCGAGGTTCCCTGCCGGCCGTCGAAATCGGCGACCCGCCCGTCGGGAATGGCAACCAGCCATTCTTCCAGACGGGCCGTCGAGCAAATAGAGAGCGTGCTCTCTATTTCTGCTCGACGGGCTTCCCGACGGGAAGCTCGCCGAGACCGTACACACGGCCGAGGTCCTCGCTGGAATGCACATTCCAGCGAGGTTCTCGCTGGTTTTCAGCGAGAACCTCGGTCGTGTGTACGCCGCCTAAGGCCGCATACACACGGCAGAGAACCTCGACGGGCGGAACACATCGTTCCGCCCGTCGAGGTTCTCGCCCGGCCGTCAGATTCGGCGAACCAGCCCGCCGGGAAGGGCGACGAGCCATTCATCCCGACGGGCCGTCGAGCAAATAGAGAACCTGCTCTCTATTTCGGCTCGACGGCATTCCCGACGGGATGCTCGCCAAATCCGTACACACGGCCGAGGTTCTCGGCAGAATCAGGATGCCAGCGAGGTTCTCGCTGGTTTCTGCTGAGAACCTCGGCCGTGTGTACGGGGCTTAAGGAGAACAAGCTACCGTGACCAAAGATGACCAAAGATACTCCATTCAAGTGTGAATGGAGCCTAAGACCGGAGAGCATACAATGTGAGACTGGAGGGAGCACTAAACTCCAACTAATGCCCCGTACACACGATCGGAAATTCTGACAACAAAAGTCTGATGTGAGCTTTTGAACGGAAATTCCGCCCGTGTGTATTCTCCATGGGTGTCGGAATTTCCGCCAACAAAAGATTGAGAGCAGGTTCTCAAATTTTTTGACAGAAAAAATTCCTATTGAAAATCTGATTGAATTGAACTTCATTTTCTCGGCTCGTCGTAGTGTTGTACATCGCCGCGTTCTTGACGGACGAAAGTTCAGATAACTTTTGTGTGTATGCAAGCCAAGCTTAAGTGGAATTCCGTCGGAAAAAAACATCCAAGGTTTTTCCGACGGAAAATCCGATCGTGTGTACGCGGCATAAGTGTTATCATAGGAAGTTCAGACAGAGAGGGTTGAGTTATAGAGAATGGTGTGCAAAACAATAGGAACTTTTTAAGGTGTCTTGTACACTGATATTGCTTTATACTTTTAAACATGTTTGATTTTAAAAACCAGTTCAGGAAACAATAGTTCTTTTAACCACTTCAGCTGCCCAATGACCAGGCCATTTTTTTTTTTATCGGGACTGCGACATTTTGGAGGACACATCGGACACTTTTGACACATTTTTTGGAGCATTGGCATTTATACAGCGATCAGTGCTATAAAAATGCACTGTTACTGTAAAAATTTCACTGGCAGGGAAGGAGTAAAAAACTAGGGGGCGATCAAGGGGTCAACTGTGTTCCCTAATGTGGGGGGGGGGGTGGGACTGACCTAGAGGAAATGATTGATCGTGGTTCCTAGCTATTAGGAACTCACGATCTGTCTTTCCCCAGCTCACAGAACAGGGACGTGTGTGTTTACACACACACACACGTCCCTGTTCTGCCTCTCGTGCCCGCAATTGCTCGCGGCCGGTGGTCATCGCGACCGCCAGTCACGAGCATCGTCACCCCAGCGATGCAGCGGGCATGTGTGCCTTCTAGCCCGCTTAAAGCGACCGACATACAGCTACGACGGTTTTGCGCAGCAGAGCACGACAGAACACGGCGCGGCCATTCTGGTGCACTGTTATGAGGTCCACCCAGAATGAGAGCTGCACCGCTCCTCCGTCAAGTGGTTAAAGAACTTTTAAAGTCTCAAGGTTGTTCACCTTCTGTGCTGCAGCAGCCCCCCAGGCTCCCCCTTTTTCTTACCCAAAACCGATCGTTCCAGCGTCTAGGACGAGCCCAGCAGCTCCAGCCGCTGTCTTGGGTTCTCATTGGATAGATTGATAGCAGCAGGAGCCGTTGACTCCCACTGCTTTCAATTAAATCCAGTGACACAAGAGTCAGGGGGCGGGGCCAAGTCCTGCTGTCTGTGTCAATGGACGACTATAGTGTATTACTGGACACGCAGTGTAGGGTGTATGTCTATCTATAGTGAGAGAGTGCAGGGGGTATTTTGTTCTTTTTGTTTATATATGTGTCTGAGTAGCTGCTCTGTCCCAATAGACACGAAGGGGACTGCCTGCATGCCGACGCATGGAACACCTGTGCATCCCATGCAGGCGAGGATGGCCCTTCAATCTATCTACTTTAGGGATGTTACACTTTAATATATCCTACATTATTTTACTGATGGTGGCCTGAACATACTCCATGTTGACTGATGGACTCATAGTCTAGTAGGAAACAGGCAATTATATAGAAACGTCTTAGCTTCCTGCGGCTGTTGCGATCATTGGACGTCAATGAAATTGCCAATATATCAGGGAGATTTGTGTGTGCGCAGGGTACTCTGCACTCCCATCGCTCACTGACTCGCTGTGAAGTGAAATCAATGGGCTTAGCAGGGAACTCTCAGGCCTTCTGCTCTGTAGTGTCATGACATTTTTATTTGCATGAATGAGACCATATTAATGGCTGGGGGGAACACAAATGAATTCAGCACAATTTACAGTAATTAGACTACGGCAGCTGGTTTTAAAGACACATTTCAGGAAAATATATGATAACGGCCTTTGAATTCACCTAAGTATTCCCCCTGTGATACCCTGGGGTTGTAAAGGTTTGTTTTTTATTTTCTAAATGGGTTCCTTTAAGCTAGTGCATTGTTGGTTCACTTACCTTTTCCTTCGATTTTTTTTCTTTGTTCGAATTTCTCACTTCCTGTTCCTCCTCGATAAGCTTGCCCCCATCATCCGAGCCGTTCTGGCTGGGGGTTAGTCAGTGTGTTCGCCCCCTCCCTTGGTACTACATCCCTGCCTCCGTTCCCCGTGAATGTTCACAGCGTCTCCCTGCAGGGATGTAGTCCCAAGGGAGGTGGTGAGCAAGCTGACTAACCCCCAGACAGAACGACTCGGATGATGGGGGCAAGCTTACTGAGGAGAAACAGGAAGTGAGAAATTCAGACAAAGAAAAGAACCATTTAGAAGGAAAATCGAAGGAAAAGGTTTGTGAACTAACAATGCACTCGCTTAAAGGAACCTTTACAACCCCTTTAACTCAAATGTAGTGCTCACTGTTGAGTTCGGTCCACACCAGATATGCCTTTTCAGGGCTTGTAGGACCACTTTTATTTAAAACAAAAAGAAAATGTTCACAGCAATAAGCTTCCATCAGGGGTTTTCACCTTCAACACAAAATTCAGTAATGTTCAGCCTCCTGGCTCTATTTAACAGCACTAATCCTCAGGCCTCTGTCCCATACAGCACCATTCAGACATGCACTTCCATCTGGCTGCACCCTTGCAACAACACAGATTTGTCGGTGTCAATCACATCCAATGATGCGGCGCACTGGGGGGCGGGGGCTTAGTGATACAGTCGGCAGCTATGGCCGCTGCTGTATCACGGGAGTGCGCCCACAATAACTCAACACCATGCAAGCTCGCATGGTGTTGAGTCCTTGCGGAGGGGCAGCCGAGACAGCCGCCGAGGTACCCCAGAAGACCAGGTTTGGGGCCACTGTGCAAAAAGAGCTGCACATTGGAGGTAAGTAATAACATGTTTGTTATTTAAAAAAAAAAAAAAAATGATCTGTAGTGATCCTTTAAGCCTGGCATGTCTAGCTAATTTGTCTGTGCACCCTCTGTGCTGGTATATATACTGTTTAAGCCTAAGCCCCGTACACACAGTCGGGATTTCCGTTGGGAAAACTGCGATGAGAGCTTTTGGCTGGGTATCCCAACCGTGTATATAAAACGGCCGGCAAAAAAAAGAGAACTGTCTTTTTCCAGTCGGGATTCCTGGCCGTGTATACGGGACATAAGTGCCTCTCCCATTTGTTGTATCCATTTTAATGAATATATTCATGTTGATTTTTTTCCCCTGACATACACTTTAATCTGTATCGTATCCTTCACGGTCCCAGAGAAAGCACACACCACTGGCTGCTGGTGCCCAAAGGGGCTTACAATAGGTACTAAAGGGCCACATGTGACAAGTCTGGTGTGTGTGTATCCTGCTGTTCCAGGTTACAGGGTGTTTATCTTATTGTTCCACGTTGTGCGGTGTGTATATTGTTCCAGGTTATGACGCCATCTGTTCCAGGCTATCTGCATTTGTCTAGCTAAACAATCCTGTGCTTGACATACTAGGAGTTGTACTGCTGCACAAGGCCATCAATGCCGTCAACAAATGTGCTGAAGACCGGCTGGCTGGTGCTTGGGCAACAGGGGTAAAAATCTTTGGAGCTGGGTTCACACTGAATCAGAGTGGCTCACAGCAGGGGTCCGGTGCGTCCCCCGGTGACTGTTTTAGGTCCGAATTCTTGCCTATCAGTGCCCATCATCAGTGCCACCTCATTCGTGCTCATCAGTGCCACCTTATCAGTGCCAGTCAGTGCAGCCTCATCAGTGCCTATCAGTGGAGAAGACATACTTACAGTATTTACAACATTTTATAACGGAAACAAAGAAAACATTTTTTTTTCCAAATTTCCGGTCTTGTTTTATTTAGGAAAAAAAATCACAGAGGTTATCAAATACCAAAAGAAAGCTGTATTTGTGGAAAGAAAATGTTAAAAAAAAAAAAAAAGGGGGTTTGGGTATAGTGTAGCCTGACTGCGCAATTGTCATTTAAATGGCGACAGTACTAAAGGCTGAAAATTGGCTTGGGCCGGAAGGGGGGAAAGTGGCTAGTACTAAAGTTGTTAAATTCTGGACTTTTGAATGGCTGTAGAGAAGAGAAGACTGCAGATAAACAGGTACAACTTATGTAGGAGGTATGGTTTCAGTCACTTCACTGAGCATATGTAAGGGTTTACAACCACTATGGGGCCACGCTGCAAATGTCTGAAAATGCATGTTGCAAAGTAGTGGTTAGGCTTTTTAAGGTTAAAACAAGCAGTGGGGAGGTGTATTGGCCAAAAGTTTTACTTTAAGAGCATAAACTTCTCAAATCCTGTCTGCACATGTTCCACATGTAAAGTCCGCCGCCTCTCTTACTGCCAGGAATTAATACATCCACAGTTAGGAAGAAAACAATGTATCATTTAATACTTTGGTCTCTTTACTTTGACACAATGGGACAAACTGACATTCCAACATCTCTCCTTCACACCTGCAATGACATTCCCCCAACAGTCTATATAGTGTATATTCTAGACTAGGGGAGGGCTGGCAGCCTTAGGCCTGGGTGGAAAGTCCAGTCAAGTGGCCCATTGAACTGTCGAATGAGCTCACCATCCGATCCCAGGGAGTTGTAGTTTCCTCTGCGCTGCTCTGTTTTCTACCCACTTGGAGCTTGAGTGTGGACTACAACTCCCAGAATGCAACAGCTAATGACGAGCTGCTGTGGCCGTGCCCCCGGCCCGACTTCCTAGTGCAGAATAAAAAAAGATGGTAAAGGGCAGAGGCTGCCGACCATTTTGAACAAAGATAGAGCGGCCTGGGAGGCAATTGCCACCCTGCCCTCCGGCCCAGCCCTCCCCTGTCCAGTTACAGCCAATGGCAGAGCGTGCTCGTGCAGATGATGGAGTTGCTGATGTCCGGATTATTCAATGCAACTTTTACATTCCATGGTGCTATATATTCTATTCTGGAATGGGTTTCTGTCTCAATCTTTTCTCTCCAACTGTCACTCTGCAGCACAAATTAGAATTTCATTGGTCGCTGTGGAACAACAGCACATATCCATCTCTTCTTTATGAGAACTGCATGTATCACTCCATACCAATCCATCAATTTCAGACTTGCCTTCTCCAACTGTCATTTTCCATTGCAGGTTGACTGTGATTGGCTATTATGTAGCAAGACAAGAAACAGACTAATGCTGCGTCCACACGATTGGAAATTCCGACAAGAAATTGACGGCATGTTGGCTCAAACTTGTGTTGTATACACATGGTCACACAAATCTTGTCGGAAATTCTGTCCGTCAAGAACGCGGTGACGTACAAGACGTACGACGAGCCGAGATCAATGAAGTTCAATAGGCAGTTTGGCTCTTCTGCTTGATTCTGCGCAAGCATGGTTTTTTTTTGCGCGTTGGAATTGCATACAGACGAGCGGATTGGTATTCATTCTCAGTAACAGTCACACATTTTTTAAATGCATGACACAACATCATTCTTAGGTCATGCATGCACATGCACGCACATAGTCATATCGTGGGTCACTTGAGTTGCCAAAATGTATTTTTAAAAACGATACAATATACCAGTCCATGATGGCCTGCAAAATATTACTTCCCAAGATGCATTTTTATAAAGTAATGTCATTTTTATTATTATATATTTTGTATTATTGTTTTCTAATATACATTTTTTTTGTATTGTTTTTAGTACAGTTTTTGTTTAGGGGGGGCCCCTTCTGTTGGCGGGTCTAGGTCAGTTCCCCATTTGCTACCTCATAAATCTGACACTGTATATTGCTGTGTTTTGATACATGCAAACAGGGCAGCCGATAGGGGGGTACCACCGTGCCTCCTGTAGTGGGCCTGGGCAGCAGGGCAATTGGTGCGGCAGGACGGGAGGACAACTACAGAACAATGCCCTGTGTCTGTCTCTCCCTCCAGCAACTAAAAGGTGTCGGCAGGGGGAGAGGGAGAAACAGTCTTTCAGCTGCTGGAGGCAGAGACCAAGAAAGAGTATATTGTTCTGGAATTGTTCTCCCACCCTGCCTCACCGCTCCCCCTCCCTCTGCTACTCACATCTAAATCTTCCCTGTTTGCCCGTGCGCCCCTTGTCCCCCTGCAGCGGATGGAGAGTGGGGGAAGAGGGCTGGTAAATATGTTGTTTACCGGCCCCTTCCTTTTCTGAATTGGACATAGTGATCGAATGATACAAATCGCTTCTGTGTCCATTCATAACTGAGCATAGTAAACTGGAGCCTCTGTTTTCTGTTCATTTGCCTTCAGTGCAGCTGAGGCTACAGAGAAAAAGGAATTGAAAAATCTGTGTCCTCAATTCCTTTCTCTGTCTCAAAGGTGAGATGTTAGAGGTCTGATCTTTCATCTAAACCCTCATTTTCCCTCAACAGCATTGGGTAAAAAAAAAAATAATAATAAAAAAAAATAGATAAAAATTATTTTAATTTTTTTTAAAATTCTACATTCTATTTATCTAAAATTTGAATTGGCCCTCCTACACATCCTCTATAGCTAAGCCTGTAGTAGGTCAATGACTGAACTGTGTGCGGTTGTTCTGGATCCCTTCCTTATCCATCCCACACTACATTCTCCAGCAGATAAGAACCAGGCAGACAAAGGGGCACTTCTTGGTGTAGAGGGCAGCTGGCTTTTGTACTACTGGATTGCATAATTACATGATATTTTGTTTTGCCATTTGAATTCTATACTCCCTGCTTTTTTCTTTTGGAATTGACAAGTTTTAACCACTGCAGCTCCGGAAGGTTTTACCCCCTTTCATGACCAGGCCATTTTTTGCGATGTGGCACTGCGTTACTTTAACTGACAATTGCGCGTTCGTGCGTGACGCTTTACCCAAATAAAAAAAAAAGCGATTTCTTTTAGTGGTATTTGATCACCTCAGCGGTTTTTCTTTTTTGCGCTATATACAATTTAAAAAAAAAACAATGGGCCAGATTCACAGAGCCCTTACTCCGGTCTATCTCACGTTAGACCGGAGTACTTTCAAATTACGCGCGTCGTTTCATTAGTCTGAAGCCTCAAACCATGAAACGACGGCTTCGGGCTTCAATCCGACTGGCTTACATGTTCGTACGCCTTCGGATCTACGCTGCAATAATTTTGCGGCCGCTGGGTGGAGTTCCCGTCGTTTTCCGGGTCGGGGTATGCAAATGAGCTTTTTCCGACGATCCGCGAAGTTACGAGCGTCATTCGCAATCTCTTACGGCATCTGTAGTCATCTTTTTGCCGCGTAAAGTTATTCCAGCTTTTATCTGGTCTAATATTAGACAGCCCATGTTAAGTATGGCCGTCGTTCCCGCGTCGAATTTCAACGTTTGTTTTTTTTACGTAAGTCGTCCGGGAATAGGAATGTACGTAAACGACGCTACACAAACAACAAATGACGTATCGACGTTCATTCGCGCAATGCACGCCGGGAAATTTCTGAATGGAGCATGCGCAGTTCGATTGCCGCGGGGACGCGCCTAATTTAAATGCTTCACGCCCCCTAATCACGTATTTCGATTCCGCCGCGAGAAATACACTACGCCGCCGTACGTTACGGGCCAAAATCTACATGAATTCGTCGTAGAGCCAGGTAAAATACGGCAGCGTAGTGTATCTCTGATACTCTGCGCCAATGTAATTGTACCTGAATATAATACCCCAATATTTTTTTACTTTCTGCTATAAAACTTTTCAAGTAAAAAAAAAAAAAGTAAAAATCTAATTTCTTCATCAGTTTAGGCCAATTTGTATTCTGCTACATATTTTTGGTAGAAAAAAAATCCCAATATATTGTAAATTGTGTTATATTGATTGGTTTGCGCAAAAGTTGCAGCATCTAAAAGCGATGGTATTTTTTTTATTTTATTTTTTACTAGTAATGGTGGAGATCAGCGACTTATACGTCTTTTTTATAAATTTTCATTATAGTACTTGTCTCATTATACAGTAAATACGTGCATTCCTTATTTCTAACACCTTATGGCCAATCCATGGTTGATTCTGAAAATGTTCTTTCTTTTTCTTACATCTATCATCTATACATCATAACAAGCATTTAAACACAAATAATAACATAGACACAAACATACAAAAACTAAACAACAAACAAACAAAAAACGAACCTATCCAACGACAAATCTATACCCTGCCAAGCTGTATGTCTATATCTACAGTCATGGCCAAAATGGTAGGCACCCCATAAATTTTTCCAGAAAATCGAGTATTTCTCACAGAAAAGTATTGCAGTAACACATGTTTTGCTATACACGTGTTTATTCCCTTTGTGTGTATTGGAACAAAACAAAAAAAGGGAGGAAAAAAAAGCAAATTGGACATAATTTCACACAAAATGGCAAAAATGGGCTGGTCAAAATTCTTGGCACCCTTGGACTTAATATTTGGTTGCACACCCTTTGGAAAAAATAACTGAAATCGGTCGCTTCCTATAACCATCAATAAGCCTCTTACACCTCTCACCCGGAATTTTGGACCACTCTTCCTTTGCAAACTGCTCCAGGTCTCTCTTATTGGAAGGGCGCCTTTTCCCAACAGCAATTTTAAGATCTCTCCACAGGTGTTCAATGGGATTTAGATCTGGACTCATTGCTGGTCACTTTAGAACTCTCCAGCGCTTTGTTGCCATCCATTTCTGGGTGCTTTTTGACGTATGTTTGGGGTCATTGTCCTGCTTACAAAAAATGGCCTGGTCATGAAAGTGGGTAAAACCTTCTGGAGCTGCAGTGGTTGAACTTGTTAATTCCAAAAGAAAAAAGCAGGAAGTATAGAATTCAACTGGCAAAACAAAATATTATGTAATTGTGCAATCCAGTAGTTGTGCAAGCCAGCTGCCCTCTACACCAAGAAGTGCCCCTTTGTCTCCCTGGTTACCTCTGCTCAGTGACTTGTAGCACGACTACGATATTGCAGCGGTCAAATTGGACACCTAACTGACACTTTTTGGGGACCAGTGACATTGATACCAGTGATCAGTGCTAAAAAAATATGCACTGTCACTGTACTAATGACACTGGCAGGGAAGGGTTTAACATCAGGGGTGATCTAATGGTTAAATGTGTTCCCTATGAGTGATTACTAACTGTGTGTGTGTGGGGGGGGGGGGGTGCTTTGACTGGAGGAAGACAGATCTATGTTCCTGGATCATAGGATCAGCACATTCCCCTCTCACAGAACGGTGGTCTGCCTTGCTTACATAGCAAGGCAGACCACTGTTCTTCCTCTCTCTTAAAGCGGAGGTCAATACAAAAAGTGAACCTCCGCTTTTTGGAACCTTCCCCCCCCCCCCTCTGGTGTCACATTTGGCTCCTTTCAGGGGGGAGGAGTGTGCATAAACCTGTAAAACTCAGGTATATTTGCACCAACTTCCAGGAATAGACTCTTGCGGGAGCCACGCCTTTTCTCGTCCCCCCGCTGTCTTCTGGGAAACACACATGTCCCAGGAGACCAGTGAGGACACATCACTTCCTGATTCCCTCACCGAGGATCGCCGCTGGGGCAGCTGAGCAATTGCTCGGCTTTGGCTGCCGACATCGCAGGCGCCCTGGACAGGTAAGTGTCTATTTATTAAAAGTCAGCAGCTGCAGTATTTGTAGCTGCTGGTTTTAAATATTTTTTTTTTTTTAGGCGGACCTCCGCTTTAAAAAAGCTGATTGGCTCCCACTGTGTCCAATCCTTAGGGCTTGTGCACACCGGAATGCGCTGTGGGAAAACATTGCATGCATTTTTTCCACACGTACAAAATGCACTGGGTGTGCAATTTACTGCGGGTCTCAATATTTTCCTAACGACACACCAAACGCAGATTTTGTCTGCACTATATCACGTGGTACTGCATGTAGTGATCCTGTGCGATTTCAGCCCTTACAAATAAATGGACTGAAAATGGCAACGCGAGGAACACTCAGTACACGGTCCAGCCGCAACGTGTTTCAGCCTGTGATAGGCTGCAGGCACTGGGGCTGGACGCTGCCCCTGTGCCTCCCGGGCATACAAAACTTTGGGATTGGATGCACAGAGGCGAAATGTGTATGAGGCCTTATTTACATCCTTGTACAATTCCAATTGCGACTCGTTCTCAAAATTACAAATTGGCTTCTGTACCACTTTATTGGATGTTGAGTGTTTTTTTTATTTTTTTTAAATAAGTCCTTTTCAGCTTCTGAATAGAGGATGTGTGCCTCCTAGTTAGACGATCCCATGAAAAACAAAAGTAACATTTGACCCTCGTCTCTTTTCTGTGGGCCTTATAATGATACTTGGCATGAAACGGATGTAGTATAAAACCCTTTTTCTTTGCGGGCACACATAGCCAGTGTCTGCCCCACCATGTTTATCACAGTGATTGTCATAATCAGCGCCTTGTTCAGAATAAGCTCCACGCTTCTCTACCAGTCTGGACATCAGCCTTCTGATTTGAGATTGGAGTCATTAGATGTCAGTAATTTACTGTCTACTGTCACTGAAGAACAGCGGGTCCCAGTTGTAGGCCGTCAAGGACTGCTGGGTCTTGTGGTGCCCACAGACACATCTTTGAGTTGCGTTGTCGCATACACTATCTTAACAAAAGTATTGGGACACCTGCCTTTACACACACATGAACTTTAATGGCATCCCAGTCTTGGTCCGTAGGGTTCAATATTGAGTTGGCCCACCCTTTGCAGCTATTGCAGCTTTAACTCTTCTGGGAAGGCTGTCCACAAGCTTTAGGAGCGTGTCTATGGGAATGTTTGACTATTCTTCTAGAAGTGCATATGTGAGGTCAGGCTGCACTTTAATTCATCCCAAAGGTGTTCTATTGGGTTGAGGTCAGGACTCTGTGCAGGTCAGTCAAGTTCCTCCACTCCAAACTCACTCTTCCGTGTCTTTATGGACCTTACTTTGTGTACTGGTGTGCAGTCATGTTGGAACAGGAAGGGGCCATCCCCAAACTGTCCCCACAAAGTTGGGAACAGGAAATTGTCCAAAATGTCTTGGTATGCTGACGTCTTAAGAGGTCTCTTCAATGGAACTAAGGGCCAAGCCCAACCCCTGAAATAAAATCCCACACCATAATCCGCCCTCCACCAAATGATTTGGACCATTGCTCAAAGCAAGGTCCATAAAGACACAGATGAGCGAGTTTGGGGAGGAGGAACTTGACTAGCCTGACCTCAACCTGATAGAATACCTTTGGGATGAACTAGAGTGGAGACTGGGAACCAGGCCTTCTCATCCAACATCATTGCCTGACCTCACAAATGCACTTCTGGAAGAATAGTCAAACATTCCCACAGACACACTCCTAAACCTTGAGGACAGCCTTCCCAGAAGAGTTGAAGCCGTTATAGCTGCAAAGGGTGGGCCAACTCAATATTGTACCCTACGGACTAAGACTGGCATCCCAATACCTTTTGATAATATATTGTATTATTCTCTATGCTCTGATCCTCTATTTTGGATAACTAAATGTTGCTGTATGTGGCTGGTTCTTACATTCAGGTTTGGATGATTCCAGGGGCCATTGAGTCTTGTAGACATAGGACCTCTTTTGTGTACAGAAATCTGAAATACGTCAGATACTTACAGCATACCACCCAACTTTTTGAGATGGAAACGAGGGACACCAATTAGCAAAAGTATGTAGTCATAGGCCACGCCCCCTTAATGGACAATTCTACAAAAAAGATGATTGGTAAAACCCACAAGTGTTTTTTTTTTTTAACCACCACTATTCCTTTATATTTGCTTTTGGAATTTACAAATGCAGCAATTTAGAAATTGGATGAAAAGTTTAGCGTTGGGGAACATTTTTTGATATATAAAAAGTGCATTTTATATACAACTAAATAGATCAGACCAAAAAAAAGGGACACATGAGGAGGAATGAGGGACAGAGGGACATTTGTTTCAAATCCGGGACAGTCCCTCATAATCCGGGACAGTTGGGATCTATGCTTACAGGTTACACACATGGTGGCACAGGTATAGGGTCACTGGCTTTTATGCGATGGTAATATAATACCCTTGCAGCGTGATTTGGGCTGACTTGAACAGGAAAAGAGCCCAGGAAAGTTTGTTTTGCTCTTATATAAAGTATGTTGTAACATGACAGTTATCTCTGTATTTTTTCTCATGGTAGAAAACTCTGTGCTGTATATCTGGATTTCGGAGATATGCTGTTATATATTATTTTTGCAGGGCGATTTAGACACATGGCTAGGTCTACATACTTGTTCCAGGTCAATGATTTAGAAAATACTAAATGAAGAAATCAGTATAATAGCCAGCAAATTGCATTTTCAGAAGGTCTCCTTTCAGTCTCTTTTAGGGCCAGTTCACGCCATAGAAACGCAGTCAGGATACGTTCCAGATGCTTTTCTGTATGCGCATTTTTGATGCAGTCCAGTGCATTTTCTTTTCTCACTGGCTTATGTGAAAGGGACATCGGTCCCGAGGAGGAAGAGGGTACATCTGCCTCTGTGCCACCTGCAAGTGCCCACCAGTGCCACCTATCAACGCCCACAAGTGCCACCTATCAATGCCTATCAGTGGTGCCAATCAGTGCCACCTAGCAGTGCTGCCTATCGGTGCCCATCACTGCCACCTATCAGTGCCCACTAGTGCCGCCTTATCTGTGCCCACCAGTGCCGCCTTATTTGTGCCTATCAGTGCAGCCCATCAGTGTCAATCGGTGCAGCCCATCGGTGCCCATCAGTACAGCCTCATCAGCGTAAATCAATGAAGGAGAAAAATTACCCATTTTAAATTTTTTATAACGGAATATAAAAAATATATAATTTTTTCTTTATTTTTTTTAAATCTGTATTTTTATTTTTTTAACAAAAAATAAAAACCGAATATGTGGTCAAATACCACCAAAGAGAGCTCTATTTGTGGGAAGAAAATTATAAAAAATTAATTTGGGTACAGTGCAATTGTCATTCAAAGTGCGTCAGCACTGAAAGCTGAAAATTGGTCTGGGCAGGAGGGGGTTTAAGGGCAAGGGCAAGTGGTTAAACAAGGACATGTGTGTTCCAGTGCGTTTTTTGATGCTTTTTACAGCATTTCAGTGCAGGAAAAATACAGCATGTTCTGCTTTTTTTTTTCTGAAACTGCAAGCACTGGTGTGAACTATGCCATTAGAAAACCATATAATCTACTTTCCATGCGTTTTTGATGCAGAAAAAAAACACACTAACTGCATGTGGTGTGAACTGGCCCTTACAATAAAAGCAAACTCTAGCGGTCTCCTGTAACATATCCGCAGTCTCTTCTATAATTTCACAGCAGCCTCCTATGATTTAACAATCAACACCAGCAATGTTCTCAGTCACTGTTACATTGTTTGTATAATAATAGTGACTGCTCAGCGCCGTGTTTTGTCACAATGTAATATTTACAAAATGTATCAGGAAAATATTGTTACACATATGTAGGGATCTGCATCAACTCTGTTGTAATTATAAAACTGTATGGCCCAGATTCACAGATAGTTGAGTGCACATTACACCGCCTTAGCGCAAACGCTGTACGCTATGCCGACGCAGTGCGGAGAGGCAAGCACTGCATTCAGCAAGCTATTGCTCCCAACGCTGCATCGGCGTGGCGTAAGTTTCGAAGGCGCAGGCCGGCGTAGGTGGAAGTGGGAGTGAGCATGCAAATGATGGTCCGAGCATAGTGCAATGTTTTATGCCGGCGTATCGCCAACTGCGCATGTGCCGTGACGTGAACGGATGAAACGGCACCTTTATGGGCATGCTCACAACCATGCCAGGACAAATGCCTAAGCTACGCCGGATCACCACATACGGCGTGAACGTAATGTACGCCCAATACGCCGGCCTGTGTTCTCTGGTGCAGACCTTTGCATGTCTATTGCTGGGTTGCGCCTCATCTATGAGGAATAACTTTACGCCGGGCGTAAAACTTACACGCACCTCGCGTAGCATGCGCCGGGCGCACGTACATTCGTGAATCGCCTCATTTCCCTCATTTCCCTCATTTCCCTCATTTCCCTCATTTCCCTCATTTCCCTCATTTCCCTCATTTCCCTCATTTCCCTCATTTCCCTCATTTCCCTCATTTCCCTCATTTCCCTCATTTCCCTCATTTCCCTCATTTCCCTCATTTCCCTCATTTCCCTCATTTCCCTCACTTCCCTCACTTCCCTCACATCCCTCATTTCCCTCATTTCCCTCACTTCCCTCATTTCCCTCACTTCCCTCATTTCCCTCACTTCCCTCACTTTCCTCACTTTCCTCACTTTCCTCACTTTCCTCACTTTCCTCACTTTCCTCACTTTCCTCACTTTCCTCACTTCCCTCACTTCCCTCACTTCCCTCATTTCCCTCACTTCCCTCATTTCCCTCACTTCCCTCATTTCCCTCACTTCCCTCATTTCCCTCACTTCCCTCACTTCCCACACTTCCCTTACTTCCCTCACTTCCCACACTTCCCACACTTGCCTTATTTGTAACATGCGTCCAGACAAAAAGTGCACCCACGCTATGCCAGCGTATGTAAGCTACGTCGGTGTAGGGTGGCCAGTTTTTAGGCGTATGTTGGTTTGTGGGTCCGGTGCACAGATATGTCGGCGCACATTTGCACTTACCGGCGCAAATTTCCACTTGCTTCAGCGTAAGTGCTTTGTGAATCTGGGCCTATCTGTTTCTTTTACTTTTGTTTTATTTATTTGTATTGACACATAAATAACGTTTACAAAAAAAGATTACGGATTAAAGCGGAGGTTCACCCTAATAACATGTATATCTGACCAACTTCCTTATACTTGTCACAAGTACAGTCCGCAGCTTGTTTGTTTTTTTATGCTGTACGTACCTTGTAATCCATCTTTTCAATCTACTTCTCCCCGCGGGAGTGAGTGTTTCTATGCCTAGGGGGATTGTCATCTGGGAGGTCGCCCAGATGATTGACGTCTGTTCCCCCTGGCGGATAAAGCCGCGCCCCCCGTATTGCGTAGGTGCGCACAAGTTACGGGGTTTCCGAAAGAAGCCGAACATGCGGAGCGCAGGCACCATATAGAGCCGACTCGCATCTCTGCATGTTCGGCTTCTTTGGGAAACTCCATAACTCGTGCGCGCCCCCAGTCAGGATGTCCCCAGTCAGGATTGCCGGTTACCGTCTCTCCTCCCCTCACACTGTGACAGCGTGTGACGAGAGGAATGCCGATAACTAGCAATTCTGTTTACACTGTGATTGGACAAAGCTGATCACGTGATGAAGGGCCACTGTGATTGCCCATTTACCACATTCTGTGATCGGCTGTGTCCTAAGGACACAGCGATCACAGAGCGTGCCGAATGCGGAGGGGTGTGGTTCCAGGAAGACATCCATGGATGCCCTCCCAGAACAACAGAGCCGTGCTGTAGTTATCTTTCGGCTATAGTAAAGTTAGGAAATGGTTGAACCAATCCTCCTGCATAAGTTGTACCTATCTATCTGCAGTCTTCTCTTCGCTACATCCGTTAAAGCTTGTCTAAGCGTTCACATAAAAAGAGTTGTTCACACTCTGCAGAGCTCAGTAAGGAGAGGTTTGGGAGCTGATTGAAGGGAAGGGACACACCCCCTCCACACAGCACACAGGAACAGAGCTGAGGCTGTCAATCAGCTGGAGGTCCCTCCCCTGTCACCTCTTTCCTCTTGGTGTCAGGAAAACTTGTCAAAAATGATTCATGCTGATAAGAGCAGGAACAAAGCAACAGACAAAAGTGACACTTGGTGCTCTTAATTGGGAAAAGTACATGCTCTAGAATGATATGCTTTGTTCATATTTCTTATAAGGTTTACAACTTACTTTAACCACTAGCTGACCAGCCGCCATCATTATACTGTGGAAGGTCGGCTCTCTCCCGCAAATCGTCATGGCTGTACGTCGGCCCTTTAACCAGCTATAGCAGGCACGCACCCACTGCATGACGGGGGACCCGAAGTGCATGGCGACCACCGGCCACGCGCAATCGCGGGCGCGAGAGCCAGAACGGGGATTTGTGTGTGTGTATAAACACACAAATCCCTGTTCTGTCAGGAGAGGAGAGACAGATCGTCTGCTCACTAAGTAGGAACAGCGATATGTCTCCTCCTCCTCTAGTCAGCCCCATCCCTCCACAGAAACACACCTAGGGAACACAGTAAACCCCTTGATCACCCCTAGTGTTAACCCCTTCCAAACAAGTGACATTTATACAGTAATCAGTGCATTATTATAGCACTGGTCGCTGTATGAATGTCCCTGGTCTTAAAAATGTGTCAAAAGTGTCTGATCTGTCCGCCGCAATGTCGCAGTACTGCTAAAAATCACTGATCACCGCCATTACTAGTAGAAAAAGAAAATAATACAAAGCACCAATCTATTCCCTATTTTGTAGACGCTGTAACATTTGCGCAAATCTATCAATATACGCTTATTGCGTTTTTTTTTCTTCAAAAAATATGTAGATAGCACAAAAAATAAAAACCGCAGAGATGATAAAATACTGCCAAAAGAAAGCTCTATTTGTGTGTGTGTGTGTGTGTGTGGGGGGGGGGGGGGGGACTTCAATTGTGTTTGGTTACAACGTTGAACGACCGCGCAATTGTCAGTTAAAGCAAAGCAGTTCCATATGGCAGAAAATAGCCTGGGGGCAAATCCTTCCGGGGTTAAAGTGGTTAAGTCATGTTGGGTTATGGGTGCAAGCAGGCTCAAACTCCAGCTGAGGTTCATGCCCCGTACACACGATCGGATTTCCCGTCGGGATAAACTCCAACGGGATTTTTTCCGACGGAATTCCACTCAGGCTGTCTTCCATACACACGGAGACACCAAATTCCGACAGTCGAAAACGGGGTGACGTACAACACGACGAGCCTAGAATTATGGAGTTCAATGCTTCCGAGCATGCGTCAAATTGTTTCTGAGCATGCATGTTTTTTTTCTCCGTCGGAATTCCATACAGACGAACGGAATTTCCGATATAATTTTTTTCCATCTGGGAAAAAATGAGAACATGTTCTCTTTCTAAGTCAGTCGGAATTTCCTACGGAAAACGTCTGATGGGGCATACACACGGTTGGAATATCCGATGAAAAAAATCCGTCTGACTTTTTCCTTTAGAAATTCCGACATTAGACTGCAGGTGGACATTCTGTTTAATGGAAAGTCATGCAAGTTTCTAGTTTCGATTGCCTGTTACCACCAATAAGCATTGACAACCTGGGAAAAATCGAGGGACTTGGCTTAGAAGAAGTGTGAGGCCGCGTACACACGATCGAACATGTCCGCTGAAACTGGTCCGCAGACCAGTTTCAGCGGACATGTTCAATCGTGTGTACGGCCTATCGGACCGTTTTCCAGCGGACAAAAATTTCCAAAAATGCTTGAAAACATGTCCGCTGGAAACCTGTCCGTCGGACAGGTTCGATGGTTAGTACACAAACCATCGGACCAAAATCCCCCACATGCACAGAATCAAGTCGACACATGCTTGGAAGCATTGAACTTCGTTTTTTCATCACGTTGTTGTGTTCTACGTCACCGCGTTCTGGTCCGAGGGGATTTTGGTCCGATGGTGTGTACGCACATCAGACCAACAGAACACTTCAGCCTTGTCCGATGAAAACGGTCCGTCGGACATGTTTCCTCGGACATGTCTGATCGTGTGTACAGGGCCTGACAAGTGATTGTATGAGTTGGGGTTGTTAATTAGGGTTGTCCCGATACCAGTATCGGTATCGGGACCGTACTTGTACTTCCGCAAATACCCCCGATGCCTAAATAGAATACTTGCTTGATATATGTGGGGGGACATGGCTGCATATATCGGGGACATGGCTGCAATATGTGGGGGGACATGGCTGCATATATGTGGGGGGGCATGGCTGCAATATGTTTGGGGACATGGCTGGATATATGTGGGGGGACATGGCTGCATATATGGGGGACATGGCTGCAATATGTGGGGGGACATGGCTGCATATATGGGGGACATGGCTGCAATATGTGGGGGGACATGGCTGCATATATGGGGGACATGGCTGCAATATGTGGGGGGACATGGCTGCATATATGTGGGGGGACATGGCTGCATATATGTGGGGGGACATGGCTGCAATATGTTTGGGGACATGGCTGGATATATGTGGGGGGACATGGCTGGATATATGTGGGGGGGACATGGCTGGATATATGTGGGGGGACATGGCTGCATATATGGGGGGACATGGCTGCATATATGTGGGGGACATGGCTGCATATGTTTGGGGACATGGCTGCATATGTTTGGGGGACATGGCTGCATATATGTGGGGGACATGGCTGCATATATGTGGGGGACATGGCTGCATATATGTGGGGGACATGGCTGCATATATGTGGGGGACATGGCTGCATATATGTGGGGGACATGGCTGCATATGTTTGGGGACATGGCTGCATATGTTTGGGGGACATGGCTGCATATATGTGGGGGACATGGCTGCATATTTGTGGGGGACATGGCTGCATATATGTGGGGGACATGGCTGCATATGTTTGGGGACATGGCTGCATATGTTTGGGGACATGGCTGCATATGTGGGGGACATGGCTGCATATGTGGGGGACATGGCTGCATATGTGGGGGACATGGCTGCATTTATGGGGGGGGGGACATGGCTGCATATATGTTTGGGGACATGGCTGCATATGTTTGGGGACATGGCTGCATATGTGGGGGACATGGCTGCATTTGTGGGGGGACATGGCTGCATTTGGGGACACATTTAAAAAAAAGTATCGGTATTCGGTATCGGCGAGTACATGAAAAAAAGTATCGGTCCTTGTACTCGGTCCTAAAAAAGTGGTAATCGGGACAACCCTATTGTTAATGAAATACAAAGGTCTTCTAGGCCTGTTAATGAGCTCTCGTTTCTGTGTGTACCTTACTGTAAAGCTGGTCTTACACAGTAAGAATTTAATTTGACTTTTTTTTTTCATTATAAGAACGTTCAACAATTTTTTTTATCAATAGTGGGATTTAAATCGACGTTCTTTTTGACGGTAAAGAAAATCCGTGCAGGATGGAAAAAAATTCTGTAACAATGAATATTTGTTTTCATTCAAACAAATCCATTCATTCCAAAATCGATTGTTAAAAGCAGACAGGGTGTTGAGGTACTATTGAATGACGTTTCTCAAGTCATCAGACTAGTAGTGTGTGGCCAGGCTTGGCCACCTTTCTGGGTGTCTGGTCCCTGTAGGATAGTGTGGTGGGGGGGGGGGGGGGGGGGGGGTTCTCATTGTGGAGCACTGATATTACACGTCTGTATCGTCCCCCCTCCCTGCGGTTGGAGGAGAGCACACATTCACTGTCTGGTAAATGGGTCATAGATTCCTGCATACCCTATGAGGATTTATCAATGCTACTTGTCGATCGTCGCCGAGGGGGGGGGGGGGGGGGTGATGGCAGAAGCTAGCTCGCTCTCTGCGTCACAAGCTCTGTGGGTGGAAGGGACTCTGATCAGAGTACAGATCCAGCACGCAGCGTTTTAATGAGTCTCCCAACATCTGCTCTGTTTACCAGCTTAGTATGGCTGTCTGTCTCCTCCATGCAGAGCTGGAGACCTCAACCCCACTTTAATATGGACTATATATGCTAAAGGGACTCCCTTCGCTTGCCTTGTTCTCTATTCTGTAGCTCTTATTATCAATACCTTCTAAATCCATGTATATTTTCTACGTGATAAACATCTACATAACGTGAGGTGCTTTCTATTATAATGATCATTTCAAAAATCTTGCATTAATCTTACTGTTCTTAATGAATGAATGAATGAAGACTTATATAGCGTAGCACATGCAAACTAAATCGCCCCTGTAAAATCAGTCTGTATATGCAGTAAAGCAGGTCTTGACAAATTTGCTTGGAATCTAGGAGCCAGCTAAAAAAAGTTAGGAGCCAGGATCGAGCCCCCCTGTCCTGAAGAGCTTGCGCGCAGAAGCGAACGCATACGGTGAAATCGGTGTTCAAACCACACATGTGAGGTATCGCCGCAATTGGTAGAGTGAGAGCAATAATTCTAGCTCTAGACCTCCTTTGTAACTCCAAACATGCAACATGTAGAATTTTTTAAACCTCACCTATGGAGATTTTAAAGGGTAAAAGTTTGTTGCTATTCCACGAGCGGACGCAATTTTGAAGCGTGACATGTTGGGTATCGATTTACTCGGCGTAAAATTATCTTTCACAATTAAAAAAAAAATTTGGCTAACTTTACTGGTGTCTTATTTTTTAATTTAAAAAAAGTGTATTTTTCCCCCCAAAAAAGTGCACTTGTAAGACCGCTGCGCAAATACGGTGTGACAGAAAGTATTGCAATGACCACCATTTTATTCTCTAGGGTGTTAGAATAAAAAAATATATATAATGTTTGGGGGTTCTTATTAGAGAAAAGGAGATGGCAGTGAAAACAGACAGGGGGAGCTCCATTAGCATTGCTGGTTGTCTTGTCATACCAACGGCCACCACAAAACGGCGCCAAAAAATGGGGTAGTGGCGCTGAAAAGCAGTGAAATAAATGTAGCTAAAAATAATTTGTTTTTTACAAAAGAAAAACCTCCTGAAAACAGATAGAAATAAATAAATAAATAAACTCTGGGGATGGACAGGAGCAATAAAGAAGTAAGAGGAGAGTGCTGTCCAATGTAATGCAGATGATATCCGTCTGTAATCCGGGGCAAGCCTTCACAAGCAGGGGAGATGAGAGCAGAACTCCAATATATGTAAAAGAAAAAAAGAGAGAAGGCGCCTCCAAGTTAACAAACATAAAGCTTTAATTGATAAGTTACAGCATCCACTTGCATATGAGTAGTGGGGATCCGGCATGTTTAAAAAGTCCCTTATGTGGCGTCCTTCCGCGCTAGATGTTTTGATTGCAAATGCTCTCGTGTCTCACCGTATCGAATCCATCAATATTGTAGTAGAAGCCGGCTGATGTGCTACAGCGTTGCGGACGGGGTATGGAGCACAGCGTGAGCCGCGGTGACGTCACTGTAATGCGACGACGTTTCAGAGCTGGCGCTTGTGTATGACAGAGCGTGCTCCTTTCTCAAGCATAGGGGCTGAAGGGAACTGAATGCCTTTTTGTAATGGTGAGTGTATGCCACCTAGTGGCGAAAGACCGGAAAACGTGCCGGATCCCCACTACTCATATGTAAGTGGATGCTGTAACTTATGATCAATTAAAGCTTTATGTTTGTTAACTTGGAGGCGCCAGATTTTGTCTTTTACAACATGGCGCCAAATCACAGAAGTAAGCATAGACCTGCAGAAGGTCGCAAAGCTGCGGCCTCATTTACCGGCCAGCGCAGCCAGACGCGATCGCGCAGCGGGGAGGTGGGGGCGCACAGAGACACAGGATACCCCAACTGTGCCGCGCCAGGTAGCCAATTTTAGTCGCATTGCGACCTGGCACCCAGGGTTTGTCGAACCCTGTAGTAAAGCATGCTTGTTATATTCACTGTGGTACCTAAAGGGTTATTCCTCCGCATTGTAAAAAGGCTGTTTGATCCTGTCTTCTCTGATCCTTCCCTTCCTTTACTGTCCCCAAACCATCTCCTGATAGAACAGAGCCTTGGGGGCACTCTGCACATTCTCAGTTTTTTTTGGAAGGGTGCATGTGATCAGCACAGGGCCAGTCAGCACTGTCCAGACAGAAAGTCAAGGGTCATGCAGCCTCATAGAACAGTCAGAGCAGAATAAAAACTCCTCCTACAAGCTTAAACCAGATACTGATAGAAGTCACCAGGCTGCTATATACTGCTGATGAAAAAGGGTATTTAGCAGTTTTTTATTTACTAAAACAATTGCATTCTGTGTACTGTGGGAGACCATATATAGTGAATGCAGGGTCCAGGGTTTAGTATCACTTTAAGCTACCAGTCTAACATGAGGTTACATTTAAATATGAACTCTGTGGAGGCAGAGGTACCCCTGCAATAGGTCTGCTTTTCACGGCAAGGGGGTTCATTTTCTCCAGGTTCTCCAAACTCTGTCCCACCACAAGATTTTGACTGGCCCTCTGATATAAGAGGGGACTTTGATTGGGACTGTGATGTAAGGTGGACTTTTATGGGGACACTTAAGCCCCGGACCATTTGGCTGGCCAAAGACCAGAGCACTTTTTGCGATTCGGCACAGCGTCAATTTAACTGACAATTGCGTAGTCGTGCGGCGTGGCTCCCAAACAAAATTGACGTTCTTTTTTTGCCACAAATAGAGCTTTCTTTTGGTGGTATTTGTTCACCTCTGCGGTTTTTATTTTTTGCGCTATAGACAAAATTAGAGCTACAATTTTGTAAAAGAAAGCAATATTTTTTAACTTTTTGCTATAATATCCACAAAAAAATATATATAAAATGTTTTTAACCACAGTTTAGGCCGATACGTATTTTTCTACATATGTTTTGTAAAAAAAAAAAATCGCAATAGGCGTTTGATTGGTTTGCGCAAAAGTTATAGCGTCTACAAAATAGGGGATAGTTTTATGGCATTTTTAATAATAATATATATATATTTTTTTTTACTAGTAATGGCGGCGATCAGCGATTTTTTTCTTTGCCGCCCTTTTGTGACCATTGTCATTGATACAGCGATCAGTGCTATAAAAATGCACTGATTACTGTATGTAAAATGACACTGTCCCTGTTAAAAAAAAAAAAAAATTACACTGGCGGTAAAGGGGTTAACCACTAGGTGGCGCTAAAGGGGTTAAGTGTGTCCTAGGGAGTGATTCTAACTGTTGGGGAGGGGGTGGGCTATGTGTGACACGACACTGATCACCACTCCCGATTTACAGGAAGCTGTGATCAGTGTCCTGTCACTAGGCAGAACAGAGAAATGCTTGTTTACATCATCATTTTCCCCGTTCTTCCTCTCCGTTAGATGATCGTGGGTATGCCCGCAGACATCGAGTCCGCAAGACCCATGGTCTGACTCACAGAGCTTGCGGCATCTTAAAGGGGACATATATATATACATCTGCCCACAGGAGCCATTGTGTCGACGTATATATGTGTCAAGCGAATTACAAAAAAAAACTCCACTTAAAACCTATTAATTTTGTTTTGATCATTTATAAAAAACTTTTTTTTTTTCGTCCCGAAAAAAATGGTTGAACAGCGCTCAACCGGCCTTGATTTTTTTTCAGGAGTGAGAAGGGAAGTCTTCGTACCGCTGTCGGAACACCGTGCTGTATACTGGGTGTATGGTTTATACAGCGCTCACAGGTGGCACAGTTGTTAATGAAAGTGAAGTTTTGTCTGGAGCACCCTCGTCCAAAAGAACTACAGTATCATGGGTGCCCACTCCATAGGGCAGGGGGGGGGGGGTCAATTGAGAAGGTGTTGAAGAGTGAAGACACCCCTCGGTGACTGAATCGGTGACTGAATCGGTGACGAGCAGGTTAGACCAGGGGGAGAGAGGCGAGCTGCTGGCCGTGGCATTGCAATGGGGTAGGCGGGGGCAGGTCTGGTGCTCGGTGACACCACTGCACCTAACCAATCATCCCCTTCTCTCGCGGCCGCGGGCTGTCTGAGCGGTCCCGGGCTGGATGTCACACAGGCACAGCGAGCAGAGTAAAGCCGCCTCCCCCTCCAGTATGTGTACACAGGGGGAGGGAACCTGCTGTGCCGTGCTGATGGCTGATCTAAGGTACTGAATGGGATGGGGGGAGGGGGGTCCATCTGTGCTGAAGAAGGGGGGGGGGTTGTGCTGAATGTGGGGTCCATCTGTGCCGAAGGGGATGGTATGTGCTGAAGGGGGCGGTCTGTGCGTAAAGAGGGTCCATCTGTGCTGAATGGGGGGTCTGTGCTGAAGGGGGGGTCCATCTGTGCGGAATGGGGGGTCTGTGCTGAAGGGGGGTCCATCTGTGCTGAATGGAGGGGTCTGTGCGGAATGGGGGGTCTGTGCTGAAGGGGGGTCCATCTGTTCTGAATGGAGGGGTTTGTGCAAAATGGGGGGTCTGTGCTGAAGGAGGGGGGTCCATCTGTGCTGAAGGAGGAGGGGGGGGGTTGTGCTGAATGTGGGGTCCATCTGTGCCGAAGGGGATGGTATGTGCTGAAGGGGGCGGTCTGTGCGTAAAGAGGGTCCATCTGTGCTGAATGGAGGGGTCTGTGTGGAATGGGGGGTCCATCTGTTCTGAATGGAGGGGTTTGTGCAAAATGGGGGGGTCTGTGCTGGAGGAGGGGGGTCCATCTGTGCTGAATGGAGGGGTCTGTGCAGAATGGGGGGTCTGTGCTGAAGGGGGTGATCCATCTGTGCTAAAGGGGGTTCTGTACATTCCCTAGGCTATATTTATATGGACATGGAGTGAAGCTAAATTATCTCGAGAGCTATTTCACACTGCCAGCTGTCCGCGTTATTGGTAAAGCGCCGCTAAATAGCGGCACTTTACCATTGTTTTAGCTGCGCTATTCGGCCGCTAATGGGGCACTTTTAACCCCCGCTAGCATTTGAAGAAAGGGTTAAATGTGACTGTGTATCGCAGCTGCCCCAGCTGTTTGTAGGACTGAGAAGGGTACAACAAATATTATATACAGGAAGTTACACAGGATGGCTACATTGTGAAATGTGTAATATGTACGCTTGCTATGATCCTGAATCAATTACGGTTTGTTTTATGTTCGTTAAGCCTTGCAGTGATCTTTGTAACGAGGAAATTTAATTATGTTGGCTAAAGATGTGCCTTTGTTATAAGTTGGTGTCAATAATGGGAGAGTCTAGTGAGCACATAATATAATGTAATTCTTATCCTAAAGCAGAACTAAAGGTAACTAATGAAAACCTGCGAGTAGGCAATGTCTCTTCTGCAGTAACACTTACCTGCCTGCTCACAGTCTTCTATTAAATGCACACTGAGCTGTGCATGTGTAGCGCACCGTGCTTTGCTAGCACACACCTTCTGTGCAGGAATGACTGACTCCCATGTGCATAAGCGGGATGACGTCACTAATCGGCCCCACTCATGCCCATAATGGGTAAAAAAAAATCAAGCAAATAAAAATTGCTGCAGAAAGTTGCACGGATCTAGCACACAATGATTGAACAGAGGCAAATTAGGGGGCCGTGAGGCCCCTGTGAGTGTCAGGCCTTAGGGCGTCCACCTAATTAAAGAGCTGCCTCTGACTGTATATGTCATACCTGATGGGCCACTGGGAAAAGTGATAATCAATACAGTGATTTTCCGGGACCTGTTGGGATTCTCAAGGCTGCTGTTAGAAATCATGATTTCTATCTGATAGGGTGGCCCCCGCCCCGGCTGTAAGTGACTGAGGACATACTGCAAATTTATCAGTCCCTTTCTCTGTTGCCTTAGCTGCACAGATGAATGAATAGAAAGCGCTCTAAAGCTTCCCGCTCTTTCACAAACTGAAGCATAGTAAACACAATTTTGTATGCTTTAGCGATGAATGGACTCTGGATTGGTACCCATTGCTCACTGTGTTCATTCAGGAAAGGAAGGGGCCAGTATACAACATTTTTACTGGCCCCTTCCTCTGCTCTCTATACTGAAACATCTTGCTGGTGGGAGAGAAGAGGAGGGAAGCTGGCAGGGTTACGGGGGAAAGGGACACACAGGGGGGGCCCAGATAGAAGGGGTGCATGTGCAATAACCAATCCCCCTGCAGTGCAGCTGGAAGGAGAAAGAGGAGGAGAAGCTGGCATTGCAGGGGGAGGGAGGCAAAGGAGGATCGGTGTCTTCAATAAGACCGTACAAACAGCCCTCCTGCTCAGCGGGTGACCGAGCCCCATTTTAAACTGATGGGGCCGGGCCCAGTACAGGAGGGCTGGCTGTACTGTCTTATCAGTGGCCCTGGGGATTCTGTGCAAGCAGCTTCCCCTCTGCACAGACTACAGTATGCAGTCTGCTTCATAGATGGGCCGCTTGCTTGGCGCTACCACCACTAAAAGAACATATTTTTTTGCAATTCTCTAATTGGATGAGGTGGAGAACGTGATGTCACCCCAACTTTCCACCTCATCCAATTAGAGAACACCTAGCATCCATTGACGTTCTATGAATGGGGGCAGTGCCAAGTGAGTGCCCCCCTGTGGTCAGTTTGTTGTACTACAGTGACCCTCACTGTCTTCCAATACCCATGCCAACTAGCCCGTGGCACAGTGGTAAGTTCTACCCAGAGTGTTCCAACGCCAAACAGACACTGTCTAGGATCCAGGTTGGCTTGCGTATTTTAAGGGCAAACTCTCTTTTTCAGAGCCAAGTGGAATTTGTATACATTCATTGGGCCAAGCTGGACTACTGTAACTGTGCAAACAAAATGCAGACCTGGAGAAAGTGATTGTAAACCCATTTTTTTTTTAAAATAAGAAACATATTATACTTGCCTGCTCTGGTCAGTGGTTTTGCACAGAGCAACGCTGATCCTCCTCTTCTTGAGTCCCATGCTGGTGCTCCTGGCTCTTCCTGCCTCCCAAGTGCTCACCATAATAAGCCGTTTGCTATGGGGGCACTCATGCACACTTGCTCCCGAAACGCATGCTGTCTGTCAATTAACAAACGGAGCATGGCTTGGCCCTGCTAACTCCTTACTGGCTGTGATTGACAGCAGGGGGGAGCCAGTGGCTCTGAGCCTATTAAGAGGGAGAGAGCCGAGAGAGATGCTGCTCTCGTGCACAGCGCTGGATCGACATCAGGCTCAAATACGTAGAAGGGGATGCTGCACTCAAAAGTTTTTTTACCTTAATCCAGAGAATAAATTAAGGTAAAAAACCTTCAGACATTAAAACCACTTTAACTGTCGGGAGCCCAGAGTCTGCCATCACCCTATAGGTTAAATGCTCTTTCATTTATTGGCCAGAATGATAGTAAATTCTTTAGAACCTTCACCGTTATTTTTTTTCCATAGTCTTCCCCCATATCCATGACAATGATGTTTTTCGTCTTGTGTTTCAGTGGGTGCTCACGTTTGAGATCTTCATCCCTCTGGTGCTCTTCTTCATCTTGCTTGGACTGCGCCAAAAGAAGCCCACCATCCCTGTAAAGGAAGGTAAGATGTTCAGCCATGTCGGTCTCAGCTTTAAATGGTTAAAGCGCCTGTCACCTGCCAAGGCCAGTCCTGTCTTCACATAAGGAAGTGCGGTCAAAGTTCGGTGTCAGGATGGTGTAATAATCTAGTTATTGTGACAGCGGCTCATAAATCACTGGCTGCGGCAGGTGACGGCACAATTCTTGTCTCCTTGGCTGAGGTTTATCCTTTATACAAATGTTCTCACCTAGAAATGCTGGAGCAGGAACATGGCAACCAACCAGCCTTCAGGTTTTATTATAAACTGCCATGGGAAAATGAGATATTGGCAGATTATTACTAGGTGTAACAGCTCAAGATCTGTGTGGGACAGGTTTTTATATTTGTACATTGCACATCATAATGTCTTATACTGAAAGGCATCCTTTGATGTCTTATTAGAAATCTGATTATTTGCTCAAAACCACTGAGTACTGTACATGATACAAAACCATAATAATATTTCATCTTTTACAGGCAATGCCAGCTGAATAGGGAACTATGTATTTCATCTTGAGTAACTAACACTGTCAATTTACTAGGAATTCAGTGAAGACAGGAAGTGATGGGAAATCAATCCCAAGGGGACACAGGCAAAAACACAAACAAAAGATAGAGATTTAGCTGGAATAAAACTCTTAACTCACTGGCACCAGGACAAATGTATATTTAACTCCTCCTTTTTTGTATGAGAAAGTCAAAGACCCTGTACAATCTTACCCTTCCGGTGGTCTTAATTTCCTGGTCCCCTGCCACATTCTGTGGTTTCTCCCTCCAACCTTTATGTTGCTGCAAGACAAAGTAGTGACATAAGGGGTTGTGGATCGAACCACTGAGTACAGCAGGGGGACCAGGAAACTGACCTTTTTTTTTTTCTTTTTAGTACTTCAATGATTTGCAGTTTTGGCAAAAGAACAAGTGACCATGCCTTGTTCTTGGGGGGCACCATTATTTTAGCTGGCATACAGTCCTTTTAGGCCTGACATGCTAAAATACAAGGTGGTAGTGTATCACTGGATCCTATTATATGTGGCAGGCTTCATACTAGTTCAACATAAATATTGGCTGCCGTCAATGCATGAAGTAGTAATGGATTCTTTTTAGTGGAAAAAGGCCTAAAACATTCCGTGTTTCCCTCTAGTACGGAATCAATATGCCTGTATGCAGTAAACATATTCTGATTTCTGATATCTCCAACATGACAGGTCCTCTTTAAGATTAAACTATAAGATTAGCAAAATATTAATAAGGTTTCTCTTTAATGTCAACTCTGTACAGGATAGGGTTTTTCCACCCACAACTGCCTTTTCAGTTCTGGCTTGCTGCTGACTGATTGATCTTTCACCCATTCCCTTGTATCATGGTAGATCCACAACCTCCTATCTGCTTGATATGGAGCATTGATCAGGAAATGTATTCACGCCTTGTCTGCTTTTCTGAGTTTAGTTAATAATCTACCAGGAGATATTTTTTATACAGAGCTCCCAGCATGAATACATTATGTATTTTATCACAGAGATCGCATGAAGTTCCATTTAAAGGCCCTGGATTTAGACAGCTAAAGCAGCAGGCTCTGACCTTCGGCTTGAAGACATATTTCATGGGGTGTCAGCCATTGATGTATTTACTAATACTCACAGCCATGCTAAGTACACACTGCTGCTCAATTTAGAGATAGTAGACTTCCCGTATAATCACTCGCCACATACAAAAGCATTTTGTCTATAACAACCAATCAGAATTTTCCTTTTAATTATCAGTTTTCTCTACAAAAGTCAAAACCATAGCAAGCTAAGATAATATCCAGGGTCACCTTGCCATTGAGTAGGCACATAGACCAAAACTACTCTAGCGTGAAGAAGTGCGCTCATTATCTTCCTCTTGAGGTTTTATGCCCGTTTTATGTGCTACACCCTAACAACATATCTCTAATTGTGACGGAATCAACTCTGGAGTGTCTAACTATTTGCCCCAGTTTTTATAAACTTATTTGGGCATCCTCATTGGACACCGCTTATCACGTGGTAAAAGGCCACTGTGATTTGTTCTTTACCCCGATCTGTGATCAGCTTTTTCCTAAGGATGCAGCAATCACAGAACGCGCCATTCAACACGATCACAGGAGGACATATAAGGATGCCCTTCCAGCAATGTAAGCCCTGTAGCCATCTTTCGAACTGGTTATTGAAGTCTATCCTCCACACCATTGAAAGTGGTAGTAGTTACACCGACTTGTGGCTTTCTGTTTTAATTTAATAAGTAGCAGTTTAATATTTAAAGTGGAGTTCCACCCAGGAAAAAAACATTTGGCCAAAAATCCTAAAAAAAAAAAAATGTATACTCACCCGAAATACCTGTTGCTATGCCGAAGTCCGTAATCTGCCTCTTCTGCAACCGCGGTCTGTTTTCTTCTTCTTCTCCTATTGAATAAGGCGCGCTGCTTTCTGGGAACTGTGTGTGTTCTCAGAAAGCAGCCGCCCATTCACAAGCCGGCACGAGACTCGCGTAAGGCTTCACTGCCTGTTTTCCCTAGTGTGAATGGCGGCGCGGGACTGTTAGTAGCTGCTGACTTTTAAAAAAAACTTTTTTTTTTTCGGGTGGAATCCCGCTTTAACTCTGTGTACTTGAAGATATCACAATGTATGATGATCCCCAAATGCACAATAGTTTCTACCACCTTTATCTGAGAAGCAGTTGATGGCGAGGGATCCCTGAGAGGCTCAATTAGCAGAAGAGTAGACTTTTTCCAGTTTAAGTTCCAACTGTTGTCTTAAAGCGACACTAAAGTTTCCTGTTTAAAAAAATAATAATAACCATGTTATACTCGCCTCCACTGTGCAGCTCGTTTTGCACACAGTGACCCCAATCTGGTCTTCTGGGGTCCCTCGGCGGCTGTCTCGGCTCCTCCCCACATCAGCTAACCCCCTTCACAGGAAAGCGCTCTCCCAATGGGGTTAGCTTGCAGGTGCGAGTCAGCGGCCATAGCCGCCAACTGAATCACATGGCCCTCCCCCAGCGCGCTGCATCATTGCATGTTATTGACAGCAGCGTGAGCCAATGGCTGCGCTGCTATCAATCTAGCCAATTAACGGCCAGACTCCGAAGAGAAGAGCATGCCGGAAGACGCGCACAGCAGATTTGGGCTCAGGTAACTAAATTGGGGGGCCGTCATTGCCAGGTTTTTTTTTCACCTTAATGCATAGGATGCATTAAGGTGAAAAAAAACGAACCTTTAACCTGGAAAAGTCTCGGGCTCTATTTACACATTTGTGTATTACTGCATGCGTCAGAACAAATGCTGTGAGGAGGAAGAGGGGCCGAACCACGATGTGTGTGTCTATAGAAGCACAACCTGGCTCAAGAGTGAGCATGCAGGTGCACCCCTATTGGAAGCGGCTTCTTATAATGGCGCATTGAGAAAAGGAGGAGCCTAGAGTGCTGGTGGTGGAACCCCAGAAGAGGAGGCCACTCTGTGCAATAGCAATGTGCAGAGCAGGTAAGTAGAACATGTTTATTATTTAAAAAAAAACAATATTGTTTACAACCCCTTTAAGGGTTCATTCACACCACAGAGTTGCACTTCATTGCCCAGGACAGTTGAATAGCAGTGGTGGCCAATCATAAGGGGCGCCACCCACCCCCCCTAATCCATGTGCTGGACCCCTAATCCCAATACAGTGCACCAGACGCTTTAATTGGCTTAAAGAAGGGTGGGCTCGGGGTGCCACTTGTGTGACATTAGTGAATTAATATTCGCTATTGTCCTCCTACTTCTCCTTCCAGCCATTCAGGAAGTGGGTCCTGAGACCCGATTTGGCTGGGAGTCCTAAGACCCTATTGGCCAGGAGGAGAAGCGACTGTGGGATTCGGGAGGAGATGCAGGGGGAAGCCGCATCCTGAATGGGGTAAGTGTGAGGTTGGTGGGAGGGAGGGGGCCTCAGTTGCCCCCCCCCCCCCCCAAAAAAAAAATTGAGCATCAGCCACCACTGGTGAATAGTCTTCTTTCCCACAGCTTCAGTTCACACCATTGCAGTACCGTGGTATGTACCAAAAATAGGATATGTTGCATTTCAGCACAACTCTTTGCAAATAGGCTCCAAAGGCAATCGTGGGTCCTTTTAAAAAAATTAAAAATAAGATGATGCAAAAGTGTCTGCATTGTCCCCAGCAGCCAATCAATTTCTACACATTCGTTTGCTAGTCAAGATTACAAGGTAGAAGGAAGCATCTGGTTGCTGTGGAAACGCGGCTATTCTCTCAGTTTTTATAACTCAAGGTCCATTGAGAAGGGCTAAAGTGCCAGTTGTTGCTTGGCAACAGAAAAAGCAGCCATTTTGTAGGTTAAACCTGTTTAAGATAACACAGCCTGTCCATGCAAAGTGCACTGACTTACAATTTAATGTATTCAATTACTTTGTGTTTTTTCTATTCCTGTTTTGTTTTTTTACATTTCAGAGATTGATTGTTCTCATTTGTATGTATTCTATAAATGCTCCTTGGCACACCTGATCTCTTTGACTTTTCCTACATCATGTAGACAGTGGGCCTGAGGCGTAACCTGAGAGCGGCAGGTAGTTGTGTGATCTGAGATCGGGAGCAGTGACTGGAGCCTCTTGTATGTCACTGTTTAATATAATTGCAAGGGCACTTTGCCATTCGGTGAGTCAGTACGTGTTGGCGTGGTACGGTACAGGGCTCTGGCATGCCATAGATAACTCTATCAGGCGCTTCATAAATATTTAAAAAGCCCCAACTTCAAATTTGATAAGAAATACATTTATAGTGGAGCTCTAGCTAGGATATATATATATTTTTTGATTAGGTATTTGTAGTGTATACGGTATACTGTATAGGTATATACAGGTATACTAGGTATACTATATAGTGTCACATCCAAATCAACAACTCCCAAAGAAAAGTTAGGACATCAGGACAGACTTTTAAGATGTTCAATACACAATCTATTCTTTAAATATAAATGTACCCCTACTGAGCTCAGCCATATCTACCCTACGGCCTCCAGTCGGTGCTGGAGATTCTCCAACGAACCGGTACCCATCTTCAAATTTAGTTGGGCTGTCGGGTAATCTTGCCCTTTCTATGTCCACAAAACGTTGTGTATCTCAGATGCTAAGGCCTCTCCGCAGGTAGCTCTGTTGATGATGATACCAGGTTCTTTATCAAAATCCAGAAAGGGCATCCTGAGACACTGCCTCTTGGTAGCTTGGGTTGCAATTTCAAGTCATTGGAAACCAGCAATGACCCCTCCTATAGAGAACAGGCACAAATGCACAAATGATATCACCATGAGGGCCCTGATTTCAACTTACAGGAATGATCCTGAGGAAATCCACCATGCTTGGACCTGTTGATTAGTCCATTGGGAATCCATCCCATGCAAGACGAGCTATTAACCATTGAGTTTTTATATCCCCATACATAGAAGGCTCTACCCTTCTGTTTTCTAACCCCAAGGTCTTCTACAATAAGGAATAGACCCTAAATATGAATTGTAATTACTGCTTTGATCCTGAGGAATTCCACCATGCTTGGGCCTGTTGGTTGGCCTGTGGGGAATCTATGCCATACAAGGCCTGGATGATCAGTCAAGTAATTGCCAGACCATTGTTCCTAATTTTTACTGACAGTCTACTGACTGGAATGGTACCAGCTGATTGGAGAAAAGCAAATGTAGCACCAATATTTAAAAAAGGAACAACATTTAATAGTATGCAAACTCTTGGAGGGGATGATATTGACAAGATTTTATTAATGAAAACTGTATCATTAGCAGTAATCCGCATTAATACACAAAGAATTGTTCTTGCCAAACCAATCTATTAACCTTCTATGAGGAGGTGAGTTGCCATCTAGCTAGACAACGTGTATCTGGATTCTACAAAAGCATTTGACATAGTTCCCCATAAAGGTTTACTGTACAAAGTAAGGTCTGTTGGCATGGACCATAGGGTGAGTACATGGATTGAAACCTGGCTACAAGGGCGAGTTCAGAGGGTAGTGATAAATGGGGAGCACTCGGAATGGTCAGGGGTGGAAAATGGGGTCCCCCCCAGGGTTCTGTCCTGGGACCAGTCCTATTTTTAATTTTTTTTTGGGACCAGTCCTATTTAATTTGTTCTTAAACGACCTGGAGGATGGGGTAAACAGTTCAATCTCTGTATTTGCGGACGATAGTAAGCTAAGCAGGGCAATAACTTCTCCACAGGATGTGGAAACCTTGTAAGTAGATCTGAACAATTTAACGGGGTGGGCAACTACATGGCAAATGAGGTTTAATGTGGAAAACTGTAAAATAATGCATTTGGTTGGCGAACATATGAATGCAATCTACTCACTGGGGGAGAACCTCTGAGGGAATCAAGTTCTGGGCACCAGTCCTCAGGAAGGATATACTGGAAATGGAGAGAGTACAGAGAAGGGCAACAAAGCTAATAAAGGGTCTGGAGGATGTTTGTTATGAGGAAAGGTTGCGAGCACTGAACTTATTCCCTCTGGAGAAGAGACGCTTGAGAGGGGAGATATGATTTCAATTTACAAATGCCATACTGGTGACCCCACAATAGGAATAACACTTTTTTGCGGAAGGGAGTTTAATAAGACACATGGCCACTCATTAAAATTAAAAGAAAAGAGGTTTAACCTTAACTTTATTGAGAGATCTGGGGTCTGTGAGACCCCTGAGCTCTTCTCTGCCCTCCAAAGTATGTGATCAAGCTGAGATCAGATTGATAATTTTTCTGTCTGTCCAGTAACGGCGCATAAACATCAAACCGAGACTGGAAGTAATGAAATCCTCCATGCTTCCAGGATCTTTTGTCACAGAGGAAGGAGAAGAACAGATGTTCCCCCATGTCCTCTGTAGCCAGCCGGCCGGTGCGTTGTGTTGCAACGATTGCACCACCAATGCACACAATCAAGCACACATTATACGGAGCATCGTGTGTGTGGTCTGGTGTGAACAAGTCCTAAGGCAACACAGCTCCAGTGCACATGTGATGTGCTGCATTGTCAAAAATGATGGATGCCTGTTTTTTTTTTTTTTTTTTTCAAAGCATTGACAATCCATACATATGAATAGGCTAACTTAATGTGACACAAGTTTAATACATGAAAAAATAATTGTTGAGGCACATGCATTAAAACACACCAGGAGGTCAAGGTCTGAATAGTGCCTAAAAACCTGAAAGACACTCGAATCTTTTCCCATTCATTCCGAAAAATTGTATACCTGTGGAAGGATTTCTCCTCATTTCATTTAAAGCGGAGTTCCACTCAAAAATTTAACTTCCGCTTAACCCACTCCTCACCCCCTTACATGCCACATTTGGCATGTCATTTTTTTGGGGGGGGAGTGGGGGCTTCAGGAGGAGTGGGACTTCCTGTCCCACTTCCTCCTTCCGCCGAGGGGCTGGTTAGGCGATTAGCTACATCGCCTATCTTCAGCCCCTCCCTGTAGGCGATTGCCTAGGACACGTCACAGGTCCTAGGCGATCGCCTGTCCAATCGGACGGCGCCGTGCCGTTCGCGCATGCGCATGGCCGCTCGCAAATGCGCAGTGGGTGCCCAGCCATGAAGCCGAAAGCTGTCCCGGCCAGGTGCCCACACTCGGCATGAAGACGCCTGCCGGGGAGGGGGGGAGAGGAGCGGAGCCCCGGCCGGCGCGTCGCTGGAGCCCTGGAGCAGGTAAGTGTATGTTTATTAAAAGCTTTTTGTAGCTGCTGACTTTTAATAAACATAAAAATGGGCTGGAACACCCCTCTAACGACCATCGAATAGACAGGAAATGAGAGGAGCAGACTGCTGATAGAGATTGTAGTCCTCATTTTCTATACAGAAGCAGGAACACTTCCCTCAGCCCAAAGCTTGTCCTTATATTCCCGAGTGTTTTTTTTTATTTCTCGTTTTTTAAACTACAACCAGTCGCGGCTCCATGTTTTCTCACTGTAGTTAGCAGAGAACAGATGAGGAACACTGCGTCTGTTTTCCCTCGGTCTCCATTCTGTTTTTTAGGCTCTGTTCACGTTTTTTGCAGTATAACGCACATCTCCATGGAAACGCCATTGCTTTCTTTTCTGTGGAGATCACAGGCTGTGCTGTGAAGATACATGGGCTGCCATTGCAGACTTCTCCTTGTGAATCTCTATGTGCTTGGCTGCCATGTTCATCCTCTGGCTTTGATACCTTCTGAGACACTGACCTGAAAGGAGCATGCAGATCACAAATTCCGAATGAATTGTTTTTTTACTTTTCCTGATTAGTACTGAGGCCAAAGACAGCCAGATAATTGACATTTTCAGCATGCCAGCACAGGTTCTCATGCACTTGTAGGACACAAAGAATAAATAAAAATGCTGAAAAGACAGGTAATGTGCATTGTTGTGAATTTTTTAATGTCCATGTTGTGGAAATATAATTGTTTTAACCACTTAAAGCGGAGTTCCACCCAAAAATGGAACTTCGGTTTTCGGAATCCCCCCCCCCCTCCGGTGTCACATTTGGCACCTTTCAGGGGTAAGGAGGGAGGAGATACCTGTGTAAACCAGGTGTTTGCTCCCACTTCCGGGCATAGAACACCTCAGTGACCTATGTCACGTCCGGCGCCTACTTCTGCCCCCCCCCCCCGTTGTCTTCTAGGAGACGCACAGGTCCCAGAAGACAGCAGGGACCACTGGGATTGAGCAGAGCATGCGCAGTAGGGAACCAGGAAGTGAAGCCGAGGGACAGATCGGCTTTGAGTGAGGACATCGCGGGCTCCCAGGACAGGTAAGTGTCCTAATATTAAAAGACAGCAGCTGCAGTATTTGTAGTTGCTGACTTTTAATGTACGGTATTTTTTTTTTGTGAAAGAAATCCACTTTAAGATCTGTAAGATTTGACCAGGCCGTTTTTTGATATACAGCACTGCGTCGCTTTAACTGACGATTGTGCGGTCGTGCGATGCTGAAACAAAACTGACGTCCCTTTTTCCCCACAAATAGAGCTTTCTTTTGGTGGTATTTGATCACCTCTGCAGTTTTTATTTTTTGCGCTATAAACAAAAAAATCTATTTAGCAAACAAACTGTTTTTAACTTTTTTCTATAATAAATATCCCCAAAAAAGAATAAAAACATTTCTTCATCAGTTTTGTCCAATATGTATTCTTCTACATATTTTTGGTAAATATTTTGCAATAAGCGTAAGTAGATTGGTTTGCGCAAAAGTCATAGCGTCTACAAAATAGGGGATAGATTTATCGCATTTTTTTTACTAATAATGATTTTTTTTTATTGACTTTTTTTGCGGGACTGCGACATTGTGGCACACAGATTGGACAGTGAAGTTTATACAGCGATACAAATGCACTAATTAATGTATAAATGACACTGACAGGGAAGGGGTTAACACTAGTGGTGATCAAGGGGTTAAATGTGTTCTCTGAGGGGGGCTGACTGGGTGTACAGAGATTGCTGTTCCTAATTATTAGTAACAGACGATCTCTCTGCACTCCCCTGACAGAATGGGCATCTGTTTGTTTACATTGACGGATCCCCATCCTGTCTCTCTGTGGCACGATCGTGGGTGGTCAGCAGACATCGGCTCCCCGACGTGCGGAGGTGCGCACGCGCCTGCTATAGCTGTAAAACGGACCGATGTACAGCTACGAAGGTTCACGGGAACAAGCTGACCAGCCGCAGTATTAGAATGGCGGCAGATCGGTAAGTAGTTAAATGAAGACACATAAAAGATAAATAAAAGAGAAAATGCTTGGCTGAGGAAGAAATGCAATAAATGCAAAAACGTATGAGAAAATTTAGATCTGTACACATTTTTGGAGTGCTAATGTTTGAATGAACTACATGAATATAAAGAAACACTCCTAGGCAGGTTTATCAATAGAAAAGCAATGCTAGTAGGGAGACTTGGGCTGAATTGAGACGGGCAAATCTGCCACCAGAGACAAATCGCCAAAGGAAGTATTGCCTATGGAATGGTTCACTGTAGCCAGAAGCAGCAAGATGTGTGTCGCTGGCCCGAATGCTGCTGAATCTTAATCACTCACAATGGGAACAACATCTCGTTGCCTCAGCTACAGAAGGGGCAATTCCTTAGTGATCTTGCCACTGGTGATTTCGACACACTAGCTGCAGAATCGCCCATGTGCCAAGGAGTAGTGTTGTAAAACCTACATACTCTTTATTTAAGCAACAACCTGATATATTTTATTAAAAACTTGTAATGTTGTCTCAACACGTTTATCCAAACTCAACCTTTTTATCTTTAAAGAAGCCTTGAAAACATTTTAAGATTTGGGGAACCCCTAAAATTGAGTTGTAGATATAGAAATGAATATGTTAGGCTCCTTTCACACGGACGGATAGAATGGTGCTTTTAGCTGCGGATTTTACCGCAGCTAGAAGCACACAATGCTTTCCTATGACATCATTCACACACTACGGTTACCTGCGGTTTTTCTCCCCACGGTCTTGTGCGGATAGAAAAAATAGAACTGTATCTGTCCAGCTGCAAAATCCCACAGCTATCGGCACATAACCGCAGGTAATCGCAGTGCACTGTGTCAGCTGCGTTTGGTATGAATCTTGAGGGGGAACTCCACGCCAAATTTCAAATAAAAAAACGGCATGGGTTCCCTCTACAGGAGCATACCAGGCCCTTGAGTCTGCTATGGATTTTAAGGAGACACCCCGTATGCCAAATAAACGGCGTGGGGCTCCCCCCAAAATCCATACCAGACCCATATCCGAGCAGCAGCCCTGTGGCCCCCCCCACCCCAAAGAACCTGTCCCCATGTTGATGAGGACAGGGCCTCTTCCCGACAACCCTGGCTGTTGGTTGTCGGGGTCTGCAGGAGTCAAGCTTATCAGAATCCGGGAGCCTCCTTTAAGAAGGGGCCCCCAGATGCCGGCCCCCCACCCTAGGTGAATGAATATGGGGTAGGTTCTCTTCCATCGGGGGGAGGGGCGCTTTCTTCTTTAGCTCTTTTACAGCAGCCCCCCTCCCGGGCTTCTTCGGCGGGGGGATGTGCCGGTCTTCACCGCCGTCAGGTTCTCTACTGCCGGGGGCGGGGTCTTTCTTCTTTAGCTCTTTTACAGAGGTTTGTTAGATTTCTAACAAACTAGTTAAATAGAAAACCGAGCTGCATGCCACATTTCTGAATGACAAGTCACAAAATCCACTGAAATTGCAATGGTGTTAAGTGGTAATACTAACTTTGTTCTGGTGCACATTGCAAAATTCCAACTTTGCATTGGCGTTCAGCGAACATATTTAATTTTGCATTGCTGTTTATTAATAAATGTTAACATTGCAATGTAGTTTAGGAAAAAACATTAGGGTTCAAGGAAAGACCTCAACTTTGCATTGTGTTCAAGGATGGACCTTGACTTTGTAATGGTGTTCAAGGAAGAACCTTCAAATTGGTCTTCAGGGAAGAACCTGAAGTTTGCATTGGGTTTCAAAGAAGAACCTTTAAATTGGTGTTCATGGAAGAACCTTAAGTTTGCATTGAGGTTCAAAGAAAAGTGCAAGATACAAATAAACTAAGTATGCTGGTAACATAAACATTATCAGAACTTCAAAAGGCAGCTCAACAAATCGGAGCGTACACAAAACGACGAGTTCCAAGTCAGTCAGGTATTAATGTAATCGAGAAGGCACAGTGGAAGACATCTCCAAAGCTCCCAACATATATAAAACAGCCCTAACTTGGTAATGCACCCTGGTGGGATATAGAGAGTGGAAAAAATACCATCTGCTGATGGGGAAAAAGCCATGTGGATCAGATGAACACAGTAAAAGTGAGAGAAGAACTCTACAGTGCTTCCTACAAGGCAGGAGCTTGGTGAAAACTGTACAGAGTAGAGGCTTTCCTTCAAGAAACCACATACTGAGAGGCCGCCATTACTGACTTTATACATTGCTAGTTGCCTGGCTGTCTCTTGCCCTAAAACGTTGAGTCACTGAGCCAGAACACGTCTACAACTAGCAAGACGGGAGAAGTCGGGACTCCTAATCTACATACACCTTCCAGGATGGGAAGTCAAAATATGGGAGTCATTGGGCCATCTTAACAACAAGACAAAAGTAGTATTGTGGTAAAGATTTTCCAGCAATGGCGGTCAATGCTTCTTCTCTGTCCAGTTTTCCACAGTCCCCCCCCCCCCCCCCAGGAAGCATTTTGTAAAGATGACATAGTGCAGTGTGTGTGTCTTCATATATTTCTCCACAAAGTGAATACTTCAATGTCTATAAAAAAATGTAAAGTTCCACAATAGTATGGTAATACAAATAACGTATTGAAATGCTGGATGAATCTTAATGGTGCTTGGTGTCTGTAATGGTCACCACCGCTTACGACCTTCCATCCATCCACGACAAGCTTATCTGACACACTCCGACAATATTGCATACACGATCCATATCAATTCCCATAAACAAGACGAGACTCAAGCTCTGCACTTGCTTCCAAAGATATGACAATTTATTGGTATTTTCTCAGCTTCTTATACAGTCTCAAGCATAATACAGTTCATCACAGGACAATGTAGTCCCCACCCCCCTATTCACTCACTGAGGAGAATTCTTTAACTGGTAGCTAGACATGACGGCACCGCATCATCAATAGTGTTCAATTAACCTTGAATAGTAACACAGACATCTAGTTGAATAAGTTATCTAGACAGCTTTATCACACAATGGCAGAGTCTTGTGAGAGTGGGTGCAATCAACACCTTCAACAGAATGTCTTTACAGTGAATAGCCAACACCTTAAGATATTTCAATAGCCTATTATACAAAGGTATGACTCACTGTCTGGTTGACCTGGTCATGTCATCATGAACTCCTTGTGATATCTCAGTCCCAAAATGAAGTATTAATAATGTCCCATCTGTAATATATGAATTATGATTCTTTGTCACCCTATGGCCCTAGTGGACATAAGGTGACCCTAGACATAAGAATATCTCAGTCTGTCACGGTGCATTCCGTTACAGTGTCACCTTGGGGGAAGTTGGGGTTCCAGAGGGGGTGCTATGGGGGGGCAGGAGGCTCTGCAGGGGCCTGGGGGGGGCAATGTGGGAGGTTGGAGAGCATGGTGGCAGGTTGGGGGAGGGCAGTGTGGGAGATTGTTAGAGGTTGGGGAACTGTGAACTAATGCAGACTTGTGTCCTCCTTCTGGGCAAAGTGCAGCACACAATATAATATATTATCACGTGTGCAGTTATATATTTGTCATCAATGTCCTTGACTCTGTAACTTCTTAAGCTTTTGGTATGATATGTCTTGTCTTTGTATCAAAGGAACCGATAAAGAAAAAATAGATCATTATAAGGCATGTTAAACTAATGCTTTCCTTTTATTTCTTACATTGGTATTATTACGTTGTTAAAGACGTTTTTAAAGAACGGGGCAGTGAAATCAGAACAGACACGACATTTCCTGTACAATAGTGGAAAAAGAGGGGGAAAGGGGTAACAAACCTCTGGACTTGTAAGGTGTCAAATCAAGAAAATATGAAACAATTACAAATCAATAAAATTTAATATTTTATTACAACAATAAAACATAAGAGATTTTTACCCTTATTAAAATCATTTGTTCTATTCAAGGCATATACACACACTACCACTCGACATGTTTCGCTTTTAAAGCTTCTTTAGGAGAATCGGGTGTTTTGTGTTAATTGCTATAGATAACAAAGAAAACAAAAATACATGTCATGCTGTTTTTGAAGAGTATTGCATGGTTCATTAAGACGTCTGTTAAAATTCTAGGACATCTGTCCAATCTCCATCAAGTCCGGTTTCATCGGTTAGGGCATGTCCTTGTATTCAAATCTATAAATGTAAGGTGATAATAATCTATTTGTTAAAAATATGCATGCTGACTGTATGCCAATAATATGATGGATGCAATACTCTGTCAAAAACAACATGAAATGTATTCTTGTTTTCTTTGTTATCTAAAACAATTAACACAACACACCTGATTCTCCTGAAGAAGCTTTAAAAGCGAAACATGTCGAGTGGTAGTGTGTGTATATGCCTTGAATAGAACAAATGATTTTAATAAGGATAAAAATCTCTTATGTTTTATTGTTGTACTAAAATATTAAATTTTATCTATTTGTAATTGTTTCATATTTTCTTGATTTGACACCTTAAAAGTCCAGAGGTTTGTTACCCCTTTCCCTCGTTTTCAATTGGTATTATTACAAGGAATCCCTCTAAGGAATAGTTTGCACTGCCACCCTCTGTTGTGGAAAGTAAACACCCTCTGGGATAAATCTCATCTCTTACCCTGGTAGGGGTAAGTCCCTCTGCCCATACATGGGTGCATGCATGCTAAGGTTGCCGTCTTTCCTTCAAGCCAAACCCGAAAACGTTAGCATTTAAGTGCAAAAAAAAATGTTCTGGCATTATACACTATAGTATTATAAAAGACCTGGGACACCCTTGGATGGCCCCAGTATAGTGGTAATGGCGCCAATGTTATGCACCGTGGCCAACAGTTCATTTGGCAAAATTGCTCTTGCTAACACCATTGCCCCACCCCCCAGTTATGCCAAACTGCCACCACAGTTCCCGGATGGCAACAGATTTTAATGTGACTATCTTGGTTACTTTGGGGGCCACAGCCCTGTCTGAATAATGTGTCCGCCTAAAACCCGGACACATGATTCAAAACCCTGACTGTCCGAGTGAATCCTGGACATGCAGAAACCCTAATTCACGCACTGGATGTGATGTCTCATCCTGGACCAGGATGCCAATCTTGTGGGGGCTACACAAGGAAGGTGGGGAGATGCCCTCTGCTTAGCTGGAGGTGACAGGCTCCTCCTCCCCTGTATTGGATGGGATTGTGGCCTGGTATGTTTCTGGATCAAGTACTACAACTTATTTTCCCTACACATTGTAAATAGGTATGAAGATTGTTAAAGCATCCATTATGCGTTTCTTTCTTTTACTAGCCTGCATTGGATTACAATACACAAGTGCCATATGATCATTGATCAGTGAGTCACTGTTTCTGTCCTGCCTTGATGATCACTAAGGCTAAATATATATAATTCACCATAGGGAATATTGCTTTAAACTTGTCAGGTAATTCCCAATATAAGTAAGTTTGAGTAAAATATAATATGATCTGGAATTAGATGACTCATTGCCTCTCGTTACTTTAAAATGTTATTAAAGGCCCTTTATGAACAGCATATGCTCTGAATATGTAAACAAGAAGTAAATCTTTGTTCACGGAACACATGAGTGAATCTGATATTTTTTATTTTAGATACAATAAAGCGAATAATAATGAGCACAGTTTTGTTTACTTGGAGTATTGTTTACAGCGCAACATAATAATTCCGCAGATTTGATTAAAGATCTAATTTTGGTTGTCCTTAGTGTCCGATACTTTCCTGATTGTCCAGGAGACTTGACTATTAATAGCTCCAATCGTCATCTTCCTTTGTTGACAATATTCTATTTTACCATATTGTAGATTTAATATTAAAACAACCTTGGCTCCCTCCATTGGCTTCAGATTTCCTTTAAAGATACCCCTCCTTTCCTCCGGTTACCAGGGTTTGGCCTTGATCTGCACTTCTTTACAATTTGTTACTATATTTCTTATCCACTAGAACACTTTGTATGTGTTTTTATATTGTATATATGCATTGTACTCGTACTAAAATCTTTCTTTTTGCTTCTCAACCCTGTCTTTCAACCCAAAGTCATATGGGAGATTTCTTACAGTAATGCAACGATCAGCCTTAACCACCACCTGACGCTTTTGAACTGTGGGAAACAGTGACACCAATACAGTGATCAGTGATAAAAATATGCACTGTTGCTGTACTAATGACATTAGCTGGGAAGGGGTTAAACATCTATGACAATCAAAGGGCTAAATGTGTGCCTAGCCAATGTTTTTACTAAGGACAATTATGGATTTTCTTTCCCTGCTTTCTTTGCATCATTTTCCCCCTGTCAGAATGGAGCTCTTCTCTGTTTACAAAGGTAGAGCTCTGTCCTATGTCTCTTCTGCATGATTGGAGGGTGCCCGCAGACATCCATTGGCTGGCACTCACTGATCGGGTTCTGCTGTGACAAATCAAAAGAGGAGCAGTGCACCCCCCTACCCGGAAGTGCACAATCGTGTGTGTGTGTGTGTGTATATATATATATATATATATATACACAGACAGTACAAACCAAAAGTTTGGACACACCTTCTCATTCAAAGAGTTGTCTTTATTTTCATGACTATGAAAATTGTAGATTCACACTGAAGGCATCAAAACTATGAATTAACACATGTGGAATTATATACATAACAAAAAAGTGTGAAACAACTGAAAATATATGTCATATTCTAGGTTCTTCAAAGTAGCCACCTTTTGCTTTGATTACTGCTTTGCACACTCTTGGCATTCTCTTGAAAGGTGGCTACTTTGAAGAACCTAGAATATGACATATATTTTCAGTTGTTTCACACTTTTTTGTTATGTATATAATTCCACATGTGTTAATTCATAGTTTTGATGCCTCCAGTGTGACTCTACAATTTTCATAGTCATGAAAATAAAGAAAACTCTTTGAATGAGAAGGTGTGTCCAAACTTTTGGTCTGTACTGTGTGTGTGTGTGTGTGTGTGTGTATATATATATATATATATATATATATATATATATATATATATATATATATATATATATATATATATATACACACACAGAGGAACCTTGGTTTACAAGCATAATCCGTTCCAGGAGAATGCTTGTAATCCAAAGCACTCGCATATCAAAGCAAGTTTCCCTGTATCAAAGCGAGTTTCCCCATAGAAGTCAATGGAAACAAAGATAATTCGTTCCACATTGAATTCTTTTGTATGCAGTACCGCATGTGGCCAGAGGTGGGGCGCCGGAGAGACTCAAATACTTGAAGACTGCTTGGATGCACTCAAACACTCGGGAACAGAGTATTTCCGAGTGCAATATGAAGGGCTCCGAGTGCCACTGGCACCCCCGCACCTCTTGCCAAATGCGGTACTGCACACCGCAAAGGCTTGAGTCCTGCTCGTGTTGCGAGACAACACTCGCAAAATGAGTCAGGATTTAAAAAAATAGCTCGGATTGAAAAACGCTTGTTAGCTGCGAGGTATTACTGTGTGTGTGTGTATATATATTTATTTATATATTTATTTATATATATATATATAATATAATATGATAATGCCAGGCTCAGCCGCCCTGACAGTTAAAGTGAATAACACTGATTTATCTAATTACAATGGTATCTAAAAATGGATGGGATATATTGAACATATATGAACATGTCGCTCCTGAAGTTGATGTGTTGAAAGCAGAAAAATGGGCAAGCGTAAGGATTTGAGTGACTTTGACAAGGGCCAAATTGTGATGGATGGACGACCTGGATCAGAGAATTTTCAAAACTGCAGCTTTTGTGGGATGTTCCTCGTCTGCAGTGGTCAGGGCCAATCAAAAGTGGTCCAAGGCAGAAAAACTGATGTCGGCCACATAGTTTGCCAAGGCTCATTGATGCATGTATGGAGCAGAGGCTGGCCTGTTTAGTCTGATCCAAACGAAGAGCTACTGTAGCTGAAAACATTAAAGCTGGTTTAGTCAGAAAGGTTTCAAAACACACAATGCATCGTTTTGTTGCATATGGGGCTGCTGACCCGTGTCCACAGCCAAAAGTGCCTACAATGGGCATGTGAGCATCAAAACTGGACCACTAAATAATGGAAGAAGGTGGCCTGCTGTGATGAACTCAAGAATGGCTTTGAGGAACACAACAATCCCAAATTCTCCAGATCTCAATCCAATTGAACATGGTCAGTGGTAACCCCTTGCAATTTACAGAGCTTGGTACCAGATGCCACAGCATACCTTCAGAGGTTTAATGGAGTCCTTTCCTTGATTGGTTATGGTGGTTAGTGACATCACTAGGGTTGGTATCACCTGGTGTGGTAAAACATGGTTTCACCCCCTCCCCCTCCTGTCTAGGCTGCACAGCGCCCTGCAGGCAATGCACGGTCACAGGGTGCACCCCAAACCGGCCCCTGTAAATAATAATATAGGATGATATAGTGTGAGGTTAGGGTAGTATAGGGTGGTATAGTGGCAGGCTAGGGTGGTATAGTGGCAGATTGGGGTAGTATAGAGCAGGTTGGGGTGGTATAGGGCAGGTTGGGGTGGTATAGGGCAGGTAGAGGTGGTATAGAGCAGGTTAGAGTTCTAAAGGGCATTTTAGGGTAGTTATAGGGCAGGTTAGGGTGGTATAGGGCAGGTTAGGGTGGTAAAGGGCAGGTTTTAGTGACAGTGTGCTCAATCACTTACAGAATGCCTGCAGATGAAGACACCCGGGGCTGCTGTTTTCATCGTCTTTTTCTGCTTTGTTATCTCTTAACACCAGTGCAAAGTTAAAGTTTTTCTTTTGAATGCCAATTGCAATACATTTTCTTTTCTATAGGTGTACAGTATGCTGAATGTAGCCTAATGCTTTTCTTTTATGTCCAGTGAAGAGAAAGAGGGAGCCCTAATCCTGGCCATACACCTTTAAAAATCAATTGTACAACTTCTTACAAAATGTTGGTGCCTAGCTAAACAATGTATTGTATTTGTATCTCATTTGGCAGACCCTTGCACTTGGTGGTTATTGTAACATACAGTAAGTTTAGCTTTATATTTACCAATGACCATGTAGTGTGAGTGTCTGCTTAAAGTATAACTAAAGGTAAAACTTTTTAGTTTTAGATAGAGGAGAAAGGGATCAGGAGATTCACTCTTTTTGTCCCGTTTTTACTTTTCTCATGAAAGTGAAAGAAAATCCCAAATTTTGAGTTGTCCTCAGAACAGGAATAGAAGATAAAGAGATTTGTGGTTTAGGAAAGAAAATGGACTTTATAGGCACCAATCATAAACGTAATATAAATGTTTTATTGATACAACACCAAAGGGATTCTGGTGTTGCAGTCAAAATTACAATATAAAGTTATAAAAAGACATTTAAAAAGTCATATATGATTGATCACACAATAAAATTAGTGAACAAAGAAAGAAATAGTCGTTGTAGCCAAAAATGGTCCAGCGTAGAGATCAATGCGGGTTGATAACTACTGTAAATATAGGTACATAAAAACATAAACTCTACATGTTTCGCATTTGTTGCTTCCTCAGGAGTTATGATTTTTCGTTCCCACTAATGGGTATCATAGAAAAGATTTTTGACAGTATAGATGAATATTATCTGGAACTTAGAAGATTCCAGATGATTGAAAAGCGATCCGAATAAAGCTAGAGCGGTGTGGTTTACTCCAAATGTGTGCACCGCAGAATGTTGGTAGAAAGGGCTGAACAACTGCTTTGATTAGTATGCTTAAGCAGCTAAATCTATAATACAAAGGGAATAATCCCCTAGCGTTGAAGCCTGGATTCCAATTGATAGGTAGACCAACAATAGTAGAAGGCTGCGGTGTGTTCAGGAGTGTGTCAACCGGGCCGTTTGGTTAGATTCCCTGCTAAGAATGGCAGACTCTATAGCTAGTTTTATCCACCCCTTATAAATGTGTATCCCGGTCACATATGCGGTTGAGACTTCCGCGTCATGTGACCCGGCCAAATCCTGATTATCCAATCCCTAAGCAGCAGACTTGGCAGCGTCAATTGACGCTGCACCAATGGAGTGGGCGTAAGATTGGACACCGAGGGGAATAGAAGATAAATCTTCCAATGGAGACTCTAGTTCTGGCGACTCCAGGGATTCCCTTACTTTGGAGGTATTTCTTCTGACTTTCTGTTTTTGGCTATGAGACAGAAAGTGAAGGAAAATCTCCCCTACTCGAACTAAAATGGGGGGGGGGGGAAGTGCTGCCTTTAGTTCTACTTTATACTCTCAATTCAGTTTATATCGAACCAGACAGACCAAGAATTAAATTGCAGTGATGACACCCGCGTAGCAGAGTCACTCATATCATTTCAAACATTTGCCACCCTAAATATTTTGGGCCCCTGGTCATCTTTTGGCCTTGTGATTCAGTTGGGCATATTTACTAAAACTGGTGCACACAGAATCTGGTGCAGTATTGCATAGTAACCAATCGGGTTCTAGGCTTTAGACCCCTTTCACCCGGAGACGCTTTACAGGCACTATAGCGCTAAAAATTGCACCTGCAAAGAGCCAGTAAAGCGCCTCTCATCACTTCAATGTGAAATCCCAAAGACTTTCACACTGGAGTGGTGCGCTGGCAAGACGTCAAAAAAAAGTCCTGTGAGCAGCATCTTTGCAGCACTTTAGGAGCGGTGTATACACTGCGCTCGGCCGCGTGCCCCCCAACCCTGTGCACAAAATCACGTACAGTTGTGGGGTGGTCTTAAAGTGATTAATTGAGAAAGCTGAAGTTAGAAGCTGATTACTATGCACAGTTGCACCAGTTTTTCCCCCAGAGTGTGTAAAAAAAAAAAAAAAGAACTGATTAGCAACCATTTAGCATCCACTTTAAACTTCCCATGCTGCACTAAAATCAGGAAAGGAGAATCTGCTTGTATCGGTTTTAGAAAATGTGCAATAACCCTTAGCAACCAATCAGCAGTCAGCGTTCAGCGCCTGAAATAGACAAAATGTATCACGTTGCTATTGATCATCACTGCTTTTTATACCCATGCAAGCCACAGGTTGCCACCCACCCTTAAATCCATGGCATGTACCACTGAAAAAAAAAAAAAAAAAAATTATCTGTCATTAAATGTTTATGATTTGAATATTTATTTTATTTTTTCCTTTTTGTTTCCATGTTCTTTTTTTTTTTTTTTTTCATTCTTCATCACCGTCTGACTCCACATCGCATGCTGCAGTCTGTAAGTGGTCCAGTGGTTTACTGGTTAAAACTGTGTGTAGCAGCCTATGTTAATGTTGTCTCCTCTAACCTTTTCGTTCCGTGTCAAGCTGTCTCTGTGCTATGTGCTATGGTCCAAACAAAACCACAAACCTCGCCTTTTGTACACATAATAAACCACACGTCATCTCTTCTTGTCATATTGACTATGGAGCAATAATATTGAGTCATCTGATGACAGATTCCTGTATGCAGTGCATTTAAAGTACATCTCTACCCAGCTTCCCCCCCCCCCGTAGCTTTGGACAGGGTAAGAATAATGTTTTTAGCTGTCTGTGTGCTGTCACTTTTTGTTCAGCTGATGTACTAAAACTCTACATGTGTCATCGGAATGGGAGGTGAGGGATTGTCCAATGGGGTTACCTGTTTTCAAGACGGTGGTCTAAGAGATGGTTTCCTTCATATTGCAGAGGTTTCATCACACTTGTCGTCAAGAAAGGAAGCAAAGGCAAATCTCAATAAGACAATAAAAAGTTAGGGTATAGATAGATTTTGATGGAGAACCCCACTAAATCCTGTATATCAGGGGTCTCCAAACATTTGAAGGAAAGGGTCAGTTTACTGTCCTTCAGACTTTAGGGGGGCCAGACTGTGTCCAGTGGGAGTAAATACCTGATCTTTGGTATTAGGTGGAGACATTTTTAGTGTCAGTAGGAGGAATAGTGCCTAATTGTTGGTGTCAGTGGCAGAAATTATACCCCATAGTTTGTGTCAGTGGAAGGAATAGTGCCCCATTGTTGGGGTCAATGGCAGGATTTCTGCCCCATTGTTGGTCTTAGTGGCAGGAATATTGCCTCAAGCGCCGGATAATGGCAAGCAGAGGGCCACAGTTTAGAGACCACGGTTGTATACTCTGTGATTTGGTAAAGTACTTTTTCATTGTATTTCCAGGCCTGGGGCCAAAGCTGAAACCTGCCTGGGACAACACTATGAGGTCTATTTATATAAAAAAAACAATAGCTGTATGGATGTGACAAACCTTCGCTCAACCACAATGCAAACTAGAAAATATTGTGTAATGTGTATGATTCATTCCTATTATTATAGGTGGCATCTAATAGCCATAATGTGGTATCTTCCTGATTGCGATATTATTGGTATTATGGCCACTGGATGGTGTCATTGACGCGTATCGTTGACAGCGCTGTGTGTGAGCTTGATCAGCCATTTGTCACAAGTTGGTGTCACAAATGGTGCTTAAAGTGATACTAAAGTAAAATTTTTTGTGTTTAAAATTAATAAACATTTTATACTTACCTGCTCTGTGCATTGATTTTACACAGAGCAGCCCAGATCCTCCTTTTCTCGGGTCCCTCTTTGGAGCCCCTGGCCCCTCCCTCCTGCCAAGTGTCCCCACAGCAAGTAGCTTGCTATGGGGGCACCCAAACCAAGCCACAGCTCTGCGTGTCCATTCAGACACAGAGCTGCGGCTAGGCCCCACCCCTCTTTCTCCTCTTTGACTCACTGACTTTGATAGCAGCAGGAGCCAATAGCGCTCTGCTGCTGTCTCCGCCAATGAGGAGGGGGAATCCTGGGCAGCTGAGTGTCTCCTGCAACATCGCTGGATAGAGATAGGCTCAGGTAAGTATTAGGGGGGCGAGGGGAGCTGCTGCACACAGTGGGTTTTTTATCCTAATGCATAGAATGTATTAAGATAAAAGACCTTCTGCCTTTCCAACCACTTTAAGACAATAAGAAATAATCAAGTTACAGAAAATACAGCAATTTTTCATTGCAGTTGTGTAAATGTTTTGTACAGGGAATGTTTGTCACATTTGTACAGTGAATTTTCTATGAATCGACCCCTATTAATCTAGGTGTTAAGAACGCAGCTCTGCATTGCATACAATGACATTTTTCCCCATCTCTAAATTCCAAGGTTTCATATAGAAAAAAAATCAAGGGCATTATGTTGGTATTATGAAAGCTTATTGTTGACGTGAATTCTGCCCTTTTAAGATGTTGTTTTTCATATGATCGAATAAAGCTATTTTATTTTTAAAATGCAAAAAATTCACATGCATAAGACATGTACCTAGGTGGTATTCGAAAAGACCTGAACAGGCACAAAGGCTGGCTAACATGGAGGTGCTTATGTTTTTCTTGTCTAATTAACACGGAACAGATCCTCTGGACCGGTGCAATATTCAAATCTTTGGAGGGTGCTCTGCGGGGGCGGAGGCTTGCTTTGTGTTGGAGGCGGGTTTTTCACTACCTTCTTGTATCTGTATACAGTAAAGCCCTTTCTGGATGTAGGTCAATGCCTTTGCAGATAAGGGTATACTGTACTTTCCTGTCTTCTCTTCTATGAGTATATGGTATGAGTATACAGTGGCTTCTCCTCTGCTATCTTACTGTTTTCCTGTAGTGACTCCTCTCCTCTGCTAAGAATAGATGATGCCATTGTGATTCTCTCTGTGATCGTTTTACCCAGGATTTGGCCACTAAAGCTGAGATCTGGATTTATGTTCCTTATTCCATCTAACCTGTCTTTAAACCCTTCTGCTGGCAGACTTTAATTCTCATGAGAAGATCCGTTACATGTTTTGTCTCCGGTCCGGTAGGAAGGGGAAAGATGACCAATAATTGTACTAGTACTAATTATACCTGTATTGTTGTTTCTCCTTTTTAATCCTTTGTAATTCCTCTTCTAAAATCGCTGATCTATCCTCCTTGCATATAGTATGAGGGCTATTTATAAAGAATTGACTAGTTGTTTTTACTGCACATTCAGCATACTTTTGTATTAGTTTTACTTTTTGTAAAACTTTTTTTTTTTTTTAGTTTGCCAGTTAGTTGACTTTTCCTATACAATAGGTTAGTGAACACATGTCCAAAATCTGTAAACTTCTGATTGCACCTCTTTATAAATAGCCCCCTTATAGGTTCCTTATTAAATTGCTGTGTCAATAACAATATCTTAAAGTAAAACTCCACTTTACTCTAAATTCTGCTAGTATGAGGCAGGGCAGTGATGTGACCAAAGTATTGCTTTCTTTTTTTTCCATTCTGCCTGTATGACGTCTTGAAGTATCCATTTTACCATGTGCAAAATACTGTAGTTTTGTTAGTGCCATGTTGCCTATATCAACAGGTGAACACTCGCATTCATAAAACATGGGGCTAAGTTATGCAGAGTGGAGCAGAAGTGGATTTGTTGCCCATAGTAACCAGAATGCTGGTTTCTTTTGCTAAAGATAAAAGAAAGTAACATAAAAAAACAAGTAAAAGCTCCATTCAACTACAGTTTTTATTAGCTCCTCATCAAAAATTAAGATTTGTTTGCTAGTCACCAACTACCTTCCAAGTGTGGCTGTGCCCAGGCTGTGGACACTCAAATGTTCTTACTAAGCTTTAAATAAACCCTCTCTGACTCTGTAATTATAGGCACTGTGGAGCAATTAATTCTCAAAACAATTGCAAGTCCAGTATAAGCACTCTGCTCTATCCTCCTTCCTGTGCATATGCATGTCTGAGGGACCTGCAGAGTGTCAAGACTCAGGTTATCAATAAGGCATTAACCATTGAACAAACCCCCCCCCCCCCCCCCCTTACGAAATAACCAGAAAACACATTACTTTTTGTAGTCGAATGGCCAAAGCAGCCTTTTTATTACAATAAGCAAAACACGGCTCTAAAGAGAACAAGCTTAATACATATATTACAATCGATGCATAACCAATAAACACAATCAGATTAATCCTGCCAGGTCTTAGAAGGTTTATATAATTCTGGTAATTCTGGCAAAAATAGTTGTATCTACCACCAAATATAAAGGCCCCCAGCCACCATTACACCACCTCGGGGACTAATTATCCACTTACTTCCAGATACAACCCAATTCGAACCCAGATGTTACCAACATATTAGTAGGAAGAAACACCCATACTGTAGATGGGCCCAACCCATAATTCTCCACTACTTTGAAACCGCACCACCTTCACAGACCCAACAGACCTTCCTGCCAGCTGCCAGGACAATAATTAACGAATCCAGAAAACCAATTGGCCAACTAAAAAACTAAACTCCCAAAACCCACCACATATCCACCAGCACTGCAAAAACAGGAAGCTCCTACCAACCAAAATAAAACAAGGGAGGGAGGGTGGGAGACAACGGGTTGATGTGTAACAAGCTCCGACAAGGTTCCCCCTCTTCTCTACCCCTTTCAGGACACACCCTTTGCCCTTGACCCTCCAATTCAGTAAGCTTGCTACCTATTTCAAAATATCACCCCACTTATCTGCACACCCCATTTATGCTGGCCCTCCTCCTAGTTTCACTTGGATCCAGTCCATTAGCTGCCAACTTACTGTTAGAGGGGGAACTGAGCTACAGTGGGGTAAAAAGTAAATCTACTGCGGATGAATTAAGTCCAGGGTGTCTGCAGCTAAAGAGGTCAGTAAGGGAAGTTCATTCACAGTTTGTTAAGAATATGTAAATATTTAAATGTCCGTAACCTGGCCACACCTGCTACAAGCTCACAACTCATCCTTTCAAATATGGAGCTTTCAGGTGCATACCACTGCCCTCTGGATGCCATATTTTGCTTTCACATAACCAAACCCCTGAAGGATTGATCTCCCGTTGTGGTGAACTGGAAGTCTGGAGCAGCCACTCCCCATGTTGAATCACATATAAAGTAAAAAATACATTTGCAGTACATAATCGTGCTGGGGTAGGAAGTGAGTATCTGCAGTGGTTGTAGGGTTTCTCCAAATAGAATATATACTATTCTACTTATTTTCTTTTATTATGGTCAGGTCTAAACAAATTACACATTTTACACCATTTATTTTTCAGTCAGGCAAATAAAATAAAAAGTATAATAATATTATGCAGCGTACTGCCCAGCCAGGAGATTCTAGAGGTCTGTTCACATATTCAGCTATTTCAACCTTTAGCTCAGGTGATAGATGTTTGTTTTAAACAGGACTGGATTTATCAGGGCAGTGACCCCTCCCCTATATGATGGCTTTGTAGAACGTTTCAGTTAGACAAAGGTAGCTGCAAAGCAAGTAGCACTGTGTGTGTGTATTATTTTTTTTAATCCATAAAAAGCCATATATATCATTAAAAAGGTTATATAACCGATTCAGATCCATTACACATTCCCTTTTTACACAGAATGGATACTTCAAAAGACAGAGCGGGCATAACGGAACAAGATCGTCAATATATTATTTTACCTTCTTAATATAAATATATTTTTATTCAATTTAAATTTGTACATATTTTGTCAGAATTGCAGAGAAAGGTGGCGTGATATTTAAGGACAATACAGAGTTCACCTTTTTCCGATCTTAATAATCTGGAACACTTGTCTTATCCCCAACTGTTGCCTTATGTCTTCAAGTCACTGATTTTATGGTCTTGTCTACCCTGCTTCTCAGCCTTCTACACTGCGGCTCCACTTACCTCTGCTGGGATACTGCCAGTTATGCAGTCCCTGTGTCCAGATGGCCAAAGAGATGAGTATGGCTTCCTGCAATACACCAACTCCACGTAAGTAGAGCCAGTCCCTTTAAATTTGATCAAACTACCACTCTATATTATTGATGATAAAGCTCAAATATCAGAATTTTCTTTTCACCGAGTGCATTCTGTGATTCGAAGAGGGGGGATGGATGTCACAATCTCCCCTCCAATCGTGGAATGGCTTGTATTTTGGTGAAAAGAATTCAATGAAGGATGTGGAGAACATACGACCTGCTATGAGAACTGTACTCCAGCCAGCATTGTAAGTTTCAGTGCTGGAAGTTCAGCAAATGTCCGATGGAGCCTAGACACGGACGGAATATGTGACCAAAAGCTCAGATCGAACATTTGTTGTTGGAAATTCTGGTCGTGTGTACGCGTCAATACACATCTTAAAGTTTGACTGAATTGTGTTGAATTGTCTGAAATGTGAGCTGTGCCCATGGCAGCACCACCAGGCTCAACAAACGTTGATTGAAAAACTGACTGTTGTTGAAGAAAACTGTTAGGCCTCGTACACACGAGGGGATATGTCCGCTGAAAACGGTCCGATGGACCGTTTCAGCAGACATCTCCGCTCGTGTGTATGGGCTAGCGGACAGATTTATCCACACGAACAGATTTCAAAGCATGCTTTGAAATCTATCCGGTGGAATCTGTCCGCCCGACATGTCTGCTGGTTAGTACACTTACCAGCAGACATGTTGTCCCCCACCGCCGCCGCGCTGCCGCCGAATGGATTTGGCGCATGCGCGGAAGTGTTTAACTTCCTGGTGCGGTGACGTGGCGGCGTCAACGTCACCGCCACGTCACCGCGCCATCCGGCGGCGGGGAATTTGATCCGATGGTGTGTACACGCCATCGGATCAAACTCCCGATCGGACATATCCGATGGAAATGGTCCGCGGACCGTTTTCATCGGATATGTCCGATCGTGTGTATGAGGCCTTAGGCTGCGTACACACACATCGGACCAATTCGATGGTGTGTACGGCCTATCGGACCGTTGTCCGTCGGACCAAAGTTTTAAAACATGCTTTAAAATCTGTCCGACGGACACCTGTCCATCAGACAGATTCGATGGTTAGTACGCCAAAGCATCGGACCAAAAACCCGCGCATGCTCAGAATCAAGTTGTCGCATGCTTGGAAGCATTGAACTTCCTTTTTTTTAGCACGCCGGTGTGTTCTACGTCACCGCGTTCTAGTCTGATCGGATAATGTGTTCGTGTGCATCCCATACTAGCACATTATGTGACATTTACCTGCGAACGAAGCCCTCGTCATCCAAACAGGAGCCGCATCCATCTTTGCCTGTCTTCCTTCTGGGTCCATGGACCCTGTGACTGGCCGGAGCATCATCTGCTGTTCCTTCAGAGCGCATCAGCCGATGACGTAATTGGTGCAGTATACAGTAAATATCTCCCAAACAGTGCAAGTTTAGAAGATATCTACAGTACCTTTACGTAAGCCTTATTATAGGCTTGCCTATAAGTACAAACATTAGAGGGAAGTTTACTTCATCTTTAAAGGGGTTGTAAAGGTTCATGTCTTTTCACCTTAAGGCATTCTATGCATTAAGGTGAAAAAACATCTGGTGTTTGCCAGCCCCCCCCTCGTTTACTTACCTGAGCCCTCGTATGTCCTGCGAACGAGCAGGCTTCTTGACCGGGCTTATTGGCTCTTCTTGGCTCATTCATTGGATGATTGATAGCCGTGCTGCTGTCAATCGAAACTAATGGTGCGTCGCGCCACCGGTGGGGCCGAGTAATACAGCTATATCCACCGGCTGTATCACGGGAACGCGCCCACAGGCTAACCCCCTTTGGGAGAGAGCTTCCCATGAACGGGGTTAGCTCTTGTGGGGAGGACCCCAGAAGACCAGGATCAGGGCCACTATGTGCAAAACGAGCTGCACAGTGGAGGCAAGTATGACATATTTTTTTTTATAATTGAACCTTTACAACCCCTTTTAAGTGTTACTAGTCCTGCAGCCTCTTGGGATACTTGCGTTACATTTCCCAGGAGTCTGCAGGATTGGCTCACAGTTCGACCGAGAGTGGGACCCGCGTGTCACCGGAGCTGACTGCGTGAACCCAGTAGGGGCAGCCAGCTGAAGAGTTCAAAATGGAGACACCTAACCCACTGTATAGCACCCAAACAGCATATCACAGCAGGGCAATGCTGAATTTACTGTGTGGGTAATTAAGTATTTTGATAAGAACCCAGGACTACAGGTAAAAGGGAAACAAACATTTGGTGGGAAGAAGTTAAGTAATTCTTTAAGCTTTATTTGATTAATGAGTACATAACTGCATTACTTGGTATTGTTTCATATCTTCCTGCAGATTCGTTTTAAAGGTAGCAGACCTTGTTTTCTGTGTCATTCAATTTTTCGATAAGGAATGTTGGAGGACTTCAGTATTGTCCTGGTATTGGGCTATCTAAATGTGTCTTGCTTCTCTATTACCTGCAGGGTAACACAACTCCTAGAAAGACTCACGGAGGTGGTTGAGAATAGCAACCTGTTTGATAGAGACCGGCCTGGCCTGGAAGAAGAGCTGGAATCTCTAAAACATCATCTGGACTCTCTGAGTGGTGATCACAGTTCCCTGGAAAATCACTTCCACCGCAAGTCAGGTATAACCTGTCTGATTCTCATCTCTAGATTTACAAAATTTGCAGGCTTAGCAATCCATGGGAGAGATCCAGAGAACTCAATACAAGCAGCATACAGTTTATGTTCTAAGAACTACTTAACCACTAACCAACCAGGCGCCGCAGTTTTACTGCGGCAGCATGGCTCGGGTGGGCGAAATTACGTTGGGTTGCGTTGCTTCACCCTATGGCCACTACTCGCCCACGAAGCCGATGCGAGTGCCCGGCGGGCGCGATGACCGCTGGACACCCGCAACCGCTCGTGACACAGCAAGAACCAGGATCTGTGTGTAAACACACAGATCCTGGTTCTCTAAGGCCTCGTACACACCATCGGACATATCCGATGAAAACGGTCCGCGGACCATTTCCATCGGATATGTCCGATAGGGAGTTTGATCCGATGGCGTGTACACACCATCGGATCAAATTCCCCGCCGCCGGACGGCGCGGTGACGCGGCGGTGACGTTGACGCCGCCACGTCACCGCACCAGGAAGTTAAACACTTCCGCGCATGCGCCGAATCCATTCGGCGGCGGCGCGGCGGCGATGGGGGACGACATGTCTGCTGGTAAGTGTACTAACCAGCAGACATGTCGGGCGGACAGATTCCCACCAGATAGATTTCAAAGCATGCTTTGAAATCTGTCGGGTGGAGAAATCTGTCCGCTAGCCCATACACACGAGCGGAGATGTCTGCTGAAACGGTCCATCGGACCGTTTTCAGCGGACATATCCCCTCGTGTGTACGAGGCCTAAGGGGAGAAATTACTGATCCTCTATTCATACTTTGTATGAACATCGATCTGTCATTTCAACTAGTTAGTCCCACCCCCCCCCCCTTCAGTTAAAACATGCAGAGGGAACATAGTTAACACCTTGATCACCCCTAGTGTTAACCCCTTGCCTGCCAGTGAAATTTTTACAGTAATCAGTACATTTTTATAGGACTAATCGCTGTAAAATTGTCAATAGTCCCAAAAATGTGTCAAAGGAGCCCAATGTGTCCACCATAATATTGCAGTCCTGATACAAAATTATCTCCGCCATTACTATTAAAAAAAAAAAAAAAAATTGCATAATTCTATCTCCTATTTTGTAGACTCGATAACTTCCTATAAGTACTAAGTAAATACTATAAGTTCCTCTTTAAGTATTTCTTCTTCTTACATGACTTCCTAAATCGGTCATTCCTAAACCCAAAGCATATCTGTACCCAAAGAAATGTTTTTTTTTTCTAAAGTTTTGGTGAGAGATAAAGGTTAAGAACCTGTTATGCCACGTACACACGATCAGATTTTCCGTCTGAAAAACCATCCGCTCAAGCTTGGCACACACACAGTCACACACAAGTTCTCTGAACTTTCGTCCGTCAAGAACGTGGTGACGTACAACACTACGACGAGCCGAGAGAATAAAGGTTCAATGCTTCCGAGGATGCGTCGAATTGTTTCCGAGCATTCTTCGGAATTTTGCACGTCGGAATTGCTATCGGATTTTCCGCTAGGAATTTTTTCCATCGTAAAATTTGAGAAACAGCTCTTAATCTTTTGTTGGCAGATATTCCGACAGCAAAAATCAGATGGAGCATACACACGGTCAGAATTTCCGTTCAAAGGCTCACATCGGACTTTTGCTGTCGGAATTTCCGATCATGTGTACGGGGCACTAGATTTGTATCGCCGTCTGTGTCTCCAATTGGAAGATTCCCCTCTTAGTTTTTCCTTGGGCTATTGTTACCTGGATAGAAAGTGATGGAAAATCCAAAATGTATACAGCTGTCACCAGGTATAGAAGATCTCTTCCAAAGGGAACACCTCTATTAGTGACAACTGTCTGAAACAACAATTCTATTTTATATTGAAAGTTATAGATCACATTAAAGTTGAACTCCATGTATGTATTTTTTGCATAGTTACATTGGCCCAGTTTGGACCAATAAAAGAATACTTATTCCATACCTTTAAGTCTGCTGTCCAAGCAGTGGATCACTTTAGTAGCTGTGGTTACTGTAGTGACTGCCATTGTTTTACTATCCAGAAGGGCAGCCAATTGGCACAGGACGCAGAATACCATGGCAACCACTGTGATCACTACTACACTGCGATTACGGCTACTACAGTTATTATCAACTTTCACAGTATATTGGTCCAAGCTAGCCCTGTGTAACTATGCAGTAAAAAAACATACTTGGAGTTCAGATGAAAGCTAATCTGTAGTCGCTTGCACCATAGATGCTGACTTGCATAGCCCTGACTTTGTTTCCGAAATACGATGAGGGCTTGGGAAATCTGAGCTTTCTTGTATGCAAATGCTGATTTTAAATAGTTGATGTTAACATGGGCATACAGTAGTTGCCAGCATTTTAAAGCCCAACGGAACTATCACTTTAATTCGGCTCAATACGCTAAAGGTGCATTAAAACAAAAGGGTGCAAAGTCCATTTTCTTTAGAAACCAGCCACAGCTTGAAGCAAAAAACCTGGCTCCTTACGGCATGCTTTAAGTGTGGAGAAAGACCCTTTCCCTGTGTGGAATCAGTAGTCTCTGCGCAAAAGTGTAAGCTTTTCTGACTGCAGAATAATAGCTCTGACTCTGCAGGGGGTGTGTGTCGAACATTTGCAGAGACACCACTGCTTCCAAAAAGCGTAAGGGTCCTCCCTGCAACATGATGGCAGATGACAGTCTTTTCTGTTAAAGAGGTGGTTCACCCTAAATATAAGCCCTCCCATGTGATCCAGCATACTGGCGCTGTTTTTTTTTTTTAAATCCATCACTTACTGTATTATGGTGAATTTTAATCTCTTACCCCCCTGGTGGACGGCGCCAGTATAGCGCGTCACATCTTACGGAAATACCCGATAAGGACTCGGGTAATCTCGGCGAAAATGCGGCGCCTGCGCACAGACCTAGGAGCTGACTGCGCAGGCGCCGTATTTCTCCGAGTCCTACGGCTATGGCGCGTCACGCCCTCCGAAAAACGCCGAAATAGGACTCGGAGAAATACGGCGCCTGGCGCTGACGCCAGTATGCTGGATCACATGGGAGGGCTTATATTTAGGGTGAACCACCTCTTTAAGGCCATGGCTTCTTTCTAAAGATAATGAACTGTAATGCCGCGTACAGACAATCGGACATTCTGACAACAAAACTATGGATTTTTTTTTCCGACGGACGTTGGCTTAAACTTGTCTTGCATACACACGGTCACACAAATGTTGTCCGAAATTCCGAACGTCAAGAACGCGGTCAATTACAACACGTGCACTAGATAAGGGAAGTTCAATACCGGTCATGTTAGAAGTTTGGTGAGAGACGATTCACGCTTTTCAGCCTCATGCTTTTCAGTCAAATCAACTTTTTGCGCCTGATCTCCCGGACTTTGGGGACCTAGTACTGGCCGGCCGTAGGTCCCCTGTAGCCCCACTCTTCCTCTACAAGTGTGCAAAGTTTGTTGTAGAGGGGACCTATGGACGGGGAGCACCGACTTTTCAAATCTGGACACCCCTTCCCTAGATCCTCATGTTAAACGGTAATTTCTCTGGTGACTTTGGGGACCCGGTACCAGCTGGTCGTAGGTCCCAGAACTTGCCACACATCTAGCCCATTTCTCCTCTACAAGTGTGCAAAGTTTGTTGTCTGGGGGACCTACGATTAGGGAGCACAGATTTTTAAAACCCGGGGACCCCTAAAATAGACTTCCATGTTAAACGTCAGTCTAGTCATGATCACAGTGAGGCATGCAGATGGAAACCCTAGGCTTATACTCGAGTCAATACGTTTTCCCATTTTTTTTGTGGCAAAATTAGGTGCCTCGGCTTATATTCGGGTCAGCTTATATACAGTAAATTGTGTTGAGTTTGTCACATACTCTGTAGACCGCACCTGGCTATAATAACTTAAATATGCATTTATAATATATAATCTTTTCTTTTTGCATTTCCATGGTGCAGGTTTTACCCTGGACTCGGTGGTTAAAAACAAGACAAGTTTTCGGGATTTCCTTCATTCAAATCTGTCTTTGCCCAATAATATTGTTGACTTATTGGCTGGATCCAGCATCAATTTACAGGAGGTGAGCTGTTAAAGTACACAACATATACCGGGTACATCACCTGTATATGGATTGGGTCACTCAACTCAAATTGGGTAGGTTTTCAGGTAATTCGGGTCTGTGAATGGTAGAGGAGTCCTGATTGCGGTTACAAATATTAGAAGCAGCCAAAATCACAGCGGCATTTCCAGATATTTTCCCATTACAATATATTAAGGCAGATTTGTGGTTTTGGAAAGAAAATGGACTTTATAGGCACCAGTCATAAACATAAAATGAGTTTTTATTGATACAATACTAAAAGAATTTTGGTGTTGCAATCAAAATTACAATACACGTTTATAAAAATACATTTAAAAATCACATATGATTGATCACAAAATAAAAGTAGTGAACAACAGAAAATAGTCGTTGTAACCAGAAATGGTCCGGCGTAGAAATCAATGTTGGTTGATGACTACTGTAGGTACAAGTACAGATAAACATAGACTCTACATGTTTCGCATTTAATGCTTCCTCAGGAGCTATGATTGTTCGTTCCCAATAATGGGTTTCATTAAAAATTGACAGTATAGATGGATACTGTATGGAACCTAAAGAGATCCAAATAATTGTAGAGCGATCCGGGTAAAGCTAAAGCGACGTGGCTTCCTCCAGGTGTGTATACCGCAGAGTATTTTAGTAGAAAGGGCTGATCAACTACTTAGATTAGTATGCTCAAGCAGCTAAATCTATGAAGTAGAGGGAGTAATCCCACAGCGTTGAAGCCTGGATTCCCATCAGTGAATGGCCCAAAAATTGGTTGATAGCTGCGGTGTATTTAGGAGTATGGCAGCCAAGCCGTTTGGTTAGGTTCCCTGCTCCGTCGCTTTAGCTTTACCCGGATCGCTCTACAATTATTTGGATCTCTTTAGGTTCCATACAGTATCCATCTATACTGTCAATTTTTAATGAAACCCATTATTGGGAACGAACAATCATAGCTCCTGAGGAAGCATTAAATGCGAAACATGTAGAGTCTATGTTTATCTGTACTTGTACCTACAGTAGTCATCAACCAACATTGATTTCTACGCCGGACCATTTCTGGTTACAACGACTATTTTCTGTTGTTCACTACTTTTATTTTGTGATCAATCATATGTGATTTTGAAATGTATTTTTATAAACGTGTATTGTAATTTTGATTGCAACACCAAAATTCTTTTGGTATTGTATCAATAACAACTCATTTTATGTTTATGACTGGTGCCTATAAAGTCCATTTTCTTTCCAAAACCACAAATCTTTCTAGCTATGTTAGGACGTGGCACTGCAATACTTTAGGTCACCCATAGTCCATCCTATGGTTTGTGCACCTTGAACCTCGTTTTCAATATATTAAGGCAGTCAATATACACACACATTTTTATGGCACATTGGGTCTGGCGGAATAGATTTTGGAAGCAATAGTTATTAGAGTGAAAGGAAAGGCAAAATTATGGTGGTTTAACCGCTTCCCAACCGCTGCACGCATATATACGTCGACACAATGGCACTCCTGTGCAGAAGGACGTGTGTGTATATAGACGACCCCTTTAAGGAAGCACCATTGTGCACGAACTTCGGCGAGCTCCGTGAACCCGACCGCAGGTCCCACGGACTCGATCGCTGCAGGGATACCCGCGATCTTCTCGCGGTGAGATAGAGCGGGAAGATGCTAATGTAAACAAGCATCTCCCCGCTTTGCCTAGTGACAATGACAGTGATCATCGCTTCCTGTAATCTGAAGCGGTGATGACTGTCTTGTCACACACAGCCCATCCCCCCTACAGTAAGAAACACTCACTAGGGCACACTTAACCCCTACAGCGCCACCTAGTGGTTAACCCCTTCAAATGGTAATCTTACCTAAAATTATGTACAAAATACAAGACTTTTTGTGTAATTCTTTAACTAATTTTTGGGTCTGTTTTATTGCATAACAGCATGCAGGGTGGTAATCACTATTCATGATCACACGTTATTTAAAAAAAAGGGGGGGGGGGGTAAAGAAAATAAAAGTAGAAAAGTGAAATTGGATGGCATTGGTTATCCACAGTGCTTATATATGCTGTATAGTATTGTCTTAAGACAAGATTGCATACACATAGTAAAAGGGGATAGAAAACAATAGGTTTAAAGGTGACAAAAAAAAACTCAAGACCATTATGACCAAGACCAAGACCAAATCTCAAGACCATTATGGATTCCTTTTAAAACACCTGTAAATGGGAGCCAGTGTCTCCTGCTGTTTTGTATGTGACATATAAGCTATGATATATGACACATATGATGCATGGGAATAGCAGGCTGCCACCTTACTTCTACATGTAGTGGTGGGCGGGTTGGGAGTAATGAACTAGCTTTTTCCTCAAGTATATGATATATTGATATAAACCTGCTGGAGGCTCTGACCTTCTAACCCCTGTATTGATAATCATTACGTTGTGGTATGTTTCTAAGGAGCTGGTTTGTATGAATCATAGATCTTTAGAAGATTGTGTAATGGAAATCTATCACTAGGCAATAAACGTGTCCCAGAAGCCTCTGATGGAAGCTGCAATTTCTCAGCTTTGCATTCTCGTTCCAAGGTTGTAGGGATGACGATATGCAGCAATAATTAGGAGTTGAGGAATAGCAAGTTCCACCAGAGGTTTCTGAAATGGTGGTTTAGAGTCTTGGCATATTCTCTTTAGAGGTTAATTATAATGATTTTTTGTAGGATAGCTATTTTACAAACAAACCTTTAATACATGGTGCATCCATGGCACTCAATTACCCAATTACCAAAGCATGCTGGCCCTTCTAAGATGGAATCCCAGAACAGCCTGTATGTTTGGAAGTACAATATGTAGCTGAGTTAGATAAGGGCAGGGGTCCCCAAACTGTGGCCCGAGGGCCAGATGTGGCCCTCTGCTAGCCTTTATCCGGCCCTTGGGGCACTATTCCTTCCCTGACACCAACAATGGGGCACTATATCTTCCACCGATACCAATGATGGGATACTATTCCTCCTACTAATAGGGGGAATACTTCTCCTATTGACCACTAACCCTGAGGCCATATTTATTCTCACTGATGCTGAGCCCCTGATATTTTTTATGGCCCTCTGGCCAGAATCCAGCCCTCCTAAAGTATGAAGGACAATAAAATGGCCCTTTGTTTGAAAAGTTTGCTTTTAAAGGGCAAGCTTTGGCACTGTCATCCTGATTGGGGTTTCACTACCTAGGGAGCCATTGACCCAGAACAAGCATGTAGGGCAGGGGTTTATTTCCATTCTCGAGGCCCCTTTCACACGGGGCAGATCCGTAATGATCCGCCTCCGTAAGCTCAGCGGGGATCGCTCCGTTGATCCCTGCTGAGCTGGCGGATGACAGGGCGGTCCCCACACACTGTGCAGGGACCGCCCTGTCTTTTCTCCGCTCTCCCCTATGGGGGGATCGGATGAACACGGACCTTATGTCCGTGTTCATCCGATCCGCAGACAGTAGGAAAAATAGGGTTTTCTTCCATCTGCAGAATCCGATTATTGCAGAGGCGGACGCAATGTCATAGGGACAAATGTATGTCCCTTTTTCATCCACAAATGAATGGATGAAAAAGCGGACATACGATCTGCAGGTGTGAAAGGGGCCTAAGTGACCGTATGCTTTTGCAGGTTATTGACTCACTAGGTAGTGAAGCCTGGATTGTGATCACAGCCCTGGAGCCTACAAAAAATTAGTTGGAAGAGGATGAGGGGTGTGTTCTTTCTGTATGAATCAGTCTGCTGTGTGTCTAATCTGATCTCCCTTCTTTTTACTGCTGAAGATGTTAACTGATCCACCTGACAGCTGGTGTTTTTTCTTGAATGATGGTGTTTTATCTTCAATAGTTGAATGTTTCAATGAGTTTGGATGCATAAAAGCGAGTCTCTAGAACTCGTTCTGCTTTTAAAAAATGTCAACTTCTTCCTTTCTTGGCGCTTTACAGCAATTATAAGGATATTGTGTGGGGAATCTCGCGCCAAAAGTGGGGAAGGGTGTTGTAAATAAATACAAATTGTGTGTAAAAGCTGTTTCCTAGATAATACAGAGTGCTGGATTATAACTTTTATATGCGTGGGATAGGGGCGCTATAGAATAAATGGTGCATATAATGATGTGGATGGGTGCAACCTATCTGAATGTAAACATCAATCCCATACATTAACTGTGTAGCACAACAAAAAATATATTAAACAAGTTGCTAAACGAATGGTGGAATGATATACAATGTGCAGTGGACCATATACATATCAACCTATTGAATTGACTGTGGTATGGTAAACATATAAAGTGCTCCGTGCTCGAGTGTTCTTCCAAGTGATAAGTTCCACCTTCACCAAAGGGTCACCTCAAGTGGGGATGGATGGTTCCTTACCAAATGATGTTGACCTATTAGTTAAATAAAGGTCAATAGAGCTTGTGTGTCAACAGCTTCCCATGGAGATTCCGATACAAATGGCAGGTATGTTGCGGATATCATAAAGGAAAGAAAACAGCTCCCATAGTGTAAAACAATTTAATGTGTTTAAAAATAGTAAATCACAGTGCCGAGTGGCCCCTTACTTGAATAAGTGCCCGTATCCCGGCACTGAGGCTGATAGCTAGGAAACCAGAAGACCGGATGTTGTTGGTTAGTGCGTGCCCAGGTACCGCCTCATGAGGCGGTACCTGGGCACGCACTAACCAACAACATCCGGTCTTCTGGTTTCCTAGCTATCAGCGGTGGAACGCACGCCGGATTATTTATCTCTCTCCATATCCCTACAAGCTCACAGCCTCAGTGCCGGGATACGGGCACTTATACAAATAAGGGGCCACTCGGCACTGTGATTTACTATTTTTAAACACATTAAATTGTTTTACACTATGGGAGCTGTTTTCTTTCCTTTATGATATCCGCAACATACCTGCCATTTGTATCGGAATCTCCATGGGAAGCTGTTGACACACAAGCTCTATTGACCTTTTTTTAACTAATAGGTCAACATCATTTGGTAAGGAACCATCCATCCCCACTTGAGGTGACCCTTTGGTGAAGGTGGAACTTATCACTTGGAAGAACACTCGAGCACGGAGCACTTTATATGTTTACCATACCACAGTCAATTCAATAGGTTGATATGTATATGGTCCACTGCACATTGTATATCATTCCACCATTCGTTTAGCAACTTGTTTAATATATTTTTTGTTGTGCTACACAGTTAATGTATGGGATTGATGTTTACATTCAGATAGGTTGCACCCATCCACATCATTATATGCACCATTTATTCTATAGCGCCCCTATCCCACATATATAAAACTTTACAGCAATTACAACTGATTTAAAAATGCAATATGTGTCTGCTGTACCTCCCACCTGGCCTGAGGAGCCACCCGCTGATCGGCAACACGATCAAGATTTGTGCACGCTTGCTGGAGTGCCCTTCCCTCTTGTCCCGCGGCTCGCTCCTGAGACCCATTCTGGGAGACCCTCGGTTCGAGCCGGGCCTGACTGACAGGCCCTTCCGGGTCCTGCGGGAGGTGGGTCTCCACCAGGCCTCCCATTTAAGCATTGGCAGTAGATGGTGTTCACTAGAGGAGCTCATAGACCCGAGAGGCAGGTTCCTGACTGGTTTCCCCCCCCCCCCCCCCCGGGAGACGCGGACAGGATCCGGTCGGAGTTTGAGGTGCTTTGTGAAGAAGATGGGACGCTACCGCACGCACTATTCTTAACCTACAGCATACTTATTACCCCGTCTAGGGGGTTTCAGCTCCCGTCCCTCCTTAAGTGGGAGAGTGATCTGAACTGCCGGTTCTCTGATACTCAGAGACAGAACATTCTTAGGTTCGCACACAAGTCCTCCCTCTACACCAAAACTCAGGAGACAAACTACAAGCTCCTCACGCGTTGGTATAGAACACCGGACCTGTTGCATACGTTTTTTCCGGCGACGACGGATCTCTGCTGGCGCTGCCAGGCTGATAGGGGGACTATCCTACACATCTTCTGGTCCTGTCCTCGACTCCGGAGTTTCTGGATGGAGGTCCACAGGATAACGCAGCTATTCACAGACCGCCCTGTACCGTTCGACCCGGCTTACTTTCTACTACACGCAAATGACATACCCACCCGTATTTATAAGACCTCGATCGTGCGCCACTTGCTGGATGCAGCGAGGGCTTGTATCCCCGCTCTATGGAAGACCACATGCCAGCTGACCATTACCGCATGGCTTAAACGGGTAGACGAGGTAGGCAGGCTAGAAGACCTGGTCCTAACAAGTCAAAACGGACAGAAACAGTTCACAAAGACCTGGCAACATTGGTATCTTTTTAGATATTCCAGCAAAGGGCAATGACTGAGGAATGAAGCAGGCCCAGACCCGCCCGCCCCTCACCAGTCCGCACCTGCCACAGACTAGATCCCAGCCGTACTCTTTGGGAGACACTGTTCTCCTATAACCACTGTGATCCGACCCTTGTCCGTGGGTTGCTTTCCCTAAACCCCCTCCCCACCTCTTCTCCCCTTTTCCAACGCTTTTTTCCCCTCCAACCCCCCCCTAACCCCCTGTTAACTCTAGGCTACCTAGCCGCTCATCTTTGGCTCTCTCTCTTCTATACGCTAACGCTTTTTGTCGTAAACGGGAAAAGGAGGGACCGGTCCTGAGAGGCCACGACCTACCTTTAGGGTACACCCGGGGCATAGATGTCCCGGCTCTATTTCAGGAGATCTTTACCTAGGTGTGTGTAATTGTATTAGTCACAAGCTATGTTCTGCTGTACTTGCATGTACTGTTTGCACTGTGGCCCACGTGGGCCATTCCCTCCGTTGCAAATCATTTTTTTTTTTTTTTTACACAAACCCATATTGTGGTAGGAAACAACCAACAAGTTGAGATGAATCGGCAGCCATTGGGGTTGATTTACTAAAACTGAAGTGCAAAATCTGGTGCAGCTGTGCATGACAGCCAATCAGCTTCTAGGTTTTATTGTCAAGGCTTAAAGTGGATGTAAACCCACTCTCATCCTTTCTAAACTCCTGCCATAGTGCTGATCTATAAGGATAAGGATATAGATGCCTCCTGCATGTATCCTTACCTGTCAAATGTCTCTCCCCTGTCTGTTATAAGAACTAAAAAACTGCAGATTCTGTGGATGGGTCTGTTGTCTGGAGCTCGGTGGGTGGAGTCGTGATGTCAGTAGACTCCCCGCCCTCCTCTACACTCCTCTTGTAAACATGCATTTTCTCTTGCGTATTCCTTACACTAAATTCTGCTATGATCACTAACATCCAGTCAAAATACAGAAAAGTAACCACATGACTTCAGAGTGGGAGTGGGAATTCAAAATTAATGTCTGTCTCAGGCTAGTGCATGAGCTATGTAAATAACCAGTCACTCACAAAGTTTTTCTCTGTTTGTCAAGATTTATCTCACTGAACAATAAGAGGATTGCTCAGAGCTGGATTAACTCTGTGTGGCAAGACTGGGCACAGATGATAGGAAATCTTATACTGTAAATTCAAAAAAAAATATATATTTCGGAGTTTACATCCATTTTAATTGAACAAGCTGAAGTTAGAAGCTGATTGGCTACCACCAAATTTTGCAGTCTCCAGTTTTAGTAAATCAACCCCCTTGTCTTCTGTATACATGGAGGCTTTCAGGTATTGATAGGTCACCAGTGGCAACCAGAAAAATCTGGAAAAGTGGGCATGGCCAGAAGCAAACAATAAAATGTTCTGAAATGTGTTGGGAAGATTAAAAAACAATAAAAAAGAAAACCAGTTACAGGGAGACAAATTAAGAAATGTAAACCTTCTCCTTCAAAAGACCTTACTTAGTTTAGGCCAGAATTCACCAAGAACTTGTTTTAAAAAATATCCAATGAGCGGTAAAACAAACTGGCATTTTATTTCCACTTTTGGAACAAAATGCCCTTGTCCTTTATTTTTCAGTGCAGCTTACCACACGTTACAATCTGACTGCTTAACCCCCAGACCATATTGCTGCCCAAAGACCAGAGCACTTTTTGCGATTCGGCACTGCGTCGCTTTATCTGACAATTGCGCGGTCGTGCGAGGTGCCTCCCAAACAAAATTGGCGTCCTTTTTTTTCCTACAAATAGAGCTTTCTTTTGGTGGTATTTGATCACCTCTGTGGTTTTTATTTTTTGCTCTACAAACAAAAATAGAGCAAATATTTTGAAAAAAATGAATATTTCTTTTTGCTATAATAAATATCCCCAAAAAATATATAAAAAAACATATTTTTTTCCCTCAGTTTAGGCCGATACGTATTTGTCTACATATTTTTCTTAATAAAAAAATCGCAATAAGCGTTTATTGATTGTTTTGCGCAAAAGTAATAGCGTTTACAAAATAGGGGGTAGTTTTATGGCATTTTTATACTGCGACATTATGGCGGACACTTTTGACACATTTTTGGGACCATTGGCATTTTTATAGCGATCAGTGCTTTAAAAATGCATTGGATTACTATAAAAATGCCACTGGCAGTGAAGGGGTTAACACTAGGGGGCGGGGAAGGGGTTAAGTATGTTCCTGGGTGTGTTCTAACTGTATGGGGGGTGGACTGACTGTATGAACTGTATGAACTAGGGTTGTCCCGATGCCTCTTTTTTAGGACCGAGTACAAGTACCGATACTTTTTTTTATGTACTCGCCGATTCCGAATACCGATACTTTTTTTTAAATGCAGCCATGCGCCCCAAATGCAGCCTTGTGTCCCCCCCCCCATATGCAGCCATGTTTCCCCCCATATGAAGCCATGTCTCCCCCTCATATGCAGTCATGACTCCCCCCATATGCAGCCATGTCTCCCCCCCAAATGCAGCCATAACTCCCCCCTCATATGCAGTCATGTCTCCCCCCCATATGAAGCCATGTCTTCCCCCTCATATGCAGTCATGACTCCCCCCCCCCCCCATATGCAGCCATGTCTTCCCCCAAATGCAGCCATAACTCCCCCCTCATATGCAGTCATGTCTTTCCCCCATATGAAGCCATGTTTCCCCTCATATGCAGTCATGTCTCCCCCCATATGAAGCCATGTCTCCCCCCTCATATGCAGTTATGTCTCCCCCGCCGTCTAGTTGTTCGGCGCTCAGCAGAACATAACAGCTTTCATTTGAATAGCTGCTGTTCCCTGCCGCGCGTCGTCATGGCCTCTCCCCCTTGTCCGGGCACTTTGATAGACAGATTACCTGTCCAATCCTGGGAAAAGTGCCCGACAAGGGGGAGGGGCCATGGCGCGGCAGGGAACAGCAGCTATTCAAATGAAAGCTGTTATGTTCCCTGGCTTAAGCGCCGAACAGCTAGACGGCGGCGGCGGCAGCGGCAGCAGCAGCAGCTCTCCAATGATCCAGTGTGATTTTATACATACCTGGGGACTGCTCTGCTCTCCGCTTTCTTCTTTGCTTCCTCTCCGACTTCCTCTCCGCCTCCACTCCGCCTTCCTCGCTGCCCCCTCAGTCTCCTCTGCGATCGGTTCCTGCCCGCTCTCCGCCCACTCTCCGCCCCCACTCCGAAGAAAAAAAAAAAAAAGTATCCGGATTAGGCATCGGGGGTATTTGCAAATACTAGTATCGGTATCGGGACAACCCTAGTATGAACAGAAGATCAGCGTTTCTCTCCCTGACAGGACTGGGAACTGTGTGTTTACACACACAGCTCCCAGGCCTCGCTCTGTACCGAGCAATTGCCCGGCGGCGATTGTGCCTACCGGGCACGGGACGTGGGGGAACGCGCTCGCTGCCGGCGGCGTGCAAGCGCCCCTAGTGGCCACTTCTAGAGGCGACGTAGAGCTACAGGCTCTCGCGCAGGGGAGCCGACCTGCCGCCGTAGAACTGGTCGGCAACCAGTTAACCTCGTTTATGGTGGCCATGCAATACCAATATGTGCTTCAATCCAAAAGATCAAATTCTCATACAATCGCTACGAATAGCTACGATTTCCTTTCCAGTTCATTTAGACCGGATTCAACCAAACGGAGTTGATTCAACAAGCTTTGGTCATGAATATGATCGTATTTCAATTGATCAGAAAAAAAGACTGGTGGAAATATAGATGCTGTTGATAACTTATGGTCATATCTTCAAACTGTTGATCGAAATTCTCTTTCCCATATGGGTCATATTAATTGAATAGGTTGTCAACTATAAATCAAGTATACTTATCGGAAGATATCAGTTGGAAAAAGTAATTGATCGTTTATCAAAGCTACATTACTACCATTAGGTCTACCAACAAGTATGTAGCACAAGGGCTTACCTGGTTGCATTCAAATTGAATAAATAGTTTAGTATTGGTAGATCTCAGGCTGATTGTAGAAAGATTATATGGTCAGATGGTAATGTGTGTGTGTGTGTGTTGAGTCTGATGGTATCTTTCATGGTTTGAAAAATCTATAAGTAGTAACTATAAGATTTAAATATGAAAGTTTTTTTCTGCACCAAACTTTAGGCCCCTTTCACACTGGGACAGGAGGTGCGATGGCAGTAAAGCGCCGCGGCGCTTTACCACAAATGTTGCCTCTAGCAGGGCAGGTTTACCCCCCCCCCCCCTCGCTAGCAGCCAAAAAAGGGTTAAAACAGTATAGCCGCGCTGTCCTATTGATTTCAATGGGCGTTATACACCTCGCTCCTTCACCACTCCAAAGATGCGGCTAGCAGGACTTTTTCTCCTGTCCTGCTAGCGCACCTTGGGCTTTCACACTGAAGAAACAGCAGCAGCTGTTTAGGTTTAGTTTGCAGGCGCCATTTTTAGCCCAAAAGCGCCTGCAAACCGCTCCAGTGTGAAAGGGATCTAAATCAGAACTTTATTTAAAAAGTGAAGTACCGCTGGTTTGCTACCTCCCCCTTAGCCTGTCACTGAGTAAGACCCCTTTCACATTGAGGCTCGATGTGCGGTGGCGGTATAGCGACACTATTTTTAGCGGCGATATACCGTCGGAATATGCGGCGGTATTCGACCGCTAGCGGTGTGGTACGATGCATAGGTTGCCTACATACTTTGTGTTAAAAGGTGACCATTTTTTCCCCATCTTAGAAAATAGCTTGGAATGCCGTTAGTACTAATTTTAGTTATTTACCTTGTGCAGAGAGATCTCTGATTTTATCATAAAGTAAATCCATGTACAGGCTCTGACCGCCATGTGTGATATTATTCCTCCAGGTCTACCATCTGCTCTTCAGCTCCTCGTACCTGTCTTCTGATGACCTGCCAGCCAGGAACCCTTGGGATGTGGCCACCACAGCAGAGGGAGAGATCCTCAATCTCGAGGTTAGTATCAACCAGTGGCGGCTGGTGCTCAAAAATTTGGGGGGGGGCGCAAACGGAAAAAAAACAAAAAACGATTGCAGCCTTACTGTACCTATCAATTGTCACCACTGTGCCATGCCTTAAAATGCAGTCACTGTGCCATCAAAACGCAACCACTGTGCCATCAAAACGCAGCCACTGTGTCATGCCATCAAAACGCAGCCACCGTGTCATGCCATCAAAACACAGCTACTGTGCCATGCCATCAAACGCAGCTACTGTGCCATCAATTGTCACCACTATGCCATCAAACACAGCCACTGTGCCCCCAATTGTTGCCACTGTACCCCCACTTGTAGCCACTGTGCCCCCACCTGTAGCCACTGTGCCCCCACTTGTAGCCACTGTGCCCCCACTTGTAGCCACCGTGCCCAGTACCCCCCCCCCGGCACTTACCTGATTCTGAATCTGTATATTTTATTGGCTGTGAGCTAGCCAGAGGGGGCGGCGCTCCTGCGTCCCAATGGACGCACCGCCACTGGTATCAACCTAAATTCTATTTTTTTATGGACAAATTCTCATACAATTCCAAACATCAAACTGTTTCTGGCACATATCGTAGTTCCATCACCGAACAGCCTACAGTGATATTATGATTGAATTCTTGGCAGCCTCTCTTTTATTATAGGAGAAATCTTTTGTGTAAGAGTCTTAACATTACTCTATAGAGAACTGTGTGACATATAAAGTGCTCCCTAGTTGTTTAGAAGCCTACTGCCAAGTACATTAGCCAAATGAAACCTGATATAAACACTACGATTGGATTTATATGGACCTTGACGTGCATCTAAACCCAAAAAGTAAAGTTTAATACATTTAGTCCTAAATTGTGGTGGCTGCATTTGTTTGTTTGTTTGTTTTTTAGGCTAAGAACATTTTCAGCAGGTACAGAAGATTCTTGTTGAAGTGGTTCTAAAGCCTAAACATTTTTACTTGCCTAAGCCCTCACTCAATCCAGAACAGTGGCCATCTGTAGTAGCTTTGTCTTTTCTCCCCCCCCCCCCCACTCTCAAGGCTTTGTGCCAGCTATCTATTAAATCCTGTGAAGAAGGAGTGGGGGGCTGGGTTGAGCTGCGCTGTCCTTGTCTATGAACATGGGCAGTGCAGCACAGGATCGAGTCCACAGGAGATGATCCCATAACAAGGGCATGCTATGGGGGCACTCAGGAGGGAGGAGGAGCCAGGAGCACTGTCAAGGGACCTAAGAAGAGTAGGTGCAGGCCGCCCTTTGCAATTCCATTGCATAGAGCAGGTAAGTGTAGCGCCCCCTTTCTTTCAGAAAACGCACTACGCTAAAGTTAGTGGGAGAGTGGGAGAGTTATGTTGCTCCCATTCCTAATTTTTGCTAAATTGTGCTGCTGTCAGCCCTGAGTTATCCTGTGGGTCATTCTGTGCTCCAGGGATGCAGTTCCATCTCTGGGCGGCAGGTGGCTCCAGAGGGATTCAGGCAGAGCCACTTTTCCCCAGCAGCCAATTGGAGGAGTTTTCTCTTGCGGAGCATGCTGGGGGAGGGTATATCTGTGGCAGACGCCATTTTTTTGGGGTTTCTTCGCAGGTTCCAGGTGCGGCACCCACCTTCAGGGTGTGCGCACCCAATGGACCCCGGCGATATGGCCTACCAGGCCGGGGTCACATGCTACGCGGAGTTCCCTGCTGATGTTGAAAGGGGCCCTAGCGACTTGCTGGAGGCCCCACTTCTACTAAAGAGATCCTAAGCTGTATGCTGTTCGGTGGGGGATCGGCTTGAGGAGAACCCGGAGGCAGGTGATCAAAAAGGGCTTGAACGAACCATCAGGGATCTGGTTGCCAGGAACTGCTGACAGAAAACCATAGACTGTCAGCTGGTGACCCCTACTGAAAAGAGAACTTTCTGGGAGGATTCGCTCTACAGTCCAGCATTGGGCCTGTGGCAGAGGTCTTCATCCTAAAACACTAAATTCAACTAGAGCCAAGTCAGTGAGAGAGACTTGTTCCTCCCAGCAACCTTAAGTGACGCTCCGGCTGCCAGGCTTGTGGCAGAAGTCTGTCCGGAGGCACTCTGCCCACTCTGGCTGGAGTGGCGACGAACTGTTCTAATACAGAAGGCAGGACTGCTTTCTTTTCATCCAAGGCCTGATACCGCAATGTTATCTCCTTTCATCAACCTTTTCTATCTACCTCATGTTGATGTTGGTCGTGTTGGACCAGGAAATAAAGCATTCAGAAAAGTTTGGCCATTCTCTTATTGCTCTGCTCACTGCAATCACCCCTAGACAACATACAGAGGTAACTTAATTTGCCAATCTCAAATCAATTGGTGGCTCCTGAGGGGGTAGCGCTTCATAAGTATATTGCCCCACACTGGAAACAGAACTTATGGCAGTGATGTTATAGAAGAATCCAGGGCTAACCCAGCCACCAATCTCCACTTTACAGATTAAACTTGTTGCTTTTAATGTCATATTTTTAAGTCTTGGTTGAATTTTTATGTTGTTCTAGGGGAACGTTTTAGGAAAATTGAAATCTTTCCCAGAAGGTTTGATCCACAAGGCTCTGCGAGATCCCAGAAAGTCTGCACATAGATTGGCTCTGCTCCGCCTCCTGACTCTGGCCCTTGGCCTTGCAATCCCCAATACATCTTCTGACCGCTATGATCCTGAGGCTATGGTGAAAGAGCTGGAGGTAGGGATTGCAAACTGAATTTAATGCAATGTATAAAAGGTTTGTTCGGTAACCAATTCAAGAGCAGTGGGGTAGAGCAAGATGTAGTAACAGCAGTGCTACAGCTACAGTAACCTTTTTATTTTCAGATCTTCCTAGCAAGGAGGGTGGGGTGGGGGGGTGCTGAGTGCTCTGTCACATTCAGCTAGGTGTGTCATTTTGAGAGTTTTAATTACAGAGCTTAGCAGTTAAAATTTAACATGGAAAATGTGAAAAAGGCTACAGAATATCATATTTTGAGTAGAAATACACATATGACTGACCAAATCCATGTCCTCTGTTTCAGTGGTTGCAAACCTTTCTGACCTCCAAGATCACTAATCTCACAATTTTGAATCCTGTGGACCACTAACATGAATTTGAAATGCCTTATACACACAATGAACCGGCTCTCTGTCCCCCTCACCCTGGATCACACTGCTGCCTTATACACACAATGCTCTGGGGTTTCTGCCCCCCTCCCCCTGGATCACACTGCTGCCTTATACACACAATGCTCCGGATCTCTGTCCCCCTCCCCTGGATCACACTGCTGCCTTATACACACAATGATCTGGGTGTCTGCCCTGCTCCCTCCCCCTGGATCACACTGCTGCCTTATACACACAATGTTTCGGCTCTCTGAAGTCAGTATTGACTGTCAATGAGAAGAACAATGGAAACATTGGGCGGTTTACATCCACCATAATGTTGATTTGTGGCAGAACCCCTGAGGACCAACAACATTTTCTCGGACCACTGCTTGGCGACCGCTGCTCTATTTGATTCCTGTCCCTGAGCATTTATTCAAGCTGCCCAAACCTTATCATTTTTTTCTGGGGACAAGTTCTAAGTTATTTTAGAAGTTACAATTTAGAAGTTAATGGTGTTATTTTACTGTAAATGTTTCACCAATTTAAAAGAATATAAAGGCCAAACAAAATATAAACGTGAAAGGAGAGCTGGGGCAGATATTATGCTGAAGATAAATAGATATACAGATGGCCACATGAGGCCGTATTTACAAATGTGATGATGAAATATGTTAGTTAAACTATGGCAAGCAAGTAAAATGTGAATATCAAATATTACTTTCATGTAAATGTTACAATATTTAAATTGGTCTCCCTAATTGTTTTGTACCAGGAGATACTTTTCACTCCAGCATTCCTGGAATCTATTACATGCCAAGGGAGTTTGGATGAGCTGAGTAATATCCTCGGAGTATCAAAGGCAAAAAGATCCTTACTAACATCTTATAGGAGTATTATATGTGTTGAGAATGAGAAAACACGTATGGAGTATTTCAAGCAACTGGCTGGGGAGCTAAAGGAGCAAGTGGATGTCCGTAAAACTGTCAGCCGAGTAAGTTTTCTACTTCCAGCAGAAACACCTTTTTACCTGTTCAACTTAAAGTGATACTAAAGTCTTGTTTTTTTTTCATTAAAAATAACAAAAACATGCTATACTTACCAGCTCTGTGCAGTGGTTTTGCCCAGAGCAGCCCTGATCCTCCTCTTCTCGGGTCCCTCTTTGGCTTTCCTGGCCCCTTCCTCCTGTTGAATGCCCTCACAGCAAGCAGATTGCTATGGGGAAATCCGAGCCGAGCCACAGCTCCCTTCCTTCGTCTATTCAGACATGGAGGCACGGCCCAGCCCCACCCTATTTCTCTCCTAATTGGCTCACTGACTTTGATTGACAGCAGTGGGAGCCAATGGCATTGCACTGCTGTATCAGTCTACGAGGAGGGAAGTCCCAGACAGCTGAGTGTCTCATGCAACATCACTGGATCTAGATGGGGTTCAGGTAAGTATAAGAGGTGCTGAGGGGGGGGGGGGGGGGCTGCGCACAGATTTTTTTTTTTATCTAAAAAAAAACTTTCTGCCTTTATGACTTTAAAGCTGCTCATAGATAAGTCTGCATAGATGCTTTCTATGCATTAAGATAAAAAGCCCTCTGTGTGCAGCAGACCCCCCCAGCCCCCTAATACTTACCTGAGGTCCCTTCTGTGTTCAGCAATGTCCGCGAGTGTCTCAGCTGCCCAGATTCTCCTTCCTGATTGGCTGAGACACAGCAGCAGCGCCATTGGCTTTCGCTGCTGTCAATCAAATTCAGCTACAATCAGGGGAGAGAAGGGGCAGGCCAAGTCGGGGCTCGAAATCTGAATGGACACAGGGAGCTGTGACTCAACTCGGGGGCCCCCATAGCAAGCTGCTTGTTGTGGGCGCACTGAACAGGAGGGAGGTTCCAGAATCGCAGAAGAGTGACTCGAGAAGAGGAGAGGATCTGGGCTGCTCTGTTCAAATCCACTGCAACAGAGGAGGTAAGTATAACATGTTTGTTATTTTTATACGGAAAAAAAACAATCCTTTACAATCACTTTGTGTCCTTGGTCCCTTTTAAATATGATGCTCCATCCCCCAGCAAGTGTTTTCACTCCTCCTTTCTACCATTATCTGTGATGATGTCAGCCAAGAGCTCCACCCCAACATGTTTTGTCATGGGATCACGTGACTTCCTATGGGGAATTTTGTGAATCTTAGTTTATACTGGGGCTTGAATCAGGGGTGTTTTGGAATTTGTCAATATTTTGATGTTAAATGAGCCTCTGTTGTATCACAGCTTCGCCTGGATGAGGTAAATGCCACTGAAACCCAGCACAGGCTGCGCTCTCTCCTGGAGGATCTGCTTCAAGTTGAGAAGATCCTAAAGGATGTGGATATCCTCTCAGCACTGGCCAAGCTGTTACCGAAGGGGGCCTGCACTAGCAAGAATGCCCCAACGCCTATCAATTCTACCAGCTGGAATTTCAACTTCACTGGCAGTTCCAACTCTACAGCAGAGGGTGAGGACGGCAGGACCCAGGAGCATGAACCAGATGAAGAAAACCCTCGTAGCCAATTCTCAGCCTTCGTCCAGCTATGGGCTGGCCTGCAGCCCATCCTATGTGGCATCAACCGGTCAGTGGCAGATATATTAATTTATAACAAGGGTGTATGTTCTGTATCAGGGACGTGACAATCAATGATACTGTATTTCTTAACAGAGATAACATTTATTATCATAATTTCAAATGCACATTTACCTTTGCTTCATGAAAGAAAAAAAAATTCCCTGAGGAGTCATCATCCTCTAGGTTTATGCAAAAAATGGTATGTTGCAATAATCCACATTTCCCTATCCAAATATGGGACCAAAGGTTACACTGCCCGGTCACTGCATTATTTTTCACTGCTGCTGCTCCCTACAGACATCAGAATCCTGCTCATGTATCGGGTTTGGCGATAACAAAAAAACTGAATGTTGTCCTCTATGGCCAGGCCTGGTACAAGACCAGCCTTTCTGATATTTTATTTCCATGGCAACTGGTGGCTGTTGTGTTTTTGCACTGCTGTCAAAGTGGTTCTAAAGGCTGAAGGTTTTTGACCTCAATGCATTCTTTGCATTAAAGGGGTTGTAACGTTTTTTTTTTTTTCTTCTAAATAGGTTCCTTTAAGCTAGTGCATTGTTGGTTTTCTTTGTCTGAATTTCTCACTTCCTGTTTCTCCTCAGTAAGCTTGCCCCCATCATCCGAGTTGTTCTGGCTGGGGGTTAGTCAGCCAGAACAGCTTACTGAGGAGAAACAGGAAGTGAGAAATTCAGACAAAGAAAAAAAACATTTAGAAGGGAAATCGAAGGAAAAGGTAAGTGAACCAACAATGCACTAGCTTAAAGGAACCTATTTAGAAAATAAACAAACCTTTACAACCCTTTTAAGGTAAAAAAAAATGTCAGAGTACAGTTCTCCCCAACCCCTTCTTATACCAACCTGAGCCAATCTCGATCCAGCGATGTGCATGAGAGCAGAGGATCTCTTGGCTCTTTCCCGCCTCATTGGCTTAGACAAAAGCCAATGGCACCCGCTGCTTTTAATCACAACCACTGAGGGTGCGGTGGGCAGGGCAATGCCCACTCTGTGTGTCTTATGGAGCTAGCCCACACAAGTTCCTCCATAGCAAGTGGCTTGTTCTGGGGGCACTGAGCAGGGGGGGAAGATAGGAGCGCTGGCGGGGGACTCGAGAAGGTGAAGATTGGGGCTGCTCTTTACAAAATGATTGCACAGAGCAGGTAAGTATAACATATTTGTTGTTTTAGAAAAATAAACCGTAATACTTTACAATCGCTTTAATGCCTTGTACACACAATTGGAATTTCCAATGGAAAAAGTAATTTGGGCTTTTTACCATCGGAAATTCCGACTGTGTGTATGCCCCATCTGACTTTTTTTTATTGGAAATTCCGAGGAATTCTGTCGGAGTTTAGATGAATTCCGATGTGATTTTGGCCGGTCAAAAGTCTGGCCGTGTGTACGAACATAAGAAGGAAGGGTGGGATCCTAAACTTAGGTGCACTTATCCTTCGATTTGTGATGTATATCGCATCCTACCATATTTATGTACCTGTGGAATTCTCAGGTGTGGTAAACTGTTTATAAAGTTTGGTACACGCAAGTAGAATTTTATTTGAACAGAAGTCGTTCATTAAAGCATTCTTCCTTCGCAATATTGAGCCAACTTATTTAGTTCAACCTAATATATGAACGGAATCCCGGACATATTAAACAGATTTAGTTACAATATTTATGATATTTAAAACCACAGTTAGAATTTTATCCACTCAATAAAAAACTTTCATCCTGCAATTTTAAGTTTTCTTGTGCCTATGGTCAAAATAAATGTTGATTTGACCCCATTAACCATTAGAAAATTCAACAAAACTTCCAAAATCAATATTTTTCAAACAAAATTCTACTTGTTTTGTACCCACCATAAGAGTATAAAGCAAAGGCCTTTAATTTAATATATAAATATATATATATATATATATATATATATATATATATATATATAAATATTCTCTAGCATCTTCTTTTACTACAAGATTTTTTTATTTTTTTTGATGGGTCCTTTAGAACTATCGAGCCGGAAGCCCTAAAACAGGGAAACATGAGCTCTTTGGGGTTTACCAATAAAGAACAGAGAAACTTGGGGCTCCTTGTACACCTGATGACCAGCAATCCCAAGATCCTTTACTCTCCAGTGGGGACAGAAGTTGACAAAGTTATTCGGAAGGTGGGTATATTAACTGTTTCATATATTGTATGTATTGATTTCCTAAAAAAAAAAGCTGCAAGTCATTTTGGGGAAGTTTGAGTTTACTTTACTCCTCTTCATACCAATAAAGCATTAATGTACTTATTTTGCAAAAATAAAACAGCTTTCCATTAATTCTACACCAGCTTACCTCACTTTCTTCTTAGCAATTTAAACACATTGCTCGATTACTTCTGCCTTACTTCCTGAACAGACTTTAGGTCAAGACACATGCAAGGTGTGTGCTAATGAGGTCAGCTGGTCAACTCCTTCCTGTGTCATGACCTAAAGTCTGACCAGGAAGTAAGGCAAAAGTAATTGAGCAGTGCGTTTAAACGGCTATGAAGGAGCAAGGGAATAAAATGCTAAGAGGACACAATTAATACATAGTAAATTACAAAATGACAGACACAGATATATCATTTTCAAGATTTGTCTCTTTATTTTTATTGCGACTGTAAATTCATATAATATGCTGATGTAAGTGGTAAGGTCGGATGGCTGTACGTCTGGAAAATCCTATGTCCTCTGTAAAAAATGTTGCTATTTGTTTTGCTTTTTTTTTTTTTTCGATGGAAATGTTTTTCCTTTTTGTTCTTTTTTTTTTTTCTCAATAAAAATAATCTGATTTAAAAAAAAGCAGTTATGAAGAGCATGAGGTAAGTCTGTGTAGAATTAAAGTGGATGACCAAAAAAAAATTTTTTGTAGAGTATAAGATTTCCTATCATCTGAGCCCAGTCTAGCCACACAGAGTTAATCCAGCGCTAAGTAATCCTTGTTTAAAGTTCTGTGCAAATTAACAGAATTCCAGATAAAAACTTGCCAAATTATAAAGTCTGTTTCTCTGTTATTGCTTTCAGTGAGAGGTTATTTACATATCTAGCTTGGACATGTTTATCATAACAAGAGGTGATCCAAAGTTCATTGTATATTACTAGGATGTGTTATGATGTTATATCACCTCATGTTATGATAAACAAAACATAACATATGATAAACATGTCCTAGCTGGATATGTAAATAACCTCTCACTCAAAGCAAAAAGAGAGAAAACTGACTTTTTTTTATCTAGGCAGGGTTTTATCTGGAAGGCTGTTCATTTTCACTGAACATAAGAGGATTTCTCAGATCTGGATTAACTCTGTGTGGCAAGACTGGGCACAGATGATAGGAAATCTTATACTCTACATTGTGACATAAAAGTGGTTTACATCCATTTTATTTTTGCAAAATAAGTACATTAATGTTATATTGGTACAGGGGGGCTGGAATTTAGAAACAAAGGTGAACTTAGCCTTTAAAGTAGAACCTTGTTCTTCTTTTGAAATTGGGGCTAGTGTGGGGATATTTTAAGCCCCTATCAGGCCTTTTTTTACCATATGTATACCATTTAGTTGCCCCCCCCCCCCTATAGTTCCTGGACCAACCCAACAAAGATTCTTGCCCCTCTGCTCTCTATCCAAAATTAAAGGGGTTGTAAATGTTTGTTTTTTATTTTCTAAGTAGATTCCTTTAACCACTTGCCTACTGTGCACCTACACCCCCTTCCTGCCCAGACAAAATTTTAGCTTCCGGCACTGCGTCGCTTTAACTGACAATTGCGCGGTCGTGCGATGTGGCTCCCAAACAAAATTGGCGTCCTTTTTTCCCACAAATAGAGCTTTCTATTGGTGCTATTTGATCGCCCGTGCGGTTTTTATTTTTTGGGCTATAAACAAAAAAAGAGCGACAATTTTGAAAAAAGACACAATATTTTTTGCTTTTTGCTATAATAAATATCCCATAAAAAAAAAAAAAAATTAATCTCAGTTTAGGCCGATACGTATTCTTCTACATATTTTTGGTAAAAAATAAATAAAAATAAAATCGCATTAACCGTATAGTGACTGGTTTGCGCAAAAGTTATATTGCCTACAAAATAGGGGACGTAATTATGATTTTTTTTTTTTTACTAGGAATGGCGGCGATCTGCGTTTTTTTTTCGGGATTGCGACATTATAGCAGACACATCGGACACTTTTGACACATTTTTGGGACCATTCACATTTATACAGTGAACAATGCTATAAACATGCATTGATTACTGTATAAATGTGACTGGCAGGGAAGGGGTTAACCACTAGGGGGCAGGGAAGGGGTTACATGTGTATCCTAATTGTGGGGGGAGGGGGGTGACTGGGGGAGGTGACCGATTGTGTCCCTATGTACAAGGGACACAGCATCGATCTCCTCTCTCCCTAAAGGACGTGGAGCTCTGTTTACACACAGAGCTCCACGTCCCAGCTCAGTTACACGGCAATTGCGGGTGACGTGATGTCAGGATAATGGAGTATCCCGCCCGCCGTCATTTCACGGCGGGCGGGTATTAAGTGGTTAAGCTAGTGCATTGTTGGTTCACTTACCTTTTCCTTCGATTTACCTTCTAAATGTTTTTTTTCTTTGTCTGAATTTCTCACTTCCTGTTCCTCCTCATTAAGCTGTTTTGGCTGACTAACCCCCACAGATGATGGGGGCAAGTTTACTGAGGAGAAACAGGAAGTGAGAAATTCAGACAAAGAAAAAAAATTTTTAGAAGGGAAATCGAAGGAAAAGGTAAGTGAACCAACAATGCACTAGCTTAAACAAACCTATTTACAAAATAAAAAACAAACCTTTACAACCCCTATAAGTGGGGAAAAAAATCATCAGGGGTTTCAGAATTGATCACGAAATGGCTTGCTTAGCGTTATAGCCATCCAAGCTTTTAGCTTTTGAGTTTCCATTTTCAGGAACATAAAATGTGTTGCAGATGTTGGCCATAGTGCTGAGATAATAAAAGTGTCACCTGCTTATTCAAAGAATAGCCTCATACCTGTTACACCATAAAAGATATCTTGTTCATAGTTCAAGTGACATAATGATGCAATAATCCAGTTTATGAGACAGTTGTTTATTATTCTGTAATAGAATGGCAGGGTTATAACTTTCTCAAGATCAAGGGTCTGGCTCCAGGGCTGTCGCACTTTTCTTTCCTTCTCTACTTGGTGAGTCGCTGACCCAGAACATGTGCCCACCCAGTGTCAGTACAACTGGCAGGCACATATTTGTTCTGGGTTGGCAGCTCATTAAGCAGTGAAAGAAAACCAGCATAGAGATAAATAAGCTGCTATCCTTCTTGTAAAAAGTGTAGCAGCCTGGCTGTCTCTTGTTCCAATACTTTCTAAATTGATGACCTGGAGCAAGCATGCAGCCAGTGAAGTCAGACTGAAATCAGAACTCCTGATCTACAAGCTTGTTCTAGGGGAGTGACTAAGGCGGCGTACACACGACCGAGATTCTCGCTGGAAACCAGCGAGAACCTCGCTGGAAGCTGCATTCCAGCGAGGACCTCGGCCGTGTGTACGGTCTCGGCGAGCTTCCCGTCGGGAAGCCCGTCGAGCAGAAATAGAGAGCACGCTCTCTATTTGCTCGACGGCCCGCCTGGAAGAATGGCTGGTTGCCATTCCCGACGGGCGGGTCGCCGATTTCGACGGCCGGCAGGGAACCTCGACGGGCGGAACGATGTGTTCTGCCCGTCGAGGTTCTCTGCCGTGTGTACGCCGCCTCAAAGTATTAAAGCCATTGGATTCGCACGCTAGAGAGATGTCAGCAAAGGCATCCTTGAAAGTGGTTGTAAACCTCAGACATGAAATATGAACAAAGCATATCGCTCTACAGTGTGTACTTGTCTCAATTAGAAGCGCTAAGTGTCATTTTACCTCCTTTCTCTGCTATCCGCATGAGTTACTTCTGACAAGTTTCCTGACACCAAGAGAAAAATGGTGACAGATGAGGGCCCTCCAGCACACAGTCTGTGACTTATAACCTGAGCTCTGTTCTGTGTGCTGTGTAAAGAGGGGTGCCCTCCAGCGGCAGACTGACCATTCGGGCAATGCCTGAGGGCCCCACGCCACTAGGGGGCCCCATCAGGGTTGCCAGCCTCAGTGAAACCAGGTGCAGTATGTAAAAATCTGTGTTTAAAAAAAAAAAAAGATTATAGCTCCAGTACCTTTTTAGTGTGTGTATATGTATACTGTGGGCCAGATTCTCATAGATTTGCCCTGGCGTAGCGTAAGCCATTTACACTACGCCGCTGCAACTTAACAGAGCAAGTGCCGTATTCTCCAAGCACTTGCTCCGTAGTTTTACGGAGGCGTAGTGTAAATGGCCCAGCGTAAGGCCGCGTAATTCAAAGGGGGCGGCTTGTATTTAAATTAAGCGCGCCCCCGCGTCGATCGAACTGTGCATGCGCCGGCCGGGGAAAAAGCCCAATGCGCATGCTCCAGCTCACGTCGGACAGCGTCGTTGAAACCGACGTCAAAACGATGTGATTATCATTTACGCAATGCCCTATTCGCGAACGACTTAGTAAAACGACGTAACCGACAGAAAAAGCCGACGCTGACCCGACGCCATACTTAGCATGGCATCTGACGGCATCCGACGGTACTGCGTAAGGTTACTCCACATATTAGCAGGGGTAACCTTACGTGTACGAAAACGACGTAAGCGACGACGGGGCGGCGTAAAAGCGTTCGGGAATCTGAGTAGTAGCCTCATTTGCATAGGCAAATGAGAAAACAACGTAAAGGCCACCTAGTGGCCGGAGTTGTCATTACATCTACGATCCGCAAGTGTAATTGTATTACACTTGTCAGATCTTCACCCGTATCTATGCCAAAGTGATTCTAGGAATCACTCGCATAGATACCCGGGGAAAAAAAACGGCGATACGACGGGGTATCTGAGATACCCCGTCGTAGCGCCTCTGAGAATCTGGCCCTGTGTGTATAAATTGTGTGCATACTGTGTATGTATCCTGTATGTGTGTATATTATGTGGCCCCATAATCTATTGCCCGGGTGCCCCATAATCTCCTATTGCCCTGGGGCCCCATGAGTTGTCAGTCCACTCCTGGTGTCCTCTACCTCCAGTCAGCAGTCAGAGCTCTACTCACTGAGCTCTCCAGTGTGTCTTTTAAGCTCTGACCCTTTTTTCTGACAGCTTTATACATTTTGAACTTCAAATTGATGTAGAGAAGACTGCAGATAGACAGATACAACTTATGTACGATGATTTGTGTATAATCTGAATCTCACTTCACTGAGTATATGTAAGGATTTACAAGTTCTTTAATCTCTCGGTCCATATGAGCTGCCATAGGCTGTCATAATATCTTCCCTGGTTCCCAGACCACAGTAATATCATTGATCCTGCTTTTCAACAGGCAAATGAGACGTTTGCATTTGTGGGCAATGTGACTCAGTATGCCAGGATGTGGATGAACATTTCAGCAGAGATTCGCAGCCTTCTGGAGGATGGCGTGCTGCAACATCGCATTCAGTGGTTGCAACAGGTGAGCAAACATAACTAAGCTCCTAAGGATCACCTTATTCCATGATTTTAACATTGAAAAAGGCTCAGACGCCACTGTGATCTGCATTTAAAGTGTAACCGCTGCCGTCTGTCACTGGCATTACCAGACCAGCTTTTTGTTTTTCTATGTCCGCCATAGCAAAGTTTCTTTACCTTTTGAGCCTGCCAGTATTTACATTTATTTTTCCACTTCCTGTAATGGGCTGACAACGATGTTTTTTCTGCAGTAAAATAACACACCGCAGCGATGTTACCCTGTAGACTGAGCTATCTCCATGGACTACAATACACCTCCACCCTATGTTATGTCGAGTGGGAGGTGTTGTATAGTCCTACACACTACCTAAGATGACAATGCTATCCTAATCCTAGGTACAGCACACCCTAGGACAGGCAATATGTTCCCGGCAGAATCACCAGAGTAAAATAGGAGAAAAAGTGTGAAAAATAAATAAATTCAGCCAGCACATCTAAGGAAATTTTTGTTGGGTTTAGATGCCCTTTAAAGCAGAACTAAACTTTCCTATCCTTTTCAGCCAATGAAGCTGCCATCTTGGCCTCTGTTTGAAGTTTGTCTGTAACTGTCATGATGATGCACATGTGATCAGTTATGACACCAGCTATTGGATGGTTTGACAGTTTGGTTGAGAACACAAGCAAATGTGACAGCGTTTCCAGCATGTTTATTGAATCTGTAGAACTAATGCATTTAGTTGCACTTTAAGCCTAGGCTAAAGCAGTTGTAAACTTCACAAAACAAAGTCATACTAGCACATTATGTCAGACTTGCCTATGAAACGGATCCCTCCAGTGGCGCGCTGTCACTGATTCCATCTTCACCTGGTCTTCCTTCTGCGTTCATAGGCTCCGACCCTTTAAATGGCTGAGCCGTAATGATGTCACGCATCCGCACAGGAGTCACAGCTGCGGAACAGTCCTCTGAAGGATTGGTATGAGAATGTGGTCTCTTTAGAGCACATGCTACTTGCTGGAATATCTCCTAAACGGAAGCTTATAAGCTTATCTGTAGGTAAAAGTTGCAGCCTTTAGACCCCTTTTACACTGGAGCGGTTTGCAGGCGCTATTGCGATAAAAATAGCGCCTGCAAACCGACCCTAAACAGCCGCTGCTGTGTCTCCAGTGTGAAAGCCCCGAGGACTTTCACACTGGAGCGGTAAAAAAGTCCTGCTAGCCGCATATTTGGAGCGGTGTGTATACCGCTCCTCCACTGCTCCCGCCCATTGAAATCAATGGCACACCGCGGCTATACCACTGGCAATACGCCTCTGCAGAGGTGCTTTGCGGTGGTCTTTAACCCTTTCTTGGCTGCTAGCAGGGGGGGAAAAAAACACCCTGCTAGAAAATGGCGGTGCTCTACCGCCGACGCACCTCCCGCCCCAGTGTGAAATGGCCTTACAATCAATTTAAGGAAAAATATAATAGTTGTCTGTTGTAAGATCACGGATCATATATGCATGCATCTTTTATGTCATTTTTTTATTTTGTCTGATCTTCAGGTAAACTGGTGCAAACAAAAATTGATAGCCAATGCATTATATATATATATATATAAAATACTGTATGTATGCATTTGCAAAGTTTGTTGCCTGCACAATAATTTTTATTTCTGTAAGTTTTGTCATTCGCACACCTGTCATGCTTCCTGCCAGGATGGTGAAACTTCTTCCTTTTACAGCTGAAGAGGAAGTGAAATCAAATAGCTAAAATTCATGGCAACAAATTGTAATCTGTTCAGCCAGTTTTCATATCCAAACATCTCTGTCCTGACAGCTTGGCCAAAGACTGTCTTGTCTGTGATTGGATAGTACAGGAGCAGCAGACTGATGAGGTCAACCCTGTGATCTCCTTACCTTCTCCTCTAGCATTCTCTGCAGCAGTGGCGGCTGGTGCTTAAAATTTTTGGGGGGGGCGCAAAAAAAAAAGAAAAAAATTGCAACCTCACTGTGCCCATCAAACCCTGTGCCATCAATTGTCACCACTGTGCCCTGCCATCAAACGCAGCCACTGTGCCATCAATTGTCACCACTGTGCCCTGCCATCAAACGCAGCCACTGTGCCATCAATTGTCACCACTGTGCCCTGCCATCAAACGCAGCCACTGTGCCATCAATTGTCACCACTGTGCCCTGCCATCAAACGCAGCCACTGTGCCATTAATTGTCACCACTGTGACATGCCATCAAACGCAGCCACTGTGCCATGCCATCAAATGCAGCCACTGTGCCATTAATTGTCACCACTGTGACATGCCATCAAATGCAGCCACTGTGCCATTAATTGTCACCACTGTGCCATGCCATCAAACGCAGCCACTGTGCCATGCCATCAAATGCAGCCACTGTGCCATGCCATCAAACGCAGCCACTGTACCATCAATTCCATGTCTTCGATGTGTTCTCCCGCCCTCGATGACGCTTCAGCCAATCAGGTTGCCAATAACCAGAACCGGTGACCTGATTGGCTGAGACGGCCACCAGTCTTATCCAAGGAACACACCCCGTACGTTCCCTGGATAAAGCATCCGGGACCATAGGGCTGTACTTCCCACAGCCAAACAGCGGCCGTTATTCAGGTGGTCGGCGCTCAATGTTCGGCTACCTGAATAGTGGAAACCATAACATCCATTCATGCAGGCATAAAGGGATGTTATTACAGTGGCGTGCGAGAGCCAGAGGGGGCAGCTCCCTCTATGGACAAATAGTAGAAACGACTCTTTAAGGAAAAGTAAAAATCTTAAAGGGCCCTTTTTTTTCTGTGACTACAAGAGGGGGGAGCGGCGCCCGGGCGCCCCCTATGGACAGGCCGCCACTGCAGTCTGCAGTAAATTAATGTCAGATGGGTTTACATTGCTGTCCCTTTTCAAAATTCACGCTGCATCATGCTGCATTGGTATGAAAGGGCACCATAAAGAATATTATTATTATTATACAGGATTTATATAGCACCAATAGTTTGCGCAGCGCTTTACACAGAATAATGTGATTTCCATTGTCATGAATTGCATTGTGACAGCAGATGCAGGAGAAATTGCAGTAGTGTGAATGGAGCCTTAATCCTGCCATGTAGGGAGCTGCAAGAAGCTAATATAAAACGGACTGAAAGGTTTAAAAAAATACATAAAGGGAATTTAAAAATAGGTAACTGGTTTAAGGTAAACAATGGTGAATTTTTAGTGAGCACCTGTTTTGAGCTAATATTGTAAGTAACTGTAATAACTATTTACATTTCCGTGTGCCTTTTTTATCTTTATATCCTTATTGCTTCATATGTTTGACTGTATTACAGTATGACAGAGGTAGACAAACACAAATGGACAGCATTCAGGAAAAATCATTCAGCGGCAACTCATAAAATTGTAAATGTCACATATAATATAAAGTAAAAATCAGTCCTAGAAATGTCAGCGAGTTGTCTCTGCTAGCACCCATAGGTAATGGATTATTACCTGGTCCAACTTTTGTGTTTTTGGGTACCTTTTACTTTTTCTTATGTAGCACCTTCCTAGATAGGCTGCTAGGGTTACCTAAGTAAATGTAGTGCTGTGGTATTTATTAGGGTTGTCCCGATACCGAGCATTTGCGTGAGTACTTGCACAAATGCTCCCGATGCCTTAGCCGATACCTGGCAAAGTCAGCAGGCGGTGCGTCGAGCTGGCAGGGAGTGCAGAGTTCAGGGCGTCCGGAGCCGTCACATTCGGTCACGGAAGTGACGCTCTGTGTTACCGTCAGAGATGCCCATCTTGGTACACCCTGCACTTGGCCACAGTATGCCAGCAGCGGACATCTTGTTACACCCAGCCCATATAGTTTGGGCAGGGTGTAACAAGATGGTCGCTGCTGCTTTTTATGTGGCCGAGTGAGGTGTACCAGGATAGGCGTTGCAGGCAGCCTTCCCTAATGGAATTTTAGTGCCTGCCCATCAGTACCCATAAATGTCACCTGCCAGTGCCCGCCAGCTGTCAAAGCCATCTGCCAGTGCCAGCCAGCCATCAGTGCCAGTCAGCCATCTATCAGGGCTGCATATCAGTGCCACCTAATACTATCAGTGCTGCAGATCAGTGCCACCTAATCTGTATTGTGCTTTGAGAAACTATCACATGACATTTAAAAAAAAGTATCGGTAATCAGTATCGACGAGTACTTGAAAAAAAGTCGTATCGGGACAACCCTAGTATTTATACACCTCCCCAGGGAAAAATCCTTGGGGAGGTGTGCCCAGATGGTGGTTGGGGAGAACATAAATAGTTTTGAGCCTCAGAGAGCAAGGTCTCTTCACTAGAGGAGAAGTTCCCAGCCAGGAGGGCTGCTAGCCTTTCCTGGCCATCCTGCTGAGGGTCAAGCCTGCTCTTCGAGGTCCCAGCTGTGCTTAGCTGGGGGCCTATCTTTTCTGCAAGACCTTGGGAGCCAAAGAGGGGTACATATAAACAGGAAATTACATTGTAAATCATAAAAGCAGCTTGCACAACAATTGATTTAAATTGTATATAAATAAATGGTAAACCTAAAGTGTCGTGCTAAAGGGTAAACCTATATAAGGTATAGACAGACAGTAAATGTGAAATGAATCCAGTGCTGATACACTGTAAGATAAAAAAAATAACAATAACATGAAGTCAGTCCCACAGAGAACTATTAGTGATCCGAGTAGTCCCAAGGCAAAATGTGAATCAATAGAGTGAATCTTGCTCCATACAATTAGTTGATGTTCCAGACACCACAGTACCCTTGAGTGTACCACCACCTCCGTGTAAAATAAAAAAACTCCTACCAGAGTTAGTTGACTATTTATTTAACTAGGAAAGAGTCAAAAAAACACAATGGTTGCTGGTATGGGAGATTTTTTTAAATAAGCATCACATCTACAAACAGAGATACTTTATGTCCACATGCAAAGAAGCCATGGAAACCACATAGCATAGAACTGTACAGTATATATTATCTATTAAAATCATGTACAGACTACTTACAAATTCCGAGGTAAAAAGCGCTTAAACATACAATCAATCCGGGGAGATAATCAAATCACTTCCTGCTTATGAAAAGCGTCATGACGTCACAAACGATAGCTCTGCCCTATGTGTTTTGTCACATCTGACGTCATCGGGGTCGGCAGAGGTGACAAAGCATTTAGAGTGGAGTCATAGCACATGATGTCCTCACTCTTTTCGAAAGCATCCTCCTCCCTAATCCTCATCTAGTTTTATCTGCAATAAACTTTTAAGAACGCAATCTTTAGGCTGTTTCTTGAGCCTGAGGAGTGAAAGCTGCTGTTGCCTGGCAGGTGGTTCATTAGTATAAAGAGAACCTTGGACACCCCTTGCACTTACTATCAGTCTGATTTACCAAAAACAAAAAAAAATGCCTGTACTTGTTTTTATCTCAGCAGTCAGTAAGTGAGGTTTCTGACAAATTGAGCGACAAACCCATAAAAATGAAATAGTTACACATAGAAAGAACTTCCAATCAAGTCATTCAGCAATGAGAGAATCTATGTACTATATTGAAAGGAACATGTGGTTTTGCTTGTTGCAGACTTCACACGTCTGTTCACATGTTAACAGATATGACTGAACTCGGCTTCAATGTTATAAAAACAAGATAATAAAATAACAAGAATGGCAAGGCAGGTAAAATCATTTACTGTATGAAGACATTTCAGGTTGGGCAGAATGTCCCCAGCCAATGTCACAGACACGTTTTACAGAAACCCTGGCACTCGTCCCTTGTCTCTTGTCACTTTCATTCTCACACTGTCTGATTCAATTTATCACAGATTACCAGCGATCTGCAGAAACACCCCGAGCTCCTAAATGCCTCTGACAGCGAGCTTCTCCGCCGCATTGTCAGCTCCAACTTCACCGCTCTCAACACCAGCACCTTGCTGCAGCAACTGGATACCATCGACAACGCGGCATGTGGATGGACACACTTCATGTCCAAGGTAATACGAAGACTTCTGGACACCATTTTTCACATTCTGTGACTTGTCTAGAATGACCAGCTTTTCTTTTTTTTTTTTTTGTCTTAGGTGAGCGTGGACATCTTTAAAGGTTTCCCCAACGAGGACAGCATAGTGAACTACACCCTGAACCAAGCGTACCATGACAATGTTACTGTGTTTGCAAGTGAGTTCCTCAAATACCATTAAAGCAGAACTCCACATAACTTTACATGCTTAGGGCATGTTCACATGTGTACCTTTACCGCCATCAGATCGCTTGTTGGAGATCATTTAAAGGGGTTGTAAAAGTACAATTTTGTTTTTCTAAATGGCTTCCTTTACCTTAGTGCAGTCCTCCTTCACTTACCTCATCCTTCCATTTTGCTTTTAAATGTCCTTATTTCTTCTGAGAAATCCTCACTTCCTGTTCTTCTGTCTGTAACTCCACACAGTAAATCAAGGCTTTCTCCCTGGTGTGGAGAAAGCCTCTTGAGGGGGGAGGGGGCAAGCAGGCAAGTCAGGACACACTCTACTTTGCAGATAGAGAAAGGAGCTGTGTGTTAGTGGGGGTCCTGACACTCCTGCTCGCCCCCTCACCCCTCAAGAGGCTTTCTCCACACCAGGGAGAAAGCCTTGCATTACTGTGTGTAGTTACAGACAGAACAGCAAGTGAGGATTTCTCAGAAGAAATAAGGACATTTAAAAGCAAAATCGAAGGATGAGGTAAGTGAAGGAGGACTGCACTAAGGTAAAGGAAGCTATTTAGGAAAAAAATATATGTACCTTTACAACACCTTTAACAGATAGTGAGAAGGTGATATGTTGCTTCCTCGCTGACTTCTTTACCCTCCAAATGCAGATCCACCACGTCACGGCCACCTGTAAAATGTGTTCATCTTTACTGTTCATTGAGGAATATAGCATAGTAGTGATTCATGGCTGTATGAGTTTGTACTGCCACCTACAGGACGTTTGGACACTGACAAACAAAACAATTTTAAAGGATAAGTTCATGTTAAAAAAATAAATAAACAAATGCACATGATTTTGCAGGAAAAAAATTGCATTCATAATTTTTTTTTTGTTTACAGGACTACAAAGCATTGTTAATGCAAAATCAAGATCATGCAGACACTGACTACAGCTCTGTGCCTGTACTTCTGTACGTGTTTTCAGATACAGAGCTGGAGGAAGTGTCAATGAACTACGAGTGTGCTGATCAGCGTGCTCATTGGCTATTGAAAAAGTCTGAGTACCACAGTGGAAGATGCGACTTTTAGTGGGACTTAGTTTAATCACAAATCTGTGTGAATGAATGAAGTGGCTGTGTGGGTGGGGAGCCCCTGCACAGCCATGTGGATTTTAAATGTGACAGCAGCTGCTGTGTAAGGAATCCCTTCCCGCTGCCCAGGGGGAAAGGGGCAGGGAGTTGGGGGGGGGGGGGGGGCTGCTGTGTTGGAACATGTTACATGGTACACCCTAAGTACAGGTATAACATGTTCTAAAAGGTGAACTTAACCTTTAAAGTGGAAGTAAAGCCCTAGTCTAACTATTCTTAAAAACATTAGCGACTGGTGGTAATTTTTTTTTTATGGGGGGGGGGGGGTGGCTTTGGAGATAACTGTTTACGGCGGTCCGGTCAGTTGGCGGGGTCCGGAGCACCTATACCATCTATAGCGGGCATCACGGGGGGTGGGCATCACAGACGGCTTCCCCTTCTCTCCTCCGCAGGTGACGGGCATCACGGCGGCTTCCCCTTCTCCTGCTCCTGCTCAGTGGCTTCCTTCTCCTCCCTCCTTCTTGACAGCCAATTGGAATTCTCCTTTTGGCCAATCCGGAAACAGGTCCTTGACCCCCCCCCCCCCCTGTGAATGGCGGAGAGAAGATTCAGTGTAAAAATTGTGAATATTTATTCGACATTGCCACACAACTGGGTAGGCACTGTTCGCAGTGCCCATCCTATTTTGAAGCCTATTGGAGCTCTGGCTCTAATTACGTCCTTGGAATTCATGCATCCGTGCGCCCCTAACTTTATCCCTGATCTGTCTGATGTGTTCCTTGGCCTTTATTATTATTATTTAGGTACTTATATAGCGCTGTCAATTTACGCAGAGCTTTACATATACATTGTACATTCACATCAGTCCCTACCCTCAAGGAGCTTACAATCTAAGGTCCCTAACTCATATAATAGGGCCAATATTCGACAAAAGCCAATTAACCTATCAGCATGTCTTTGGAGTGCGGGTGGAAACCAGAATACCCATAGGAAACCCACGCAGAAACAGGGAGAACATACAAACTCCAGGCAGGTAGTGTCATGGTTGGGATTCGAACCAGCGACCCTTTTTACTGCTAGGCGAGAGTGCTACCCACTACACCTCTCTATCTCTATCCTGAGGCCTACACAAAGTTGACTTTCTGCAGTCCTTTAGTGGATTTTGTTTTAGTGGACCATCTATCAAAATACAATAGCCACATTAAGAGATTTGGCCATCCAAGCTGTCAGATTGTACGGCCATTCAGCCTGGAGGTTGAATGGAAAGAGTCTGTATGGGTATTGTCAGCTTTAATCTATACAGGTTAAATATTAAATATAATTACACACTTTGTCCTCCTGGTTATGCTATGTAGCCATATAGAACAACCTGTCTGTCAAACAGTGTGTGCAATACATCCCAAATGTTCTGCACATGCCACAAAACACTGTTCCGAACCTTAAAGCGGAGTTCCACCCTTAAAACCACTTTCTTTCCTCCCATCCAGCATACTGGCGTCAGCGCCAGTATGCTGTTTTTTTTTTTTTTTTTAACCCATGTACTTACTTTATAATAGATCATTTAATTTTGGGCGCACCGCGGTATGTCGCCGCTATAAGGCGTCACGCCTTCCGGAAACAGCCGACTAGCGTTCGGCTCTTCTCGGCGCCTACGCACAGACCCAGAAGCTGACTGCGCAGGCGCCGTATATAGCCGCGTCACGCCCTCCGAAAAAAGCCGAACTAGGACCGGCTATTTACGGCGCCTGCGCAGTCAGCTCCTGGGTCTGTGCGCAGGCGCCGAGAAGAGCCGAACGCTAGTCGGCTGGTTCAGGAAGGCGTGACACCTTATAGCGGCGACATACCGCGGTGCGCCCAAAATTAAATGATCTATTATAAAGTAAGTACATGGATTAAAAAAAAAAAAAAAAAACAGCATACTGGCGCTGACGCCAGTATGCTGGATGGGATGAAAGAAAGTGGTTTTAAGGGTGGAACTCCGCTTTAAGCCTCGTACACATACAGACGGACGGTTTTCCTGACGGGAAAATAAAACATATATATGTATATGCGAGGAGAGCTTTTGGCCAGGAATCCCAGCCGTGTGTATGCTCCTCACAGTTTTTCAGATGGGAAAACTGCCCAAAAACTGCTGGATAAAAAAAAGAGAACCAGCTTTCTTTTTCCCGGCGTTTTTTGGTAGTTTTCCTATGGAAAACCCTGCTATGAAGCATACACACGCCCAGGATTCCCGACCAAAGATCCATCGCAGTTTTTCTGCCGGGAAAACCGGCCGGGTGTAGGGGGGAAAGACTGACCGAGCGGGTTCTCTGCTTTCCCCTTGGGATTTCCGATGGGATCTTTTCCCGTTGGAAATCGTGCATGTGTGTGTGTACAAGGCATTAGAGTTTTTCATGAGAAGTTCGTTGGAAAGCTGCTACTACTGGAAGTTTCAGTCTCCTGGTTCCCCCCCACAGCTCTCACTTGTTCCTCCTGCGGACCTCATATCATTGCAGGGTCCCATATTGACATAAACTGAAGGTCAGCAGGAGGAACCAGTGAGATACACTTATGGTCACACTTGAGGTTGTGGTTAAAGAACCAGTGAGGGCTGTGGAGGAACTAGGAGATCGACATTCCCAGATGTGTCAGTTTGGCAGTAGAATTTACATGAAGCCTTTTCAGATTCAAAGTGGCATTCGGCTGTGTGGGGCAGCAGGAAGGATGAGTATTTACAATGTTTTATAGGTAGGACTTGCTTCACTTATGTTAGCATACCGACAGGGTGTCATAATCCACAATGTTTTACATTTAATTTTACAGGTGTGGTATTCCAGACTAAGCCAGATGGCTCACTCCCTCCTCATGTCATGTACAAGATCCGTCAAAACTCCAGCTTTACGGAAAAGACAAACGAAATCCGTCGGGCCTACTGGAGGCCAGGCCCCAATACCGGGGGAAGATTCTACTTCTTATATGGCTTTGTCTGGATCCAAGGTTATTATTGCTCATTCATTGTGAAAGTATTTTCTTCTGTACTGAAAATATTAGTTCTTGGTAGTTGGTGGCATAAAATATTGAAACTTAAAGGAGACGTACAGCCAAAGCTTGTTTGGCTGTACTTCTCCTGTGGATTACAGGAGTGCAGTTTGTTCTGCACTCCTGTGACCCATTTTCAGCTGACAACAGACTAAAGCCTACTGTCAGCTGATGTCACAGAGCCGGCCCAGGCTGGTAAAAAGCCTGAGCCGGCTGCTCCCGCCCTCCCCTTCCTCCCCACAGCCCAGCACTCCAGTAAGCATGGGGGGAGCACAGTACACAGCAGTGACCGACAGTCACCAGCTTTCTGCTCATGGAGCCCCGAAGACTGAGTGATCTTTGGTGTTTGATCACTTGGTTCTCAGTCTTAAAGCTGGCAAGGGACAGATACAGTATGGGACCGGTGCTGCTTCCACCTAGGTAAGTATGATTCTTTAAAAAAAAGAAATCCCAAACTTCTCTTTTAAAGCACGACTCTGCTTTTCCTGGTACATTTCAAGCAGCAAAGTAGAGTAATTTAATTAATAAATATGTAGGGCTTTTTATAGCTTATGTTTTATTAAAGCATTTATATAGCCTAATTTATTTGTTATAGTTTTGGAAAGAGTATGGAATGTCTGTGTCCTATGGGGGAGATTTCCCTTTACTTCCTGTCCAAGAGATATGGCCAAAAGCTAGAGGAAATCCTTCCCAAGTGAGGGGCTTGCTCCTAATAGATAGATGTCACCAGAATAGGTTTACCCATTGGAAGATTTTTCTTCTACTCCTGTTACTGTCACTCCTATCTCCCATAACTTTCTGTACCAGAGACACAATGATCATCAGGGCCAATAGTGAGGGGGAATCTTCTTAACAAGAGACACAGTCAGCACTAAAAAAAGTTTTGGTTCTACATTCACTTGAAGTCTGTATGGGTAAGTAACCATTTTACCCAACTGGAAGCCTTCTATTGTTAGCAATCTATAGACACATCATGTCTGCAAAATGTTATCCCTTGATGAATGTCCGAGCACATAGGTTAATATTATAGCTCCTTGAAGTTCCTAAAGGCATGTCTATGTATAAGACCTCAGATAACCAGTTTGGTGATATTTAAAAATAAGTAACCTCCTATACTCATTCTCTTTGCAGATATGATGGATAGGGCGATAATCAGTACCATTGTGGGTCGCGATGTGGTGGAACCTGGGAATTACGTCCAGATGTTTCCTTATCCTTGTTACACACGTGATGAGTAAGTGACAACGCATGTCCACACGTGCATTTACTTGTGCTCAATGCAAACATTGCTTTGTGAATAGACCCAAAGTCACCGATCTGGAATAAGCTTATGCAAATGAGGTATTCCAGCACCTGATATGCACATACTTGTTCTGGATTACTGGCTCATCAATTGGTTGAGGAAAAACAAAGGTGACAACTAAGGAGTCCTGACAGGTGTCTCTCAATGAGAGGGGTTGACTGTTAATTTGCAGATCTTTATACCGAAAACCAACAATTACAGTTAATTACATTGTCTCGTGACAAGCAAAAAAAAAAGCATAAAAATGGGCAAGCGTAAGGATTTGGCTAGACAACTGGGTCAGAGGATCTCCAGAACTTCAACCCTTGTAGGTTAATTCTGGCCTGCAGCCGTCAGGACCTACTAAAAGTTTCCCAGGAAAGGAAAACTGGTAAACCACCGACAGAGTCATGGGCGGCCAAAGCTTATTGATGCATGTGGGAAGGAAGGCTGGCCAATGTAATCTGATCCAATAGACAAGCTATTGTAGCTCAGATTGCGAAAAAGTTAAAGCGGAACTAAACCCTCCTAACATTTTCAGCCAAAGAAGCTGCCATCTTGGCCTCAGAAGACACAGTGCATTGCAGCTTGTTACATATGGGGCTGAGTAGTCGCAGACTGGTCAGGGTACCCATGCTGACCTGTGTTCACAAGCAAAAGAAGGCAGTTTGATGCTTTGACTAGTGGCATCCATACCTTGATGGGTCAGGGCTATTTGGTGGCAAAAGGGGAACCTACACAATATTAGGTGGGTGGGTGTATTGTTATGACTGATGGGTATATGTTTCTCTTTTTCCAAGTCTATGCAAAGCTAAAAAAAAGTGTGCCTGGATTTGGGCTTTAAAGTAATAATTGATTATTCTTAGATTTTTTTTTTTTTTCAGTACTATTCTTTCATACACTTGTTAATGTATTAAATGTAGAGATTTATACAGGCGGGGTAGATAAGGAAGTGCAATAGATCTGCCAAATTGTTTAACAGCTGTTAAGAAATCAGTCATGCAAAGAGTGGATGATTGATGATGATGAGTGATGATTTTCATGTAATCGTTGACCAGTGTACTTATATTGTGAGATGCTGCTCAATCATTATATGTTCTAGCTTTTACTGGAGAGTAAATACTTAAGCCAGCCATAGATGAAAAGATATTTATCCATTTCAGCAGGGAAGGAATAAATTATAGGGAGAATTTCTCTGAATGTTTATTGGCGGATACAGCATATATGGGCAGGCAGCTTGTACAGAAGTCAGTCTTTTTATTAACTTCTGTACAACCAGCCTGTATTTTTTTTCTGCTCAATCAGTGCCGCATGCTTTTGTCTCCCCTCTGTCAAGATACAATGGCTCCATGGGAGGCATTCCCCCATGAACACCAAGTGTGTAGATGGGGGAGTCAATCTTACTCTTTTTTTATTTTTTTATTATTATTATTCAATAATATTATTATTCAATGTCATCCTTGGCGATCTCAACCGGTGGGCTGATGACGCCTCGGATGCTGCCACACTCTCCCTGCTTAATCAATTAAAAGATCTCTCGTTCTCTCAACTGATAACTCAAGCTACACACAGGGCAGGGCACACTCTTTACTGGATACTGACCCACAATGTCACTATTAAAGATATTCAAACAAGGGAACTAGCCTGGTCAGACCATTACATTATCTTTTTTAATCACTATTTTCGAACCAATATTAAACGCACATCCCCAATGTGCACATCCCCAATCGATTAGGACCTATTGTCAAAAAAAGGAATTTAAAGGACCTAATTCCTTCCGACTTTGCACAGCACTTTACCCAGAATACACTACTGACTGACCAATTGGCCTTAGAAACTACGGAAGAAAAACTAGGTTTCTTTTATAATCACTTATTATCGTCACTGGATACCCTAGCCCCAATCTCTAATAAACCCAATTCCAAAATGGCAGAAAAAAATCCGAAATGGTTTACGCCGGCGCTACGATTGCTAAAACAGCAAACTAGGGCCGCGGAACGATTTTGGCGGAAAAACAAAACTCCAGAGCATCTTCTTAAATTCCGAGAGTGCCAAAAATTGTACAAAACTGCCATTTTACAAGCAAAAAGACACTATTTCTCGGAAAGGGTAGTCAAGGCGGGAAACAATTCTGGTGAATTGTTCCGCATCACGCTGGAACTCTCTAATCCCATTAGTAAAACTACCCCGCTGGCTCATACTCAGGAGCTCTGCCAACAAATGGCAGAGTACTTTCACAACAAAATATTAAAGTTACGAGCCTCTATACCTCCTTTAGTTGCCCCTAGCGTAAGCCATCCAGCCCTAGAACTGAGTGGGGATCACACTATTATTCCCTTATGGGAATTCACCCCACTCACGGAAGTCTCGGTTAGAGAGATTATTCGGGCCTTAAAAGCCTCCTCCTCCCCTTTGGATCCCTGTCCTCCTAAGTTGATAAGGTCCTGCGCGGAGGTCCTGGCCCCGTTTATACAAGACATCATTAATAGTTCCTTTGCCTCCGGTCAGGTGTCGAGTTCTTTTAAGCAGGCGGTGGTGACTCCCCTGCTTAAGAAACCATTGCTCGCCCCGACTGAGATGAGCAACTTGAGACCAATTTCTGGCCTTCCGTTCGTGGCGAAGATAGCCGAAAAAGCTGTGGTAGGTCAACTTCAGAGTCACCTAGAGTCCAATAACATTCTGGATGACTACCAGTCGGGATTCCGGCCTGGGCGAGGCACAGAGTCAGCTCTTGTCAACGTCCAGGACGATCTTCTGACGGCTTTAGACCAGGATCACTCGGTGGTTCTAGTGTTACTGGACCTGTCTTCTGCATTCGACACCATTGACCATCAGGTGCTTCTGGATCGATTGGTAACGATTGCCAGATTAGAAGGTCAAGCCTTGGTATGGATGGCCTCCTTTCTCCAGGAGAGGACGCAGCGAGTACAGCTGGGGGGTTTTCAATCAGCTGACCTCCCCCTCTCCTGTGGAGTTCCACAGGGCTCAGCTTTATCTCCAGTCCTGTTCAACATCTATGTGAGGCCACTGGCTGACCTCATCAGGCATCATAATCTCCAGTTCCATGTCTATGCCGATGACACGCAGCTTTACTTTAAATTCAAACGTGGTGAAGTTGCTCCCGAAACCCTGGCCGCTTGCCTTCGGGAGATCGATCAGTGGATGTGTGCCAACGCTCTGAAGTTAAACAATAGTAAGACCGATTGTATTACCTTCAGTGACTTGAGTCTGGCCCCTACATTGCCCCAATGGCCCTCGGAGTTTGGCAGCGTTCCCGAAAGAGCCACCCAGGTCAGGGACTTGGGAGTCATCGTGGACTCCCGGTTGACTCTGATCCCCCAGATAAGCAAGGTGGTAAGCACCTGCCACTTCCATCATAAACTTCTGAGGGTGTTATTTCGATTCATTGACCACCCCAGCAAAAAAACGGTTGTCTCTGCTACGATCGCTAGTCGCCTGGACTATTGTAATGCCCTGTATCTAGGACTCCCTAATAACAACTTGCATAGATTCCAGCTTGTCCAAAATGCAGCTGCGCGGCTACTCACGGGTGCTTCCCGTACAGAGCATATCACCCCCTCTCTTGTCGCCTTGCATTGGCTTCCTATCTCAAAACGGATATTGTTCAAGACTGGTTGTATTATGCACAGGGTATTCTATGGTTCGGGTCCAGGCTACCTCTGTGCAAGATTCATCAAATACGTTCCCTCCCGCCCCCTCCGTTCCAGTACCTCCCTGGATTTTACGGTGCCTCGCTTTAGGAAGGCTCGTCGAGGAGGTCGCTCTTTTTCTGTCCAGGGGGCGAAATTTTGGAACAGCATCCCCCTGCCGATTAGACAGGTTAGCAATCTCCTGGCTTTCCGTTGCAAACTTAAAACCCACCTGTTTACCCAAGCCTATGGCTGAACCAGTAGAGGGGTGTTTTGAGTCCTTCTCATGTTATATTAGGTTTTTCCCTTCTTAGTACCCCTTTTAATTGCTGTGGTGCCGATTTTTGTTCTCTGCTATGGGTGATGTGTACTTTTGCGTTTAGCGCTTCGAGCCCTATGGGTAAGACGGGCGCGATATTAAACACTTTTTAATAATAATTTTAATAATTATTATTCAACCTGCTGGTTAAATAAAAAAAAATTGTACCATCCAGCCACAGCCCGTCCATCTGGCCCCCTAATCTACATTCCGAATGTAGATTAGGAATGTTTTTTTTTTTTTTGAAGCATGCGATTAAAGACAGAGGTTTTAATAGGCTTCAAAAAAGGGTGGGCTCACCCTGTTCAAATGTCGAATTTAGAACATGTATCATCAGATCACACTGATCCCATGATAACTGGGACAGAGGATACTGGCCTCACAGTAATTTTGTCATGGTCCGCCCCCTCCTTCCTCATATGGAATGCAATGGAACGATGGGGAAAACCATAAGTTACTTATCGTTGTCTTAAAGGTGCAGAATTACAGTTTTGTTGGGTAATCTTATTTTTTACTCTTCATTATCTGTCCCTGAGAGGGAGTAACGAGTGTGTAGGTCATGTGATGTCAAATATGCTCCCGAAACGTTTTCTGTACTGCGATAAAGATTTTTAAACGTTCTGACCTCTTAAACCTTTGGAATTTCTTGTACTCTTGTAAAATTTTAATAAAAATCATTGAAACAGAAAAATGGATGGGCTCGGAGCGCAGAGCACTTCAACCTGAGCCCACCCAGTTGTGTGACAATAGCGAATACATTTTCGCTATTGTCACACCGATTCTCTTCCCAGCCAATCCTGGCCAAGTGTGTCCTCGGGCACATCACCTAATTGGCTGAATATACAGAAGGTCCTATTTGCCGCCGAGGAGGAGGAAGGAGGAAAGGCATGGCCGCTGTGAGAAGACGCACGAGAAGGCGCTGCCTGTCGCTCGGAGGGAAGTTCTACCTGCTTGATGAATAAAGTGTGGGACCGACCGTCTGATGGGAGGGCAGGGTGTGATATAATAGTTCAGAGTTCAGGTCTAATAATGATCACTGGTTCTTAACTGGCCAGTTGGCGTATCCTCTTTTTTGGCATAGCTGATTCAATCCTCAAGTGCCTCCTGTTTATCTTTCCCACTCTGCAGCGAATCAGGTCTTATTTTACTGATTCATTGTGCAGTATTGCTAAAGGTGCACTAGAATCACACACTATGGGAGAGATTTACTACAACTGGAGCACTCAGAATTTGGTGCTGGTGCGCACGATAACCAATCAGCTTGTAACTTCAGCTTGTTCAATTAGGCTTTGGCAAAAAACTTGGAAGCTGATTGGTTACTATCCACTTGACCTCCGGAAGATTTACCCCCTCATAACCAGGCCATTTTTTGTTATACGGCACTGCGTTATTTTAACTGACAATTGTGCTGTCATGAGACACTTTACCATAACAAAATTTATGTCCTCTTTTTTTCCCCTCAAATAGAGCTTTCTTTTGGTAATATTTGATTACGTCTGCATTAATTTTTTTTTTTTTTTGCGCTATAAGCAAAAAAAGACTGAGAGTTTTGAAAAAATAACTATATTTTTTACTTTTCTGCTATAAAAACCTATCCAATAAAAAAAATCTAATTTCTTTATCAATTTCGGTCAATAGATATTCTGCTACATATTTTTGGTAAAAAAATAAAAATAAAACAATAAGCGTATATTGATTGTTTTTTTCACTACCGGTAGTAATGAGGGTGAACTTATAGTGGGACTGCGATATTGGGACGGACATTCTGACACTAATTGACACGTTTTGGGGACCAGTGATACAAATACAGTGATTAGTGCTAAAAAATATGTCACGGTACTAATGACACTGGCAGGGAAGGGGTTAACAGGGGCGATCAAAGAGTTAACTGCGTGCCTTGCCTGTGTTTGTGTACTGTGTAGGAGGTGCTTTTACTAGGGGAAGGCATGGATCCATGTTTCTTCTTTGCAGGAACACAGGATCCATGCCTTCCTTACGGATACAGTGCTGTTCTGCCTCTGTAACGAATGATCGGCGGGTGCCAGCAGACATTGAGTTTGTGGTTACCCGCTGATCAGCTCCTGCTGTGGCGGAAGAGCTGGATATAATATACGTAATCTGGCGCACAGCTGCCACTCTGTACCAGATTTTGCACTGTCCAGTTTTAGTAAATCTTTTGTGATTACAGCCATAGTAATACACCAATTGCATTTTAAAGTTTTATTGTTGGCTATACCTTAGAAGCAATCATGAGTGGTTCTCTGAGCATGTTAATAGGCTTCAAAAAAATATGATTTTACATGTCATTACAGCTTCTTGTTTGTGATTGAACACATGATGCCGCTGTGTATGGTCATCTCTTGGGTGTACTCGGTGGCAATGATGATCCAGCACATTGTGGCAGAGAAGGAACATCGCCTGAAGGAGGTAAGCTACTGGAAAATGTGGCAAGAGTTTTACATAATCTCACATCATTTACTGTATTGTTTGTTTCTTGTGTGATGTCCATCATATAGCCAACAATTGGGATAACTGAGATTTTGTAAAATATTGTAACCACAAAAAGCTAATCAGAACAACTTTTATTGTTCTGATGCCTGTTGGTAGAGGCGATATTTAGGCAGGCCTCGTAACCTAACATTCAGCTTAACCATTTTTTTCACGCTTCATAGAAAATCATAGTGTATGATTGGGAGTTAGTAGAGGTAATAGGTTTTGGATAGCAGGGACAAGGTGAGCTAGAACTCAGAATTGGAGAAAGTTGGAGATTCCCATAACTATTTTTGCCAGGTTTGGTTTGATACTTTTTAGCACCTTCAGGGGTCATTCTCTACCACAGAAAGCAACTATGAGCTACTTTAGTTTTGCCATTTGTTGGTAAGAACCCTTAGTTATTCCCATCATTGTTGCTCTTTCGGCTCGTTTTAACAATTTATTTAGACTTTATTTAGTGTCAATGGCTGCTCAAGAGCCGGTTTACACAGGGGCCTGACAAGTCGCGGTCTGCAGTAGTAAATGGAACCGTTCTAATAGGAGCGACGCAAGTCGCTCCGACTTAGAAAAAGGTTCCCGTACTACTTTGGGGGTGACTTGGGGCAACTTGCATTGACTTCAATACAGAAGTGATTTTGCAAGTTGCCTCTTAGGTCGCCTTGAGATCGCCTTGCTGAGTTGCCCTCAAAGTCGTGCCACATGTGTGTGAACCGGCTCTTAAAAGTGTTGCAACTTAATTGTCTTCTCTTGTCCTCCTTCAGGTAATGAAGATGATGGGACTGAATAATGCAGTTCATTGGGTGGCTTGGTTCATTACAGGCTTTGTCCAGCTCTCTATCTCTGTGACAGCTCTGACTTGCATCTTGAAATATGGCCAGGTTCTCAAACACAGCAATGTCTTTATCATCTGGCTCTTCCTCTCCATCTACGCTGTTGCTACCATCATGTTTTGGTGAGAAATGTCATGCAAGTGTTGACTTTATAATAAGGAGATGTACATTAATGCTACAAGTGATGTTACACTTTAAGGACTATCTGTATGATATTTTATTTTTAAACAACTGTACCTTTAACAAAACGAAAGATCACTTGCCCACTCTGCAAAACTGATCTACACTAAAAGCTGCTTACTTGGCTTAGTAGCACAACCTTGGCCTGCTCCAATGTTTAACCCTGTAAGTTCTGGCTGCTCCTATATTGTGAACAGGGCCGAACTTCATGCCTCCTCAGTCTCACAAGGCAGGGTGAAACCCAAAACACTCAAGTGGGAAGGAACATAATTGGGAATGGTAGGAGGATTATCTCATTGTTGGACATGTAACAAGACAGGGGTTTAGCTCATCAGGCCCCACCCTGTCTTAATGAGTGGACACACCTGGGAACTGCCCAGGGGCCCCAGCTGCATGGTGGGCTCCTGCATTTTGCCCAAAGCAGCTGGTCCTTGAGACCCCCCTGCTCTAAAATTGGGGGCCCCATGATGGCACTGAGAGTGATGGACACACAGGGGAGGCAGGTTGGCAGTGGTGTGCCGTGCTGTGCAGAACGATACCTATTATTTCACAACCAGCAATGAGGGGCAGGGCCTGAGCGCCAGTGATGCTCTGCCCCCGCCCCATGCAGCTTGAATGCTCGGCACTCGAAGGCTGTCGGTTAGGAGCTGGAGTGGGAGCTGCTGAGTCAGCAGCACTGAGAGCCCACCTGCAGAAGTAGCATTGTGGATGGTGTCATGGTTGGTCCAGCACTGTTTGCACTGAAAGGCTTGCAATGCCCCTCCTTCTGCCTACCTGATTGGTATAGGTGAGTCCAGTGCTGGAGGTGGGCATATAGCCAAAAGTTCACATGTGCTGTATCTCCACTGGAAAAGGGATGGAATAATGGTGCTAGGGGATATCAAGGGTGTATGGGGGAAAACAATGCTGAGGAGGGATCTGGGGTGTATAGGGGGTAGCACTGCTTGGGGTATCTTGGGTGGCTATAGCGCTAGAGGTATCAGGCATGTAGAGAGGCCACAGTGTAAGGGGATATAAGGGATGTAGTGGGGTCACAATACCAAGTCAGAGTGCTGGGGAGGCATAAATCTAGCAGACATATTATATGCACAGGACAGCTTTGTTACTTTATGTATGTAGTATTTTTCCCTCATTGCTGTACAGAATAGTTGTTCATGTAGTTAATGCGGAGCTCCACCCAAAAGGGGAAGCTTTGTCTGCCTCCTACCAACTTGATGTCTGTTTACCCGCACTGTCTCCATTGTAGGGGCCCCAGAGCATTACTTTGCCCAGGGGCCCATGATGCTATTAAGATAGCCCTGGCCCCACCTATACCTAAAATATCACTTTTGGGTAGACTGATCATTCAAGAATAATGAGGTGGGATATTTGGATCTTCAGAAACTATAGACAGAGCCTGATGGCATCGATTATGAATGTAGTTTACAGCAAAAGTCTAACACTACAGCATACGCACGCCCCAGATCGTATCCAGGCAGTGTGGTGACCTTATGTTTTTACCCTCTGTGCATCTGCTGTGCTCAAGTACATACCAGTCAGCAACTACAGATGCTTATCTGTTTCTAATGCCCCAGACATTAACAGTTATCTAACTGCACAGATGGCCATATATTGAGATGCTACATGGCCATATATAGAGATGATGTATTAAAAATGGGGTTTGATTTAATTTTGCAGTAATTTCTGGTTCCTCTGGACACTGGCTCTACTTATTGAGGTAACAACAAGGTTGTTCTGTCCACAGCCAATTTCTCTCTGTTTAGTTGCATAATTATCTCAATAAATTCATTGGTCTGGTCTTGGGAAAACAGGAGGCAAACTAACTTGAAATAACCTATTTAATGATGCTAATGGAACACATAACAAAATATGTTTTTTATAGGATCTAGCCTGATGCACACAATATAGCTTGGGTACCGCTAGTCACTCATCATAACTTTTGCATTTGCAGCTTCCTGGTGTCCGTTTTGTACTCCAAAGCAAAGCTGGCCTCTGCCTGTGGTGGAATCATTTACTTCCTCAGCTACGTCCCCTATATGTATGTGGCCATCAGAGAGGAAGTGGCCCATGATAAGATTACAGCCTTCGAAAAGTGCATTGCTGTGAGTATTTTCTGTTCTGCTTATCGTTTACTTCTCTGTCCTGATATTACACACAGCAGAGAAATGGAGGAGAAAATAAATCATTTTAGCCTCTGTCAGCCTTTAATGCTGCTTGTTTCCCCATTAGAGGGACTTCCCTGCACTGTCTGTGATGGGAAATCTCTCAAATGGCGACACAGACAAATACACATGTTCAGAACCCTGGGAAGGGTTACAATTCCATGTCTTTATTTCTGGCCATGTCTTTCAGCCTTGGTGACTGCCAGACTTCTCCTTTAGCTGTACGGATGGTTCCTCAGTGGGGTCACACACAAAAATGAAAACCTGACAGATATATTAAAGCCCAATTAAACACTTATAATTTAATGGGATGCCTCCAGGTTGCATATTCAGTAATGAATCTCCTCTTCTTTTACTCTTTTTAAAGTGGAGTTCCAACTACATTAACCAAATTTTAGAAGAAATATATTTCATGAGGCAATCATATTGTGTGTATATATATAATCACCTACTTTGTTAAAATTCGCCGCCAATCTCCCGAGTATTAGCAGAAAGACACTTTCAAAAACTGTTCTTGGACATTCCCATTTTGCTTGAAAACAAAAACACTGTACCAAGCTACATTATCTGCCGGCGAGAATGTGTTTCCAGCACGATCCCATCGCGCTGGTTCTCGGCAACAGGGTAATGTACATCTCGCACTCGCTGCAATAGGAAAAACAAATGTTCCTATTGCAGCGAGCGCAAGAAAGAAGCGACAATGTTCCGTCTCTATGGAGGGGACATTGTCGGGGGTCCGACTTGGATGCCCGCCAATGCCAGGCTATGTGTCTGGTATGAATCATGAAGGGGAATTCCACACCAAATGTTTAATAAAAGACCGGCATGGGTTCCCCTCCATGAGCATGCTGGGCCCTTGGGTCGGGTATGAATTTTAAGGGGAACCCCCTACCCAAAAAACGGTGTGGGGGTCCCCCCAAAATTCATACCAGACCCTTATCCGAGCATGAAGCCCGGCCCGTCAGGAAAGGGGGTGGGGATGAGCTAGCCCCCCTACCTCCTGAACCGTACCAGGCCGCATGCCGTCAACATGGGGGGTGGGTGCTTTGGGGCAGGGGGGTGCCCTGCGGCCCCCCCCCACCCCAAAGCACCTTGCCCCCATGTTGATGAGGACATGGGCCCCTGGCCGTTGGTTGTAGGGGTCTGCGGGTGGGGGGGGCTTATCCGATCCCCGTTAATTGAAAGTCGACATATGTCGGCTCCAAGTCACAGGGCAAAGTAGGACGAGTGTCGTGTCGCACCAGTGTGAACACGGCCTCAATGTCAGCAATGCTGGTTGCTCATTGGGAAAGGAAAAAACGATTTTTCCCTTTCCTGATGAGCAAGCCAGCGTGACGGGGCTCACAGGTGTCAATCTTGCCGATGACAGCGGCGAGATTGACACTATCACGATCACCTGTATCGCGTCACTTCCGGTTTGGAAGTCCCACGATTATAGCCCTCGCAATTTCCAAGCGGAGGCGCCGACGGAAATGACGACAGGAACCGAGGTGATGAAGAAGGCAGATTTGTTGGGACCACATAGCAACAGCTATTTAAAGGTGAGTAAAATAAAATAAAAATATCCAAATTTTTTTTTTGTAATTTATTATATGCACATTAATGGAAGATTTTTTTTTTTTTTGATGGGAACTCCACTTTAACTTGTGAATCCTGCGGCAAGGGTTAAAATGCCCTGTAACTGCAGTAAGCTGGACAACAGGCTCTATCATGACCATCTCTCCCGAAGTCTGACACCCTCCCTATTTCTAAACTGTGCATCAATCAACCTTTATCAGAAATTAGGCTTTGCAGCATGCCCTTGACCAGCTATTTCAGGTTATATAGTAAAAATCTCTGAAGACAGGAAAGGACTTTGCACTGAAGACCCAGTGATACACAGACGCACATACGGCTGAATGTAACTGTATCAAGTACCATGCTGACCAAGTCACTGGTACTTTTTCCCTAAAAACACTTCATCCAGCTTCAGTGGTGACTGGTGCTCCAAATTTTTGGGGGGTGAAAAAAAGAAACATCACTTGCCGCCACTGTGCCCCATCACTTGCCGCCACTGTGCCCCATCACTTGCCGCCACTGTGCCCCATCAAATGCCGCCACTGTGCCCCATCAAATGCTGCCAGTGTGCCCCCACGCTACAGACAATCAGGTGACAGGTAACCAGACCCAGTGCACCTGATTGGCTGAGAGGCGGGTCAGTGTGTTAGTGAAGCGATTTATTCGCTTCTCTAACACAACACTGTGTAAATAGCAAACGTAGAGCATTGCGCCCGCTGTTTACCAATTTGGAAGCCTATTAGAGCCCACCGCTCTAATCAGGACACCTATTAGAGCCCACGGCTCTAATCGGGCACTTTCAAAAACACCCCCGCCACTGAAATTTTGATGCCTCGCGCCCCGACAAAGGGCCGGACACCAGAATAAGGGGTGGCAGCGGCGACAATAGATTCATGCAATGTATGAATCTTTCTATTGGTGATAGAGCGTTGCAGGAGAGAGGGAGCCCCTGCCCCCTCTATGGATGCACCACCACTATCCAGCTTACAGGTGATGCTTGGTAATGGCTGTGATGATGTTAATACATGGACTGAAATAAGGGCACTATGGTTGTTTTTTTTTATCTCATTCTGCTAAAGCCTTTAATTGTGCTTTTTCCTACACAGTCTCTCATGTCTACAACAGCTTTTGGTCTCGGCTCCAAGTACTTTGCGCTCTATGAGGTGGCAGGGGTTGGCATACAATGGAAAACCCTCAGTCAGTCCCCGGTGGAAGGAGATGACTTTAACCTTATGTTGTCTATGATGATGCTTGTTATAGACGCAGTGGTGTATGGTGTTCTGACCTGGTACATTGAAGCTGTTCATCCAGGTAAACCTTGGGTTTGTTGTCAAGTACTCTACCCGGGTTACTTTTTGGGGGGGGGGGGAGGGGGTGTCGTTTTACAAGAAGTAGAATGTAGACCTAACTAAAACTGGTTTGTAATATGTTAATAGAAGCAAAAAACATGACATGCCAACCTTTAAAAAGCATGTTTCTGCTCTGATCTATGGTAGCTTCATCACTGGGACATGACTTTTCATAAATATAAAAAAACATAAAAAAGCAAGATTACCTGGAAGTTGTCCTGTGTCTTCTTAAGCTAGCCAGCCATTTTACAATTTGAGTGTACAATCTCCTATAGATTTAAAGAGGTTGTAAACCTAAAAAAAAAAAAAAAAAAAAAACGTGGAAGACGAAGGCATATGCATTGCATACTAGTTTATTATGAAATACTTACCTTGGAACGATGCCCTGAATCTGTGTCGGCCCTCCGAGTACAGCGCGGACATCTTCCACCGGTGTTACTTCTGGGTTTGCGGCTTCGGTGCTGTGATTGGCCAGAGCCGCAATGACGTCACTCCCACATATGTGCGCAGGAGCCGTCAGCCGCTGCACAACTCCTGAAGAAACAGTACCAGTGGCCCGTTTCTTCTGTGCACATGCGCCGATGATGTCAGCAGCAGCGCTAATACTGAATATCTCCTAAACTGTGCAAGTTTAGGACATCTTCAGGGTACCTACAGGTAAGCCTTGTTATAGGCTTACCTATAGGTAAAAGTGGTGTAACAGGGTTTACAATCACTTTACTTCAGACAATAACATTAAGTTTTAGAACTGAATTTCAAGACGACAAAAAACCCCCACAAATGTAATATCCTTTTGTATTAAAGAAAATAAATATAAATAGATGGCTTAAAAAGATTCCTTGTATTATAGGGATGTATGGGCTTCCCCGGCCCTGGTACTTCCCGTTGCAGAGGTCTTACTGGCTTGGGAGTGGGCGAATAGAAACATGGGAGTGGACGTGGCCTTGGTCCCGGCCTACTCGTCTTAGCATCATGGAAGAAGATCAAGCCTGTGCTATGGAGTCTCGCCGTCATGGTAAGAGAGTGGTTATCTTCCATTATACTGATATTTAAAGAATAACGGTACACTAATGGTATTCAAGTATAATGTCTTGTAGTGCAAGAGTTAAACTTTACATAATTACATTCATGTTTCTGTTCTGTTTTAAATTCACAGTTGATTTAGAGGAAGTTTGGGTCATATTTGCTTCGAATAGGGGAATCATTTTTACTAATGTATTGAGGACCTAAGGAATTCAATAAACGAGACTGGTCACATAAGATAACATTTAATGAGTTCAGGAGCAGTTGAAAAAAGCATCCAACTGCCTCTGAACGTACGTTTAGCAGCGTCCCGTGTACATGGGGCCTAAATGGTTTGTCTCAACACTGTAGCTGCTACATTTACAGGAGAGCGTGTTCTGTTGAAAAACAACTGTCTGGATTAGTGTTTTCTTAGCACTGGCTTTGGAGGCTGTACCCAGACCCACCTGGACTGGAAAATTGTGGGGCTAACTTCAGATGTGACCTTTGGGCACTGGGCTTTGCTTTGTGGCACTTCTAGATCTGAATGTACTACTGTAAGTTGGCCACAGAGCATTCTCCAGGTCCAGAGCCATGACCCAACCTTAGTTGTGAACCTGTCTCTAAAGACACTCTGAGTAGGCCTTGTTAGCATGGCATCATATAAAATAACCCACTATTGGCTCCATCTCTGGGCTTACCAGGCCTAAGGGAAGTTTTATCTCCCACTAAGTTAATTAAAAACTTGCAACATACGTTACTTTGTCTTACTATGCATTTGTCTTAGTTTATTTCACTGTTTTATGCAATAAAGTGTATGCGACATGCAGAGGCGTATCTAGTGAAAATGGCGCCTATGGCAAGCACTGAAACGGCGCCCTTGTCAAAACATTTAAACCTATCTTTCAGATAACCAGGGACACGGTGGGGACAGAGAGGGACACTGGGCACCACTGGCGGCTGGTACTGAAAATTTTTGGGGTCGGCAAACAACAAACTGAAAAAAAAACCCATAAATTTAAGCCACTATGCCCATCAAATGCAGCCACTACCCTATGTGGATCTGGTCTGGCCAGTTTCCGGCTGTCTTGGGTGCACCTGCCTCTCCCCTTCCCAGGCAAAAGGAGAAATATGAGCAATTGCTGTGCCACTGCCAACGTTGCGCTTCAGCGGGATGAGCTACATTAGTGCGGGAGGCGGCCGTGGGAGGACGGGTGGGGTTTTTTTCATGCAGGGGATGGCTTTTTGTCGCCCCCTCCCCATGGCGCCCATGACACTCGCCATGGCTGCCATACCCTAGATACGCCACTGGCGACATGGTCTTCTTTATTAACGCACGATGGACATCTTAGCTTAATGCACTGGGCATTATTATCACATTATCAACGTATTGGTTGTTATGGCCGCAAATTTTGTGCAATGCTGGGTTTGCTGTATTCTGACTTGACCTCTGTGTACCTATCTGTTACCTGTTTCAGATATTGTATATCCTGTTATTTAATTTGGTAAATAAAGGAATAAAATTCCCCCTTTTTGGTATACCGTAAAAGAGGTAATACTGAGGCACTGACATCAGCGACCAAGCGCTGGTTGAAGTGTCACACATGCACGTGATCCCTTAATTGTAGAGCATTTAAACCTTACACCCCAAGCTTTAAAATACTGCATGAACAGGTTGGTTTTTTTTTACTTCAAGACCTCTATTTATAAAGCCATGCCCTGGTTGGCTCCCAGTCTGCCTGCAACCCTTGGACTTCCAAGTCATCCACACCCCATTTGTTCAGTTCCACCCCAGAAATACACAACACAACGTCTGTTTTTGTGGCCAAGTTGGGACAATCCTAAGAGCCCTTTCACACTGGTGCGTTTTTGCCGCTTTTCGCGGTAAAAATAGCACTATTAAAACACTCATAAAAACACTCCCCATGCCCCTTTCCATTGAAATGAGTTAAAAACACGGTAAAAACACGGTAAAAACGGAGCATTAAAATAGCAGTAAAACACTGCGATTTTACCGCGTTTTTACCAAGTTTTTAATTAATTTCAATGGAGAGGGGCATTGGGGGGCGTTTTATGAGCGTTTTAGTAGCGCTATTTTTACCGCAAAAACGCAGCAAAAACGCACCAGTGTGAAAGGGCTCTTAGACTAACCGATTCATCTGGCACTGAGGACCAAGTTGCCTTTGGCCTGGTGTCTCAGAAATACTGCTGTACATCAATCATCATTGAGAAGCCAGAAGTCTCACCATAGCAAGAGAGGTAGAAATGATCGTGTCCTAAATAGCACTTCAAGTTACAGCCTTGCCAGCCATTTACATCCCAGTTGTAGACAATTGGCAAAAGTACCTTAGCCAGCAGCATCTGCATCTGGGGTAATGGTCCCTATATCAACCTGATCAGAATCCTGGCAGACGCTCAGAGTGCTCTCCCAAATTGTCCTGATCCCCCCCCCCCCCCAAGGACTGGTTTACCCCCTACTTCATTGTCCCTGGCTTTAATGCCATGGCGGTTGAAGCCCAGGTACTAAGGGACAGAAACATCTCTGAATCATTAATCCCCACAATGCTTAAAGGGGTTGTAAAGACAAAAAATATTTTATTCTTAAATTAAAGTCTGACGGTAGCTGATAAAGTAAAAAGTAATGTTTTGCATTATAACTAGTTTGATACCTCCTTAAAATCGAGCTGTTTTATTCACCTTCGTCACTCCTGAATCGTTATTCTCACTGACTTCCTGGTTTGCAGTGCGCATTCATTCTTGCTACATTACGGCCTAATGGGAACTACAGTTCCCATTAGGCTTAGCCTCCATGCCTGTGAGGGATAAGAGAGCAACTTCACGCAGGGCTGTAGTCATAGGGAGGGGATGAGCACATTCCACCATGAAAAATGGCTCAGATGCTGGTGGAAAGCAAGAAGAGGAGAGACAGGAAATGGCATTTTCAAACCTGGATTACTGTATTTTGGAGGTCAAAAGGAAAAATGAGGTAAGTGATATTTAACTGCTCTAGCTTACAGCGATCAATTGATCTAATAAAAAATGAACCTTTAGGCCGCGTACACACGATGAGATATGTCCGCTCAAACTTGTCCGACGGACAGTTTAAAGCGGACATGTCTCATCGGATTTTGGTCCGATGGCATGTACACACCATCGGATCAAAATCTCCGCCGGCAGACAGTGCGGTGACGTTGACGCCGCCACGTCACCGCATTAGGAAGAAAAATACTTCCGCGCATGCGTCGAATCCATTCGACGCATGTGCAGGAAGATATGTCCACTGGTGAGTGTACTGACCAGCGGACATATCCGACGGACATGTCTCCGGCGGACAAATTTTAAAGCATGTTTTAAAATTTGTCTGCCGGTCAGACATGTCCGCTAGCCCATACAGATGATCGGACTTGTCCGCTGAACTGGCCTGTCGGACCAGTTTCAGCGGACAAATTTGATCGTGTGTACGCGGCCTCAGTGTTCCTTTAAGACTAGGAAGTCTACTTCCCAAAACGTTTATTAAAGCACATGGAAGGCATTCTTCTCTTTGTGTGAGGTTAGCAAGTTCCACTTTTTCAGTAGGACGAATCCTGACTTTTTTAACAAATGGGGCTAGACCAGCATTTAGCCTCAGTACCATCGAGTCCCATTCCTGTGATCTTGTTCCATAGACCACTAGCTTCCTACTCTCTGATTAAGTACAGGGTGTCTCCCATGGGGCTCCCCTGTGACGTTATTGGACTTGAATTTAGTTCTTTTAAAAACTCCAGAAACTGCTGTTTAAAACAATTTTTGTCAACGCTCCATTCTCTGAAAGAAGTACTTACTGTAGGTGACTGACTCGCTCTTTATCATTCCTGATGGTCCCTGTATAGGAGAATCTGTCTCTCATTCCACCATTTCTCGGGTGGCTCAGACAGATTATCCTTCGGGGTCTCAAGGATTGGGTTTCACCCTTTAGGCTCCATGCACACTGAAGCTGATAAACTGAAGTTTATTGGCGTTTTGGCTTTTTTTTTTTTTTTTACAGCCCATAAACTGAACTCTGTTTGCCTATGTGCCTATGCACACCTGGGCGTTTTTCAGTGTTAATGAGCTTTGGAGTTAATTGGCTTTTTTTCTGAACTCCCTAAATTTGCGTTCAAAGTGCCGTTTTTTTGGCGGGAAAAAACACAAAAAAAATAAAGGTTACAAAAGCTACACTGAAAAACGCTGATTAAAGCTATTGCAAAAACGCTAAAAAACGTTGCAAGGCTCCCTGCAAAGCTAGTTTTTTTTTGTTTTATAGCTTTATCAGCTTCAGTGTGCATGGAGCCTTATGGAGCACTCTGCAAGATTTGGAAGTGCTTCAGGCTATCGAACATCAAGGCTGCCACCTGGTCTTCAATTATTCTGTATTTTACCAGGTGGATGTTTAGACTTCATCTGATGCCAGCTTTGGCAGTAAGGTTCTTCAAGGTGGATTTTTTGATCTGTAGGCAGTCCCCAGTTCCTTTTGTTTTTTTGTGGGCCTGTTATTGTTTTGTTGCTGTTGCCCACCTCTCTGTTGAATTTCTTTAGGACATCACAGTAGTCTGTATTCCTGTGTCCTTTAATGAACAAAAAATAAAATAGAATTTTTGTATTTACGGTAAAATCCATTTCATGGAGTTCATTGAATGACACAGGTTGTGCGCTTTTAAGATTAAGTTCTATGCCCTTGGTACTTATCTTCCACAAAACTCAGGCATGCTGGGAGTAGGGGAGGTTTCTACCGAGCTGGAAACAAATGTCTTTATTAGCTAGTATTAAAATTCTCCTGTAAGCAATAGTATAAATATGACAGCCTCTGTATCCCCTTTTCCCTCAAAGCACCGTGTACCTCTAGAAATAGATTTTTTAGTAAGTATAAAAATGTCCTGATTCATAGTACCGTGGATCCACATTCCACACAAAGTAGATTCATGCGTAGCTTCCGCCTGTATTCTAGAAATATTCCGTTCAGTTACCTAAGACTTTTTGCAGCAGGCACCATTAGCGTAGAAGAATATAAGGATGACATTTCTGATCTCCTTTTAAAAATATTAGTTGCCTGGTAGTTATGCTGACCCTCTTACTCCAGTGCTTAGTCATTGACCCAGGAAATTGTATACCAGGTAAGAAAGGGAGCGACAAATTCGGATGTGCAAACCATTTCAGTGATTTAGAGTACCGATTAAGTTTTGGGCCAGCATGGCAGCCAGGCATCTAGCATTTTCAAACTGGGGAAAATCGGCTGCCTCTGTTTTCTTAGGGATAGGTTACCTTTAACGTCATAGTTCGAAAGAGAACTAATTTTGTAATCTTTCCACCTGTAGAGGAGACCCGGGGGATTGAAGAAGAGCCAAGTCATTTGCCTTTGGTTGTATGTATTGACAAGCTTACCAAAATATACAAGACTGGAAAGAAACTGGCGCTAAATAAACTGAGCTTGAATCTGCACGAGAACCAAGTAGTATCTTTCTTAGGCCATAACGGTGCAGGAAAAACCACCACCATGTAAGTCAGGCATATGCTCTCTCTACTGCCTAACAGTGCCTAAGAAAGAACGAATATGTAACATTGTTCCCCTTACAGGTCTATCCTAACCGGCCTCTTTCCCCCAACCTCTGGATCAGCCACCATTTATGGACATGACATTCGCACAGAGATGAATGAGATCAGGAAGAGTTTAGGAATGTGTCCACAGCACAACGTGCTCTTTGACAAGTTGACAGTTGAAGAACACCTATGGTTCTACTCCCGGCTGAAAGGGATGGCAGAGGAGGCAATACGCAAGGAGATGGGCAAGTATGTATTAACTGATTTAGCTGCAGGTGACTGATTTGCTCTGTCATTATGCATATAGAATAACCTAATTCACAACAGCCTAATGCTTGCAGTATTTTTATTTGCTTGTGATATCTCCTAAATTATCTTCTTCATTTTTTTTCTCAATTCATTAACACGCTATTGCAAATATTGCCTGAAATTACTGTATGTTTGCTTAAAACTGAACTCCACCATTGAAATACATATAGAAAAGCCAATTTACCCATCAAAGAATTCATATTTTTTTTCTTCACCTAGCCTCGTGACATAGTCAGCCTATTGACCTGACTTTTCTTTACTACAGTTTTTCCCAGGATTGGATAGTGAAAGAGTGGCAACAGACTCATGAGGTCATCTTTTATGCCCCGTACACACAATCGTTTTTTCCCGGCGCTAAAAAGTCCGCCGGGAAAACCAAGGGCAAAACCAAGAACCTGGTAGCTTTTTCCTCCCTACACACCGTAGTTTTTTCTGGCAGGAAAACTACCATGAGAGCTTTGTTCGGGAAACCCGGTCGTGTGTATGCTCCACTGCAGGCTTTCCCTATAGAAAAACTGCCAGCTTAAAAACCACCGGGTATCAGACAGGAAAAAATATTGTTCTAATTTTTCACGCCGGGAATCCCCGGCGGTTTTCCTGTTGGGAAAACTGCCATGGAGCATACACACTACCAGTTTTCCCGGGCAAAAGCTATCATGGCAGTTTTCCCGACAGGAAAACTGGATGTGTGTGTGAGGCATTACTCTCTCTTCCTGTATACACATATAGCAGAATTTGTACGGGGGATTGCAGCAGTTTAAATTAAAATCAAATTCAGGAGCTTACACTAGTTTTGTTTTCTAGTAAATTATTATTTTTTAATTCAATACTTCAATCGTTTTTATTTTCGATCCTTTTTTTATCTTCTCTAGGAATAGTCCTATTATTTAAGGTTAATTACACAGTGTTACAATATTTTAGGCCAGGTTAGGATCAAGAGAACAAGTAAAAAGTGTGCATTGTTCAGCTACAGGCTTCAGTAATGAAAATGATGTTATATTTAGAGCTTTATATTATATATGAAGAGTAAGCAGATATTTGAGAGATAGAAGAATGTACAAATCCTAGGGATGATTAGAAAGTTATTTAATGGATGGTAAACTTGTCTCTGTTGGGTAGGTCCCCACAAATACAGGTCATTGTTTGAATGTCCGATAATGTTTTACCAACATTATAAGTGGATATATCTTATATTATTTTAGGATGATTGAGGACTTAGAATTATCCAACAAACGACATTTCTTAGTCCAGACGCTTTCCGGAGGAATGAAGAGAAAGCTGTCTGTTGCCATTGCTTTTGTTGGAGGATCAAAAGCTGTCATTTTGGATGAGCCAACTGCTGGTGTCGATCCATATGCGAGAAGGGCGATCTGGGATCTTATTCTGAAATATAAACAAGGTACCTATCAAACACCAGCTTTTACATTCTGTTATTGTTTATTAAACTGTAACCTACAGTGGAATATCTTGTAACCCGCAGGCCACACGATTCTTCTTTCAACGCATCACATGGATGAGGCTGATTTACTAGGTGACCGTATTGCCATTATTTCCCATGGAAAGCTTAAATGCTGCGGATCACCGCTGTTTCTGAAAAGCACCTATGGAGATGGCTACAAATTGACTGTGGTCAAAAAGCAAAGCAGCCCAGGTTAGTAACAAGGGTTTCATGGGCTGCGAGGATATTTGTGAAAGAAGACCATGCAAGATTAAAGCTGAATTTCAGGTATGGATATTTTTACATAGTTTCATTGGTTCAGCCTGGACCAATGTAGCTGTGCATAAACCATATCTGGGCGAACCTTCTAGAACAGTGTTTCTCAACTCCAGTCCTCAAGGCGCCCCAACAGGTTTTCAGGATTTCCCACAGATGAAACAGTTTTTCAGGCGGTACAGCGCTAAAAATAGCGCTGCTATACCGCTTGAAAAACTCCTGCCAAGCAACCTCAATGTGAAAGCCCGAGGACTTTCACACTGAGGTGATGCGCTGGCGGGAGAGAAAAAAATCTCCTGTCAGCAGCTTCTTTGGAGCGGTGAGAGGAGCGGCGTGTATATCGCTCCTTCACCACTCCTTCCCATTGAAAACAATGGGAAACAGCGGCAATACCGTCCTAATGCGCCTCTATAGAGTATTAACCCTTTATCGGCCGCTAGCGGGGATTAATACCGCACCGTTAGCGGCCGATTCCCGCAGAAACCGCGGCTCTTTCTCCAGTGTGAAAGGGGCCTTAGGCAGTGAAACTGATCAAATCACCTGTGCAAACTAATGGAAAGCCTGAAAATCTGACCTGTTGGGGCGCCTTAAGAACTGGAGTTTAGAAACACTGCTCTAGAAGCTGGAAATCATTGTAGTATACACTGCTACTACAGTGATCTCAACTATCTTTCAGGTCCTGTGCCAAGCAGCTGCACTGCTGCTTACTGCACACAGGGGTGCCATTCAGAGAGCGCTTTGCATTTGCTCAATTAAAGCTTTCTCTGATTGGATGAGGTACAGCTCATTATTTCACCTTCCCGCCTCTCCACCTCATCCAGTCAGAATGCTTTGTATTCAATTAGAAAACAAAAGCTGTCTCTTATTACGGTCTAAGATGGAGGGGGGACTAAGGCCTCGTACACACAATCAAATCTGTCTGCTGGAAACGGTCGGCCCGACCGTCCTAGCAAACAGATTCGACCGTGTGTACGGGCAAGCCGACGGATTTGGCCACCCGACAGATTTCAAAGCATGCTTTGAAATCTGTCGGCTGGGAACCCGTCCGCCCGACATGTCTGCTGGTTAGTATGCTAACCAGCAGACATGTCTTCTCGCACACGCGCCGAATGATTTCGACGCATGCGCGGAAGTGTTTTACTTCCTGGTGCGGTGACGTGGCGGCGTCAACGTCACCGCCACGTCACCGACACGTCGGCAAACCAAAATGCCAGCTTTGTTCAAATCGGTCGGACAGACCGTTTTGAACAAATCGATTGCCTAAGTGTTCCACACTTCTCTAAATACTATCAGGTGGTCCAACTGGCACGACTCCTGAAATACCATGCAACCCGAAATGTACCACTCTGGCTTGGCCTAGAAACAATAGGTTTAGATGCCCTTTCAACCGATAATATCCTATCCAGTTGCCCAACACTCTTTATCACTCTGGGACAGGGTGAAATGCGCTTGCTGTCCCTGCACAATCCACTGCTTTCCTTCCTGTGCAATCCAGCCTTCTATCCTGCATTTGTCTCCCCTCTGGCTCCAATTTGAGCTGATGCGATTTTACCTCCTCAGGCTTCGAAAATGAACAGTTTCGCTACATGCAGATAAGACATTTCTTTTAGATGAACTTAAGAGCCCACCAGGAGATCCACATTTGAACATTTATGCTTCTCTGACCCCCATTGTTTTTGTTTCTGGCAGGAATACCCTGCTTTTTGGCTGTGTCTATGATCATGCCCAAATATTCTACCCTTCTTTGGACTTGTAGAGAGGATTTTTGTAGGTTTACAATCCATCCTAACTGTACCAGGAATGTTATTGTGGTGAGCACAGCGTGATCTAATCCTGCCACTGACTGATCTATCACAAGTAGATAGGCCATTACCGCTATGCCCTGTACCCTCAGATTTGCCAACAGAGGGGCTAGTACCTTTGTGAATACCCAGGGTGCGGGATGAATAGGCACATGTAAATATGCGTCCTTGATGTCTATCAACGACATGAATTCTCCGCCTTGTAGGGAGGTGACCACTGATCGAATAGTTTCTATTCGGAAATGGCGAATGTTCAGAAACTGATTTAGAGATCTTGGATCCAGGATGGGTCAGATATCTCCATTTGGTTTTGGAATCGCAAAGAGGTTTGAATAAAAGCCTGAAACTTGCTCCTTTAGGGGTACTTCTGTGATCACCCCTTGGGACAGCAACCCCTGAAAAACAACCCCACACCATAGTGTGGGGTGGAGGAACCTGATTAGCTTGCAGAGAGTGCTTACCTCAACCCAATAGAGCTTTGGGATGAATTAGAGCAGAGACTGCGAGCCAGGCCTACTTGTCCACATCAGTGCCTGACCTCCCAAATGTGCTTCTGGAAGAATGGTCAAACATTCCCATGAACACACTCCTAAACTTTGGGGACAGCCTTTCCAGAATGGTTGAAGCTGTTATAACTGCAAAGGGTGGGCCTGAACTCTAGGGACTAAGACTGGGATGCCAATACATTTCATATGCGTTTAAAGGCAGGCGTCCCAATACTTTTAGTAATATAGCGTATCTTTGCCTGCTTTATGCCTGATTTAAGAAGGATGCTAAGAAGTTAATTTTCTTCTACCCCAACTCTACTTGGCAGATATCAGCCATACACCCACTTCACGCATCCGTCCCTGCTCGGAGCCAAGAGTGACTCAGTTTGTTAAGAAGTATGTGGCCTCCTGCTTGCTGGTCTCCGACACAAATACTGAGCTGTCGTACATCCTCCCCAGCGAATCCGTTAGGAAAGGCTGCTTTGAACGCCTCTTCCAGGTAAACAGGTTTCTGCATTTATACTAAAGACATATCACAGCAATATTTACTCTCCACCCACCCCCACCCCCCCCCCCCCCCCACCCCCGAGGCTTTTTCCGTTTAATGTCCCTACCACACTTGTAATTGTCCTTTATGGCAAAATGGATCAGAAAAGTTCAATTAACCAACCAGTATTAGTCAAAATTATGGGGGGAAACCAAAAGAGCTGCAGAAGACCCACATAAAGATAGAAAGAACATACAAACTCAATGCAGATAATGACCTTAAAGCGGAGTTTCACCCTAAATATAAGCCCTCCCATGTGATCCAGCATACTGCTGTCACGCCCTCCGAAAAACGCCGAAATAGGACTCGGAGAAATACGGCGCCTGCGCAGTCAGCTCCTAGGTCTGTGCGCAGGTGCCGAGAATACCCGAGTCCTTAATCGGGTACTTTCGTAAGATGTGACGCGCTATACTGGCGCCGTCCACCGCGGGGTAAAAAAAATAAAATTCTGCATAAGACAGTAAGTGCATGGATTTAAAAAAAAAAAAACAGCATACTGGCGCTGACGCCAGTATGCTGGATCACATGGGAAGGGCTTATATTTAGGGTGAAACTCCGCTTTAATGGGATGCAGTGGTCTTTAGTAGACTGGAGAAGAGTCTTAAAGTGAGCCTGTGCTTTGCCCATGGAGAGAAAAGAAACTGGTTGAGTTAACTCCCACATTCCCCAGTTGCACATATTTTCGTTTTCAGTGCTGCAAAAACTTAGCTGTGACCCCAGCTGTAACTGTGCTGTCCCTGCGCGAACTTCAATTGGAGTAGTCAGCCTCTTAGACTTGGTGGTCAGCTAACGATATTGTGGCACTCGCAGTGGAGTTTGACCAGCACTGTAATTTGGGAAATGACCTCAACATTATTTTAGAAAACAGAAAGCCATTTCTGTAAGATAAATAATTATTAGGTCTCTGCCTATAACAGTCCTAAACATAAGAATTCTAAAACATTAAAAACGAAATCATCTTTAAGCATAGACACTATTTGGGGATCTTGGTTACAGAAGAGCTATCATTAAATATTTGTGTCTTTTAATTCCCTAGGGGACCAAATGCATGCAACACTTGGTCCTGTTAAAATGTGTCCCTTAGTTTCGAAGTAGAGTGGTTAGACAGGTAAGGCAGTGCTGATGGTTTATTCATATTAATGCCATATCACTTAGGTCATGGCTCTGTGCTGGATATATTTCCCCCACAGGAATGCCAATAATTTGGACTTCAAAAGGCATTGGAGATACAGTCATCATTAAATGGTCAGTTTAGGGGACAACGGGCCACTAGTCAGAATGGAACCAAGTGTTATATGCAAATGGTCCCTTGGGTAGTTAAACTTTTTATTGTTATTTTTTTAAATTGTATTTATGTCAATGGGTTATATTTAGAAACCTGACTAGCTTTGCCATTAGAAACAACATAAGTTTTCACCTGCAGTGGATCTAATGTGTTCTATGTGTCTGGTAGCACCTGGAGCAAAATCTTGATGAGTTAGACCTGACCAGTTTTGGGCTGATGGACACAACTTTAGAAGAAGTTTTCCTCAAAGTGTCTGAAGAGGACCAGTCTCTAGAGAACAGCGATGCAGGTTAGGATCGAGCTATTGTAGTGACACATTTTAGTTTCCTTTTGCATGGTCCTTTTTTAATGTGCCACTGTGTTTCTGCTTGTAGATATGAAAGAATCCCAGAAGGATACATTAAGACCAGTCCTCCAGCCAGATGGTGGTAGCATGGAGCCTGCACCATTGACTGATGTTCTTGAAAAGCCAGAAGTGGAACTCAATAACTTTGCAGCTGGAAATTTCCCTAGCTCCTTGCACTCTGGCTCCTCTTCTTCTGTAGGTTCTGTGCGTGGGGAAGAAGGCGGGGCCTATGCTGAATTCTATGGTGACTACTCACCTTTGTTTGATAACTCGCAGGATGCAGAATGCCTCAGTCTACATGGTAAGTGGAGAAATTCATCTCAGTTTTAACTCCTTTACAAAACGAAACCAATATTATGGCAATAAAGGTAGACGCATATGTTGCAATCCTTTCTTACATTTCACGTTTTATGTATATTTTGATGTGTGATATTGTACTTATATTGCTACAATAGACAGAATAAAAAAAAAAGATGTAGAATTTAAGTTTACATGTTAAGATTATGGGGCGTTTACACTTGCGTTTAGTGTACATTGTCACTCTGGGAAGTGATAGGTTGCCTCATCCCTACACCTGTCTTTAAGTAATACTAAAGTACATTTTTTGGGGTTTCAAAATAACAAACATGTTATACTTACCTGTTCTGTTCAGTGGTTTTGCACAGAGAAGCCACGATATTCCTCTTCTCTGGCCCCTCCCTCCTGTTGAGCATCCCCACAGCAAGCAGCTTGCTATGGGGGCACCCGAGCTGAGCCACAGCTCCGTATATCCATTTAGACATGGAGCCATGGCCCGGCCTCTGCCTCCTCTCTCTCCTGATTGGTTCACTGACCTTGATTGACAGCAGCAGGAGTCAATGGCACTTCGCTGCTGCCACAACCAATGGGAAGGTAGAGTCCTGGACAGCTGAGTCTCTCGTGCAACATTGCTGGATCGAGATGGGTCTCAGGTAAGTATTAGGATGGCCTGCACACAGAAGGCTTTTTATCTTAATGTATAGAATGCATTAAGATGAAAAAAACTTCTGCCTTTACAACCACTTTAATCCTTTGAAAGATATTTGTGGCATAGCCCCATGCAACAGGAATGGGTTGCGTAAAACTACAGCCTAACCGCCTATTTTTACTGACCTCCAGACAAACAAAGATTATTTTCATATACACAAAGATGATGACTGTGCAATCACATTAACTGTGAAAGAGCGCCAAGAAAATCTGTAGTAAAGTCCATACAACATTTATAGGCCCATGATAAAACGCTCAAGATGCAAATTAACGTCGTACTGATAAAAGTGGAAATAAAAAACAACTAGAGGTGGATTTATTATAACTGGAGAGTGCAAACTCTGATGCAGCTCTGCATAGAAATCAATCGGCTTTCAATTTTTTTTTGTCAAAGCTTATTTGAAAAAGCTGAATGTGATTGCCTATGTGATTTGCAACCCTTTAGTTTTTATTAAAGAATTTGTAAGTGGTACTTCACTATTGTTGGCCTTTTTTCCATGCATATGGGATTTCCATCTTGAGGTGTCCATCTGTGATCCAGATTCATATAGGAGCATGACAGCCTAGAACAGATTCTACAAAAACACTTTCAGACCTTTAATCTAGGAGGTCGATTGTGATGGTGAGCTACTCTACTATAGGAGTAGTCGCTGCATGTTTTTAATTTCTACATTATTAGCACAACAGTGGCAGAAAGATTTTCATTTGCATCTTGGATGTTATATCATGGACTTTACATATCTCTTCTGCAATAAGAATCCTGCATGATTGCCGTTTTTGAAAGCGAGACTTTAGTTCCGCTTTAATAAGTGGTTAGGGTCCGGTTTTATTCTGTTGCAGTTTGGCTTTAGAGCTGTGGTCTCCAAACTGCGGGCCAGGAGCCAGATGCGGCCCTTGTTTGCCTGTATTTGGCCCCTAGGGCACTGTTCCTCTCAATGAATAAAGATACCAACTATGGGGCACCATTCTTCCTACTGACACCAATGATGGGGTACTATTCTTCCTACTGACACCAATGATGGGGTACTATTCTTCCTACGGATACCAATAATGAGCCACTATTCTTCCTACTGACACCAATGATGGGGTACTTTTGCTTCCACTACAAATCATGGGGGTACTATTCTCACTGACACCAACAATGTGGCACTATTTCTCCCACTGACACCAACATCTGGCCCCACTAAAGTCTGAAGGACAGTAAACTGACCCTTTTTTAAAAGACCCCTGCTTTAGAAAAATAAAGAATTTATGATTGAAGCTGTAACCTTGTAATATGTTGCATAATCTGTCTTGCTGCTCCTGTTTAGCATTGCCTTATTGTTTGACAAAATTGATCAATTTCCCCCAAAGAGTCCCTGAATGGAAGTAGCTTGGCCCCTAAATCTCAAGCAAAATAAATGACTAAGCCAATTTCGACCCATCTTATTGCAGCTAGATCAATGATTTTTAAATAAATAAGATGGTCATTTTAGAAAATCTGTTGTGCATTTGGCTTTTAGATCCTGAGGAAGAGGAACCGATTTCTGATGGACAGGGAAGCTACAAGCTAGAAGGCTCTTGGCTAAAACTACGCCAGTTTCATGGGCTGATTGTGAAGCGTTTCCACTGCGCCAAGAGGAACACCAAAGCTCTATTCTCGCAGATCCTTCTGCCAGCATTCTTTGTGTGTGTTGCAATGACTGTGGCTCTGTCTGTTCCTGAGATTGGTACGTAGACCTGGATGTTTGCCATTTTACAGTTACAGATTTCTATTGTTCTCCTACAGTCCTGATTGTGTTTATATTGATGTCGACTAAATATTGCTTACATACTGCTCAACCTGTTTTTTTTTTTTCCTTAGGTGACCTCCCCCCTCTGATTCTCTCCCCATCTCAGTATCACAACTATACTCAGCCCAAGGGGAATTTTGTACCATATGCCAATGAGGAGCAGCCAGAATACAGGTGATGTTCTCAGGCCGGAATATAGGCTGAAACCTGTCCTTTTACAGGTCAAATGCGTATTTATGTTTATGATGCTTTTCTTTACGTCCACCGATTTTAGACTTTTATATCCTAGCAAGATGGATCTCAATGTAAACTTGTGTGGTTTTTCTGTTAAAAAATTAATAGAAAAATGTAAGGTTTGTGGAACTGTTTTTTTTTTTTAAAGGTGCAAGCTCTGAGGCTGCTCTAATGATCTTGGGCTCTCTAGGGTTTTGCTGACCTGGAGTAAAGTCTGAAAAGAGTTTTCACCTCTAAAAACAATTCAGCAATGTCAGTGTCCACATTTCTATCATTACAGGTTCTCTTTAATAAATGAGGATGTAGATCTATCCTAATTTGCACTGTTATTGTACCTGTACACTAGTTGGAGTGTGGTGTTGGAGTTGTGGTGATACTACAAATCCCATCATGCCTCTGTCTCATGCCTTTGATTGTCAGGGTCTTGCAATGTCTCATGGGACTTGTAGTTTCAAAAGAGTTGGAGGGCCAAGATTGGCTATCCCTGCTTCAGAGCTTACACAGACCCGACTGTCCACCTCCATATGATAGTGTTTGATCATTCACTAAGCATTAGTGCTATCACACATAGAAAATACATGAGTCGCATACTCCTCCATACCCAGAAGTTCCAGGTATTTATTTTGCTCCTGGAGGTTCAGATGGAGTAGTGAAGAAATGGTATGTGTTGCTGGAGTTTCCCTTAAGACTACCTGGCCTTAGCACCATGTGATATGTGGGTTCAGGGTCAACTGTGATGACCCCCAAACTGTTAATCTTAACCCTACCAGCAGGAATCTCAGATAGTGTTAATAAAGGTTAGGGCTCCAGGTCTTCAGGCAAATATACGGAGCTTCTCTTTCATAACAATGATTGCATTACCACCTGAGGTGGTCACGGCTTTCTTTTTGCAGGTGTCTGGGATAGTTAAAAGTGGTCACCTCAGATTGAGTATACAGCGGTGCAGTCAGGACAGCCAGTCTTGCATAAAGTCCAAGGTCTGCTGGTTTTGTTTCTGGATTGATCATATTTTTGTTAATGATCATCTTATTAACCTAAGCTGCAAGTTGTTGTCTTAAAAAAATATATGTGTTGAGCCAAACTGGTTTTGTGCTTTGCCTCAATCATACAGTACATCCTCTAACATGTATTGTCCTCCAGCTGATAATCACCATGTTAAGCAGGCTATAGACCTTGCAAATTATTTTCCTGCAACCCGTGGTTCTCACAATTTCCCCATCAACACAGACATTGCTGACGGAGAATCCCTCCTGCCGAGACATTGTTTGCTCCCGCGGAGGGGTGGGGGAAGCCATCCCCACTGGAAGAAGGCAGTAATCATTGCTAGCAGCTATAGCAGCCACTAGTGATAATCATAAATAAATCCGGCTGGCTGGTTATACTGAAGTTAATTGATCGATCAACTCGGCACATTCAGCCTGCCCAGACATGGTTCAAATCTTGACCGGCTCCTGGTGAACTGGCCAAGACTTGAACCGTCTATGGCTGGCCTTAATGGCATGTGCTTAACAGTTTCAGCAGATTTAAAAACAATATACTGTTTTCATGGCAGAACAAAGTTCTTGACTGTTGATTGCCCTTTGCTTCCTTCCTAATTATCTACTTTTGCCTACTGCCCTTCTAGACTGAAGCTGTCCCCTGATGGCAGTCCACAGATGCTGGTAAACACCTTCTACCTGCCCTCTGGTATTGGCGCCACCTGTGTGCTGAAGACAGCCTTTAACAGCACCCTGGACCAGCTTGTGCAGTCGCTCAATATGAACAGCAATGAGTCCAAAATGCTGGCAGCACAGTACTTTGACGCCATGTGTGTGGATTCCTTTACGCAAGGGCTTCCACTTTCTAATTTTGTGCCACCACCTCCTTCACCAGCCCCATCTGACTACCCGATGGATGATGATTCAGCCCACCTGTGGAATGCCACCACCTACTCACCACCCTCTGTGCCAGGTAAGAGGTCCAGCACAAGAGATACAGCTTTCTGGTTTGCAGTTATATATTGCCATGAATGCTATTGACCCAGTTATACTATTCATTAGCCTAGTTACACTTCGAGAATGTTTACTCTTTACCTCGACTTCAACAGTGAGGTCTCACTTCCATAATTCCCAACTCCATTCTTGTCCACCTGAGTGCTTTGGGTGTTCGTTTCAAGCTCGTTCTTTTAGATTCTCTATAATTTAAAATAAAGTATATAAAACCTCTCATGGTGGTCACAGTAGAGTCCCCAAGAGGTTAAGGGGGAGGGGGTGATGGGATTTGTTGTGTGTGTTTTTTTTGTTGTAAAGTTGGTAAAATGTTAAAGTCTGAGAAAATGTTATTTATTTTTTCTCTTCCAGTGGAAGCCATCACCACTACCCCTTCTCTTCCTCGTCGCATCCATGAACCAGTCCGCTGCACATGTTCCATGCAGGGGACGGGCTTCTCCTGCCCCAGTGGGGTTGGAGGCCACCCTCCCCAAATGAAGGTGGTGACTGGAGACATCATGGTTGACATCACTGGACGGAATGTGAGTGAATATCTGCTATATACGTCCGACCGCTTCAGGCTACACAGGTGAGTCACATGGCAAGTCGACTGTGTTATCAGGCTGGGATACTGGAATGTCAGTTGAGGACAACACCTCAGCGTAAGTGAGAATCCAACACTTTCCCCAGTCGCTTAATAAAAGAACCATGTTTTAAACCTAGGTATGGGGCACTGACATTAGGAAATGTGCAAAAAGCCATCCCAGCATCCTTTGAGGCGAAGGCTCCACCCATGTTGCGGAAGATTGCTGTCAGACATACAGCCCAGGTCAGTGTAGCCAACTTACTTCAACTTAACCCTCATGATCAGATGTCATTATGCCTAGATGCCCAGAAGAGATTTAGCATTATATGTTAATTATTATTTATAATGATAATAATATTATACAATGATGGATATGCAAATGTTTCATTTAGGGCATTTTTACAGTTGGTTGTAAAGAAATAAAAACAACTTTTTGATTCATTTTTTAACGAGCTGTTTGTAATGGTTAATTTTTATGTTAATCACATGATTTGAAACCATGCTGATTTGTTTCCTATCTTTAGCAGCTGTCAGTAACAGTGTGGTCTTAAGACTAGGAGCGAACACAGCTGCACACTCCTGATTCTATAAAAGAACATAGATAAACATCTACAGATTGCAATTGGAGATTGCTTTAAACAGAACTTTAGTCAAAATGTTGGAATTTCTGTCTGACTTTGTTTTCGGTCCGTGTCTCTATTGGAGGAGATTTCCCTCACTTCATGTCCCTACCAAAAAGTACTTGAAAAGTTATAGACCATACGGTTTCCCATCATCGGTATAAAGGCAGTCATGTGATATAAGTTTATTTACACATTGAAACAATATTCAAAGTCATAAATATCGCTTTTAGGTGGATTCCGCTTTAAATGTCAGGTTAGAGCTACGGACTCTAATGCCCCGTATACACGACCTGACATTCCGACAACAAAACTGTGGATTTTTTTCCAACGTATGTTGGCTCAAACTTGTCTTGCGCACACACGGTGGCACAAATGTTGACAGAAATTCCGATCGCCAAGAACGCGGTCACGTACGACGGCACTACTAAAGGGAAGTTAGATGCCAAGCACGCCACCCTTTGGGCTCCTTCTGCTAATCTTGTGTTAGTAGAAGTTTGGTGAGAGACGATTCACGCTTATATGTCATCTGCTGCTGTTCCCGATCTCAGTTTGTCAGAACTCTGTGTGAATATCAGCAGCAAAACAACTTCATTATTCTAGCATTATAAAGAATAAAAGAATGTGCTGCATTAAAAGATTAAAAAATTTGCAGCGTGACTAATGTGCCATCTCCATTACGAACGCTAGTTTTATCAGACCGAGCGCTTCCGTCTCATACTCGATTCAGAGCATGCATGGAATTTTGTGCGTCGGAATTGTCTACACGCGCTCAGGATTCTGAGAACGGATTTTGTTGTCGGAAAGTTTGAGAACCAGCTCTCAAATTTTTGTTGTCAGAAAATCCGACCGCAAATGTCAGATGGAGCCTACACACGGTCGGAATTTCCAACAACAGGCTCCCATCGAACATTTGTTGTCGCAAATTCCGAGCATGTGTACGCAGCATAAGAGTGATTACAGTGTATATGGTTAGTGTATCAATTCCTCCCAGTATGTCTGATCTATCAGTTCTGATCATGTTATTCTTTTTCAGGCATTTTTTAACAACAAAGGGTATCACAGTATGCCCACATACCTCAACGCACTGAATAATGCCATCTTGAGAGCAAATTTACCTGCTTCCCGTGGAAATCCAGCTGCTTATGGTGAGACGTGGTGTCATAATGCTTTCAAGCTTAAAGCATTTCTAAAGCTCAAAGATTGAAATAGATAGATTGAAATAGATAAAACCCCTGTAAGTTTTTTTGTTGTCTGTGTCCCAATGGGGAGATTTTCCTTCCATTCCTGTCCAGGAAGCAAGAGGAAATAATTTCAAAGTGAAGAAAATCCCATCCAAGAAAGTTGTCACCTCAACAAGTGTACCATTGGAAAATTTCCCTTCAATTCCTGTTGTGATGGCCACTCAAAATGATGACATTTCCCTCACTTTCAGTCCTGGTGACAGTGGTCATCATAAACATTAGAGAGAGTGAATCTAAAAAAAAAAACTCTACTCAACTTTATTAAAAAAAAATTAAAAAAATTCTATTCACTTTAAAAGAGAGGTATCTCTCTTGGGTCACAGGCATGCAATTACTTTTGCTCTCCTATGATCCAAAGTCAGCTGATAGCAAGCCCAGTTTAATTATTGTCTTCTCTTCAGGTATAACAGTCACAAACCACCCAATGAACAAGACCAGTGCCAGCCTGTCTCTGGACTACCTGTACGTACTGCTGTACCATATGTATTACACTAATCTTGTTTCCATCCCTCAGCCTTTTGACCTCGATACTGTCTTTCTTCAGGTTGCAAGGTACTGATGTGGTGATTGCCATATTCATAATCGTTGCAATGTCCTTTGTTCCGGCAAGTTTTGTGGTGTTCCTTGTAGCAGAGAAATCAACCAAGGCCAAGCACCTCCAGTTCGTCAGCGGCTGCAATCCCGTTATTTACTGGTTGGCCAACTACGTCTGGGACATGGTGAGCAAACTTATTTTAGGGACTGTGTGAGACGTTTATCGCCAGTTGGTGAGATATGATGTTGGGATGACTCCATGATATGGTTTCTAGATATGATTTCTTGTTGTTTCAGCTGAATTACCTGGTCCCGGCGACTTGCTGCATCATTATTCTCTTTGTGTTCGACCTGCCTGCTTACACGTCTCCAACTAACTTCCCGGCCGTCCTCTCCCTTTTCCTTCTGTATGGGTAAGTTAGAGCAGAATCCCCTATATTGCAGAGGTTCGCTTAAGTCAGGTATTTTAATAGAAGACATAAGGCAATGTAGTTTTCAAAGAGACTGTATGAGCAGAGCATAGAATTCAATAAAGTACAGCAAAGTGTTATCTCTTTGCTTAAAGTGAACATGTGCTTTGCTCTTGCCATTGCAACTTAGGGTACTATCTGCTGTCCTGTCATTGTGAAGATTTTTTTAATTGAAACGGACTCCATTTTAATGGATCTGTACTTGTACTTGTTCCAATTCTTCTTTGAAACATCAAAAATGTTCTTTGTAGTAACAAAAGATGAACACATAGGGCTCCAAAAGAGATCATTGTCAGCTATTCTCAACATTTTTGGTCACAGCTATGTGCTTTCTGTAGCTTTTAAAGACAAAGGTGGACAACCACTTAAATGATGCCCTTTTGTACAAGATCCCTTTTGTGCCATAATTATTGTGGCAAAAGCATTGCTAGAATGGCAGTATGGGGTGTGCTTTATATGCAGAGATACCAGACTACCCAAACAAGAGAAAGTAAAGATTATTTAAAGCAGTAGTGAACAATTTTTTTTTTTCACTTGTACCTACAGGTAAGCTTATAAGAAGGCTTACCTTTTAGGTACAGTGAATATCTCTTAAACCTGCTGTTTAGGAGATATTCACAGCTGCTGTAGCCAGTGACTTTGCTGGTGCATTCTCGGTATGCTCTGAGAGTGCTGTGGTGCGATCGTGACTCCCGAGCACATGTGTGGAAGGGATGTCATTGTGGTCCAGCCATTCAAACGGCCAGAGAGTGTGAACCCGTAAAGAAGATCGGATGAAGATGGAAGCACCAGGGGCAGTGACAACATGCCGTTGGAGGGCTCCATTTAAAAGATGTCTGCCATAATGTGCTAGTATGTAGTGCATACTATTATTACATTATGCCATTAATCTGCAAGGGATACAGTTTTCATTATTTTTTTTATTTTTTTACTTAAAGTTACTACCACTTTAATGTTTAAATGTTAATGTGTTTGAATTATTAGTGAGTCTTTGGACTACTCTTAACATCCCTTGCGGCGAAGTTCTCTTATAGTTTTCTTACATATTTAGCCTCAAATGCCTGTAGGTGACCAGAAGAGGAATCCAAGATAAATAAACGTATAGCAGATAGCAAATTTCAAAGCTTGGTTCTGTCGCCTCTAACGCTGCTGCCCTAGACACTGAGCCATTAGTGGCATTATAATAAAAACAGCCCTGTCAATAGATGACCTTATGGAGGCTTGCTTTATATATACACCCATCTTCTGGAAAGTTATTTTTTTTATTATTATTATTTAACGTTTTTGTTACCATTCATGTCCTAAATACAGTGATGAATATGTTTTTCTTATGTTATATTGTTCCCTATAGTTGGTCAATCACCCCTATCATGTACCCTGCCTCCTTCTGGTTTGAGGTGCCCAGCACAGCCTACGTTTTCCTCATCGTCATCAATCTTTTCATTGGTATCACCGCCACGGTGGCCACCTTCCTGCTTCAGCTATTCGAGCATGACAAGGTAGGTGACCCACATGAGCCTGAGGTATTCGGTTAGTGCTAAGCTGCCCATCTACCTTACAATCACATTGTACACTCTCTTTTTAAATAAGTCATACCACATTTACATTGGATGGGTGCTCAATCCCCCCCTAAAACACACACATGCACTCTGTGTATTCACTGCATCACTATATATTGCAAATGCACAAGATAAACTGTTATTTAATAGGGTTGCTCCAACCAAAACTGATATTAAGTCTGGGTAGATATTCATACCCATGGTGTTGAAATTAAAAGTTAAATGTATGCACTTGACTTTCCATTCCTGCCAACTTACCTCAGATACTGCAAGCATCAACTGGTGTTTTTCTCACTGCATGGAAAATAGGGCAATATACTACTGTAGTGACCAAGATAGATCTACAAGAAAGCAGTGGGTGACTCAGTTTATCCATATATTAAATACCAGTTTTGGGCAGTGACTGCTGGTGCTCTATTTTTTTGGGGGGGGTGCAGACAAACCACCCAACCCTCCCGTTTGTTCGGTCAAACCTGGCATCCCTAATGTCTTAAGACCCGCTTCCTGATTGGCCAGGAGGAGAAGCAGCAAGACCATAGCGAATATTAATTCGCTATTGTCACACAACTATGGAAGGTGGGCTCAGGGTGCAGCCCGCCCTTTTTTGAAGCCAATTAGAGCTTTAGGGTCTAATGCTTTTTTTATATATATATATATATAAATCGTGTCCGGCGCCCTGCATGGATTAGGGGGACGGTGCCCCTAATGGATCAGCTGCCACTGGTTTTGATAGTGCTATCTATTGTGAAGTAATATTACTTGTGAACTGAAAATTCAATGGTAGAACAGATAACAGGGCGTCAGGCAGGTTTGTGGAATTCTGAGATAAGATGGTATGTGGTGTCACAACAGGAAATGTCCTCATTCTGTACCTGTTTGCCACAATTGCAGATTTAAGCCACACCTAGGTGTCTTTGAAAAGGCATGAAAATGTTTTAAATATTTAGTGCACTTCCTGTCATTCAAGATGTTACACTGATGATGTTTGAACAGTCCGCCTTTCACGAAAAAACAAGCCTTTTATTGCAGGGTAATAACCTGAATTCCAAAAAAGTTGGGATGCTGTGTAAAACACATAATGCAATGATTTGCAAATTTGGTAAACCCAAATTTTATTCACAATAGAAAATAGAAAACATATCAAATGTTTAAACTGTACCATTTAAAAAAAGAAAAAAGGAGTACAATTTTAAATTGATGGCAGCAGCACATCTCAAAGTTGGGACACTCTGTAACCATCTGGGAACTGAGGAGTTCCTGGAGTTTTGGAAGATGGATGTTGTCCCATTCTTGCCTGATATAAGAATCTAACTGCTCAACAGTCTTTGGTATTTTTCATTTCAAGATGTGCTAAATATTTCAATTGGTGAAAGGTCTGGACTGCAGGCAGGCTAGTTAAGCATCCGGACTCTTCTACTGTGAAGCCATGTTGTTGTCATAGATGCAGTATGCAGTTTAGCATTGTCCTGCTGAAAAATTCAAGGCCTTACTTGAAAAAGACGTTGTCTGGATGGGAGCATATGCTGCTGTAAAACTTAGCTATGTCTTTCAGTATTTATAGTGTCTTTCCAGATGTGCAAGGATTCCATTCCAAGGACAATTATACACCCTCTTAGTATCGGAGATGCAGGCTTTTAAACTGAGCGCTGATAAGAAGCTGGAAGTTCCCTCTCCGCTTTAGTCTTGAGGACGTGGCACCCATGGTTGCCAAAAAGGTCAATCTTTGATTCATCTGACCACAGCACAGTTTTCCACTTTGCAACAGACCATTTTAAATGAGCATTGGTCCAGAGAAGATGGCGGAGTTTCTGGATCATGTTTAAATTTGGCGTCCTCTTTGCATTTTAAAGCTTTAACTTGCATTTTTGGATGACACGACAAACTGTGTTCACAGACAATGATTTTTTTTAAGTATTCCTGGGACCATGCAGTGATGTCCATTACAGAATCATGCCTGTTTTTTGTTTGTTTTTGAGCCCATACAAAATTAAAAGTACAAATAATCGCATGTGATTTGTTCAGGAATGTGGTGTGATTCATGGCTGAATTGCGTATGTTTTCCTGCACCTCTTCTGTGTGAACCCAGGCTGAAGTCACTATGATAAGCCTGGGTTCACACAGGAGTGGTGGGGGAAGCCGCATGTGATTCGGACAGGAATCGCACTGCATTCCTGGTCAAATCACATGTGATTTGAGCCCATTCATTTTGTTTAGGCTTACTTTCTCATTACAAAGGTATCGACACCGATATCGGTGCAACACTAATTTTATATAATTTAGCCACACAAATAAAGCTTTTGTTTGTTGATATTTGATCACCACCACGGCTAAATACTGAAAATCACCATCATACCCCCCCCCCCCCAATATTGTCTACTTTCTGGTATAAAACATATCCAATAGAATCAAATGTCTTTATAAATGTACTCATCTGGCTGGAGTCTCTCCTTGCATTCAATTCCAAACAGCAACTGAAAGAAGAGAGAAACTCAGCCAGATCTGGGTGTTGTGTTTACCAACACACAGATCTCTGTTCTGTGATTAATCACTGGTGATCAGCAGGTATACAACCAAATTGATTGGCTGCAACCTGCTGACAAACTTGTGCTGTGTCCAATCACAGCACAGGTCAGCAGGGGGTGTGCGCATGCAACCCCTCTAAACCAGGAAGTACACCACATGTTGCATTGCCTGGGGCTGCCAGCTGTAACTGTACTGTTGGTGGGCAGAAATAGATTAAAAAAATTACATTTTCTCAGTTCAAACAATTGATGTTTTCTGTTGTGAATAAAATATGGGTTTATGAGATTTGTAAATCATTGCATTCTGATTTTATGTAGATTTAGTATCCCAACTTTTTTGGAATTGGAGTTGTACAGTGGCTTTCAAATCTTTGCTTTCTACTTTTTTTTTTTTAGATCGGTAGATATGAAAATAGTAGGATTTTGAAGTTTCCTAATGCAGCTATCGGGTAGAACTTTATATTTCTTTTCACATATCCTTATTTTATACTGTTGAAAAAAGTCTGCCCTTTACATACCCGAGTAGTTCATAATTTACACACATGGGTGAATGTGTCAGAGCAGTGATTCCTTGCCTTTCCTCCATACAACCCTATCTCTAGTGTTCGTCAAAAACAGACTGTGTTTACTCTCTTGGCTCTGGTTTTCAGCAAGTGTCTGTGCATTGATACATGGATCAAAATGTGTCTGATTCAGTAGGGACTGGCCAAATTTTCGATTCCTGTATGGGCAGGCTGGTTGTACACAAGTCGATCTGTCAATTAACTTGTGTACAACCTGCCCATTAGGTTTTTTCCGAATGATCAGTGCTGCGGGCACTACTGATCATTGTATTCTAATGGTGGGCACGGTTCCCCGCTGTCAGAATATGATAGCACAGCGGTAGGGATTACTCCATCACCCTCAAATGCTCTGTATGCACTAGCACCAATTTATTTAACATTGGGATGCTGGAGCTACATCTGGGCCTTGACAGTTGGCTGACCGGTGGAGCTTAGCACCAGGAAGGGTGGAGCTTTATCTTGACTTTGTAAGATCCTGTCTATAGCCTGTGCCCAAGGGTTTCCCAACAATTTGAAGACTAGCACAGTTATTTGCGGTCACCACACTTTATTTGTATACATATAATTTGGATAATAGTGTTAAACCTCAAACAACATCTAATCTTGGGACTGCAGAGCATAGTCTTTGTTTATAGGTGGGCAACCCCTTTAAATATAATTTTATTTTCCATTTCTGTTTTCACATTCAAGTTACCAAGGTTTTCCGACTGTTATTTAAAAAAGCATTAGTGTACCAATCACACATTTTTTTTCTTTCCATTGGTCAGGACTTGAAACTGGTGAACAGTTACCTCAAGAGCTGTTTCCTTATCTTTCCCAATTACAACCTTGGACATGGGCTGATGGAAATGGCCTACAATGAATATATCAATGAGTATTATGCAAAAATAGGTAAGGAGGAGTCTGGAAAAAGCTCTGTACATTTTCTAGAATGATTTGGAGAAAAGGGCACAATTACATCCAATCATAAACCGGGCGTCTTTTCTCTCCTACTGCCTAATGAACTTACAGATGTCATTTTTTTATACATTGTTATCAGGTCAGTTTGATAAGATGAAATCTCCATTCGAATGGGATATAGTCACCCGAGGCCTGGTGGCCATGACCATCGAAGGATTTGTAGGTTTCTTCATCACCATCATGTGTCAGTACAACTTTTTCCGCAAACCACAGTAAGTATCCAACATACTGCCACTAACCTCACTGTTTATAAAGTGCTAAGCATTAAGCTATCAATCGGAGACAAAATAGTATCACCATCCTCTAGAACAGTGTTTCTCAACCTTTTGACCTTCGAGGAACCCCTGGCAAAAAGTTTGAGATCTCAGGGAACTCCTAAATTATAATGTTCACATCTACAGCTCACAGAACATTGGTGTGATCAGCGAGCTGTTGATGATAACAATTATTTTTAGAAATGGCATTAAATAAAATATATATTAACCACTTAAGCCCCGGACCAATATGCTGCTAAATGCCCAGAGGCGTTTTCACAATTCGACACTGCGTCGATTTAACAGACAATTGCGCGGTCGTGCGACGTGGCTCCCAAACAAAATTTGCGTCCTTTTCTTCCCACAAATAGAGCTTTCTTTTGATAGTATTTGATTGCCTCTGCGATTTTCATTTTTTGCGCTATAAACAAAAATAGAGCGACATTTTTGAAAAAAATCAATATTTTTTACTTTTTGTTATAAGAAAAATTGAATAAACTAAATTTTAGTCAAACATTTAGGCCAAAATGTATTCAGCCGCATGTCTAGTAAAAAAAAAAATCGCAATAAAAAAAAAATGAGCTACCTAGTGGCAACAGCGGCACTAATACAGCGATCAGAAAAATGATCGCTTAGTGACACTGGCAATAGGAAGTGAAAGGGTTAACTAGGGCGGTGATCAAGGGGTTAAAATTTTATTGGGGGGGGGGTACGGGGCTACCCTGGACCTAACACTAACTGCCTGTCACACTGACACTAAATGCAGTGATCAGTACATATATGATCACTGCATTCAGTGACAGTGTGATCGCAAGGGGTTAAATGTGCCTATGTGTACTGGTGTCAGTGTAGTGTTGGTGCAGACTTACTGTGACTCTTCTCTCATCTCGGCGGTTTGAAAATACCGCCGAGAGGAGAGCTGCATCACTTCCTCTGCCTATGTTTACATTTTACAGGCAGAGGAAGTGACACGGCGGCGGCGCATGGTATTGGCTGGGAGCGATCATGAGGACCCCGACCCGCTAGAAGGCAGGGACGTAAATATAGGCCCATCTGCCTGTACGTGCCATTCTGTGGACGTACATAGGCGTGCGGTGGGCGTTAAGGGGTTAATATACATATTTAAGTGAAATTAGTGCAGAGATGCTCCATTTTGGGTCCAACTTGAGATAAACTATGTGTGTGTGGGGCAGGGGCTCGGCAGGGCAGATTATGTGGGAACAGGGCACATTGCATGGGACAGACTATTGGGCACAATGCTGGGCACACTACAGTACTGGTTTTATTCTTCTGGCTTCATAGGCAGCTTTTATAACTTCCCCAGTGGTCACTGTTCCCTGCTGGTCCCTCCCCCTATCCTGTTCATCCCAGATGTCACACAGAAGCACCCAGGTTGGGGAGGAGGGGACGGCAGGGAACAGCACGCTACAGCCAATAGTATGCCAGACGCTTTCCTGCCTGTGTTCATGCGGTCTACCAATCATCTGCTTTGCGACTGACAGGTAGATCGCCATGTTTTGTGAAACCCTGGTTGAGAAACACTGCTCTAGAAAGTATCTTTCGCCTGCAGCCAGCTACCAACTTTAACCACAATAAAGGCAACATTTCTGTTTTTTTATATGCAGTGAGCTTATCTCAACCTGTCCTTTAAAAGTAAAAACAGAACTCTAGTCAAGGCAAAAGTCAACAGTAAATTTTATATAATCTCAGATTATGTCCACTATGAATTTTTAACTTAAACAGGTCTAAACAGGGAATAGGAGTGGTGCTAAAGCACAGCCACCTTGTGAAGGTTACAAGCAGAGCTTTTTTTCTCAGAAAATAGGTGCAGGAACTCAACCACGACCCGTTCAGATTTCACAAACAGTAGAAGGGTCTTAAAGGGGCATTAAATACCAGAATTACATTACATACAGTGTGCAGAGTTCAGGGGGTTACAAAGCAGTCACTTGTAAACACAGAAACCAGACTTCTGTGTTCACAAGTGATTGTGGTGAGCGGGCACCAAAGGGTCTGAGCCAAAGGTGGTGGAACTGAGTTCCACCAAGTTCCCCCAGAAAAAAAGCCCTGGTTACAAGTACCTGCCTCACGCGTCTTCAGATACATTTTTGGAGCCTGCTTATAACCTAATCTAGTACTGTAAATGTAAAATGTAAAGCTTCAGCTTTTGCCAAATTCCAGATTGCACCTACCCCTCTTGACACAAAGGGGGAGATTTACAAAAACTGGAGTGTGCAAAATCTGGTGCATCGGCTTCTAACCTCAGCTTGTTCTATTTAGCTTTGGCACTGAGAGCGCTAATTTGATGTCGATCGTCAGACCTTTTTTGATAAAAATAAATAAATACTGTATAATTTTGGTTATTCACAGTCCAATTCTGAAATATATTCAACACAATTTCTAATGTTTACTAATTTGGATTAGTATTAGATTTTTGCAGCTTGCAAATGTCTAACCCTGATGAAGGTGCACAATTTTATACATATATAATATATATATATATATATATATATATATCCTGGAAGAGAAACGGTTATACTAGGATCATGGCTAAAGCGGCAGCAATGATCCTGGTATTGTTTTTTTACAGCTGGCAACCGCCTTTCATGTAAAAGTGATCAAAGTGGCTTTACAGCTGCTCAATCAATTTTACAGGGCTCAGAAGGGCCCCCCATCATTGCTGCTGCTCTGGGGCTTTCCAGTTCTGCCAGGGAGCTCAGGACAGCTATAAGAGGTCAGATTGTCTGTCCACAGAGAAGATGAAGGAATATGCATCCCCCATCTCCTCTATGAAGAATGAAGTCGAAAGTGAAGAGGATTTAGTCACTTAGGATTTCAGTGCTGTGCTTTCCTGGATAGTACAACTAGGAAAGCGGCTGATCAAACGGATCTGTTTGATCAGTGGCTTTGAAGGTTCCTGATCTCTCCATTATGAGTACCTGTCACTGCTCAGAGTTATCACAAGGGGTGTTGATAGCAATAACATTAAATGTTTTTTTTTTTTTTTAAAGTGTAAAAAAACAAACAAAAAAAGCCAATTCAAATAAAATAAAAGCCCCTCTGCCCTCACCTACCCTTGTGCTCATATGCAAATGTAAGCGTGCATGTAGGTCTGGCATGCATATGTAAACCGAGAGTGCACCACACATTCAAGGTATCACTGCGAACATCGGAGTTAGAGAAATAATTCTAGAATCAGAATGGATAAATGGATAACCTGTAATAGTTTTAAAACATCACATGTATAATTTTAAGTACCGTAGTTTGTCGCCATTTTTTAGTACTGCAATTTTAAGTACCATAGTACAATGGTACTTAAAATTTTAGGTCTACACATGTTGCGTTGAGTAAATAGATAACAAACCTCTTTTATATTTTTCAAAAGAAAGGGTATTATATTGTGTTTGTGTGCACTAAAATGAATTTAAGTGTAAATTTTCCTGAAAATTTGCGTTGGATAAATGGTTGCGCAAATATCGTGCAACATAAAAAATTGCAACAACCACCATTTTATCCGACTGGGCCTCTGTTTTCAGAAAATATCATGTTTTGGGGGTTCTAAGTAATTTTCGAGAAAAATAAATTGCTGATTTTGACATATACGTGAGGTATATGACACATTTCATAATTATCCTGGATGGCAACTTGGCAAGTGGTTTATTGTAAGCCAATTGCTTATTGTGTCTTTTCTTTCTTCTTTATAGGCGTGTTCCCATCTCCAACAAACCAATTGAAGATGATGATGTAGATGTGGCTAATGAACGACAGAGAGTTTTGAGAGGAGGGGCTGATAATGACATGTTGAAAATTGAGAATCTAACAAAGGTAGCTGTTTGGGATATTTTTAGATGGACAGTTTAGCTATAGCATTGTCAATATTATACCCTTTAAAAGGGAAAAAGTGCCGTGCAGTGATTGCCACTAGGCCCCACTCACGCCCATAATGGGAAAAATAATTCAAGAGATAAAAATTAGCTATATAAATTAAATATATTAAGATCTTTAAAAGTGCTGGTGTCGGCGCTCTCTATCTCGGTGCTGGTGTCGGCGCTCTCTATCTCGGTGCTGGTGCCCGGGCTCTCTATCTCGGTGCTGGTGCCCGGGCTCTCTATCTCGGTGCTGGTGCCCGGGCTCCCTATCTCGGTGCTGGTGTCGGCGCTCCCTATCTCGGTGCTGGTGTCGGCGCTCTCTATCTCGGTGCTGGTGTCGGCGCTCTCTATCTCGGTGCTGGTGTCGGCGCTCTCTATCTCGGTGCTGGTGTCGGCGCTCTCTATCTCGGTGCTGGTGTCGGCGCTCTCTATCTCGGTGCTGGTGTCGGCGCTCTCTATCTCGGTGCTGGTGTCATTGAAAGAGATGGCAGCGGAGAAGTCAATCAGTAGGCAGATGCAGAGCACCCAGCCCACCATGGCTGAGGATCTGGACTGGGCTGGGACATCCCGACCCCGCAGTGGAGTCCTTCATATGTGGGGATAAGGCAGTGGCGGCTAGTACTCAATTTTTTTTTTGGGGGGGAGGGTGCAAACAAACTGGAAAAAAAAAACATCAATTGCAGCCACTGTGCCAATCAAACACAGCCACTGTACCCATAAAATTGCTGCCACTTGCCATCAAATGTAACTACTGTGCCCATCAATTTCTGCCAGTGTGCTCATCATTTGCTGCCAGTGTGCATCCCCTCCTTGTCTCGGTGGGGCAGCAGGTCACAGCGGTGTCCTCCATGCTCCTCGATGTCTTCTCCCGTCCTCAGCTATGATTGGATTCCAGCCCCTGTCATTTCGGCCAATCGGGTGACAGGTAACAGACCCGAGCACCAACGTTGAGTGAACAGCGAGCACCCAGAATGGCGCCCGCTGTTTTGCCTTTTTGGACGCCTATGGCTCTAATCGGGTGCTTCCAAAAAATACTCCGCCAATGTAATTCAGGTGCCTGAAAAAGGGGTCAGGCACCTATTTAGAGGGTGGCAGTCACGACCATAGATGGATTCATGTAATGCCTGAATATATCTATGGTAATAGAGGGGTGGGAAGAGAGAGGGGGTGGTGCCGGTGCACCCCTTATAGACACACCACTGGGAGGAGGGCAGGGTGGAGGGAGGGGTCAGGGGCTGTTAATCACAGGTTGGCACAGGACTGAGCTGCTTTAACTGTGGCACTGATCAGGAGGAAGGGAGTGGGGGGGGGGGGGCAGGGGTGGATATAAAGGCCAGTGGCTGAGGGATGCTGCAGAAGGGGTTATGGCATGGTGCCTGTGCCACTCCCTGCTGCTGGATCCCCGGATCCCCTGCCCTGATTGACAGCCCCAGAGAGGGGCAGCCAAGACACCTCTTCAGCTCTTCTCTTCTACCTCCCCCTTGCATCGGCTCCAATACAGCCCTAGATAGGCTTCCTCCCCGGCAGGACCCGCCTCTTTCCCTCTGCTTACCAGACGCCTCCTGCAGGTGAGGGGGTAATCTGCAGCTCCGGAGCTGGAATAGGGGGGCGATCTGTGGCTACTTTTGCTTTGGCTGCTGGAATGAGTCTCCTCCCTTTTTCCTCCCCCGGACAACAGTGCTGGCCCAGCCTCCTGCCCAAGACATAACAACAAGCGTCATCTCTCTCCATGGAGCTCACAAGCAGCTCTGCTGGCAGGAGAGCAGCGCCATCGCAGAGGCATTGTCATCAGAGGTGGCTCTGCAATTAGGCAATTGCGGGGGCCCCTGTGAGTGTGAGGCCTTAGGCGACTGCCTAATTAGAGAGCTGCCTCTGGTAATGGCAAAAGGCACAAGAACAGAAGGTACTGGCCACTCATGATGACTTTCCTTGCTGTCTCTCATCATCAGTGTACATAGAGAGCACCATGACACCTGCTATTAGACCGAGAATGCAGTTTCATCAGTGGCTCTCTGCTGTATTCTAGAGGATTTGGCTTTACATAAACCAGTGGTTCTCAGCCTCAGTCCTCAAGTACCCCCAATGGGCCAGGTTTTGGGAATTTATCAATACCATGTCATTGATATTGATTTAAAGCAGCTATGCAAAGTAAAGGAAAACCTGAAACCATTGGGGGTACTTGAGGACTGAGGTTGAGAACCACTGACATAAACTACTTGTCTTACATCGTGACTGACATTAACCAATTAAGACCCGGACCAAAATGCAGGTAAAGGACCTTGCCCCTTTTTGCGATTCGGCACTGCGTTGTTTACCTGACAATTGCGCGGTCGTGCGACATGGCTCCCAAACAAAATTGGCGTCCTTTTTTCCCCACAAATGGAGCTTTCTTTTGGTGGTATTTGATCACCTCTGCGTTTTTTCTTTATCGTACATCACGGGACACAGAGCGCATAGCCATTACATATGGGTTATATGGGTACCTTCAGGTGTGGACACTGGTGTAATCAACTTCACAGGAAGTTCCTCCCTATATAACCCCCTCCCACTGAGAGTGCTTCAGTTTTTTCGCCAGTGTCTTAGGTGTTGGTCACGTCTAGCTGTCCCTCGGAGGTCTCGGGACCCAGGATAGCTAGCCGGATCCGTCCGAAGTGCTTCAAAGCCAAGGTGTACGGTACCCGGGCCCTGCTGGAGTGGGGTTTTGCCTATAATGCCTCTCCTTGGAGGGCTGGATTCTGGGCTCCAGTGCCTTGGTCTCTTCCAGGACTAAACGCTACTGATGCCAGGATGCTATATAGGTCCAGGGGTGTGGGTTCCTTAAACACAGGACCCCGGTCCCTGAAGGTCCGAGACAATACCCACGGAGATGGGGGAAGATTGGGCCTCTTGCAGTTTGCAATACCCTGCGGCGTGGAGCAGGTAAGAGGGAACCTGCGGGACTTGGTTCGACAGTAGGTATCCCCCTGGGGGTTCTGGGTTGGCTAACAGTATGCTTGTGCATCAGCCACTATCTCCACTATGTCTGTGTGGGCAGGATGGGATACTAATGTTTACCCAGATAACATGTAGATATATGTATACTTGTGTAAGATATATATTTGCTACTCACCCCAGGTCTGCCTGTTAGCATTGATACTGCAACCCCACATGTTTTAAAGAGGAAATTGCTGGTGAAAACTCCTGTTTCTTAGGAAGCCCATGGGGACAGCTTCCTCTCTGTGTGTGTGCACTACAATAAGATTAGTGCTTACCTGGTGTCTGTTGGTGCTGCCTGGCGCTGGTCCATGTTGTTTCCTCTGCTCTGCTTCCTCCATGTGGTTTTCAGCGTGGGGGGGTGCGCGCGTTTTGGCCACACAGGGACACCTAGTGGCGGTTTTGTGGATCTTCAGGTTTAGGACTTATGTCCACTATTGACCAGAAAAAAAAAAAAAAAAAAAGGAAGTTTTTTGCTTAAAGGGACTCAGCCTTAGATCCAGCAGTATCTGAGTCTACCTTGGACTCCGGCTAACGGGCATTGGTGTGTCAATACTCACAGGTTTCCTCAGTATTGCCACCTCCCAGGCGGGTAAAAAAAAAAAAAAAAAAGAAATTTAGTTTTTTTCATTTTCCTCATACCTGTCCTCATATTGGTTACTCCTAGCTGCAACAGTCAGGTGTTGGCTATAGGGGTGACTCAAGGTTGTACAATGGCTCCAAAGGGATCTGGACCAGCCAAGGCTGCTAAAGGTGCCAAGAAGCAAAAGGGGTCTCCATCGGGGTCAGAGGATTTGGGCCAGGCTTCAACGGCCCCACCCTCACCAGTTAGAACACCGAGTGGCATAGTACAAGAGCCGTTGGGGGTACTGGGGGCAGAGGCGGCCCCCGATCCACCCATTCCCGTTTACGTGACGGAAGAAATGCTAGCAGCCACCATGAGTGGGCTAGAGAAAAGGTTAACTGCGTTGTTTGCCCGTCCTTGGCCAAGTAGCAAGCGGGCTAGATCCCCCTCACCCAGTGTGGGGTTTTCAGATGCGGAGGTCTCCTCTTCAGAGGAACGGGACCCACAAGGGGATCAGGCAGACCCAAGTCCCGACGGTTCAGACAGGGAAGATTCCACTATAGACGAATATTTCTCGGCCTCTCAAGCGGAGAGCCTGTGGATCCAGTCTTTGACAGATATGGTTCGCACTGCCTTTAAACTTCCAGTGCCAGAACTAGTAGCCCCGGAGGTTTCCTCATTGGGTTCTTTAAAGGCTCCATTAACTTGTGCGTCTTTTCCAATGCACCCCCTTCTGCGGAACGTGATTTACCAGGATTGGGCTCGACCTGATAGAATCTTTGTCCCTTCTAAAAGATTCTCCATTCTCTATCCTATGGAAGAGGAATATTTAAAGAAATGGGCACTCCCCACAGTGGACGCGGCCATTTCCTGCGTGAATAAATCCCTGACCTGTCCGGTTGAAAATGTCCAGATGTTCAAGGATCCGGTCGACAAGAAATTCGAGACCCTACTGAAAGCCGCTTTCACCTCAGTAGGTGCCATGGTTCAGCCAGCAGTAGCAGCCATTGGTGTTTGTCAGGCCTTGAAGGATCAGGCAAAACATATATTAAAGGACATGCCGGCTCAGCATACTCATGAATTAGCAGAATTCCCTAGGGCTCTCTGCTTTGCAGTAGATGCTATTAAGGACTCCATCCAACAGGCATCCTGTTCATCTCTACTGATGGTTCACATGCGTCGTCTTTTGTGGCTAAAGAACTGGTCAGCAGAGGCACCCTGCAAAAAGCTTTTAGCAGGATTTCCCTTTCATGGGGGAAGACTGTTCGGGGAAGACCTAGATAAATATATCCACACCATATCAAGTGGAAAAAGTACTTCCTTACCGGTCAAGAAAAGACCGCGTGGGCCCACGTTTAAACGACAGGCCATTGTAGGCTCGGCCCCTTCGACTTCTCGTCAGTATCGACTGCCTCCCGGGCGTCCAGCGGTTAATAGCCGCCCACAGGGTCAAGCCGCGGCAAACAAGAGACCCTGGTCTCGCAAACCGGCTAAACCAGTCATCAAATCAGATTCATGAAGGGGCGCCCCCACTCTCTCGGGTGGGGGGAAGACTCCGGTTTTTCTCCGAAGTCTGGAAGGCCAGAATTCCCGACTCTTGGGTTCGGTCCGTGGTAGCCACGGGATACAAACTAGAGTTTCGAGAAATCCCCCCTCCTCATTTTCAGGGGTCAAGTCTTCCAAGCGACCCATTAAAAAGGGCCTCTCTCGTAAAGGCGTTGGATCGCCTATTGCTCCAAGGAGTAATTGTAGAAGTACCAACCCAAGAATGGGGTCGGGGATTCTACTCCAACCTTTTTGTTATACCAAAACCCAATGGCGACGTCAGGCCTATATTAGACCTCAAACGCCTAAATCGCTTTCTAAAGATTCAGACCTTTCGTATGGACTCCATACGTTCAGTGACAGCCAGCCTGCATCAGGGCGACTTTCTAGCATCTATAGACATAAAGGATGCATATCTGCATGTGCCGATTTACCCAGCACATCACAGGTTTCTTCGTTTTACGATAAATCAAAGTCATTACCAGTTCGTAGCCCTCCCGTTCGGGTTGGCAACAGCTCCGCGGGTATTCACAAAGGTGTTAGCCCCGGTGCTAGCCGTCCTAAGGACAGAAGGCATCTTGGTCCTGGCATACCTGGACGATCTCCTGGTTATCGACAGATCAGCTTCCAACCTCAATCATGCAGTAGTCCGCACAGTGCGGCATCTAGAAGAATTCGGGTGGATTGTGAACCAAGAAAAATCAAGGTTACAACCCACAAGACAGTTGGAATATCTAGGCTTTCGGTTAGATACAGAATGCCAGAGGGTATTTTTACCTCAAGAGAAGATCAGGTCGTTGATTCAAACGATTCAAATAGTCTTAGGCAAAAAGAAGCCGACTATTCGCCTAAGCATGCGACTGCTGGGAAAGATGGTGGCCGCCTTCGAAGCAGCGCCCTATGCCCAGATCCATACCAGAGTTCTTCAGGCAGCTATTCTCTCTGCTTGGAACAAGTCCATACAGGCATTAGACCGTCCATTAGTTCTTTCCCCAGGGGTCAAGCGCAGCCTGTACTGGTGGCTGATCCCTCAAAAATTGTCAAAAGGGAAAACCTTTTGCCCCATCAAGTGGAAAATAGTAACCACAGATGCCAGCCTAACAGGTTGGGGGGCAATCTTAGGAAAACGGACCCAGCAGGGACAGTGGTCAGAGGCAGAAAGTCTGCTTCCCATCAATGTCCTAGAGATCAGAGCTGCCCGGTTGGCCCTGGTCGCCTGGACTCTCCCCCTGCAGGGTCTGCCAGTAAGGATACAGTCCGACAATGCCACGGCGGTGGCATACATAAACCACCAGGGGGGCACAAGGAGCCTAGCGGCTCAAAAGGAAGTAAACCTGATTTTCTCATGGGCCGAAGCCCATGTACCCTGCATCTCAGCAGTGTTCATCCCAGGGATAGACAATTCTCAAGCAGATTTTTTGAGTCGTCAACAGTTACTCCCGGGAGAGTGGTCTCTTCACCCCCAGGTATTCCAAGAGATTTGCCAAAGATTCGGAATTCCCGATGTGGACATCATGGCAACAAGATTCAACAAGAAATTGGACAAATTCGTATCCCGAGCCAGGGACCCCTCGGCCTACGGGACCGATGCGTTGGTTGGCCCCTGGCACCAATTTTCTCTCCTGTATGCGTTCCCTCCACTACAGATGATTCCCCGCCTTCTACGAAGGATCAGGGTGGAGCGCAGGCCGGTGATCCTGGTGGCCCCAGCCTGGCCCAGAAGGGCTTGGTACGCACTCATCGTGAGGATGTCAGTAGGGGCACCGTGGCCGCTCCCCCTGCGCCCAGATCTGCTGTCTCAGGGCCCGATCTACCACCCTGCTTCACAGCAGCTAAATTTGATGGCTTGGCGGCTGAATCCCTAATTCTTAAGGGCAGAGGCCTCTCAGCCCAAGTCATATCTACGTTAATTCAAGCTAGAAAGACAGTCTCTAGAAATATCTATTACAGAGTCTGGAGGACCTATGTGGAGTGGTGCGAGTCTCAAGGAGGGCATCCTTGCAAGTTTTTTATTGACAGGATCTTGCGATTCCTCCAGGTTGGCGTTGACAAGGGGTTGGCTCTTAGTACTCTAAAGGGGCAGGTGTCTGCCTTATCGATATGGTTTCAAAGGCCTTTGGCCACGCATTCGCTTGTGAAAACCTTTTTGCAGGGGGTCTTGCATGTGAATCCCCCTATTAGAGCTCCCCTCTGCCCCTGGAATTTAAATCTGGTCTTGTCAGCTTTACAAAAGCAGCCGTTTGAACCTCTGACAGAAATCCCTCTTGTGCTGCTAACCCGAAAGTTGGTTTTCTTGGTGGCTATGGCTTCGGCCAGAAGGGTCTCCGAGCTGGCAGCCTTGTCTTGCAGGGAACCGTACCTGATTCTGCATAAGGACAGAGTGGTTCTGCGGCCTCAGCCTTCTTTCCTGCCTAAGGTCATATCCAGTTTTCACTTGAATCAGGACCTAGTCCTACCATCCTTCTTTCCTACTCCCCAGTCCAGAGAGGAAAGATTGCTTCATACTTTGGACGTGGTCCGAGCCATGAGGGTTTATCTCAAGGCTACAGAAAAGATTCGGAAAACAGATGTGCTTTTCGTTCTCCCGGATGGCCCCAAGAAGGGTCAGGCGGCTGCCAAGTCTTCCTTGGCTAGGTGGATTAAACAGCTGATTTTTCAGGCCTATGGTCTGAAGCGCGTTCCACCTCCCTTATCAGTTAAGGCCCATTCTACGAGGGCCATGAGTGCCTCTTGGGCGGCACACCATCAGATCTCCAGGGCACAGGTTTGCAAAGCGGCAACCTGGTCTTCCGTACATACGTTTACTAAATTTTATAAGTTGGACGTCACAAAAGCTACGGACGCAGCATTTGGGCAGGCGGTCCTACGGGCAGCAGTATAGAATCCTCTGGCCCGGATTACGCCCCTTTTTTCTGTTGGTGGAGCTAGTTTTTACCTCCTGATATATTTTCTGTTTGGCTAATTTTGGCCTTACGGTCTCCCTCCGCTCATGGAGCATTGCTTTGGGACATCCCATATGTAATGGCTATGCGCTCTGTGTCCCGTGATGTACGATAAAGAAAAAAGGATTTTTAATAAACAGCTTACCTGTAAAATCCTTTTCTTGAAGTACATCACGGGACACAGAGCTCCCACCCCTCTTTTGGGGAACATTGTGTAACCTCAGAAAAATTGCTTGCTACAAAACTGAAGCACTCTCAGTGGGAGGGGGTTATATAGGGAGGAACTTCCTGTGAAGTTGATTACACCAGTGTCCACACCTGAAGGTACCCATATAACCCATATGTAATGGCTATGCGCTCTGTGTCCCGTGATGTACTTCAAGAAAAGGATTTTACAGGTAAGCTGTTTATTAAAAATCCTTTTTTTTTGCGCTATAAACAAAAATAGAGCGACAATTTTGAAAAAAATTCAATATTTTTTACTTTTTGCTATAATAAATATCCCCCCAAAATATATATAATTTTCTCAGTTTAGGCTGATACGTATTCTTCTACCTATTTTTGGTCAAAAAAATTGCAATAAGCGTTTATCGGTTAATTTTCGCAAAATTTATAGCGTTTACAAAATAGGGGATAGTTTTATTGCATTTTTATAAAAAAAAAATTTTTTTACTACTAATGGCGGCGATCAGCGATTTTTTTCGTGACTGCGACATTATGGTGGACACTTCGGACAATTTTGACACATTTTTGGGACAATTGTCATTTTCACAGCAAAAAAAGCATTTAAATTGCATTGTTTACTGTGAAAATGACAGTTGCAGTTTGGGAGTTAACCACAAGTAGGGGATATGTGTTCCCTGTGTGTGTTTACAACTGTAGGGGGGTGTGGCTGTAGGTGTGGCGTCATCGATCGCGTCCCCCTATAACAGGGATGACGCGATCGATGCTGCCGCCACAGTGAAGCATGGGGAAGCCGTGTTTACACACGGCTCTCCCCGTTCTTCAGCTCCGGGGACCGATCGCCGCACTCCAGCGGCGATCGGGTCCGCGAGTCCCGCGGTCCCGGAGCTGACCCACGGCTGGATACTAGAACCAACGTATATATACATTGATGTGCCCAGCGGTGCCATTCTGCTGACGTAAATGTGCAGAAGGCGGTCCTTAAGAAGTTAAAGTGGAACTGAACTCAAAAAGTGATGATCTAGTATGATATAGCAACATCATTTTAGTGCTCTGAAAAACACTTTGGGGGTTATTTACTTTGTTTCAATTATCTTTATTGAAAATATTTATACAAACAGTACAAAAGCATCTCAACATATTATCATGCATTAACACGATCAAAATCCCATACATCATTCATAGAATGTACCGCAGGGTCTAACAAATATCAACAATATCAGAAAAGCTCTAGGGCATAGGTGGCAAACACAAGGCCCGCGGGCCGAATGCGGCCCTCTAAGCCATTTCATGTGGCCCTCGCACCTCTCCGGCAGCTGCAGCCCTCCTCTGGTCTTCCTCCAGACCCTTACTTTCTGCTTTTAAGCAATGCATTCAGCTTCTTCCCAGCAGCAGCATAAGCAAAGAGGGGTGCACTGTGATGTAAGGGAGAGTGGGGGACTCAACTTCTGATGGTAGGTTAGCTCTTGGCATCTAATCTTACAGATACAACCGGCCCTTTTGAGGGCAATCATAATGCTGATGTGGCCCACGATGAAATTGAGTTTGACACCCCTGCTCTAGGGTATAAACCATACTGCAACCAATTGTAAAATGGAAAAACAATCAGTTCCTACCCCAGGAACCTCAAGTCCAACAGGCCAAGGGTCCCCGGGTTCAAAAACATAAGCCTATTATTCCGCTATTACTAATACCCCAACATGAAGACCAGTGTTTGAGAACTTTTGAGAGAAAAATAGCAGGGTAAAGAGGAAAGTGAAGAGGGGAAAGGGAGAAATAAGAGAGGAACCGTCCAGCGCTCCGAGATCTGTCATGTAGGACCATAAATGTGTTGCCAGCGTCCTTGGGTCATTAGTAAGATTAGTAACTTCATTTTGTCCTGGACTAGTGTCGGGGGGGTTATTTACTTAAAGGCAAATACACTTTGCACTACAAGTGCAAAGTACACTTGAAATTGCACTGAAAGTGCAGTCGCTGTAGATCCAAGGGGGACATGCAAGGAAGATAAAAAAAAAAAAACATTTTAGCTTGCACATGATTGGATGATAAAATCAAAAGAGCTCATTCCAGATCTACAGCAACTGCGCTTCCAAGTGCACTTTCTGTGTTTTGGTGACAAAGCTGGTCCAATATTTACATATATTAAACTAGTTACGTACATTATTCAACAAATCAGCAATGTGTTCAAACCACATATTCCACCATAGACACTTACAATAGCTCTTCCAAACATCTTGTGCCGAACGCACTTGGATAGTAACCATAAAATTCACTAAAATAAATGAGCACTAGGTATCAGTATGTGCCATCAATATCCAAATTGCATAAAAAAACTAAATAAAAACAAACAAGTCATTCTGTGATGAATATCAAACACTTTACCTTTCATGCTCAGAAAAAGTGTCTTCAAAATGTCCATAAATCAATGGTCCAATTTAATGTGCCCACAGTGATGTGACTGAAAGCTTTTCAATGTATGGCGTGCACTTCATACGGAGAAGGTGCTCTTAAGTCATTTAACTTCATCCCCTTATAAGGCTTGGTTCACACTGCTGTGACGGCAAAGTTGTGCGACTGCCTTGTGACTTCTTTCTTGGATGCCATTTAGGAGCCTTTACAAGGGCTGAAACTTCACCCAACTCAAACCAAAGTTGTGCCGGAAACTTTTCTAAAGCCTGACCGATATGTGCAGTATCAGTCAAGACGACTCTTGTAGGGAAACATTGAATTTGACATGTAATGTGGCTTGGGGTCTTACAAGTCAGATTCCATGTCGCAGCTGTGTGAACCGAGCATAAAACTAGAAGTCACCAAACCCTGGATGCAGTTCCAGATTTCACCTAATATATTTTCTCCACTCCTGCAGGTTTACAAGTCTCGGAAGATGGGCCGCATCCTTGCAGTTGACCGCTTGTGCATGGGTGTCCAACCAGGAGAATGTTTTGGGCTTCTTGGTGTAAATGGAGCTGGAAAGACCACCACATTCAAAATGCTCACAGGGGATGAGAGCACCACTGGAGGAGAAGCTTTTATCAACAGACAAAGGTGAGAGCAGAGGCTTATCTTCAAGTGTAAAATAATTTATTAAAGTAGGGGCCATCTACCCACTTGTAGACACAAAGAAAAAAAGCAAAGCTAACAAATTTGTAAATTGAAAGTTAGAAAATGATTGGTCACAGAGTTTTCTGATCTGCGAGGCTCTTGGTGGTTTGTTTGAGTTCTCTCAAGATATCCATTAATGTCTAATACATGATACCACCTGTTTATCTCTTTGGCAGCATCTTGAAAGAACTCCTTCAGGTTCAGCAAAGTATTGGTTACTGTCCACAGTTTGATGCCTTGTTTGACGAACTCACGGCCCAAGAACACCTCGAGCTATACACCCGTCTTAGAGGGATTCCTTGGAAAGATGAGGAAAGGGTGAGTTATATTTAAAGAGTTGGTTTACCAGAAAATATTTAAATTTACTAGTGGGTTGTTGGGTTGCTTGTTGGCTAATTGTTCAGCTTTGGGCCTCAGATGCAAGGTCTCCTCTCCACTGGACACTTACCAGTTTATCACTGTAGCGTCACAAGCTTTAAACTCCTATGCTAAATCACTCTTCCCATACAGAAATGGAAAACCCAGGTCCAATATTTTCAATACCTTATTACACAACAGAAATTCTATTATAATATTAAAGGGGTTGTAAAGGTTTGTTTTTTATTCTCTATATAGGTTCCTTTAAGCTAGTGCATTGTTGGTTCACTTACCTTTTCCTTCGATTTCCTTTTTTTTCTTTGTCTGAATTTCTTACTTCCTGTTTCGCCTCTGTAAGCTTGCCCCCATCATCCATGGGGGTTAGTCAGCCAGAACAGCTTACTGAGGAGGAACAGGAAGTGAGAAATGTAGACAAAGAAAACAAAGAACAACAACATTTAGAAGGGAAATTGAAGGCAAAAGTAAGTGAACCAACAATGCACTAGTTTAAAGGAACCTATTTAGAAAATAAAAAAACTAACCTTTACAACCCCTTTAAGTTAGAGAACCAATAGGCAGTGGAACCCCATTTTAATTGAAGATTTTCAGACATAGGACCTAAAACAGAAATCCCAATTTAAGAGGATTAGTAGATGAGAAGGCAAAATAAACCTTTTCGTTGATTTATAAGGGAACCTGTTACATGGCACATATTCCTTTACTACATTCACTAACATTGGTCTAACCTGCCCTTCCAAAACCATTCCAAGCAGTAAATCACTGATTAATTTGATATCTGCTTACCTGAATCTATTTAATCACAATCAAAATTCTTAAGCCCTGATGAAGGGAGAGTGTCTGGCCCCTAAAACGCATTGGATTTATTCTGCTATAAATCTATTTTATCATTAAATTACCTTGGCTGTTTGTTTTGCACTCCTTTTTTAATTCTACAATATGTGTGTGGATTATCCACTATGGGTCCTTTTGCTGTTTCTGATGGGGGTCCCCATTTTGTAGAGTGCTGCTGAACCAGAGCGAGTGTACCCAGCAAATTTCAGTGACTCTTAGAAAATCTAAATCCAGCGCCCTGTTTGTTCTTGTGTTTGGACCGGGCACATCACATGCTGGAATACCAGAAGCAGTGCTGGTTCCAGGGTAGGCACGCCACAGTGCCTGATATAGCAGAGATGTTCTATCGCCCAAAACTTCCACTACTTCCGGGCTCTGGACAACAGCAGCTTGCAATGTTGGGGGCCTGTAACAGCTGACAGCCATTAGTACAGGTTCCCTTTAACACTTCTCCACTCATCAAAAACTAAAAATCAGACAATACAGACAGCCATTTCTGTGCACCATGTTTTTCATTCCATTTTAAGACTGTGGATACTTTAGAGATACCCATTCACTTTATAAAACATAAATACTATTTTACTATTACACTCTGGAAATAATAAATCTTTTAGCCTGTATAAGGGTGGGGAAACCAAATTTGTAAAAAAAACGTATTTACAAAATTGGTTGCTTTACTGTGCTGCCCTTTTATTATTATATTAATCACAAATTTGGCGATATGAGTTGAAATATGAACAGGACCAGAAAAATAGAACCATGTGTTGAAATATTGGTATGTGTATTTGTAACACAAGTGGCATAAACTGTGCCAATACAATACAATGCACCTCCTGTATAAAGCTGGATGAAAGTCAACTAGCTGACCATAACAACCTGTTTTGTTTTTTGTTGCCCAAACCAGCCAGCTAATATCTGACCAGTTGGTAAAGGCAAAATATTATTTTTTAAAAGCCCACCAATGAAGCTCTGTAGCAATTCATTAATATGGATTCCACCTATTGCCAATTAGGAGAATCTAGACCAGGGATCCTCAAACTACGGCCCTCCAGCTGTTGTAGAACTGCACATCCCATGAGGCATTGTAACACACTGACATTCACAGACATGACTAGGCATGATGGGAATTGTAGACCCTGAATAACTTGGAGGGCCATAGTTTAAAGACCCCATGATCTAGACCCTTTATGAAAGGAGAAATGTGATATATTGTTTATCATGCATGATGCAGTTATTGGGATGTTGTATTCTTGGCAGGTGGTGAAGTGGGCACTGGAAAAGCTTGAACTGACTCCATACTCTGACAAGCCAGCAGGAACATACAGCGGAGGGAATAAGAGGAAACTGTCTACTGCCATCGCTCTCATTGGCTACCCATCATTCATATTTTTGGTAAAATGCAGAACTTAAAGTAAATATGTACTCCACTTTAAATTATCAATACTGTACTCATCAAGAACATACCCCATATGCTGGCCACTTATCACCTGTATTAGTCAGAAAAGGCTCTTCTCCGCCTCTATGATTTAGCTTAACTTTGTTACTGGGGCATGACTTTCCCTCATTTCATGACTAAGCCTTGGTAAGGAATGTGCCCATACTCCATATGGAATGTGTCCATATCTCATTGGAAAGATGGATGGTAACATTCCTCTGTCCCAACAACAAACTGTCATAGTATCATCCTCTGTTTATTGCTATAGGATGAACCCACAACTGGAATGGATCCCAAGGCTCGCCGATTCCTTTGGAACCTTATCCTGGACATTATCAAGACTGGGCGCTCCCTGGTGCTAACATCACACAGGTATTATAGTGATTCAGTTAACAATAATGTGCCTTTTCCTTTAGCAATGTTTATGAAAACCACTGCCAATAGGAACTATTCAGCTCACCAGTACATACAGTAACTAGCGAACAAAAACTGCTCTATTCTGTCCCCAGAGACTTGGATCTTCCCCAGCTGGGTGATGCCATCTCACCTCTCATAAAGCATAGACAAGGTCAAGTCAGCCTGTCAATCACAGCCTCTGCCCTTTCTTTGCTAGTCGTATGTCACAGATTTCTGTTTATGGCAGCAGCTAGGGGGAGTGGTTAGAAGCGGAGGGCTTAGTTGCTGTTGACTTAGCAAAAAGTCGAAATGTAAGTAACAGTGTGAAGTCTGTTTTTGGATGTGATGGCGCTGACCAGTCAGAATCTATAGTGAGGAAAAAAAGTATTTGATCCCCCTTCTGATTTTGTACGTTTGCCCACTGACAAAGAAATGATCAGTCTATAATTTTAATGGTAAGTTTATTTTCAAAGTGAAAGACAGAATAGCAACAAAAATATCCAGAAAAACGCCCAAAAAAAAAGTAATACATCGATTTGCATTTTAATGAGTGAAATAAGTATTTGATCTCCCATCAAGTCAGCAAAATTTCTGGCTCCCAGGTGTCTCCTATACAGGTAACGATCTGAGATTGGGAGCACTGCCCTAAAGGGAGTGCTCCTAATCTCAGCTTGTTACCTGTATAAAAGACACCTGTCTACAGAAGCAATCAATCAGATTACAATCTCTCCCCCATGGCCAAGACCAAAGAGCTGTCCAAAGATGTCAGGGACAAGATTGTAGACCTACACAAGGCTGGAAGGGCTACAACACTGTTTTCCAAGCAGCTTGGTAAGTGGGTGACAACAGTTAGTGCTATTATTCGCAAATGGAAGAAACGCAAAATAACTGTCAATCTCCTTCAGTCTGGGGCTCCATGCAAGATCTCACCTTGTGGAGTTTTATTGATCATGAGAATGGTGAGGAATCAGCCCAGAACTACACAGGAGAATCTTGTCAATTATCTCAAGGCAGCTGGGACCACAGTCACCAAGAAAACAATGGGTAACACACAACGCCATAAAGGACTGAAATCCTGTAGCGCTCGCAATGTCCCCCTGCTCAAGAAAGCCCATGTACAGGCCCGTCTGAAGTTTGCTAATGAACATCTGAATGATTCAGAGGAGAACTGGGTGAAAGTGTTGTGGTCAGATGAGACCAAAATAAAGCTTTTTGGCATCAACACAACTCGCCGTGTTTGGAGGAGGAGGCATGCTGCCTATGACCCCAAGAACACCATCAAATATGGAGGTGGAAACATTATGCTTTGGGGGTCTTTTTCTGCTAAATGGACAGGACAACTTCACTGTATCAAAGGAAAAATGGACGGGACCATGTACCACCAAATCTTGGATGAGAACCTCCTTTCCTCAGCCTAGGCATTGAAAATGGGTCCTGGATGGGTATTCCAGCGTGACAACACACAGCAAAGGCAACAAAGGTGTGGCTCAAGAAGAAGCACATTAAGGTCCTGGAGTGGCCTAGCCAGTCTCCAGATCTTAATCCCATAGAAAATATGTGGAGAGAGCTAAAGGTTCAAATGTCAGCCTCAAAACCTTAATAACTTGGAGAGGATCTGCAAAGAGAAATGGGATAAAATCCCTCCTGAGATGTGGAAAAAACTGGTAGCCAACTACAAGAAACATCTGACCTCCTGTGATTGCCGACAAGGGTTTTGCCACCAAGTCATGTTTTGCGAAGGGGTCAAATACAAATTTTACTCATTAATATGTAAATCCATTTATAATTTTTTTTTATAAATGTGTTTTTCTGGATATTTTTTTTGTTCTGTCTCTCACTGTTCAAATAAACCTACCAGTAAAATGATATACTGATCGTTTATACTTTCCTGCAAGTACTGGTGGAAAAGAGAGAAGAGCGCTGGAGTGGCTTTGGGGTACTTACAGTCTGGCAACCCCAGAGGCAAATACGGTGGGGGGGGGGGGGGGGTGTTCACCTTTTCATTTTTTTTTGTAAAGGTGAATTAACTCTCTAACTTCTAGTTTGGAATACTGGTAAGTACATATTCCAAGTCAAGATTACTGTGAAACTGAACACCCTCCCTTATCCTCAGCATGGAAGAATGTGAAGCTCTGTGCACTCGGCTGGCTATAATGGTCAACGGACGCCTCAAATGTCTTGGCAGCATTCAGCACCTGAAAAACCGGTAAGAATATAGTTCCAAATAGACCGAGATCTGAAGTGTAATATCACTTTTTGTTAAGTATAAAAATAAGGTACCGTATATACTCAAGTATAAGTCGAGTTTTTCAGCTGAAAATGCCCCTCGCCTTCTACTCGAGTCACCTTTTTGCGCCTGATCTCCCAGACTTTGGGGACCCTGTACTGGCCGGCTGTAGCTCTCCTGGACCCCAAACTTGGCACATGTAGCTCCACTCTTCATCTACAAGTGTGCAAAGTTTTTTGTCCAGGGGACCTACGGCCGGAGGAGCACCGATTTTTCAAAGTCGGGCACCCCTTCCATAGACTCCCATGTTAAACGCAAGTCTAGTCATAGGCGCAGTGAGGCATGCAGATGGACACCCTAGGGCTTATACTCGAGTCAATACGTTTTCCCATTTTTTTGTGGTAAAATTAGGTGCCTCGGCTTATGCTCGAGTATATACGGTGCAATGAGTTCAGAAGACTTTATTGCTTAGTACTAGACGGTTGAATCCAATACATGCAATGCATTGCAGAGTGGGAGGAGTGCTGTCTCACACGATCAATCTCAGTTTTGTGTCGAGAGAAAAAAAATGCAGATAATAGTTGTGATCCAGTCACTGAGCAGGGAATTCAATTTCTAGTGGCAGTCTGTACACAAACATTGTACAAGGCAAACCTGGATTTACCATAAAGCATCATCTGCAATTTTGTCAGTTTAAAATAATAACGTGGCTTTGGGTTTAAATGAAAATTTGTATTTATTTTTGGTGAAAGTGGAGTTTTCTATTTAGTAAGGCCTGTGTGATTAATAATGTTGCAGGTTTGGTGATGGTTACATGATCACTGTAAGGACAAAATGCAGTTTGAACGTCAAGGAAGTTGTACGGTTTTTCAACAGGAACTTTCCAGAAGCCGTACTCAAAGTAAGTATGAGCAATCCTCACTGTCCCTATCATTGAAAATGTCCCAATGAATATTAAACTAACCCCATGCTTGCTCTTTTTTTTTTTTTTTAACCTTTACTAGAAAGCACAAAGCAGGATTATATTTATTTTTAAAATGTCCCTGTGCTTTGTTTATACAGGGCAAACAGGTAATCCCCCAACTTCCCAAACGGCACATTCCTTTCCTGTTCCATCACTCTGTTCAGCCACCGGAAGGACAGAAAGACGGCCCTATGTAAGCAAGTCCCTCCACTCAAAGCTTAGGACACAAGGCTAAAGCCGGCCATACATGGATCACAATTTGACTGGTCCAGCAGGACCCGGCCCAAATTTTGATCCATGTATGGGCTAGCTGGTCAGGGAAGGGCTTTGCAGCCTTATGGCCTGGGGGGGGGCGCAAGTCCAGTCAAGTGGCCCATTTAACCACCGAATCAGCTCACCATCCATGCCCACCTAGTTTTATAACGGATATTGATGTTATGAAGCAAGGCAAATATGATGCAATGTGGCAACATAATTTAATGTTAATAGCAACAAAAGACGTTTAGCAAAAATAATGCTTCAGTGCCCATCAGATCAGCCTCACCAGTGCAGTCTGATTAGTGCCTGTAACAATCACCACCGTTTACGAGCTTCCATCAACCCAAGACAAGACAGCTTACCCCGACAACCCATGTAGACACGCTCCGTTCTCTCTGGTTTCAAATAAATGAACGCTTTAATGGTACACTCTGCTGGTTCTTATACAGTTATAAACATGTCACAGTTAATCACAGGGACAATTAACCTCTCCACCCCCTAACATCACACAATGAACTTCAATCACATTCTTTTAGATAATGACATTCAGTTGGGGTAATTATTAGTCATCCCCCAGACGTCCCGTCTCCGCAATTAGAGGAGGTAATTACTACAGATTGACAAGTTCCCCTCACCTGTTACACAAAACACAATCCTTTACTAAACATAATTGACATGCTATTTCAATATACCTTTAGAGAGACGTCTGACCTTTAGAGTCACAACACATCTATACACAATGAAAGGTCTTTCAGAAGCCCCACTCACTTAGCATCTCAACAGCCTGGGTTAAGCATTGAAAGAGTCATTCTTATTGACCGGTTGTGGGACAACATGAAATCACCTGTAATCTGTCCCATCTTCTGCAATACATGAATTATGATTTATCAGCCACCCTATGCCCAAAAGGGGCACAGGGTGACCCTAGACCCAAGAGTCCTTAGTAACGCTGGCACAGGAGTATCCCCCATCCCTCAAAAATCTCTGGGCGTCACGGGTCATTCCGTTACAGTGCCCATCAGTGCAGTCTGACCAGTGCCCATCGATGCAGCCTGATCAGTGCAGCCTGATTAGTCCCTATCAGCTCAGCCTCACCAGTGTCCATCAGTGCAGTCTGATTAGTGCCCATCAGCGCAGCCTCAACAGTGTAGCTTGATTAGTGCTCATCAGTGCAGCCTCACCGATGCCCATCAATGCAGCCTGATAAGTGCCCCTCAGCACAGCCTCGCCAGTGCCATTCACCTCAGCCTCGCTAGTGCCTCTCAATGCAGCCTCAGCACAGCTTCACCAGTGCCCATTAATGCAGCCTCCTGTTTTTCTTCTTTCCTACAGGAAAGGCATCACACAAAAGTGCAGTACCAGCTGAAATCCGAGCAGGTGTCGTTGGCCCAGGTCTTCAGCAAAATGGAGCAGGTGGTGGACATTCTGGGAATAGAGGACTACTCCGTCAGTCAGACAACATTGGACAATGTAAGTTAGAATCCCATGTGTCCCAAAAACAGTTACATACAGTTATCAAGATCATTATATTGGTATTCCTCAGACTAGACTACATTACTCTGCCAAAATCTGATCCATGTTCCAAATGGCTCCGCTTGTCTCTCACATATGTGATGTGAACGAAAGTGTTTAGTACAGTGTACACCAATGCATTTATTTCTCCAAACCCTGGTCTATTTTCAACCAACAAAGGTTTTTTGGGACCCAATTTTTCAGTGGCCCATACCTGGGACTGTAAACTTATGGGACTGATGTAAATACCCACTAAGTTAATAAACAGAAGTCTGTATTAGGCAGATTTGGCCATAATAATGAATAGGCAAATCAGTTGTAGATTAGATCTTCTAGAGCGATGGATGAGAAAGAAACCTTTGCATGTCTAAGGTGGAGGGGGGGCATTGTTGGCCTCTCATTCCGAAAATTGTACCTGGCTGTCATGCTAAACCAATAGCTTCAGTAATTTGAGTCGCAGACCTGGAACAAGTAAGAAGACTTTCTGCCCACTTGCAGGTCAGTTATTTATAAGTACTGTAATTAAAGGGTCACTAAAGGAAAAAAATGTTTTAGCTAAATAGCTTCCTTTACCTTAATGCAGTGCTGTTTTCATGTTCTCATTGTTTGTTTTTGCTTTGAAGTTGCTGTAATTCTGCTCTGATCTCCCTACTTGCTGCTTGTCTGGCTTCTTATGAAAAAACTCATGGCAGTTTTTCACTGTGGTCTAAGCTGTGTGTCTAAAACTCCTCAGAACCAATCAGATTCATTTTAAAAACAAAATACTGCCCTGGATTTGTTTGTTTTTGTTCTGTGTGTCTTCTGTACTTCACAGAAACATGAAACCAGTTTAAAAACTAAAGTGAAACTAGAGGCACATTATATGATTGATTTTTATCTATTGTTAATCATTTTTAAAAAGGAATCAGTTAACTTTTAAGTCTCTATACCCTGTAAACAGTCATTTCAGCAAAAACATTTTTTTCCTTTAGTGACCCTTCAAGTTGGGCATCTAGCATTTCCAGGAGGTCAACAATTGTAGCCTCTGTTTCTCTCAGTATAGGTTCCCCCTTGAAGGAAACCTGTGCAGTGATAATTCTGTAAATTGTCAGTGCTAGTTTTGCTTGGTTGTCATTTACTGACCCATAAGAAGTAAGGACATAAAGATGACGCCAAGCCCAATAAAGACATAAGACAGACAGACAAAAAGCATATACAGCAGGAGATGGTAGATTATTTCTTTCGTAATTCAATGTCCTTTATTTTTACCCACTCAGGTGTTTGTTAACTTTGCAAAGAAGCAGAGTGACAACCTAGAGCAGCAGGAGGCCAACCCTGCTTGTGCTGTCCCCTCCCCCATGGAGCGAGTGCTGAGTCTCCTGCGACCCCGGACCACACCCACAGAGCTGCGGGCCCTCGTGGTGGAAGAGCCCGAAGATCTGGAGACGGACGATGAGGGACTCATCAGCTTTGAGGAGGAAAGGGTAAGGGTGGAGACATCTAATGATTCCTACTTGTACAGTTATAACCCTGTGCTATATATATTAAAAGAGGTAGACGACCACTGGCCAATGACGACAGTAGTCATTGGCCAGGAACCAGCATACAGGTAAGTGTAAAGTGTCAAGACAACTGCTATGCACGTGCTTCTTCTGGGTTAGTGACTCTGTTAGGCTAAATATACTGAAACAGTGGAAAGTTAACTCAGCCAAACATACCTGTGTTCACTTTAACCACTTAAGGACGGCCTCCTGCAGATATACATCGGCAGAATGGCACGGCTGGGCACAAGCACGTAAATGTACGTTCACTTTAAGTGGCCAGCCGTGGGTCGCGGGCATGCGCCTGAGACCCGGTCTGAAGCTCCGTGACCGCGGGACCCGCTGGAATCCCGCGATCGGTCCCCGGAGCTGAAGAACGGGGAGAGCTGTGTATAAACACAGCTTCCCCGTTCTTCACTGTGGCGCTGTCATTGATCGGGTGTTCCCGGATATAGGGAAACACAATCAATGACGTCACACGTCCAGCCCCGCCCCCCTACAGTTAGAAACAAAGATGAGGTTACCCTTCAGCACCCCCTAGTGGTTAACTCCCAAATTGTAATTGTCATTTTCACAGTAAACAATGCATTTTTTGCTGTGAAAATGACAATGGTCCCAAAAATGTGTCAAAATTGACCGATGTGTCTGCCATTATGTCGCAGTCACGAAAAAAATCGCTGATCGCCGCCATTATAGTAAAAAATATTTTTTTTTATAAAAATGCAATAAAACTATCCCCTATTTTGTAAACGCTATACATTTTGCGCAAACCAACCAATAAACGCTTATTGCGATTTTTTTTTACCCAAAATAGGTAGAAGAATACGTATCGGCCATTTTTTTCTAAATTGTTGCTCTATTTTTGTTTATAGTGCAAAAAATAAAAACCGCAGAGGTGATCAAATACCACCAAAAGAAAGCTCTGTTTGTGGGAAAAAAGGACGCCAATTTTGTTTGGGAGCCACGTCGCACGACCACGCAATTGTCAGTTAAAGCGACGCAGTGCCGAATCACAAAAACTGGCCAGGTCCTTTACCTGCCTAAAGGTCCGGGTCTTAAGTGGTTAAAGAGAACCTGCTTTTTGCCCAGGCAGTAAAAAATGACATTTGCTTGATAGCTTCTCACATGTTTTTATTGCTGTCTGCTTCCCAGCTGAGGCGATTCTCCTTCTCAGTTTGTCCTGGTGAACTTAACATATAAAGAAATACAAAATATTAATCTTCACTGCAACAGAAGAGATTTTTTCTTCTGCTTGATTCAGTAACTGTTGCCCTGGGAGGTATTTTCACTCACTTTGGAAAGATTTCATTTCACTTCCTGTTGTGTCACCAGGGCAGAAAGTCACGGGAAATAGAACCCTGCTTTTTTAACCACATCAATACGGGGCACTCCCCCCTTCCTGCCCAAGCCAATTTTTAGCCGCTGCTGCTGTTTAAATGACAATTTAAACGCTGTACCCAAACAACATTTTTATAATTTTGTTCCCACAAATAGAGATTTCTTTTGGTGGTATTTGATCACCTCTTGGGGGGGGGGGGGGTTATTTTTTGCTAAACAAATAAAAATAAAAATAAATAAAAAAGATTTTCTTTGTTTTCGGTTATACAATTTAAAAATAAGTACGTTTACTCCTTCACTGATGGGAACTGATGAGCAGCACTGATATGCAGCTCTGATGGGCATTGATAAGGGCCACTGGTGGGCACTGATAGACGACACTGGGCACTGAAAGGCTGCACTGATGGGTGGCACTTATAGGCATCACTGGTGGAAGGCATTGCACCGATTGGCATCTGCCTGGTGGTCCAGGGTGGTATCCCTGGTGCTCCTAGGCAGGCATTTGTGGGGGATTTGTGGCCCCCCCGCCAGAAGAGCAGTCAATCGTCTCTCCTCTACTCGCGTCTGTCAAATGTGAGTGAGGAAAAGCCGATAAAATAGCTCTTCTTGTTTACACTGCGATTGGACGCTGATTTCCATTGGAGGCTCTATACTGAGATTGGGGTTACGGTGTGTCAGACTGACACTCCACACCACAGAGCACCACGCTGCGTGCCCCCCTGGATGCTCAATTGCAGCTTATTAGCTGCCAATATATGAAGGTTTTTACACTATAGGATATGTAAAAAAAAGTAGAAAAAATACTTAATATTAAATACTAAACACTAATCAATATAACAAAGTGTTTTAAAGCAGTTGGGTTTAGGCTTGTTTTTTCAGAAGCAAAAAAATGAGTTCAGACGCAAATCGTGGCAAAACGCCGGTACCGCGTTTTGCCGCGATTTCGTTTATAGGCGTTTTTAAAGGTGACCTATTTTTTTACATTAGAAATCTCAAAAATGATGGCAAATGATGAAAAAACATTAAAAAAACTTAAACAACTGTAATTGCTTGCATTGCATTGTGGACAATCCACAGCTTGTGGCAGGTGACGTAGCAATGGGGACGTGGCAGGTGACATGGCAAGTGGACAATCCACAACTTGTAGCAGGTGACGTGGCAAGTGGACAATCCACAACTTGTAGCAGGTGACGTGGCAAGTGGACAATCCACAACTTGTGGCAGGTGACGTGGCAAGTGGACAATCCACAACTTGTGGCAGGTGAAGTGGCCAGTTGACGTGACAGGTGACGTGGCCAGTGGACAATCCACAACTTGTGACAGGTGACATGGCAAGTGGACAATCCACAACATGTGGCAGGTGGTATGGCCAGGTGACGTGGCAGATGACGTGGCAAGTGGACAATGCACAACTTGTGGCAGGTGATGTGGCCAGTGACATGGCAAGTGGACAATCCACAGCTTGTGGCAGATGACGTGGCAAGTGACACAAGCAGTACAAGTATACTGCTGCTCTTTTCAGCTGCTACTCACTCTGGTCTCACAAAATGGCTGAAATGGTTAAATAATATTGTTTTTTGAGCTTAGGGAGGGTCTTATGATGTTTCTTAACTAAACGCTTATAAACGCAAATGCGGTAAAATGTAGCGAAATTCGCGGGAAAAACAGGCGTTTTAAACGCCGGTTTTTGCCTTTAAAAACGTGTGTTTAGATGTGTTTGCATTTGCGTCTCGTGTGCATGGGGCCTAATAGTTAGAGGACAATCTTCATAAAAATGCAAAAAAACAATGCGATAATAGTAATAATATTACCTCATTGACTGTGCAAAAACGACAAAGTGCAAGCGATGTGTTCAAAAATGTGCAAAAAAGCAGTCTAATATATGTGCAAAAGGAATTTTCAACAATAAAGTGCACCATGTAAGCGGCGATGCCCAGCTCGAGTCCCTGTCAGGGACAGAAGAACCTTAGAAATCCTTTATGTTACAGGCCACTTCCTGTATATGGATTCATCAGGTATTCCGTCACTTCCTCCATGCCGCAATGTCTCCTGGGAGCTTTTGCCATTGTTCCCAGGATAAGGTGACCAGATTTTTAAAATGAAATCCGGGGACATTTAAAAAAAAAAAACGTATTGGCAAATGGTAAACTATTCTATAAGCATATTTTCCTAAATTGATATATGCAGTGTATGTGTTTGTGGAATGATTCTATGATATACATGTTGTTTCTCACACTTCCTCCACGAGATACAAAAAAAAAAATACTTCTTAGAATTTTTGGGGATATGACTACTAAATGTTAAGAAGCTAATCTAGAGAAAAACCTTGGAGGGATGAGGCAGCTAAACTAAAATCCAATCTGGGCAGGGGCGGCTCCAGACAATTTTTTTGGAGGTGCTATGGTGGTGCTTGTGGTAAAAGTGAGGGCGCTAATGTGGTGTGCTACCTGTGGGCGTGGCCAGCAAGTTGCTGCAGTCAGAAAGTGGAGGATTCTTCATGGCGTACAATGGTGATCAGTATATCCTGGCCTCCATATACCAATAAAAATCCAAAAAATGCAACACAACTCTACACTTCCTTTATACAATTCTAAAAATGGACTTATAAGTGCAATGGTAACACCTATAAAGTAATATCCAGTGCAAATCAACCAATGTATTGCAATATAGTAGTGATGGTATCATTCCCCTGCAAAAATATTTTGAGAAATTGCAGAGCTTTAATGTGCAAATAATGGTGTAACCCCCCCCCCCCCATATATAATTATAATAACAGAGATGCAAATCAAGCAGTGTATTAGAACATAGTACTGATGGTGTCACCCTCTCTGAAAAAGGTAAGAATTATTGTAGAGCTGCAATGTGCAAATCGTGGTGAAACCCCCCGATATATAATCAAAATAAAATGTACAATTGATGTACAGGGGGATAGGGGGTTTCACTACGATTTGCACATTGCAGCTCTACAATAATTCTTACCTTTTTCAGAGAGGGTGACACCATCACTACTATGTTCTAATACACTGCTTGATTTGCATCTCTGTTATTATAATTATATATAGGGGGGGTTACACCATTATTTGCACATTAAAGCTCTGCAATTTCTCAAAATATTTTTGCAAATGGGGGTGACACCAGTGATACTATAGTCATATTACAATACATTGGTTGATTTGCTCTGGATATTCATTTATAGGTGTTACCATCGCACTTATAAATCCATTTGTATACTTTAATAGATGCAGTGTAGGGGAGCGCTGCATTTCTTGCTTTTTATTGATTTGTGTTAGATAAGGGAACCAGCTAATAAGATTCTCTTATTGCTTTTGAGATTTTTTTTGTTGATTGGCTGTGGTTTTACTTGATTTGTTATGTCTTCTCTATACTACTTCTCTATACTGGTAACCACTGGCGATGTATGCTGGTGGTCAGTGTACCCCCTGTATGCTGGTGGTACGTGCAGGGTTTAGGGGGATGCTAGGTGCAGGGTTTAGGGGGATGCTACGTGCAGGGTGCAAGAGGATTCTATGTGCAGGGCTCAGGAGGATGCTGGGTGCAGTGCTCAGGAGGATGCTACATGGAGGGCTCAGGAGGATGCTAAGTGCAGGGTGCAGGGCTCAGGAGGATGATTTGTGCAGGGCTCAGGATGATGCTACGTGCAGGGCTCAGGAGGTTGTTAGACAGGTTAATTGGTTGTTCTGCTAGCTGGTCGGTAAGTAGGCTTGGTTATTCCCTGGGCATTCCCCAGGTTCTTGTTGTTATCTGCTTTAGCCTTCCATTGCTACCTACTGTGATTGCCAGCCATAGATGGGGGCGGTGGATACGTTTTGTTTCACCTGTGGTGTTTATTTTGGTCCAGCAGTGCACCAACACCTTTGCAGCCATTGTGCTATATGCTGGGTGCTTGGTGTGCTTCTGTACCTTTAAGGAGGGGTGGCTCCCCTTCAGTCCACCTGCCCCTATCTATCCATTAAAATGCATGTGCCTCCATTGTGAGGACACTCACTGTTAGTGTTAGGACCACAGAATTATGGGGTGCCTTGGCGCGGCTCTGTGGCTCACGCATGCGTTTGCAAATGCGTGCGGACAAAACCCCTGTTTTTAACGCACATTGTTAGACAGGTTAATTGGTTGTTCTGCTAGCTGGTCGGAAAGTAGGCTTGGTTATTCCCTGGGCATTCCCCAGGTTCTTGTTGTTAACTCAGGAGGATGCTACATGCAGGGTGCAAAAGGATTCTATGTGCAGGGCTCAGGAGGATGCTATTTGCAGGACTCAGGGGGATGCTATGTGCAGGGCTCAAAAGGATGATTCGTGCAGAGCTAAGGAAGATGCAACATGCAGGGGGATGCTACATGCAGGATTCAGGGGGATGCTACGTGCAGGCTGCGGGGCTCAGAAGGATGCTACATACAAAGTGCAGGGCTCAGGGGGATGCTACATACAGAGGGCAGGGCTCAGGGGGTGCTACATGCAGGGCTCAGGGGGTGCTACGTACAGAGTGCAGGGCTCAGGGGGATGCTACGTACAGAGTGCAGGGCTCAGGGGGATGCTACGTACAGAGTGCAGGGCTCAGGGGGATGCTACGTACAGAGTGCAGGGCTCAGGGGGATGCTACGTACAGAGTGCAGAGCTCAGGGGGATGCTACGTACAGAGTGCAGGGCTCAGGGGGATGCTACGTACAGAGTGCAGGGCTCAGGGGGATGCTACGTACAGAGTGCAGAGCTCAGGGGGATGCTACGTACAGAGTGCAGGGCTCAGGGGGATGCTACGTACAGAGTGCAGGGCTCAGGGGGATGCTGCGTACAGAGTGCAGGGCTCAGGGGGATGCTGCGTACAGGGCTCAGGGGGATGCTGCGTACAGGGCTCAGGGGGATGCTGCGTACAGGGCTCAGGGGGATGCTGCGTACAGAGTGCAGGGCTCAGGGGGATGCTGCGTACAGAGTGCAGGGCTCAGGGGGATGCTGCGTACAGAGTGCAGGGCTCAGGGGGATGCTGCGTACAGAGTGCAGGGCTCAGGGGGATGCTGCGTACAGAGTGCAGGGCTCAGGGGGATGCTGCGTACAGAGTGCAGGGCTCAGGGGGATGCTGCGTACAGAGTGCAAGGTTCAGGCATGCATTACATACAGAGTGAAAAATTCAGGAGTGCGTTGTACAGAGTGCAAGGTTTGGGAGTACATTACTTACAAAAAATCAGGAATTAAAGGAAAAAAAACAAACAAACAAACATACTTAGGTCGATGCGGCATCCCTCTGATACTGCATATATCACCTGCTGGCTCCACACTAAGAACTGAGTGATCAGACACCGCTGAACACTCAGTTCTTCCCTTTGCTCTGAGCAGAGATCTGTGACTGTCTGCTCTGTCCCTCCAATGCTCACTGGAGCGCTGGGCTGTGGAGGGGGCGGGGCTCAGGTTCTTGGCAGAACACTGAGAGGCTGAGCCAGCTGCTGGTGAGGCATCTGGGTGGATCGCGACTTTAATCTTCCTAGAGTCTGTACCTGCTCTGTTATAATCAGCCGACAGCGGACTTCAGTCATAGGAGTGCAGAACAAACTTCTGGGCAAAGATAGCCACATTATCTGCGGTTATCTACGCCACTCCCCCCCGCTGTGTTCTGTGAGTCACACGGGTCCAAGAAGACAGCAGGGACCATTCCGATTGTGCAGTGCGACATGTGCATGTGCAGTAGGGAACCAGGAAGTGAAGCTGCAAGGCTTCACTTCTTGATTCCCTTACCGAAGATGGCGCACCCGAGAGACAGATTGGCTTCGGGTGCTGATATTGCGGGGGCGCGATGGACAGGGAAGTGTCCTTAGTTTAAAATTCAGCAGCTGCAGTATTTGTAGCTGCTGACTTTTAAAAGACAAAAATTTGGCGTAACTCTGCCAAAGCCGGCGGTGTTAACCCTTTTTCGACCGCTTGCGGGGGTTAAAACTGCACCACTAGCGGCCGAATATGACGGTAAATACGACAGTATAGTGGCGCTAAAGATCGCACCACTATACCGCCACCGCACCTTCACTGGTCTGTGTGAAAGGGGCCCAAAGACTGTTCTGGTACATTATTAGTTAACAAAAAGAAGTTGTAGGTAGCTGAGTAGCCTTACTTACAGTGTCTGAGGGGGAGGGGATGCCAAGGTATGCAGCATGCAATCTGTGTGTGCTCCAGAGATCCTGAGGACTTGGTGGAGATAGTTAAGATGGAGTTTTGATAGAAGAGTGAGCAAACCTGTCTTCAGAGGTTGTGTCTCTGCTTGGTGACTGCACTGCTCCCCCTTCTCTCTTCAGGATGTGTAATGCCTGGGTGCAGTGATTGGCGGGTACAGTGATTGGCGGGTACAGTGATTGGTGGGTGCAGTGATTGGTGGGTACAGCTGGTCGGTGTTGTTCTGTAGGGGAGGTCAGTAGCTCCCCAGGAAAGGATGCTGGACAGACATGTTTCTAATTTGGACATCCAAGTATTCCGGACAAAATGACACTTTTTAATAATAATCTCAGAAACAAAATTCATTTGTGCATCTAGATGTATTGAAGACGACTTTATGAAGTTCAAACTGCGCGTATTATTGGTGAAAAATGGGGCTTGTGTTCTGGTGTTATATGGGGGGGGATGGCGGAAGGATTTCAAAACTGCTTAGTTACAACTATTCGGATGAACAACTTTGTCTGTTATATAGATAATCATTAAAATTGAGTAAATATTCCCCCACCAAATCGCATTGCCCCCCGCCAAATCGCATCGCACCACCACATCGCATCCCGCCCACCAAATTACATCACCCTCAAATCGCATTGCCCCCCACCAAATCGCATCACATCATCCTACCACCAAATCTCATTGCCCCAGCATATTGCATTGCCCCCCCGCCCCCAAATTGCATCGCCCCAGCACATTGCATGCCACCAAATCGCATCGCCCAATCACATTGCATTGCCCCCACACCAAATCGCATCGTCACACCACCAAATCGCATCGCCCCAGCACATTGCATTTCCCCCCCAAAATCGAATCGCACCATCACATTTCATCACCCCCCCTCCAAATCGCATTGCCCGCCACCAAATCACATCACATGGCACAAGCACATTGCATCACCCCGCCCCCAAATTGCATTGCCCCCCACCAAATTGCATTTGCCCCCTGCCAAATCACATCACCCCGCCACCAAATCGCATCACACCAGCACATTGCATCCCACCAAATAGCAGCACATCGCGCCCCCCCCCCCCACACAATCGCATTACATCGCCCCATCACATCACCCCACCACCAAATCGCATCACATCACCCCCGCCACCAAATCGCATCGCATTGCCCCTCACCAAATCGCACCAACACATCACCCCACCAAATGGCATTGCCCCCCGCCAAATCACATCACCACACCACCAAATAGCATTGTCCCACCACGAAATCGCATCGCCCCAGCACATTGCATTCCCCCCCCCCCCCTCACAAAATTGCATCCCACCAAATCGCATCACATCGCCCTGCCCCCCCCCCACCAAATCGCATCGCCCAAGCACATTGCATCCCACCAAATCGCACCAGCACATCACATTGCCCCCCACCAAATTGCATTACATCGAACCATCAAATCGCATCGCCTCAGCACATCGCGCCCCACCAAATCGCATCGCCCCAGCACATTGCATTGCCCCATCGCATCGCACCATCAAATCACCCCCCACCAAATCGCATTGCCCCTCACCAAATCGCATTGCATCGTCCCAGCACATTGCATCCCCCCCCACCCCCAAATCGCATCCCACCGGATTGCATTGTCCAATCACTTTGCATTGCCCCCCCCTGCTAAATTGCATTGCCCGCCACTAAATCGCCTCGGCCCAGCACATTGCATTTCCCCCCACAAAATCGCATCACATTGGCCTCTGCCAAATTGCATTTCCCCCCGCCAAATCACATCAGCACATTGCATTGCCCCCTGCCAAATGGCATCACACCAGCACATCGCATTGCCCCTCACCAAATCGCATTGCCTCCCGCCAAATCACATCACCCCACCACCAAATCGCATTGCCCCCGCCACAAAATCGCATCGCCCCAGCACATTGGATTTCTCCGCCCCCAAATCGCACCATCCTATTGCCCCAGCACATTGCATTTCCCCCCGCAAAATCGCATTGCCCCCCCACCAAATTGCATTACATCACATTGCATCGCCCCAGCAAATCGTATTTTGCCCCGTCCAAATCACATCTCCCCACCACCAAATCGCATCGCACATTACATTGCCCCCCAAATCGCATTGCCCTAGAACATCGCCCAAGCACATTGCATTGCCCCCTGCCAAATCGCATCGCACCAGCACATTGCCCCCCACCAAATTGCACCAGCACATCGCATTGCCCCCGTCAAATCGCATTACATCGAGCCATCAAATTGCATCGCCTCAGCACATCGCGCCCCATCAAATCGCATTACATCACACCACTGCACACCACCACCAAATCGCACCGCTCCAGCACATTGCATTGCCTCATCGCATCGCACCATCAAATCACCCCCCACCAAATTGCATTGCCCCTCACCAAATCGCATTGCATTGTCCCAGCACATTGGGCGATGCAATCACTTTGCATTACCCGCCACTAAATCGCATGGCCCAGCACATTGCATTGCCCCCCGACCAAATCGCCCAATCACATTGTATTGCCCCCCCACCAAATCGCATCACATTGGCCTCTGCCAAATCGCATTGCCCCCCCCGCCAAATCACATTGCATCGCACCATCACATTGCATCACCCCGCCACCAAATCGCATGGCCCAGCACATTGCATTGCCCTGTCAAATCGTATCACCCCACCACCAAATCGCATCGGCACATTGCATCGCCCCCCCACCACCAAATCGCATCGCACCAGTGCATTGCCCCCCAAATCGCATCGCCCTGCCACCAAATTGCATTGCCCAAGCACATTGCATTGCCCCCTGCCAAATCGCATTACCACATTGCATTGCGCCCAAAATCCTATCGTCCTGCCACCAAATCGCATTGCCCTAGAACATCGCCCAAACACATTGCATTGCCCCCTGCCAAATTGCATCACATCGCACCAGCACATTGCCCCCCCACCAAATCGCATCGCACCAGAACATCGCTTCCCTCCCGCCACATTGCATCGCGACCAAGCGCATTGCCCCCCACCAAATCGCACCAGCACATTGCATCGCCCCCACCAAATCAATCTGATTGTGCTGGGGCGATGCTTTTTGGTTGGTGGGAGATGCAATGTGCTGTGGACGATGTGCTGGGGGGTGATGCAATGCGATGCGATTTGGCAAGGCTCATTGAGCTTTAAAAAAAAAAAAGAGATATTCCAAAACGATATAAGGGACATAACTACAGGGGATGCAGCATAGTTGTCAGAGGGTGGATCTCCACTTTAAGTAAGCGCCACATTTTTCTACTATTATATCTTATCCTGCTGGACGTCATATGATGCCCAGTCAGCATAACTGAACCGCCGCCCAGCCGTCATTTTGTTATAGGCCGGGTGGGAAGCAATTCAACTTTAAAGTGATATTCATGGAAGATTTTCCCTCTATTACTTTTCTGGGGATTTCCTTTTAGGTTGGATTCACACCTATGCAGATTTAGTGCTTTTTGCAGATTTGCATTACAATCCATTTAACATGGTTTCCTATGTAGTGCAAATCTGCAAAATGCACAGGTGTGAATGGAGCCTAACCTGCAATGATACTGGTAAACAGAACAAATAGAGGGTGCATCTCCCCAATGGGGGCGCACACAGCAATAAAAACTGACAAGCGCTCTAATTCCTCTCCACTCTATCAAAAACTAAAAAAAAAATCTTCAGCCTTTTACAGCCACTTTAAATAATTTGGACCGAGCTGATCCAAACAAATTTCCGTCACTAAACGATTTACACCTTCTGTCAGCGCTGTATAAAGTGTTTGTAACATCAGTTACATACAGTAAACATGGAGTTTCTGAGAGGTGGGGAGGCGATGTGATAATTTCCACCTGAGCCAATCAGAGTAAGCATTATATTCATTCATAAAATACAAGGATTCCTGTGAATGGCTGAGCAGCACTCCGCCAGATTCAATTTTGTTCCATGAACAGGATGGAAAGTCTCCATACTGCTGCTGAACACAGAACTGTATGTAGCTGACAGTGGGCACATGGTTTAGGTAGGAAATGGATGGTTCGGACCACACTGGTTCAAACAAACAGACACTGGTTCCTCCCCTTTCTTACCTGAGCCCGATCCAGCGATGTGCACCAGTACAGTGACTGTTGTCACTGTCTCCCTCCTCATTGGGAAGATTGGTTGCAGTGGGAGCCATTGGTGTGATGAAGGAGTGGGGCCGAGCCACCTGCTCTGTGTCAAATGTAGACCAGGTAGCTCGAGAGCCCCCCCCTTTAAAGCAGGTTTTCCTTGGGAGCACTCACCGAAAAGGGGCCTGGAGCCCAGAAAAAGAGGATCAGGCTGCTCTGTACAGGTTAGGCCTCTTTCACACGGAGCGGTCCGTTTTTCGGTCCGCTCCGTGTGTCTGTCGGGGGGTCTGAGGGGGGTCTCCACTGAGCTGTCGGGCGGACAGGGCGGTCCCCACACACTATGCAGGGACCGCCCTGTCTCTCCTCCGCTATCCCCTATGGGGAATCGGATGGAAACGGACCGTCTGTCTGTGTGCATCCAATCCGATGGACAGAAGAAAAATAGGACATTCCTCCGTCCGAAAAAACAGATGCGGATCTTGCGGACGTTAGCGGATGCATCATCCGCTAACGGATCCGCTCCCATAAGGGGCCCATTACAAGTCCGTAAACGGACTTGTAATGAGCGGACGAACGGAGCGGACATGTGAAAAGGGCCTAAGTATTATCATGTTTGTTATTTTAATAAAGAAAAAAAACGTTTAATATTACTTGACAACCAGAAATTGTTGAAACAATCATTTTGATCAGAGGTATGTAATGTGCAATTTAGCATAAAGCATGCAGGGATTCAGGTGTATATATTGTACTTAGAGTGCCGGGGTTTGGAGTATGAAGTGGGCATTATAGTTCAGGTGTCAGGTTTAAATAAAACACAGAACGCAGGCAATAGCCCATATGGCCCTGTACACACGATCAGACATGTCCGAGGAAACATGTCAGACGGGCAGTTTTCATCGGACCAGGCTGAAGTGGTCTGATGTGCGTACACACCATCGGACCAAAATCCCTTCAGACCAGAACACGGTGACGTAGAACACAACGACGTGATGAAAAAACGAAGTTCAATGCTTCCAAGCATGTGTCGACTTGATTCTGAGCATGCTCGGGATTTTGGTCTGATGATTTCGTTTACTAACCATCGAACATGTCCAGCTGACAGGTTTCCAGCGGACAGGTTTCTAAGCATGTTTGGAAACTTTTGTCGGCTGGAAAACAGTCTCATAGGCCGTACACACGATTGAACATGTCCGCTGAAACTGGTCTGCGGACCAGTTTCAGCGGACATGTTCGATCGTGTGTATGCGGCCTAAGGTGTAAAGTGCGCAAAGCGCAGGCGTTGATGGTGCATAAAGAACAAGGTGCAGGAGTCAGGGGTGCATAACGTACGGAGATGGGGGTTGGGAATAAGTAATACAAAGAGTGCAGGGCATATGACTATATAACAAACAGAACAGAGTGGTCGGTGCTGCATAACAAACGGAGCAAAGGAGTCAGGTGTGCATAAGGTATATGGGAGAGGGAATATGTGATGTACAGGGGCCTGGAGTGCATAACATAGAGTTGCCACCTCATCCCTTTAAAACCGAACACATATTAATTACACAGGTTCTGTGGCTAATTAAGGTAGTAATTAAACTCACTTGGTGCTTTACCTGCATTAAATTAGCCTCAGAACCTGCGTAATTCATATGTGTTCGGGTTTAAAGGGATGAGGTGGCAACCCTAGCATAACATGCACAGAGCACAAGGGTCCAGAGTTCATAACATGCACAGAGCACAAGGGTCCAGAGTGCATAACATGCACAGAGCACAAGGGTCCAGAGTGCATAACATGCACAGAGCACAAGGGTCCAGAGTGCATAACAGAGTGCAGGGGTTGGGACTGGAAAACTCAGAGTGCAGGGTTGGGGGTGTGTAAGGCAGAGAGTGCAGCAGTTGGAAATGCAAAACACACAGAGGTCAGGAGTACGTAAAGCAGTGCCTGAGAAACAGAATGCAGGGGCTGGAAGCGCATAAAGCACAAGAGCCCAAGGGGCAGGAGCACACAATGCATAGGGTTCAGTTGTGTGTGTATAGAACAGAGCGCAGTGGTCAGAAGTATGCAACACCAAACATCAGAATAGAAGCATATTACCTCTGTATCAGATTGAAAAAGCTGGTGGCTGCTGTGCAAGTTGCACTGTAGTGCCAAAATTTCATAAAATTTTAAAAAGTCACTCAGTCCTAGAATTGGGACCCCGGAGCACATGCTCTGAGTGAATGGCACGGGCAACACCAATAAATAGTAAGCACCAACTAGCAGTTTATTTTAACAAAGTAAAGGGACACAAACAGCTAAGTAAGTAAATAAAACGTGAATTTCAGGGGTTTACTCATTTCATAATCTAGCCAAAACTAAAACAAATGGCTTTAGGTATACTAAGTAGACCTGTTACTTTGAGGTAAGTGTGCAAAGTACAGAATTATGTTCAATACCCACTCATGTAAGTCAAAGAATAAGGAGCTCCAAAGTTCATACCTTAAAAAATAAAATAAACATTTCATACTATTAAATGTAAAATATATAAATAAATAATCTTCTGATTTTTGGCTATATATACACGCTTTAATGTAATTGGTCACTTTAGGACAAATTGTTCCTTAACTAAGTGCTTGGCACAGGTAACTTAATCTAACGATTGTCTTATCCTTTTTTTTTTTTTACCCTAGGCTCAGTTATCTTTCAACACTGACACACTTTGCTAAGAAGGGAACCCTTTCTGCTCTTCACAACAACCACCCAATACGCTGCAGACCACTGCCCATTTTTACAACCGCCCCAAAGCAAGCCTGGGGCAGCAGGTTATAGGAATGATGTACTGGAGGGTCGTGCTTGTAACATACACATGCTGACCTGGTCTTGGATGCCTGCAATACCACTGACCATGCAATGGGGGGCTCTGTTCTGAAATGGACTGATAGAACAGGCTCCCACAGCTGCTTGATAAATGAAACCGGGGGGCTGCAATACTGCCACGGACTGAAGCCCCTGCTCCTGAAGATGGCTGACACTCCAGTCGCTGCCGGTTGGTACCGAACTGATAAGACTCGCCTTAGCAGAGGATTATTCTACACGACCATGTTTCGGGAATGTATAATAAAGTCGTACTGTGGCCTCCTCAACGCACTATTATTTTCAGGACATGGCAGCAGACATGGCGCTCTGCTCTGTGGGCATTACATTATTTTTTCGTTGTGAATTTTTAATTTCTTTTTGCTACTTCCTGTGCTGCCGCATCTCTGTGTGCAATATTATGTGCCAACCATTGTATATAGTGTCGCTGCAGACAGTGCTCACAGCCAGCAGAAACCCTTGTGAGCATTTAAGAAACTGCACTGCCAAAAAAAAGAGAAAAAAATATTATTAATGAGAGATGTATGTGTGTATATAATGCTTTATTTTGTGTTTTCCTTTTTCAAAAATCGCAAATGAAAATGACCAAATATGTGCATTTTACTTGGTGTTTGTTTTCTGTTTTCATTCTAACAATATGTAACTGTATATGTAGCAACTGGCTGGGGAGTACAAACAAATGGCAACCACCCCAACCAATAACTGGGTGATGCATGGCAAAAAACAAACAAATTCCCAGCTCACTTACCAGCCAGCCTGCAAACAACTGAATTGTCCTGTCTAACATTTCACATTAAAACCAGGGGGTTTAGTTTACACACCATTGCAAATACATACATAAGCTGCCACGTTACGGCACCCTAGTGTACTGCATGCCTAACTCTAATTTTGAGAGTCTCCTGATTTGGAACACATATATAATAATGGATAGAGGTATAGGAACGTACTGGACACCCAGCAAGTAGCACACAATAGTAGTGAAGGTATTCATTACCCCCCCCCCCCCCACACACACACACACACACACACACACACCAATTACCAACAGTACAGACAAATGGCAGCCACCCCAACCTATAACTAACCTTTGCAGCAAGGAGCACATGGAAGGGCGACACATCAAGAAACAAAAATTTCCAGCTCCCTTCCCAACCAGCCTGCCGGACTGTAAACATGGTCACTGTGAAGGAAGAACTATGTCCATGGCATTGCTGCTGTGGGAAACTAAGGGGGAGGTAAATATATAGCTGTAGGTGGATTGCATATATGGCTGCTGTGGCAAGAAAGAAAACTGCAAAAATGGCTGCTGTAGGGAAAGGACTACATGTATGCCTACTGAAAAAAATATTAACCATATATGTAATGAAGCACCTAAGGGGGATGTAGTTTTCTTTTTCATTTAGGCCCCTTTCACACTGGGTGAGCAGGTGCTATTGCTCTAGAAACAGCGCCTGCAAACCAACCTGAAAGAAAAGCTGCTGTTTGTCCAGTGTGAAAGCCGAGGGCTTTACTGCCAACGCACCTCCCGCCCAAGTGTGAAAGGGGCCTTAAGGAGTTCCCCATTTATTCTTCTTGCTCTGTGATTAGTGGATTTCTCCAGTCAAGACAGAGCTCATCTGTGTGCGTGGTGCGGTATAGTACCTTTGAGATGTCAGGTTCCCCAAGCACAGTGAAATATGGCATTGTTGGCTGTACTCCCCCAAGAGGTCACACATTTCTCCTCTTTGGCATTGAGCAAAGAAGGAAGAGCCATTGGCCCTCTATGTAGGATGAGTAGTCTAGAAAAAAAGTTCTCTTGTAGAAACTTTGATTATGATTGGTGTGTGAATTTGGAAATAAAAAGATTGCTGCTCTTTATTCCAAAAACTCTGTAAAGAAAGCCAACTATGGTTGCATGAACCATAAAGCAGAGTTCCATCCAAAAATGGAACTTCCGCTTTTCGGAACCCTCCACCCCTCTGGTGTCCCGCTGTCTCCTGGGAAACTCACTGGTCCCAGGAGAGCACGGGGACCAGTGAGTGCACGCCAGTCTACTCACTGTTCTCAAGTATACATACATGAAATAGTCCTCTAAAACAGTAGTCACTAACAGGCCAGGTTTGCAAGACAACTATTCTAGTCTGCATCTCCCCAAGGTAGTACATAAAACCTGTCCTGTTAGTGCCCTGAGGACAGGGGTTGATGCTCTAAAAGTTATAGCGTCTACAAAATAGGGGATAGATTTATGGCATTTTTATTTATTTTTATACTAGTAATGACGGCGATCTGCGATTTTTATTGTGACCGTGACATATCGGACACGTTTTTGGGACCATTCACATTTATACAGCAATTAGTGCTATAAATCTGCACTGATTACTGTGTAAATGTGACTGTCAGGGAAGAGGTTAATATGTTCCTATTGAGTGATTCTAACTGTAGGGGGAGGGGTACTCACAAGGAGAGGAGACCGATCTGTGTTCCTCTGTGGTGGGAACACACATCAGTCTCCTCACCTCTGACACAGATCCACACTCCTGTCGTAATCGCAGGTGGCCGGCGGACATCGTAGCCGCCGGGCATGCGCACCAGGTCATGAGCGGTGCCGATGGCTGGGAAGAAAGGATGTAATATAATGCCCACCCAGAGGGGAGGGTGGGTTCATGCCGGCGTCATTATTATGACCTGGTAAGGAAGGGGTTAATATCATACATTTAAATTAATATGAATTTATTGTTGGCCATTATTGGCACCTTTAGTACAAGAAAAATTACCCGCCCCCTTTTGGTATCAGCTTTTTTTTCTTTTGGCCGATAACGAAAACACAATTTTTAGTAGATAGTTTACTGCAGTCCGAAATTACAGTGCACCTCTACCTCCCATACAGGAAATACATCAAATTTGTAGCAAGCACTGAATCCTCAAAAGAGGGGAGGGGTCTCTGTGTCCGGTGAGGTATTTAAAGAAAAGGATTTTACAGGTAAGTATGACAGAAAAAGTTTCCAGGTTAAAATACATATTGGTACAGCATAGGTTACTAGTATTGAAATAGCCACGATATCCAACCATGCCCCAGTGACAATGAAAATGACAGTCCCGGGATCTCATAGACAACCCCCCCTATACATGGCAAATAAATTAAGAAGTATTATCAGTAGAAGCTGTAGTAAGAAAATAAATAGAATAATATTTTATAATAAATGATACAGAAGAGATATCTGCAACACTCTGGGAGGCTCATAAAGCCTATATTAGGGGAATTTTTAATAGCCATAGGGGGCAGAGAACAAAAAAAAAAGAAAAAATCGGAAGAAATTCACAAACTAGAACAAAAACATAAAAAACAGCAGGGGCAGTACCAGGAGTTATAATAATCATTAATAATAAAGAGAGATGAAGTAAAAGACCTCATGGACCAAGAGACAAAAAGGATATTTAATAGAATAGCAAAAGATAGATACCAACGGGGGAACAAAGCAGTAAACATCTTGCATGTTACAAAAGAAAAAAAGTCAACAAACTTATATAGAAAAAAATCCAAGACAATAAAGGGGCAATGGCACATTCGACTAAGGTGATAGTGGAAAATTTTAAGAATTACTACGGGGCTCTGTACTCAGTTAATCAGAAGGGACATTCCGCAAAAGAGAAATTAATAAAAAATTTAATTATTCTTAAAAAAATGCCAGAGTACTATAATATCTGAAAACTGATAGGCTAATTCTTGATAAACCTATAACCGAGGAGGAAAATAATAAAGCTTTATTTCAGTCTGCTCCGGGGAAAAGCCCAGGACCCGATAGGTTTACAACATTCTACCTAAAAAAATATAAAGAGATCCTGACTCCAAGGCTGTATCATTATATGAACGGTTTGGGGACAGAGTATGACATGAGTAGGGAGGCCCTCCTGGCCTCGATAACCGTAATCGCGAAAGAGGGGGAAGGACAAGCTATGTTCAAGCTATCGGCCATATCGCTGCTCAATGCGAATATAAAACTATATGCTAAAATGTTAGCGGGTCGGATGAAGCACCTAATGACCCCCTGGTCCATCCCGACCAGGTAGGGTTCATCCAAGTAAGAGAGGGGAGGGACAAACGGGGTGAGAACGTTGCTCCTCCTACAGCAAATAAAACAAATGGGGTCCCCAGGACTATTCATGTCGATAGATGCTGAAAAAGCATTCGACATGGTAGACTGGGGACTCATGATACAAATGCTGGAAATGGGAGTCTGTCCAAGAATGATCCAGCGGATCAAAGTATTGTACCACCACCCTATGTCATCTATAAAAATTTATGGAGTGTCTTCCTCTCTCTTCGAGATGAAAAATGGGACGAGGCAGGGGTGCCCCCTTTCCCCCCTCTTATTTGTTTTGGCCTTAGAGCCATTGCTCGCAGCAATTCAAAACAACCCCGATATTAGTGCGGGAAAAGAAGAACACAAATTGGCAGCTTACACCAACGATATGCTGTTCTTTATATCTAAGCCGAGAACCACAATTCATATTCAATTAAAACTCTATGGAGAACTTTCTAATTTTAAAATTAGTTTCCCGGTAACTAAAATCTGAGATTTTGAATATCAACATAAGTAAACAGGAAGCACTGGCCCTGCAGAAAGAATTCCAATTTCCATGGAAGAAAGAGTTAAAGTACCTAGGAATAACCCAATAACCATAATAAGAGCCGGTTCACACGGGCAACACAACTTTCAGCGTGACTTTGGGAGGCAACTTGAACACGACTTGAGTATGAATCACAACGCGACTTGGGGCGACTTACAATGCAACTTGAAGTCGCCACTAGGAGGGGTAAATCCACACCACAATTTAAATAAAAAACCGGCATGGGTTTCCCCTCCAAGATACCAGGCCCTTAGGTCTGGTATGGATTTCAAGGGGAACCCCCTATACCGAAAAAATGGCGTTAGGGTCCCCCCAAATCCATACCAGACCCTTATCCGAGCACTCAGACCGGCCGGTCAGGAAAGGGGGTGGGGATGAGCTAGCGCCCCCCCTCTCCTGAACCGTACCAGGCAGCATGCCCTCAACATTGAAGAGTGGGTGTTTGGGGAAGAGGGGACGCCCTGCGGCCCCCCACCCCAAAGCACCATTGTCCCCATGTTGATAGGGACAAGGGCCTCTGCCCGACAACCCTAGCCTTTGGTTGTCTGGGTCTGCGGGTGGGTAGCTTATCGGAATCTGGGAGCCCCCTTTAATAAGGGGGCCCCCAAATCCCAGCCCCCCACGCTATGTGAATGAGTATGAGGTACATTGTACCCCTACCCATTCACCTGGTGGAAGAAAATTTTTCAATAAAAAAATACCACATAGGTTTTTTAAAGTAGTTTATTAGGCAACTCTGGGGATCTTCCGACTTCTGCCAGGCACCACCGCTGTCTTCTTTCAGCTCTTTTACCAGCGGGGGCCCGGTCTTCTCCCTTCTTCCCTGTTCTCTTCTCCCCCTCTCTGGTTCTTTTTCCCTTGTCTCAGGCACCACCGCTGTCTTCTTTCAGCTCTTTCACCAGCGGGGGCCCGGTCTTCTGAGTCGCCTTCTCCTCTTCTTTGATGTTGACTCGACGTTCCCTCCCACTGTAATGCCGGGTGTGTGGTGCGCAACGATTTATATTGGCCTCTTATGACGTCACAGTCCCAGCCTGCTCCGTGTGGTGACAACATAATTACCCGCCCCCTTATGTCATCACCACCCGGAGCATGCTGAGACTGTGACGTCATAAGAGGCCAATATAAATCGTTGTGCACCGCACATCCAGTATTACAGCGGGAGGGAGCTTTGAGTCAACATCGAAGAAGAGAAAAAGGTGGCGCAGAAGACTGGGCCCCCGCTGGTGAAAGAGCTGAAAGAAGACAGCGGTGGTGCCAGGCAGAAGGGAAAAAGAACCGGAGAGCGGAGAAGTCGGAAGAAGACCAGGCCCCCGCTGGTAACAGAAGAAGACATCGGTGGTGCCCGGCAGAAGGGAGAAGTCTGAAGACCCCAGACCTAAGGGCCTGGTATGTATTTTGAGGGGGAACCCATGCCAGTTTTTTATTTAAAATTTGGTGTGGAGTTCCCATGTGGGAGGAAGGGGCTTGCCTTAGAACAGGTTCACACTGGAGTGACTTCCTGTAAAGTTGCCTCACTGTGAACGGGGAGCCAACTTGGAGGCCACTTACATTGAAATTAATGGATACAATTCGCCTACAAGTCGGATTGAAGTAGTACAGAACCTTTTTTCAAGTTGGAGTGACTGCAGTAGTGTACAATAAAATAGCTCCATTCACTTACATTCATTTCTTCATGCAGCGCGACTTGAGGCGACCTGAAGTCGGATCCCAAGTCGCCCCTGTGTGAACCAGCTCTAAAGAATTTCATGTGGCTAAACAAAAGACCCAGAATCTCACTTTCCATATTAAAACAAGGGAAAAAGCAAGGGGGGTTAGCAGTACCTGATATTAAAAAAATACTACAACGCGGTAGTGCTATCACGAGTGGTGGAATAGTTAAAAACCTAAAAATGTGGGTTAACTTAGAGAACACAATGAGTAACTCAAAACTAAGTAGTATATAGTTGGAACCCCCCACAACTCAGAACACTAGATGTAAATACACATGCACTGACACGAAATGCACATAAAATATGGGACGCAACATACAAAGCGAGCAAAGGGAAATATAACTCACCTTTTAATTACATTAAAAGAAAACAACTACTTTACACCAGGCAAAAAGGCAATAAGAGGAAATTGGAAAAAAGGGAGACTGCACAATTAAGAGATATAGTTAAAACGGGGTAAAATTAAGCCTTTTCATGAGTTGAAACACAATACTAATTTAATGGTAATAAATGAGTGGCGGTATCTCCAGTTGAGTCATTTTGTTGAACAGTTACCCCAACCAATAAAAACAGTAGATGATTAATCAAAAAAAAATCTATTTCCCGGATATATAAATTACTATCAGCAATAGACCAACAGGAGATCCCGCCATTGATAAAAAAAATGGGAAAGGGAATTGGGGTCACATAGAGACAAAGTCACTATCGGAAATATTCTGCAATTAACCCACAGTTTCCGCGGTTGATACTAAAAAGGCAGAAATTAATTATAAATGTTTGACAAGCTGGTACGCAACCCCCCGACAAAATTAGTAAATTCAAACTAGGAAAATTAGCAGATTGTTGGCAAGGAAGTAAGGCAACCGGAACGATGGCCCATCTGTGGTGGGACTGTCCAAAAATTTTAATATTCTGGAAAAAGATCTTACAGTTATTAAAAGTAATCACTAAAAAAGGAAATCCCTGAGGATCCTAGGGTTGTGTTGCTATATGTATAGAAGGACCGGTAAAACAATATAAAGAATCAGTAATCCCACATTTACTGAATGCAGCAAAAAGACTTATCCCTAAAAATATGGCAAGAGGCGGAAGGCCTCCACAGTACAGGAATGGATAATTGGTGTAGAGGAGACACACAGAATGGAAAGTCTAGAGCAGGGGTCTTGAATTCAAATTCAAGGAGGTCCGGTCACTAAAATTTTCTTTGGGCCAAGGTCTGAATCTCAAGTCCCCATTGTTCCCCCATCTTCTTTAAATCAGGTGTCCCCATCACAGCGGTCCTTTACATCAGGTGTCCCCATCACAACGCCCCTTTACATCAGGTGTCCCCATCACAACGCCCCTTTACATCAGGTGTCCCCATCACAGCGGTCTTTTTCATTAGGTGTTCCCATCACAGCCCCCTTTAAATCAGGTGTCCCCATCACAGCGCACCTTTAAATCAGGTGTCCCTATAACAGTGCCCCTTAACATAAAATAAGGGTCACGCTTATGGGCTCATTTATGTCAAGGGGCACCCTGATGGGCACATTTTAAATTAAGGGGCACTCTAATGGGCACAACAAAGTGTGTTCTTTAACATAAACTCTGCCCATCAGTGTCCCCCTTAACATAAAATTTGCCCATCAGAGTGCCCCTTAACAAAAAATATGTCCAACAATGTGCCCCTTAACATAAAATATGTCCGACAGTGTGCCCCTTAACATGGGCACATTTTATATTAAGGGACACTCTGATGGGCAAATGTTATGTTAAGGGGCACTCTGATGGGCGCATTTTATTTTAAGGGGCATGCTGATGGGTATATTTTTAATGTGTACACTGATGGGCATATTTTATGTTAAGGGGCACTCTGATGGGCACAACAAAATATGCCCATCAGTGTGCACATTAAAAATATACCCATCAGCGTGCCCCTTAAAATAAAATGCGCCCATCAGACTGCCCCTCAACATAGAAAAGTGCCCATCAGCGTGACCTTTAACATATGTCCAGCAGTGTTGACAATAAAAAATATGCCCATTAATAGTGATCACTAACTATGAACATGCCACATACCTAGAATGCAGGAGGGACGGATGCTGCAAGATAAGGAGCCGGGGGCAAACAGCAGGGGGCGTAGCGCACACGTGACGTGAGAGGCAGGAGTGGACCGTGAGCTGCAGGGGAAGGAACGTGACTTCACGCCCCTACTCACAAGGAGAGCCAGGAGTGGACCCGGGAACCAGGAGCAGCAGGGGGCGGGGCACGCAAGTGACGTGAGAGCCAGGGGGCAGGGGAAGGAATGTGACGTCACGCCCCTACTCGCGGCCGTATGCGCTGGTAAACTTTCGAGACCTGCGGTGAGGAGCAGGGGGCGGGCGCACACTGGCAGCGTCACTGGTTGCTGGGGAAACACGCGGTTCCAGCAAACCAGCGCTGCCATTTGTAATTATACTGGCGGTCCGGGCAGAAGTGTCACTCGGGCCGGAACTCGGACCGCGGGCCGCCATTTAGTGAAGGCTGGTCTAGAGGAAAATAGCGAGGGGTCTAAAGATAAATGGGAGTGCTGAAAATTTTTTAAAAAGTCCCACAGGTATTCCGCGGAAATAAGACCCCCAGATGGTGGGAGCCCATTCATAATGGGAGCGTAGGATAAATAATAAACAACAAATTCTGTAGGTTAGGAGATAGGAGGAAATAAGGGCGGGAGGGGACAGGGAGGGGGGTAATGGGGCGGGGGAGGGTCACTAGGATGAAAATAAATACGAAGGAGAAGATAATAAGGTGTATAGGAATGTTTTCTTTTATGTATCATGATAACCTTTATATATGGGATAAAATAAAATAAATAATAATTTAAAAAAGTATGATAGAAAAATCCTATTTTCTTTATTATACATTATGGGACACAGACTTAGGCCATTAGTCATTACTTACTGTGACGTCCCAGTCTATAGCTTTTAGGGGAGAGAGACACCCTGTCAAACAAAAAATATCCATCAGACTTTAAACAGCCTGTGGTACACTACCTAATAAAATCTTGTGAACGTATGCAAATCTGAGCCACAGATACCTGATAGCAAAAAGCCCAGGAGGTTCCTACACCCTACATTTTAGACCAATTGGCAATAGAAGCTTGTCTGACCTTCCGGTAAAAAAAAAAAAAGGAATTTGATCCTCGGATCTCCGACTGCCCAGACGACGTCCAAGGAATGTAGTTGCCTCTTCTGCCGAACAAGGATGGGACAAAAAAGAAGGCAAATCAAATGAAAGATTTTGATCTGATTTAATTGAAAGACCGCACCACTTTTGGCAAAAAGGATGGAATAGGACGCAACACCACCTTGTCGTGGTGAAGAACTAGGTATGGTTCCCTTCATTAAAAGGCCATCAATTCCGACACCCATCTAGCCAAGGTGATGACCATCAGGAAGGCTAGCTTGCGTGACAGTAAGACTAATGGAATTTCCTTGATAGGCTCAAATGGTTGTTTCTGTAACACAGCACCAAATTGAAGTCCCAAAGACACATAGATGACCTAATGAGGGGGAAGCAAACGAGTTCCCCCTGCATAAAGGTTCGGACCAGCGAATTGGAGACTAAAGGCCTTTGGAAGAATACAGACAGGGCTGAAATCAGACCTTTGATTGTTTTCAAAACCATCTGATTTCCACAGCCAACTGTAGAAAAGAGAGAATTCCCCCAATCACGTATTTCAAAAGAATGTCATTTTCTGTCTTCACACCAAGCAATACAAGTCTTCCTGACCTTATGATAGATCTTTCTAGTGACCGCTTTCCTAATATACACTAGGGTAGACACCACCGGTCCCGAGATGCCATGATCCTGCAGCACCCTGGCTTTAATAGCAATGCCATCAAATTTAGAGACTGTAAATTGGGGTGGAATATGGGACCTTAAGAGTAGATTAGGGCGCTGCAGAAGTGTCCATGGCCTGTCTATTGCCAATCTCACAATCTCCGGGAACCAGGGCCTTCTGGGCCAGGCTGGTACCACCAGAATGACTGGAATCCCCTCTCTCCGAATCCTGCGCAACAAATGTGGAAGGAGAGGGATCGGGAGGGGGGACATAAACCAGGGAGTACTGTCCCTTATTTGGGACACAAACTGTTGTAGCTTTTTGTTGAACCTGGATGCCAATAGATCAACATCTGGCCATCCCCAACACTGGCAAATTTCCTAGAACATTCTCGGGTGTAGGGATCATTCCCCTTTTGTGGTTCACCTCTTCCTGAGCCGAACGACTCCTGGTACTGCCCTGGTGGTTTATATCGGCCGCTGCAGTGGCATTATCAGACTGAACCCCGATAGGGCAGTTCTGAAGCTCCACCGTCCAGGACCGTAGGGCCAGATGTACTGTCCGAAACCCCAGGATGTTGATGAGCAGGCTCTGTTCTGCCCTTGATAATCACCCCTCAGCTGTGAGACCCTGTTGTCAGTACTCGCTAAGACACTGGGAGAAAAGCTCTTTAGCAGGTTATGATCCTGCAACCACCAGCTTAGGCTTAAGCGTGTCCGAGGAAATAATAACATGGTGTAATGCAGGGCTTGCCCTCTCCTGTTCCAAGCTAACAAGATGTCTTATATTGGCCTGGAATGAAACTGGGCATAGGGCACTGCCTCAAAAGAGGATGCCATCCTTCCTAGAAAACTCACACAGAGCCTAATAGAGGGTTGCCTGGTGCCCTTATTTGATGCACCTGATCAGGCTATGCTCTGTTCTAGAGCCTGTAGTTAATGATCTGAGCAGGAGGTCATGCAGGTATCCGAGCACCAAGTTTCCCTGGGCCTTTAAAAGACCCAGTACTGCTGCTAGGACCTTTGTAAACACTGGGGTGCTGTGGCAAGTCCCAAGAGCAGAGCCACACACTGGAAATGGATTAATAGATGCTGGTTCAGTGATCTTGGATCCAAAATGGGCCTTGTGTCCCCATTTGGTTTTTGATCCGTGAACAGATTTGAACAAAACCCTTAGCCCCTTCGGATACAGGAACCTGTATAATCACTCCCTGATGCACTGAATGATCTAGTGCCTGAAACAATGTCTCTTTTTGGAGGATCCGAGGGAACGTAGGATCTTAGAAACCTCTAAGGGTGAACCCCCCATAATTCCTGCGGGACACCGTCAAGGTGACCCACTCGTCCTGAACCACTGTTCTTCAAATATCCGCAAAGTGCAGAAGCCTTCCCCCACCCAATAGAGTGGGGGTGTCCCCTCAAAAGAAGGGCTTAGTGTTGGGTTTAGAAGAGTTTTGGACCCAGGGTTTCTTCTGCCATTGCCCCTGTGGGTTTCCCCTAGCTCTAGCGCCCTGTTGGCAACAGAACTGCCTTGGTGCTAAGACACCTGAGGAAGCAGTCCCTGAGGTTTTAAACGAGGGACGCCTGGTCCTTCTCTTCACAGGATGTAGAGAGCTCTGCCCTCCGGAAAGCTTTTGGATATATTAGTCCAAGTCATCACCAAACAAATAGTCCCCATGGAAGGGGAACCCTGCCAATAACTTCTGGCAAGGAAGTTTGGCTGACCAGTCCTGAGACCACAGAGGTTTGCAAATACGAGAGACTCGCTGTATCAAGTTCTTTAAGGCATCTACAGCTAAACACAGTGCTCAAGGTATAGCTCTTTCAGCAGGATCCCCCACTTGGTTAGGCCTTTTAGGCCGTCTGACCTGATCCTTTAAAGGACCAACAGACTCCAATTGCTGCGACAGCTGGCTGACTAGTTGAACTGGCCAAAGAAAAGGAAGCCTTTAAAGCGGAGGTTCACCCTAAAAAACATCTATATACCATCCAGCATACTTTCAACATACTTCTGACATCTACAGTATGCGTTTTTTTTTTTGCCGTACATAGCTTTATTGTTATTTTCCCCCAGCTTCCGGCTCCCACGGGAGTGGGCGTTCCTATTCAGAGGTTAGATGATTGACGTCTGGTGAAAAACTTCCCCTGGCGCATAAGGCGCCTCACCAGTTTTCCGTAAGTAGCCGACCTGCGAGTCGGCTCTATACAGTGCCTGCCGCGTAGAGCTGACTGCGCAGGCACCATATAGAGCCGACTCGCAGGTCGGCTACTTACGGAAAACTGGTGATGCGCCTTTTGCGCCAGGGAAAGTTTTTCAACTCAATCATCTAACCTCTGAATAGGAACGCCCACTCCCGCGGGAGCCAGAACCCGGAAGTCGGGGGGAAAATAACAATAAAGCGGTATGTACGGCAAAAAAACCCCAGCATACTGTAGATGTCGGAAGTATGCTGGATGTAATGGTATATAGATGTTTTTTAGGGTGAACCTCCGCTTTAATAGTGACTCCAGTTTCTTGTCAACAGGGTCCTTCAAGCCCTATGGGTTATCCACCTTACAATTTAAGTTCTTGTTTAAAGGAAGAGACTGCCGTATCTATGGCTGGCATGTGCCACTGCTTGAAAACTTTTCCTCCGTGGCATTTAAAAGCATCAGCATACACCACCTGAGTGCGGACAATGTCTGTAGCGAAGCCGTGTGCAGTATGGCCGCCAAACAGCTGAAAACACTTGTGCATTTTGGCAAAATGAACGTGCGCCATGTCAAACCAAGATGCGCAATAGCGCACCCTTGTGTGCGAACCATTTATAAGAAAAGACAACAAGAAAAAGGTACTCTTGCAAACACCCGCAGCTAGCTCAAACTCCCCCCTGTGGTCACTGCACCCAGGTGTCCAGCCTCTAGCAAGTTTGACAGATTGTTACAATCACTGGGGCAGACTTCCTGTCTTCTTGCCTAAGTAATAAATAATAGCCCAACTATGTGTCCCGTGATGTATTTAAATAAAAGGATTTTACAGGTAAGTATGACGAAACAATCCTATTTTATACCAGCCCCTTACCAAACGAACACAGTAAGCAATGGGTACTAATCACTCCTGTATTCACTGAGGGGAGATGGTCACTACAGGCTCTAGAACTGATCACTGAAGTAAACTGTGTTTACTATGCTTCAGTGGGTGAATCAATAGAAGTCGCTGTACAAAGGCTTTAATTCCCGCAATAGTTGCACAAATGTTTTATCAAATCACTGTTTTCATTATAAACGCACTAAAATCATTATTAGCACATAAACAACATGCTTAGGTCTCGTTCTCATATGAAGGTGTACACCCCCATAAGGGGCGTGTTTACAAGCAGGGGGATGCACAGGTGTTCCATGCATCCCTGTGCAGGCAGTCCTATTTATGTCAATTGGGATGCAGCAGCTGCACAGACACAGCTCCCAATTTGACATCTGTGTGGGTGCGGGTGCATGTCCCTGAACTTGCACCAGTGGCGGCCCGTCCATTGAGGACGCACGAGCGCCGCCTCCCCTATCCATGCATCTGGCCCATTGCCGGGCACAAGAATTCCAATGAATGAATGAATGACTGACTTGTATAGCGCAACGCATGCGAACTGAATCGCCTCTGGGCGCTTTTTCCAGCCAGAGTCTGCTTGGCTGGTGCGGTCATTTTTACCCCGTAGGATCTTGACACGCTATGGACACACAGTCATACACACATATATACATATATACTGGGTCAATTTTTGGACGATCCAATTTACCTACCAGCATGTCTTTGGAGCATGTCAATGGCGAGGGTGTTTTTTTTAAACACTAAGTAGAGCCAGGGGCTCTAATAGGCTTCAACATAGGGTGGACTCGAGGCAATAAGAGTGCACTCACATAGCTGATGTCGCCATTTTTTAACACAATTTATTATTTCATCAAAAGGTATTAGATCATTATTCCACTGTATATTATTTTGTTCATTTGCCAAGTGCAACTTTTTTTTTCTTTATTCTTGTTTACTATGGTTATATCACATGGTCTGTCGCTGCTTTTCTCTAGTTAATTTACATTTTCACTTTAGCGCAGTATACTACTATTGACTATAAATCATCAGCGCTAAATCTCTAGGATAAAGTGGGGATTTATTTGGAGACATTCTAGTTTGAAGTTAAAAAACATCAATTGTAAAACTGCAGGGTTATACATACACCAATTACATTGTGTCCTTTGATCATTACTGTGAGAATACGATTTATTGTGTCTGATGCTTTCTTTTGTTTAAAGGGTTGTTGGATATTAAAAGCCCACTCCATTTTTGTTTTTCCCATGGTTTGGAAGAAAAAAGAACCCCGGGTAGGTTTCTACTCTTATGTGGCTCTGCTGGGGAGATATTGTCCTAATTTCCTGCCCCAGTGACAAAGATCTAAAGGACAGGAAGTGGTAGGAAATCTCTTATGCCGCGTACACACGATCATTTTTCGGGTTGTAAAAAACAACGTTTTAAAAAAAAATGTATTTAAAATGAGTGTGTGGGCTTCAGGGCATTTTTCTGGTTCTGAAAAACAACATGCTCTATTATTTTTGAACATGCTCTATTATTTCACAACGTTTTAAACAATGTCGTTTTTCGTGTTGTAAAAAATTATCTTGTGTGGGCTTTAACAACGTGAAAAATCCGCGCTTGCTCAGAAGCAAGTTATGAGACGGGAGCGCTCGTTCTGGTAAAACTACCATTCATAATGGAGTAAGCACATTCATCATGCTGTAACAGACAGAAAAGCGCAAATCGTCTTTTACCAACACAAAATCAGCAAAGGCAGCCCAAAGGGTGGCGTCATCCGCATGGAACTTCCCCTTTATAGTGCCGTCGTACGTGTTGTACATCACCGCGCTTTGCTAGAGCATTTTTTTTCACGATCGTGTGTGGGCAACGCAGTTTTAATGTGGAAGTTGTTTCTAGACCCTGAAAAACACTGTTTTTTACAACCCGAAAAATTATTGTGTGTACGTGGCATTAGAGGGGGACAGAAACAGCAAAGAAAAAAATGAAAACATGTAGGGATCAATTAGAACCTCCGAGAGTTATATTTATTGTTCTGTGCTCCTTCCTGTACCTGTGATATCTTTTCCTCACACTTCCTGTCCTTGTGTTACAAGAAGAAATGTTTTCAATGGAGTCATACAGCATAAAAAAAAAAAAAAAACTGATAGAATTGCCAGATTAACAAGTTTTGGCAACAATTGCGCTTAAAGTACTAATAGGCAGGCAAAAATGCGTCCTTAAATAGACATTATACTACCCTTGGCTCACCAGAAAATGAGAACCCTTTTGTACAAGCTCTTCCGCTATATTATTTTAGCACAAAAACTGATCCTATTGGAGGTAGCATGTGGTCTGCTTCATGACAAAAGGTGGTTTCAGGTTTCCTGGACTGTTATGCTGCGTACACACGATCGGAAATTCTGCCAAAAAAAGTTTGGTGTGAGCTTTTGGTCGGAAATTCCGACCGTGTGTAGGCTCCATCTGACTTTTTCTGTCGGAATTTCGGACAGCAAAAATTTGAGAGCTGGTTCTCAATTTTTCCAACAAGAAAAGTTCTTGTCGGAAATTCCGATCGTCTGTATGCAATTCCAACAGGCAAAAAAACATGCATGCTCGGAATCAATTCGACGCATTGAACTGACGCGGTGATGTACGGCCCGTACATCACCGCGTTCTTGATGGTCGGAATTTTGTGTGACCGTGTGTATGCAACACAAGTTTGAGCCATCATTCTGTCAGAAAAAAAATCCACGGTTTTCTTATCGGAATTTCCGTTCATGTGTACGTGGCGGCATTGCATAACTTTTGATTTCTCTTGTACCCGCTACCACTGTTATTATAAAATTAAGACACAAATGTCCAGAGGTGGTCAACAGAGGAAAACCTAATAAGAAAGAGAAAAAAATCACAGCTCCTAAATTCTGAGGCCTGGTGCTTTTATTCTAACCCTGACACTCTTGGCAATGGCCCACAATGCTATTATAGTAAAACACAGCCCCGATGCTCAGCTCAATTACCCAGGTTTTAAAGAAAACCGGCCATTGGCCCATTCTGGGCAAAAGCAACAAATTGGCTTAAAGGGGTTGTAAAGGTAAAAAAGAAAAATCCCTAAATAGCTTCCTTTACCTTAGTGAAGTCCTCCTTCACTTACCTCATCCTTCCATTTTGCTTTTAAATGTCCTTATTTCTTTTGAGAAATCCTCACTTCCTGTTCTTCTGTCTGTAACTACACACCGTAACATCCCATACTTCCCTAACCCCATCCAAGATAATATAAATTATCAAAACCAAGCCTATGGACTAGATTATTGACTGTTCGTTGCTTGCTGAAAAATGTGTGTTGCCTGTGTTGCAAACAAAGAGGGTCCCAAAGTCCAGTGGCTCCTGAGGGGGTAGCGCTGCAAATAAATAGTTTCTCTCAAAAGGAACAGTATTAATTGCATCTGCAGGAACTTGTCTCCTTCACCCCTGGAATTTTCTATTCTGCAAGATGTATATGCTACAGGTGGTTCCATTCACCCAGATGCATGGAAGGATTGGAAGGTAAATGGAACCACCACTTACCACCACATAAGTGAACAACCTCATTGCTGATCCCATATGCACTATCACTGGCCTGTCAGTAGAGGGCACTGCCGATTCAGGCTACCCAGTGCAATCCAGCTCTATAAAATGCATCTCTTATCGAGCTGAATGCGCTCAAGGAAGCCTGCCAAGAGAGACACACAAACCCTTTTGTTACTGACCTCTCTTCCTATAATGTAAGTTTCCTGGCTGCCCTGATTCTGTTGTCTGGCTTTCCTGATCTGCAGTCATGCTCCAAGTCAGAGACTCAGTAAGCACTGAACCCAGAGGCTTAGCATAGCAGCCAGGAAACTAGCATTTTCAAAGAACGGCCAGATCTAGCCTGTCTGATCTGGAGGCGCAGCTAAAAAGTAAAAGGGGTCGCTACAATCCTCGCAGTAGTTGCCCATATGTTTATCAAATCACTATTTTACTAAAAATGAATTAAAATCATTATTAACCACTTCTATACCAGGGCCTATTCTGGCACTTCTCTCCTATATGTAAAAAAAAGAGATTTTTTAATACAGCTTACCTGTAAAATCTTTTTCTTGGAGTACATCACGGGACACAGAGCAGCATATTCATTACTATATGGGTTATATGGAGTACCTTCAGGTGTGGACACTGGCAATCTCAAACAAACAGGAAGTCCCTCCCTATATAACCCCCTCCCATAGAGGAAGTACCTCAGTTTTGTAGCAAGCAGTATGCCTCCCAAAAATGTTCCCCAAAAGAGGGGTGGGAGCTCTGTGTCCCGTGATGTACTCCAAGAAAAGGATTTTACAGGTAAGCTGTATTAAAAAATCTATTTTTCTTTCTCGTACATCACGGGACACAGAGCAGCATATTCATTACTATATGGGATGTCCGAAAGCAATGCTTTAATGAGGGGAGGGAGACATCTTCCAAAGAAGGATTTAATTTAGAGGTATACTCAAATACTAGTAAATCCAACTTAAACAAGAAATGTAAATCTCAAATCAAATCAAGGGAGCCCCCTCAGATCCTGAGGAGCTTGAATCGCGGCCTGTAGTACTGACTGCCCAAAGGCTGTATCCGCATTCCTTCTTACGTCCAATTGATAAAATTTTGTAAACATGTGGACTGACGACCACGTTGCTGCCTTGCATATTCGAGCCATAGAGATCTGATGATGTGCTGCCCAGGAGGTGCCCATGGCCCTGGTAGAATGGGCCTTTGCCGACAAAGGAGGAGGCAACCTCTTCAAACCGCAGGCCTGAACGATTAATTGTTTAATCCATCTTGCGATGGTGGATCAAGCAGCTGAATGACCCATCTTGGGCCCTTCCGGTAAAACGAACACCACATCTGTTTTCCGAACCTTCTCTGTAGCTTTAAGATAGGCCTTTATGGCCCTGACAATATCCAACGTATGCAGCAACCCCTCCTTTCTAGAGGTGGGTTTTGGAAGAAGGATGGAAGTACCACATCCTGGTTCAGGTGGAAACTGGCTATAACCTTTGGTAGAAAGGAAGAATGAGGACGGAACCCCGCCCTATCCTTATGTAAAATGAGATATGGTTCCTTACAAGATAAGGCTGCCAATTCCGATACTCTCCTGGCCGAAACTATGGTGATCAGAAATACCGACTTTCCAGTCAGTAAAACCAAAGGTATCTCAGCCAACGGCTCAAGGGGTTGTTTCTGTAGAGTTGACAGAACAAGATTTAAGTCCCATGGACAAAGTGGTGATTTGACTGGAGGATTAACACGTAAGACCTGTACGAAGATCTTAACCAGCGAGTGGGCGGCCAGCGGCCTCTGAAACCACACTGATAAGGCTGAAATCTGTCCCTAGATCGTGCTTAATGCCAGGCCTTTATCCACTCCTAGCTGGAGAAAACTTAATACTCTATCAATGGTATACTTGCGGGAAACCCATCTCTTAGCCTCACACCAGCCTACGTAGGCCCTCCAAACCCTGTAACAAAATTACCCTGGAGGCCGGCTTTCTAGCCTTAATAAAGGTAGGGATTACCTGCCTAGACAGACCTCTACCCCTGAGAATCAGGGATTCAGCCGCCAGGCCGTCAAATTTAGACGCCGTAATGCAGGGTGGAGGATCGGGCCTTGTGAGAGTAGGTCTGGCCCTAGAGGAAGAGTCCAAGGGCCTCCCGCTGCCAATTTCAGGACTAGTGAGTACCATGCCCTCCGGTACCAAGCTGGGGCTACCAGGATAACCGGCCTGTGCTATGATCCTGCGCCACAGGCGGGGTAGTAACTGCAGTGGGGGAAATGCATATAGAAGTTATGATTGATGCCAAGGGCAAACCAACACATCGGTTCCGCAGGCCATAGGGTCCCTCGTTCGAGACATGAACCTGTCTAGCTTCTTGTTGAATCCTGATGCCATGACCTCCACGTCTGGCACTCCCCACTTCTGGCAGATTGTCTGAAAAAACTTGTGGATGCAGAGACCACTCCCCCGGCGACAGGGTTTGGCGACTTAGGAAGTACGCCTGCAGGTTGTCCACCTCGGGAATGAATGTCGCCGATATGCAGGGTACATAAACCTCTGCCCACCGAAAAACCAAGCTCCTCTCACTCTGAGTGGCTTGACTCTTGGTTCCCCCTTGGTGGTTCACCTATATGCCACCGCTGTGGCATTGTCTGAATGTCTATGCCAGGAGGGCTAGCCGAGCCGCTCAGAACTCCCAGACCTTGATGGGCAGCTGCCTCTCCGCCTCTGCCCAAGTTCCTTGGCGAGTGAACTTGTTCAAGACCGCTCTCCAGCCTTCCAGACCACTGGGCAGAACCAAGCTGCTAGAATTGCTGCCTGTAGGACACGAGTGTGGAAGCGTGTGGTATCGCCTCGAACATGGCCATCGCATACATAGGCGAATAGTTGGTTCTTTTTTGCTTAGAACCAACTGAATCAATCTTTTGATAGCCTCGACCTTTACCAGGGGCAGGAACATCCATCTTCTGTTCTGTGTCTAATCTCGTGCCGAGATATTCCAACTGCTTTGTAGGTTGAAATGCTGATCTTTCCCCGGTTTAGGACTCAGCCGAACCTCTCGAGGTACTGAACCATGAGGGCTACTTCGCATTCCACCAAGGAAGCGAGTGATCTTATGATTAAGAGGTCGTCCAGGTATGCTAGGACCGAGATCCCTTGGATCCTTTAGACTGACTAGAATAGGAGCTAGGACCTTCGTGAATACCCGGGGGCCGTAGCCAGCCCGAAGGGGGACGCCACGAATTGGAAGTGACGCTGTATCACTGCGAAGCGTAAAAACAAAAATATTTGATGTGGCTGAAAGACCTGGTACATGAAGGTAACCATCCTTTATGTCTATAGAAGCCAGATCCTTCTGGAGTGTGGCGGCTGCTGACCAAACGGATTCTATCCGGAAAGAGCGAACCCTTAGGTAAGCATTTAAACCTTTTAGGTCCAAACTTGGTCTGACATTGCCGATGAGCCTTGGTATGACAAACAGATTGGAATAGAAACCTAGCCCCTGTTCTTGGGCTGGTACCTCTACCATTATGCCCTGGTAAAGCAGGTGATCCAATGCCGCCCGCATTGAGGCCTTCCTTTTGGAGGAAATTTTAGAAATTCTAATCTGTAGCCTGCGGCCACAGATGATCGGACCCCCTCTGTCGGGGACCGATCCCCAGAGGCCTGTCCTTGCGATCCATTGTTAAAAGTTTGATCGCGCAGGAGGTCCGTACTGCCTGGAATTTGAGGGCCCTGGAACCGGGGGGAGCTGCCTTTTAAACGCAGGACCCCGGAACTTCTTTTGACTGGTAAAAGGGTACTTTTGCCACTTGAAACAGTCTGAATGTATTTATCCAGATCTTTCCATGGAAGGGCAAACCTTTTACATGGGGCTCGGCCGCCCAGTTCTTCAACCATAAGAGCCTTCTCATATGCACTAAAAATAGTGACAACGAGACGCCTGCTGGATGGAGTCTTTTTATAACCTCTACCGCAAAGCACAGAGCTCTGGGAATATCCAATAACTCCTCTGCCTATTGGGCAGGGATGTCTTAAGCATCTGTTTTGTCTGGTTCTTTACCGCCTGACAAAACTCCAATTGCAGCCACTGCTGGCTGTAGCCAGGGATGCTGGAAAAAGTGTCTCTAAACGTTTATCGACCGGGACCTTAAACATTTGTATGTTTCCCCTTAGGCCAGTTAATGATTTATTCACCCATGAGATGGCTGCGTCCACAATTGGGAGCGCCTCCTTTCTAAGAAAAATGTCTTTTCCATATGGTAAATAACAGAAAACCTTCCAGGTGGTCTCCCATTCAGGCACTAACCAGGCCCGACCCTGCTTAGCCTCCGAGATCAGACGAGATCGGGCGCTTTCCGGGAGATGTGGCCTCAAGGACCTCACGGGTAGTTGAAAAGCAGTGCCCGAACCGGGACCTGAACCCTGGACCTTCAGACCAAAAGTCCGATGCTCTACCGACTGAGCCATCCGGGCCCCTTTTAAAGAGCACTTGGTCAGGGGAAAGAGTGCCTGCAAGCACAAATATTTCCTGGCAGACGTGCATAAAGACTACCCTCTCGTCAGCTTTAGGCGGCAGAAAAAATTCTGTCCGGTCGTCCCCATCCTGGAAAAACCAATTCCTCTAACAGAGGATGGACCGGAAAAGCTGCGTTGCTTAAAGGCGCTTTTAAAAGAACCCAAAGAGGATACCGCAGGAACCTGAGGCTCTGGAAATGGCAAATTAAATGCCGAGCGGACCATGTCTGTCAAAGACTGGACCCACAGACTCTCCGTCTGGGAGGCTGAAAACAATTTTTCAGTGGTAGATCCTCTAGGTTCAGCCCCACCCCCAACATGTTTGCCAGCATTCAACCTGTTGCCAAGGGGATTTTGGCTTAACAAAAAGTATTGGAGCTGACTCCAGCATGTAGTACCCCTTCTCGCCACCGGGAGTCACTGTGCTGCCAGCTCTACGTCCTCTCTCTCCAGCTCAGCTTTGAACTGAGCTAAGAACGCGCCTGCTGTGTATAACAGCAATTGAAGGCACGCCCACTCTACACTGCAGTCACGCTCCCCGCCTCCCCCCCTCCCGAACGGCGCGAAAATTTTCTATATGCATGCACGCGTGCACGCGCGCGCGCGACTGTCGGGGGAGGAGAGCCCAGGAGGAGACGCACTCTGGAGCCCAGGAATGCAGGTTGGAGGACGCATCAGGCGGCAGATTTTGAATCCCGGCAAGGTAAGGCTAAAACAGGCCCCTAAGGAGTCCCTTTAGCCTAGAGACAGATCTGTTTTTTTTTTTATAAAAAAGATCTTCAACCAGCGAGCAGCAGGTAGCTAGCAAACATACATAGATAGGTAGGTAGGGGGATCAAGTGATGGGGGGAAACATTTCAGGGCATCCTGTCCATCAGACATAGTGACCATGGTGCCAATGCAGAGCATACTCAGGCTACCCCCCTAAAGATCTCCCCTGGAGAGCCTGCTGTCGAACCAAGTCCCGCAGGCTCCCCTCTTACCTGCTCCATGCCGCAGGACGTTTTGCAAAACGGTCCAATCTTCTCCCATCTCCGTGGGTAGACCTTCAGGCCCTGGGGTCCTATGAAGGTACCCACTGTCCTGGACCTATATAGCACCCTGGCAAACAGGAACTTATGGTCTTTACGAACTCCAAGTCCTGGGCCCAGGGTCCAGCCCTCCAAAGAGGAGCATTATAGGCAAAACCCCACGGTTTGGGGCACGGGTACTGTCCACTTTGGCACTGAGGCTCCTTGGACAGATCCGGTTAGCCCGCCCTTAATCCCAAGGATGTGGAGCAAAGCTATTCCGTGACCAACACCTAAGACACTGGCGAAAAAACTGAGGTACTTCCTCTATGGGAGGGGGTTATATAGGGAGGGACTTCCTGTTTGTTTGAGATTGCCAGTGTCCACACCTGAAGGTACTCCATATAACCCATATAGTAATGAATATGCTGCTCTGTGTCCCGTGATGTACGAGAAAGAAACATATTTTTTTTGCTAGAAAATTACTCAGAACCCCCAAACACACTATATATATATATATATATGTTTTGTTTTTTTTAGCAGACACCCTAGGGAATAAAATGGTGGTCATTGCCACTTTTTATCTCGCACAATATTTGCGCAATCATTTTTCAAGCGCCTTTTTTTTTGGGGGGGGGGGGGGACGATTTAATGACTTAAAAAATAACAAAACAGTAAAATTAGCCCAATTTTTTTTGTATAATGTGAAAGATTATGTTACGCAGACTAAATAGATACCCAACATGTCACGCTTTAAAATTGCGCACACTCATGGAATGGCGCTAAACTTCAGTACTTTAAAATCTCCATTGGCGACACTTAATTTTTTTTTTACAGGTTACCAGTTTAGAGTTACAGAGAAGGTCTAGTGCTAGAATTGTTGCTGGCGCTCTGACGCACGTGGCGATACCTCACATATGTGGTTTGAACAGTGTTTACATATGTGGGCGGGACTTGCGTGTGTGTTCGCTTCTGAGCGCAAGCTACTGGGGACAGGGGCGTTTTATTTTTTTATATTTATATTTTTTTGATCACTTTTATTCCTATTACAAGGAATGTAAACAACCCTTGTAATCTATTGTGACAGGTCCTCTTAATGGGGAGATGCAGAGTCAATAAGACCCCACATCTCTCCTCCAGGCTGGAAAGCATGAGATCGTGAAAAAAAATTCACTGATCTCATGCCCACACCCACGATACCAGGGAGTGATGTCATAACGTCGCGCCTGGGCCTCCAACAGTCATGTCTGAATGATGCCTGCAGCTACAAGTATCATTCAGATATCACTATTTTCAGTCAGCGATTCAGTGCACCGATCTTATGGTTTCCAGCCTGGAGGAGAGATGTGGGGTCTTATTGACCCCGCATCTCTCCATAAAGAGGACCTGTCACACACATTACTATTACAAGGGATGTTTACATTCCTTGTAATAGGAATAAAAGTGATAAAAAAATAAAAAATAAAGTGTAAAAAATAAAAATAAAAAAAATTATAAAAAAAATTAAAACGCCCCTGTTCCCGGTAGCTCACACGCAGAAGCGAACGCACATGCAAGTCCGGCCGACATATGTAAACGCTGTTTAAACCACATATGTGAGGTATCGCCGCGTGCCAGCAACAATTCTAGCACTAGATCTCCTCTGTAAATCTAAACTGGTAACCTGTAAAAAAATTCAAAGCCTTGCCTATGGAGATTTTTAAGTACCAAAGTTTGGCGCCATTCCATGAGTGTGCGCAATTTTAAAGCGTGACATGTTAGGTATCTATTTACTCGGGTGTAACATCATCTTTCATATTTTACAAAAAAATTGGGCCAACTTTACGGTTTTGTTATTTTTTTAATTCATGAAACAATTTTTGTCCCCAAAAAAGGCATTTGAAAAATTATTGCGCAAATACCGTGCAAGATAAAACGTTGCAATGACCGCCATTTTATTCCCTAGGGTGTATGTTAAAAAAAAACATACATAATGTTTGAGGGTACTGCGTAATTTTCTAGCAAAGAAATTATGATTTGTACATGTAGGAGAAAAGTGCCAGAATAGGCCCAGTATGGGGGTGTGTATAAAAGCCCGGTATTGAAGTGGTTAATAAATAGTAAAGGTAATTCTAGGAGGCTACGTTTGAACGTTGTGCAACCAATGCTGAATTACCAAATTTTGGATTTTTAATATGTTGCCTTTAGCAAGAAAATTCTTATGGAGGTGCAATCTGTTTGATACCAATGCTGCTAGTATAGCTAAAATCTAGCAGGATATTACACTTAAAGCGGAGTTCCACCCAAAAGTGGAACTTCCGCTTTAAGCACTCCTCACCCCTTACATGCCATTTTTTTTGGGAAGGGGGGTGGGACTTCCTGTCCCACTTCCACCCAGGGACTGCCTAGGCGACTCCTCCCACTAGGCGATCTCCTGGGACACGCGACAGGTCCCAGGAGATCGCCTGTCCACTCAGAGTGCAGCGCGACTCAAGCATACCCAGTGAGTGCCCGGCCGTGAAGCCAAAAATTGTCACAGCCAGATGCCCACACTGTGAATAAAGGCGCCGGTGGAGAGGGGGGGGAGCGTAACGCATCTATATAAAATATATAAGTGAAAAAGTTGTGTTAGCTGCTACCATTTATACTCACCTGGCAGCGCAGGGTATCCACTTTTTTTCTTATATAAAATATATGAGTTTCACTTTTTGAATTGAATTACTGAAATAAAATAACTTTTTGATGATATTCTAATTTTATGAGATGCACCGGTATGTATATCTTTTACAGTGAATGAGAACCACACACCACACTTACGGCAATAAACATGAGAATCCATGAAAATCAAAACTAAAATGACAATAACTCTAACCAGCAACCTAACAAACTAAACTTTATATACTGTATATATACAAAGGTATAATGAGAAAACACACAAGGCAGGGAGCAGATGGGAAGTGGAAAAACAAATCTTGGATGGGAACAAGGCAGCAGGATACTGGATGCAGGGCAAGAGCAAGGGCAAGGGCAATAGCAAGATCAAGAAAAAATGGCTACAGGGTCAGGCAGCACCACGACAAACAAGGTTCAAGCAGGACCTGACAAAGCACTGAGGTGAGGAGGAGCAGCAAGGGTGGAACTTAGCACTTCCACACTGGGTCGATTTTACCCCCGCTAAGGCCGAAAAAGGGTTAAAAGCTCTGCTTTAAGAGCGGTGTATACATCGTTTCTACAGGGTCTCAGAGATGCTGCTTGCAGGACTTCTTTTAGTGTCCTGCCAGCGCACCATGCTCCAGTGTGAAAGCACTCAGGCTTTCACACTGGAGTTAGAGGAGAGGCTATTTTTAGCGCTATAGCGCCTGTAAAGCGACTCAGTGTGAAAGCAGCCTAAGATCCCTTTCACACTGGAGGAGTTTATCAGGCGCTTTAGTGCTAGAAATATCACTTGTAAAGCACCTGAGAAAAGCCTCAGCTGCAATTCCAGTGTGAAAGAATGAGTGCTTTCACACTGCGGTGCTGCGCTGGCAGGGTGTAAAAAAAAAAGTCCTGCAAGCAGCTTCTTTGCAGCGCATTAGCAGCAGTGAATACACCTCTCCTAAAGCTCCCCTGCCCATTGAAATCAATGGAAAGTGCAGCCGAACCGCTGGCAAAGCGCCGCTAGCAAAAAGTGCCACAAATACAACGGTACACCCAGGCGCTTTCAGTGTGAAAGGGGTCTTAAGTACCCTCCCAGAAAATGTGGCCTGGTGGAGCCGATTGCTGGAACCTGCTGGAAGACACCTGCTGGTGGAAACTAAAATTGCAGCTTGCTGCCCAAAGCCCCAAAGTGCCACCGGCAGGCGAACTCGGTCCTAACACACTCTCTCGCATTGTACAGTGCTGCCAAACTAACATGTTTCAGGCAGTGGGGGTTGGTGAGGATTATTATTGTGACTGCAACATTATGGCTTACACATCAGATGCTTTTGACACCATTTTGGGTCCATTGTCATTTTTACAGCGATCAGTGCTATAAAAATGCACCGATTACTGTGAAAATTACACTGGCATTAAAGGGATTAACCTGTAGGGGGCACTTAAGGGGTTAAGTGTGACCTAGGGAGTGCTTCTAACTTTTAGGGGGTGTGGCTTGCCGTGACAGGTCACTGATCACTGTTCCCGATGACAGGGAACATTTAATCAGTGACATGTCAGGTGAAGGACAGGGAGATGTTGTGTTTACACTGACATCTCCCCATTCTTTAGCTCGGTGACCCAATAGCGGGACACCGGTGGACATAGAGTCTGTGGGTCCCCACGGGCACGGTCATGGAGCCCGAGACAGGGTCGCAAGCGCGCCACTGGCGGTGCGCACACGGCTCGCAAATTAAAGGGGACGCCAATCCGAGGAGCGGTTTATTCTCTGGACGTGCTGGCGGGAGGGTATATCTGGGGAAGTCGCCTGCGTGAGTTGTGCTATGCGGGGCCCGAGTTCCAGGTGCGGCATCCACCTTCAGGGCCTTCACCCGGCATCGAGACCCGCCTGGCCGTGGTTGCGTACCAAGCGGAACCTCATTCTGATGCAGAGAGGGGCCCCAGCGGCTTGCTAGGTCCCTGATCCTAAGCCGGGAGCTGAATGCTGGGGAATCGGCTTGGGAGAACCCAGAGGCAGAGGTTGTCTGTGAGACCTGGACGAACCACTGGGGATCCGGTCACCACGCCACATGACAGGTACACTTCAGCTGTCAATTGGTGACCTTGAAATTGGACTTACTGGGAGGATTCATTGGTTATAACCTTTGACAAATCTAAGAGAATTCACTAGGCCTGTGGCAGAGGCCCAGTTTCCTCCAAGTGACTTTGTTCGAAAGTGGCCCCCCTTCGGCTGCCAGGCACGAGTAAATTGCCCGTCAGGGGGCACTTTGCCCACTCTGAGGAGAGTGACAACGTTTGAACTTGACTATGCTGAGAGCAGGGGTTGCTCTCCCTCCGATATCCAAGGCCTGATACTGCAGTTCTCTCTTTGCTCATCAACCTTTTCTCTATTGTGTGCCATGTTGATGTTGGCCATGTTGGGCCTTGGAATAAAGCATTGAAAACTCAAGTTAACGTCTGGACACTTGCTCTTTAACCACCTTCACTAATATTATCCCTAGACAAGACTCACTGTTAACCCAGCATGCCGGTCCCAAACAAATCAGCAGCTCCTTCGGGGGTGAGCGCTACACTTATATTCCCCTCCACTTTCTGTATCTCTCTCTTTAGCTCAGTATACCTTCCATGTGAAACACATGGAAGGTATGCAACCTCAGCCAGGCGGGCCTCGATGGCGGGGCCCATGGATGCGCGCACATGTGGCTTTCCATGTGGCTTACAACTACAATGTTTTTCTACCTATGAATATCCATCATTAAAACGGAACATTTGAAAGGATTAATCGTCTGTCTGATGCAAGGGATAAATAGAACATCAGGTCATGTAAGCCCTTCATGAATCTGGAGATAAAGTTTATGGCCTTGTAGTTGAGTCACAACATCTCCGCAGGATGTGGAAACCTTGCAAAAAGAGCCAAATAAATGAGGTGGGCAACTACATGGCAAATGGTTCAATGTAGAAAATATTTAAATAATGCATTTGGGTGGCAAAAATATGAATGCAAATCTATACACTAGGGCAGGGGTGTCAAACTGGCGGCCCTCCAGCTGTTCCGAAACTACAAGTCCCATCATGCCTCTGCCTGTGGGAGTCATGCTTGTAACTGTTAGCCTTGGAATGCCTCATGGGACTTGTAGTTTTGCAACAGCTGGAGGGCCGCCTGTTTGACACCCCTGCACTAGGGGAAGAACCTCTGGGGGAATCTAGAATGCAAAAGGACCAGAGGGTCCTAGTAGATGATAGGCTCAACAATGGCATCCAATGCCAAGCTGCTGCTGCTAATAAAGAAAACAGAATATAAAACATAAAACGATAATTCTTCCGATCTACAAGACTCTGATGCAGCGGCACCTAGAGTATGCTGTCCAGTTCTGGGCACCAGTCCTCAGGAAGGATGTACTGTAAATGGAGAGAGTACAAAGAAGGGCAACAAAGCCAATAAAGGGTCTGGAGGATTTTAGTTATGAGGAAAGGTTTCGAGCACTGAACTTATTCCCTCTGGAGAAGAGACGCTTGAGAGGGAATATAATTTCAATTTACAAATACCGTACTGGTGACCCCACTATAGGGATAAAACTTTTTCGCAGTGGCGGCTGGTGCTTAAAATTTTTGGGGGGGCGCAAAGGAAAAAAAAAAATTGCAGTCTCACTGTGCCCAAACGCAGCCACTGTGCCATGCTATCAAACGCAGCCACTGTGCCATCAATTCGCACCACTGTGCCATGCCATTAAACCAGCCGCTGTGCCATGCCATTAAACCAGCCACTGTGCCATCAATTGTCACCACAGTGCAATGCCATTAAACCAGCTACCGTGCCATCAATTGTCACCACTTTTCCATGCCATTAAACCAGCCACTGTGCCATCAATTGTCACCATTGTTCCATGCCATTAAACCAGCCACTGTGCCATCAATTGTCACCACTGTTCCCTTTAATGGTCGCCGCTGTGCCAATTGTCCCCACTGTGCCCTGTAAATTGCTCTCTCTCCCCCGCCCGGCACTTACCTTTACTGGAGTCAGGCATCCACGTCCCACAATGTCTTCTCCCGCCCTCGATGACTGACAGGCGTCTCAGCCAATCAGGTTACCGGTAGCCAGAACCGGCCAACCTGATTGGCTGAGACGCCTGTCATCTTATCCAAGGGGCTACAGTCTGTGCGCTCAGAGAATAAGCTTCCGGGACCCGAGGGCTGTACTGGGAAAGCCTATCAGAGCTGTTGGCTCTGATTGTCATTTCCGTACAGCCAACCAGCTGGCGTTATTCAGATGGCCGGACATGAGCGCCGACCATCTGAATAACAGCGGCAGCGGCGATAATAACATAGATTCAGCGCTCTCTATGGATGAACCGCCACTGCTTTTTCGCAGAAGTGAGTTTAACAAGACAAGTGGCCACTCATTAAAATTAGAAGAAAAGAGGTTTAAACTTAAACTACGTAGAGGGTTCTTTACTGTAAGAGCGGCAAGGATGTGGAATTCCCTTCCACAGGCAGTAGTCTCAGCGGGGAGCATCGATGGTTTCAAGAAACTATTTGATAAGCACCTGAACGACCACAACATACAGGCATATACAAGGTAATACTGACATATAAATTGCACACATAGGTTGGACCTGATGGACTTGTGTCTTTTTCAACCTCACCTATGTCAAAATTCGCTAAGGATGACGAATTGTGGTGATACATGTTCAATGAATGCTTACAGGCTAAGATACAAAAATCTACATTTTCTTTTAGGAGATTCAACAAGCATGTCACAAATGTAATGAATTTAAAAAGTTTTTAACGCAATTATATTAGAAGTTCCTACTGGGAATGTTGCTTGTACACAGCAGGAGAATAGAGTATGTGCCAATTGTCTGATTTTGACTGAGCAAATAGATGACTTGCAAAATGCAATTCAAATAAAATATATTTAGTTGTCTGAACTACAGTATAAATGTAAAAAGCATGTGTGTAAATTCTAAAGCAGAGTCAAGCAGGAGTTCAGAATCCTAACAGATACTTTTGTACCAGACATGCGGTCTACAGAAATTGACTTCCAAAACCAGAACCATGAAGTAATGCTTAAAACCCATTACAACCACTTGTACCTACAGGTAAGCCTAGATTAAAGCTTACCTGTAGGTGCAACAAATATCTCCCAAACCCAAAAGGTTTAGGAGATATTTGCAGAAAATACCAACACAGATCTCTACGGCGCACTCAGCGTGCCGCTTCTAACGGCGATCGTGATGTTAGTGGCGGCCCCCGCTCGCATACGTGGGCGTGACGTCATCGCTGCTCCAGCCAGTCACAGCACCAGAGCAGCGATACCCGGAAGTCACTCCGGGTATCATGGTGGCAACGGAGGAGGTCACCCAGAACCGCTCCAGGGGCTTCGATCTCAGGTAAGTACTACATAATGAGCTAGTATGCTATGCATACTAGCTCATTATGCCTTTGCCTTGCAGGTTGTTTTATTTTATTTTTTAGAGAGGGTTTACTCCCTCTTTATAGCAGAAGTAAACCCATCCATAAAAAAGTTTTGCACATGCTGAAAATGTAACACTTCCATTGGTTGTGCTCTTAACCAAACTGTCAAACCATCCAATGGCTGGTGTCATAACTTATCACACGTGCAGCATCATGGCAGTTGTAGAATAAACAGAGGCAAAGATGGCAGCTTCCTTGGCTGAAAACGATTGGGCGGTATACTTACACTTTAAAACAAAACTAATGGATAAAGCTGCAGAACTTAATCTTACAATTTTTGATCAGCTCATGAAAATAGATTTCGCCTTATGATGATAAAAAGAATGTTTTGGATAATGCAGAGAATTTTGAATTTACATTCAGAAAGATTTAATCTGAATTAATATTAAAAAATGAAAATGAAAAAAATATTAGTTTTAAAATATGGTTGCCATGTAATTATAGTCAACAGTTTAAACAACTAATAGTAACGGATGATGGACAAACAATGTATTGCAATGAGTCAGACAGATTAAAAATAATTAATTAGTTTCTATACAGGAGAAAAAGATCCTACTACAGAGATATTTGATTGTTTACAAGTTTCAATTGATGATGATCCATTTATTTATTTGAGGAAGTTTGAAAATAATATATAGAATGGTTTTGGGAATAGCACAAGACAATAATCCAACTGCCATGATTACAGCTTTTATAAAGAAATGTAAACTGGGTACACATTATACAATTTTCTGTAGTTTGATTCGTTCAGATTTGCCAAAACCATATAATATGAGGTCAAAGCAAGGGCGGACTAACAACTCATGGGGCCCCCGGCCAATAGGAGATTATGGGGCACCCGGGCAACAGGAGATTACGGGGCCCCCAGGCAATATATTATGCGGCCACACAGTATACACACACACACACACACACACTGAAAAGGTACTAGAGAGGCGGGGCAGCTATAATCTTGGGATTTTTTTTAAAAAACACAGATTTTTACATACTGTCCCTGGTTTTACTGAGGCTGGCAACCCTGATGGTGCCCCCAAGTGGCATGGGGCCCTCGGCAAAGCCCAAGTGCTCGGATGGTCAGTCCACCCCTGGGTCAAACCTTAATGCCACATACACAGGATCGTAAATTCCAACAAGAAACGTTCTATTTGAGCTTTTGGTCATGAAATTCCATCCGTTTGTAGGCTCCATCTGACTTTTTTTGTCGGAATTTCCGACAGCAAAAATGTAAGAGCTGGTTCCGATCGTCTGTATGCAATTCCGATGCGCAAAAAAAAAATGCATGCTGGGAATCATTGAACTTAATTTTTCTGGGCTCGTTGTAGTGTTGTACGTCACCGTGTTCTTGACGGTCGGAATTTTGTGTGACCGCGTGTATTCAAGACAAGTTTGAGCCAAAACTCCATCTGAAAAACATCCACAGTTTTCTTGCCGGAATTTCCGATCGTGTGTACACGGCATTAGAGTTTCAATTTGTATGCAATCAGGCAGGACCCTGCACTACATGGTTTTGGTAAATCTAAAGAAAATCTTACATTTTTAGTCCCAGCTTCTGTTGTGTTGGCTAGTGTTGCTCACGAATATTCGTCTCGAATATGGCATATTCGAGTATTCGCGATATATTCCGAATTTCGCGGTGAATATTCGCTATTTCGAATATTCGTATTTTTTCAATTTTTTTTTTAGAACAGATCACATCCTAGAGATCCCCATCGACGTCTAAAAGCATTGCTGGTATGATTAGAGACCTTGGGCCGAGTAGCTGCAGCGATCAATTTATATTGCAGATAAATCGCAATGCGATTATTCGGCAATAGCGATATCGTGCGATTATTTTTGAGTAATTCGCAATATTGTTTTTAGCTAAAATAACACATATATTCGATTTCAGAGTGTTACTGTCGAAATTCCGCAATAAATTTCTCATTCGCATTTTTGCGAAATTACGATAAAATATCAAGAATATTCTGAGCCAATCAGAGTGCTCCATTCCGCATTTCTCGAATATTCGCAATTATTTTGTATTGTAATATATCAAGAATATTCTGAGCCAATCAAAGTGCTCCTTCTGCATTTGCCGAATATTCGCAATTATTTTGTATTGTAATATATCACGAATATTCTGAGCCAATCAGAGTGCTCCTTCCGCATTTGCCGAATATTCGCAATTATTTTGTATTGTAATATATCACGAATATTCTGAGCCAATCAGAGTGCTCCATTCCGTATTTCTCGAATATTCGCAATTATTTTGTATTATAAAATATCACGAATATGTTGAGCCAATCAGAGTGCTCCTTCCGCATTTGCCGAATATTCGCAATTATTTTGTATTGTAATATATCACGAATATTCTGAGCCAATCAGAGTGCTCCATTCCGCATTTCTCGAATATTCGCAATTATTTTGTATTATAAAATATCACGAATATTCTGAGCCAATCAGAGTGCTCCATTCCGCATTTCTCGAAATTTCGCATTCGCAATTCGCATTCGCAATAGCGAAATTTCGCAATCATTTCATTTCCAAAAAATATCACGAATATTCGTATTTAGCGAATATATCTCGAATATTCGACTATATATTCGAGATATATCGCGAAATCGAATATGGCATATTCTGCTCAACACTAGTGTTGGCTACTCAAACTAATTTTACAAGAAGCTTTGGAGAATATTTACAAGAAGCTTTGGAGAATATTGATACAGTTTGAAGGCATAATAAACTGTTCAAACAAAAGTTTAATACAGTAACTTTCCAGGTGGCGACCAGAGTATATGGCCACACCCAATCATGGTGACATTCAAGTCACAGGCAGAACCAAAGTTTCAGAGCAGTCAGGAAATGCTATTTGCTTCTAGTGTAAGAAATCTGGGCATTTACAGAGAGAATGTTTAACATATAAATTAGATTCACAAAGAAACATTTTGAAATTAGAAAATTAGAAAACTTCTAAGCAATCTATTCATCCTTGTCCAAACAATAGGTTGATTGAAATGCCTTATGCCTCAGGGGTGAAACAGATCAGTACACTGACTGTTAATGACAATTCAATCAATATGACAAACCGTGACAGTGACAGTGAACGTCACTGACAGAGATGGTTTACTTCAATTGCCAAAATCAGGATCAAATCAAGTTTTGACTATTCCAACATTAAATTATGTTGCTCCAATTTTATTGGATGAAAGTGGAAGACCACATGTACAAGGTCTATTAAATGGTAATAGATTTAGGAGCTGAACTCAGTTTAACTAACCACAAATTACCTGTGAAGGCCAATTCTCCAAAATGCAATTTAAGAGAGAGACAGAACGGGGATCTGTCAATGTAAACAGACAGACAGATCCCCATTCTGTCAAGGGAGGATGGACAGATCGTCTGTTCCTAGGAATTAGGAACAGTAATCTGTCTCCTCCTCCAGCCACTACACTGCCCCCACAGTTAAAAACACCTCCCTAGGGAACACTTAACCCCTTTATCTACCCTAGTGTTAACCCCTTCCCTGCCAGTGAAATGTACTCAGTAATCAGCTTGGATTGCTGTATAAATGTCACTGGTCCCAAAAAAGTGTAAAAAGTGTCTGATCGGTCTGTCGCAATGTCGCAGTCCCGTTAAAAAAAAAGGGAAATCGAAGAAAAAGGTAAGTGAACCAACAATGCACTAGCTTAAAGGAACCTATTTCCTATATAAAGGAAGAAGAAGAAAGAGGAGGAGAAGAAAAGAAGAAGAAGAAAGAAGAAAATAAGAAAAAAGGAGGAGGAGGAAGAAGAAGAAAAGAAAAGAAGAATCATATATTCTGCAGTTTTTGTATATACATTTTAATGTGACGTGATATATTTATCATACCAAGATGTGATAGTTTTTAGCCATTAACATTTACAATCACATGCAGTGTACTTTCAGAGTTGAAAGGATTAAGGCTGGGCAGGAGCCCTGTGCGTCTATTGGTCCATTTTAGGTCCGAATTCAGCCTGAAATTGAACCTGAAACGATGAACCAGGATGCACCGAACTATTGCTGGGAGCCGCATCGGCATTAGGTGTGAATGGAGCCTAAACCTCTACAGTAGAGTCACTTTAGTCAGGGCCATCTTAATAACATCATGGGCCCCTGGGCAAGTAATGCACAAGGGCCCCTACCAGGGAGATGGTGACCCGTGGCTATGTGCGTGGTGGCAATAAGAGGGTGTGGCTAGAGGGGTGGGTCCCCCCCACCCCATATTTACTATCCCTCTGTATACACTGACTATTTTTCCCTGTACACACAGCTCCCACTCCTTTTTGAAACTATTCCCCTCCCTGGAAATAAAATAGTGAAATCCTTCGCGCTAAAACAATCAATATGACAATAATAATGCTCAGATTGCAGCAAAAACTAATAGTGTTTACCATACACAAGTGAAGCATAAATATAAAAGTGAATTTGCGCAAAAAAACACATCAATCAATATAAAATATATGTGATAAATATGTAATAGGTAATAAGTGAAAAGTAGATAAATAAATTAAAATAGAAATAAAAGTCCATATGTGTTGGAAAAGTCAATATAGTGCAAACGTGCAGTGCACAAAAGTTGCTCTCAGTGAAGTTGTAAAGCTGGCAATAAAGTGCTAGTGCTCCTCCGTGCATTCAGCCTCTCAGGCCTCTCACCTTGGTGGCATATATAAATGCCGTGATAATGGGTCAAACTAGCCCGTGCCACTCCAAACACACAGCCTCACAGGCCTCTCGCCTCTCAATAGATCAATAAAAGCCTCCAAACAAATCCTCTGGGTAAATTCAATGATAGTGGACGACACCAGGAGCTATTCAGTCATCTCTATGTCTTGTAGTACCCCTTCGCTGTATTACTCGGGGAAACATAAAGAAAGAAAGGCCTCCAATGGTGTAGTATGTCACAACGTGTATATTTATTGAAAAACAAAGTAATCTCCTTACATCAGTAAAGAATCAAAGCAGGCATCAAATAATAAACAAGGCGGCATCTGCCATATATCTCACGTCACTGTCCAGGTGTATGATTCAGACGTACACCTGGAAGTGACGTGAGATATATGGCAGATGCCGCCTTGTTTATTATTTGATGCCTGCTTTGATTCTTTACTGATGTAAGGAGATTACTTTGTTTTTCAATAAATATACACGTTGTGACATACTACACCATTGGAGGCCTTTCTTTCTTTATGTTTCCCTGAGTAATACAGCGAAGGGGTACTACAAGACATAGAGATGACTGAATAGCTCCTGGTGTCGTCCACTATCATTGAATTTACCCAGAGGATTTGTTTGGAGGCTTTTATTGATCTATTGAGAGGTGAGAGGCCTGTGAGGCTGTGTGTTTGGAGTGGCACGGGCTAGTTTGACCCATTATCACGGCACCTATTCCCCTCCCTGTACACACTGCCCGCCTGTCATAAACGCCTCTCCCAGCCTATCAGCGACCTGTATTTATGTATGACTGTACACAGGGGGGCAGGAGGGCACAGTACAGAGGGGAGGTCAGGCAGGTACAGTATAGGGTGTAGTAATGTATAGTGTCAGGTTTGGGTAGTATAGTGGAAGGTTTGGATAGTATATGGTGGTATGATGGGAGGTTTGGGAAGTATAGGGTGGTATAGTGGAACGTATGGGTGGTATAGTCGAAGGCTTGGGTAGTATAGGTGGTATAGTGGCAGGTTTGGATAGTATAGGGTGGTACAGTAAAAGGTTTTGGTAGTATAGGGTGGTATAGTAAAAGGTTTGGGTAGTATAGGGTGGTATAGTGGCAGATGTGGGTAGTATATTTTTATGCCATGAGGAGTAGCATTTTTTAAACATCCTGAGTGCATTGGGTCTTCTAGCTTTATGATAATCATCCACACAGGACAGCAGGTGCTCTATGACTTTGTCACAGTGTATCACATGGCTTTGTTCATTTATAGCTGTACTGTGTGTTACAGATTGTACCCCACACTACATCCACAGCAAAGTCAGCACCAGCCATGTGACACACTGCGACAAAGCCGCAGAGCACCCGCTGTCCTGCGTGGATGATTATCCTAAAACTATAAGATGTTAGAAGGCACTGTGAGGACTTTGGATGATTCTTTTAGGATATCACGAGTGGGACCCCTCACTCACTGTGTGCTGCTCAGTGCCTGCCGTGCCGCTCGTATTTGTTTTACTGCTCCCTCTCGTCATTCCTGGCGCCTGAAAGAGCAGAGCAGCACTTTACAGATCACTCTGCCAAACACTTACATCAGGGAAGAAAGATAGCAGTCGGGCAGGGCCGGATTAAGAGCATTATGGGCCTGGTGCTGAGGATTTTGGGGGGAGAGAGAGAGAGAGAGAGACTGTAGGTGGGTAATGGCATAGTACATTACATGAGGGGGGGGGGGTAATAGCATAGTACAGTGAGGATCAAAAGTTTGGGCACCCCAGGTAAAAATGTGTATTAATGTGAATAACGAACCCAAGGAAAGATGGAAAAATCTCCAAAAGGCATCAAATTACAGATTAGACATTCTTATAATATGTCAAAAACAGTTACATTTTATTTTCATCATTTACACTTTCAAGATTACAGAAAACAAAAAAATGGCATCTGCAAAAGTTTGGGCACCCTGCACTGCCCCCTTTGCAAAGCTAAGACCTGCCAGTGTCATGGATTGTTCTCAATCATCATCTGGGAAGACCAGGTGATGTCAGTCTCAAAGGTTTTAAAAGCCCAGACTCATCTGACCTTGCCCCAACAATCAGCACCATGGGTTCTTCTAAGCAGTTGTCTAGAAAACTGAAACTGAAAATAGTTGACGCTCACAAAGCTGGAGAAGGCTTTAAGAAGATAGCAAAGTGTTTTCAGATGTCAATATCCTTTGCTCGGAATGTAATTAAGAAATGGCAGTCATCAGGAACAGTGGAAGTTAAAGCAAGATCTGGAAGACCAAGAAAAATATCAGACAGAACAGCTCGCAGGATTGTGAGAAAAGCAATTCAGTTCGACTGCACGATCCCTCCAGAAAGATCTGGCAGACACTGGAGTTGTGGTACACTATTCCACTATAAAGAGATACTTGTACAAATATGGTCTTCATTGAAGAGTCATCAGAAGAAAACCTCTTCTACTTCCTCACCACAAAAACCAGCGTTTGAACTTTGCAAATGAACATATAGCCAAGCCTGATGCATTTTGGAAACAAGTTCTGTGGACCGATGAGGTTAAAATAGACCTTTTTGGCCGGAATTAGCAAAGGTACGTTTGGAAAAGAAAGGGGACATCATTTAATGAAAGGAACCTCTGTCCAACTGTTAAGCATGGGGGTGGATCAATCATGCTTTGGGGTTGTATTGCAGCCAGTGGCACAGGGAACATTTCACGAGTAGAAGGAAAAATGGATTCAATAACATTTTAGCAAATTTTGGATGGTAACTTGATGCCATCTGTGAAAAAGCTGAAGTTAAAGAGAGGATGGTTTCTACAAATGGATAGTGATCCTAAACACACCTCAAAATCCACGGGGGATTATATCGAGAGGCGTAAACTGAAGGTTTTGCCATGGCCTTCACAATCTCCTGACCTCAACATAATTGAAAATCTATGGATAGACCTTAAAAGAGCAGGGTGTGACAGACAGCCCAGAAATCTCAAAGAACTGGAAGACTTTTGTAAGGAAGAATGGGCAAAGATACCTCAAACAAGAATTGAAAGACTCTTGGCTGGCTACAAAAAGCGTTTACAAGCTGCGATACTTGCCAAAGGGGGCAGTACAAGATATTAACTCGGCAGGGTGCCCAAACTTTTGCAGATACCATTTTTTTGTTTTCTGTAATTTTCAAAGTGTAAATGATGGAAATAAAATCTAACTTTTTTTGACATTTTATAAGAATGTCCAATCTGTAATTTGATGCCTTTTGGAGATTTTTCCATCTTTCCTTGGCTTCGTTGTGCACATTAATACAAATTTTTACCTGGGGTGCCCAAACTTTTTATCCCCACTGTACATTACATGGGGGTACAGCAGAGTATGTTACATGGGGGGGGCAAAGCACAGTACATTGGATGGTAAGCACGGCACAACACATGAAAATGACATAGTGGGCACAAGAGAGAACATTACAAGGAGGGGGGGGGGATGTCCCCGAGAGCACATTACAAGGAGGGGGTGTTAGGATGACATCAGCCCCCCTCCCCCAGCCATCTGCCTGCAGCTCCCAGACACCGAGGATCTGTGTGAGGGGAACAGATCCTGTGATAGGAGACAGGCATAGGCTGAGACAGGACTCGGCCGCAGCGGCTGATACTTCTCCTCCATGTGCACAGAGGGCTCCTCTTCTCTTCCTCAAGGATGGCACATAGATAACCAATGCCATGGAACTATATGGAGGGAGGGGCTTGGAGCTGAAGCTTCAATAGCCCTGCAGCCAGGAACTCTAGAGCATGCAGCTGGGCACAGGATGGTGTACCTCCGCCCGAAAATGAAAAAAATAGTCACTCAGCTCCCACCCCTCTATTGAACTGATGGGGCTCAGAAAATAATATTAATTCACCCCCTAAGAAAGAAGGAGCAGTACATGAAGACAGAAAAAAGTGCAGAGGCCCCTGGGCAGCTGGGGCCCCTGGTCTGTGCCCAGGTGTGCCCGCTCATTAAGACGGCCCTGGTTTACACTGCTCCTAAAAACCGCTCCAAAGTTGCTGCTTGCAGGTCTTTTTCTAATGTCCTGCAAGCGCACCGCTCCAGTGTGAAAGCCCTCATGCTCTCACACTAGGGCTGCAGGGGAGAAGTTTTTTTTAGGCGCTTAACAGGTGCTATTTTTAGCCCTTTAGTGCCTCCAGTGTGAAAGGGGTCTAATGTGTGATGTCCTAGCAACATGGCAGGATGGGATGATGCAATCTCTGGGAGTTTTTTAATCAGGTTTCAGGAGGCATGTAAATGGCCTACACCTTTAGCAAGGACATTATTTAACTTTTATCAAAACTGTACAGTTTTTATCTACAGAAAACTTGACTTGATGGAACTCTTGACCCCAAAATCTAAAAATAGATTGACCTTTTGACCCCCAAGATCTAAAAAGATTGACCTTTTGACTCCTAAGATCTAAAAATAGATTGACCTTTTGATCCCCAAGATTTAAAAATAGATTGACCTCTTGACCCCCAAGATCTAAAAATAGATTGACCTCTTGACCCCCAAGATCTAAAAATAGATTGGCCTCTTGACCCCCAAGATCTAAAAATAGATTGGCCTCTTGACCCCCAAGATCTAAAAATAGATTGACCTCGAGATCTAAAATTAGATTGACCTTTTGATCCCCAAGATCTAAAAATTAGATTGACCTTTTGACCCCCAAGATCTAAAAATAGGTGGGTAATAGCATAGTATATTACATGGGGGGTAATAGCATAGTTCATTACATTGGTGGTACAGCAGAGTATGTTACATGGCCCGGGGGAACTGAAGCGCAGATGGGACCCAGTGACTTATTGGGTCTCCTATCTCTGAAAAGAAGATCCCAAGCGAGTTATGCTGTTTGGTGGGGAGTCAGTCTGAGGAGAGCCCGGAGGCAGGCAATCCACCAGGGCCTAGTCGAGCCATCAGGGATCGAGGTGACCGGACACTGGGCGTTTGTCTAATGGCAACCTGTCAGTCGGTGACTATTTGAAGAAAACTACCTGAGGGAGATTCAGGCATAAATAATCTTGAGAAGGATTCACCTCACAAATCGTGTTCTAGAGCAAAGGGCCTGTGGCAGAGGTCCCACTTCTGTTTCTATTTCAGTCAAGTCTGTGTCAGAGACTTGTTGTCCTTCTCAAGATTCTCAGTGATATTCTGGCTGCCAGTTCTGTGAGAGAGACTGTCCAGGTACGCTGTACCCACTCCAGCTGGAGTGGCGACGAAGTTAAAGTCCCATTGGACACCGGCTGTTTGGACATTCCTGTAGTAAAGAGAAGTGTACCGCTCCATAAAACAAATAATCCCCGTTGCTTCCATCCCAATCAAACCAAGAGGGTGACGGCTGTGCACAATTAGCATGGGATGAAGGAAAAAATCCTGGATCGCCGCACTGACATGTCAAGCATCACATGATGTGAAACATGTCAGCCCTTTTCTCCTTGTCCACTCACCGTTTTTGGCTGCATGCATTTTGGCTGTTTTTTTCTATTGAAATTTTATTGTTTGGTTATGCTTAAATAAAGACATCGTTTTCCGAGGAGTGCGGCGATCTAGGATTTTTTCCTTCATCCCATGTTTGGACATTCCGTCATGGTTATCATCATCATCATCATACCCCTAGACATCAACAGAGGTAACACGCCATCCCAAATCTATCCAGCGGCTCCTGAGGGGGCTAGCGCTACACGTGGGGCTCGTCCGGGATCGGCTGTTACCTCTAGCAACGGAACTGTGAGTTTTATTTCTGTTATCGAGAACAAGGAATTGTTGCGGTGTTAAACTGTGTGGCGAGGAAGGAGTTAACCTCAGGTAGCGGGAATCTGGGCGCACATGCCATTAAAGCCGTGTGTGCCTTTAACGTGTCCAGACAAGTTCTTCAGATGGGAGGAGTTACCCACCCCTGCATGAGAAGTAGGGTGAAGTTTCATGCCAAATGAGTGATCGAGTGATCGCCCGCCTACGAGAGAGACACGTGCAACATGTCTGTTCCTCCGAAGCCGTTCGAGAGATTGAGGACTCCGATGTCCACCATTAGAGCTCAACCAAAGCCTGCTGCTGCCGGAGTACCCCTTACCGATACTGGGATCCGGATGCAGACGAAGGAAAAGTTTGTCCTGTTTTCAACTGGAGGCGTGGAGGCCCTTGGACTGTCCTGCCCACGTTGCTTGGAGCTTGCCGTCCGGATCATGCCATTTGCCTGGTGAAAAAAGTGCCGGGCCTACTTATTTCAAATCGAGCCACAGACTGAAGCTCCCCGGGAGTACAGAGTGGACTGGATTTCTGGAAATGTGACCGTGGAGGAGGAAGCCCCATGGGCAGAGCCCTCCCCATCTGTGGAGATCGTTGATCCGGAGGCCGTTGATGTTGAAGTTGTGACCATCTCATCCACGCTGATCCTGCTATTAGCTACCTCACCATCCAGATTACCGGAGGTAAGCGTCGTTGATGAGTCTGAATCTAAAAAAAACGTGTGATCAGCGTGACGAGTACGCAGACCGATGCTATACCGGAAGCCACCTCTACTAATGTGGACTCCATTTGGCATGCTATCGCTGCGAAGAGTCCCGCACAGGCTTCCCGCGGCTGCGGTTCGAGGCCTACCTGCCTGTCTACCAGACACTGTTCTGTCCAGGGCGTGTAACTATTTGCCTGCTGAAGAGTACACTTCTTCTGATCTGGAATCCCTGTCGGACGACGGGGAGATTGAAAATGTATTTGAGCCAGAGTTTCCCGAATCCCAAGGCTATGGGGGATTCTGGGCCAACAAAACTTGGAGGAGGAAGAAACGCTCCGGCCGGAGCGCACCGGATGCATTGAGCGCAACAAGTTCCAGTGTTCCGCAGCTGACCTGGGGAGTCGGTGAGTTCAGCACTAATGTTTCTAACCCCATACCTGCTACAGTGCCTATGCTTAAAAGGGCACTTGATTCTATTGTGCTGCCGGGACTCGCATGTTGCCTAACCTGGCCCGATTGCAGCGCGTTATGCGCAAGGTGGCCGCTGTTTACGGCTGGGAGTACCCATAGGTACCTCCAGCCCTACTTCTTGAGATCGACCAGGAAAGAGAGGGATGGTATCGAAATGTCGTTTGGGAATACCTAAATGTCCCAGTAAAGGATCGTGAGACAAAATATGCTTTTCTTTGTGAAGGCAACCGCCTAGAGAGCTGTCTCAGAGAATGGAGCCCTGGTCGGTATATCTTTTGTGATCGTGTGGTTTTAAAGTGTCCCGGGAAACAGGATCAAGTGTTCTCCGTTACTTCTACAAATTCCCGTGGAGACATTATTACCTTGCCAGATCCGAGGTTCTAGAAATAGACCTCATGCCTTTATTTTTCATCTTTATTGCTGCTTTTGAAGAAGACACGGACAAGAGTTCTTGCCCCTATCCATGTTATGTTTTCATCCCGCCGGATCCATATTTTGGTGCATGTGCAGGACTTTCGGGGGTTTGACCAGTTAGTTAGGATAGGTTCTTGCCGGCTTCTTCACAGCACCTGGAAAAAGGAAAGAGAGGAAGATGCCATGTTCTACCTATCTCTTCTTCTGCTTTATATTCTAAAATGAACAAGGACTGCCGCTTGTAGTACTAGCGCACTGGCCACCGGGGGCAGTGTACTGCAGTTTTTTTCCCTACTGCAGAGACTATTGTACATAATTGTTTTTTTTTTCCTTCTCCTTTTCTTGCAACTTAGAAAAAAAAGAAACGAAATGCCTAGCACTTACTGATATCTCTTGGGAGGAAGGGAAATTTCGTCCTCTGACGCGAGGGTGCAGTTTTAACTCCAACCTTGGTGACTGTGAATACATTATAGTTTATATATATATATATATATATATATATATATAGATATATATCTATATATATATATAGATATTGTGTTTGTGTGTATGTTCTTTTGTTTTATTTTCTTTTTCAGGATTGTTGACCTACTATCAACGCTGTCGGAGACTGGGGCAGTTTAGATAGTTAGGGATGTGTAATGTCATAGTTGTTACTGTGTATTATTGTACAAAGTATTGTTTTATATCTTTAAAAGTTTAATGCTTCTATTCTTTCCCACGTTCTCTCTGTTACTGTCATGCACACTCAGGGCTGGCATTCAGGCCTGAATGCCTTTACTTGACACTGGGGACAGTGTCTTTTTCAAGCAGGGGGAGTGTGTAGCGCTTGTGTACTTTCAGTCCAGGTGCTATTTCAAATTTAAAGGGGGGATAAGAGAGTTATGTAGCTCTCATCCAGGTAATTTGTACTAATTTGGCTTCCGTTCTAACTGGGCTGTGCTGTCAGTTCATTCTGTGTTCCCGAGGTGCCTTTCCACCCCCGGGGCGGCAGGTGGGGGCAGTGGAATTCAGGCCAAAGCGCCTTCTGGCCAGAAGCCAATCAGAGGGGTTTTTCCCTCGCAGGCATGCTGGGGGAGGGTACTTTTTTAGGTGACGCCATTTCGTGGGGTCTTTTTCTTCTGCTGTTCTGGGTGAGGCACCCACCTTTAGGGTGTGCGCACATCACGGGCCCCGGCGATATGGCCTACCAGGCCGGGGCACACATGCCACGCGTTGTTTGTGGTTCCGGGACCATGTTGGCCCGGGGCAACTGAAGCTGTGATGGGGCCCAGTGACTTATTGGGTCTCCCATCTCTGAAAAGAAGATCCCAAGCGAGTTATGCTGTTCGGTGGGGAGTCAATCTGAGGAGAGCCCGGAGGCAGGCAATCCAACAGGGCCTAGACAAGCCATCGGGGATCGAGGTGACCGGACACTGGGAGTTAGTCTAATGCCAACCTGTCAGTCGGTGACTATTTGAAGAAAACTACCTGAGGGAGATTCAGGCATAAATAATCTTGAGAAGGATTCACCTCACAAATTGTGTTCTAGAGCAAAGGGCCTGTGGCAGAAGTCCCACTCCTGTTTATATTTCAGTCAAGTCTGTGTCAGAGACTTGTTTTCCTTCTCAAGATTCTCAGTGATACTCTGGCTGCCAGTTCTGTGAGAGAGACTGTCCAGGTACGCTGTACCATTGAATCTGCAAATTCTCCTTTTCACCCATCCTTATTCTATTTATCTCAAGTTCACTGTTTGCCATGTTCGGCAAGAATAAAAGAACAGAAAGACACCGGCTGTTTGGACATTCCGTTATTGTTATCATCATCATACCCCTAGACATTAACAGAGGTAACACACCATCCCAAATCTATCCAGTGGCTCCTGAGGGGGTAGCGCTACATGAAAAAATAGTCACTCAGCTCCCACCTTTATTGAACTGATGGGTCCCAGAAAATTTATATTAATTCACCCCTTAAGAAAGAAGGAGCAGTACATGTCTACAAAAGGACAGGAAAAGTGCAGGGGCCCCTGGGTAGCTGGGGCCCCTGGTCCATGCCCAGGTGTGCCCGCTCATTAAGACAGCCCTGGATCGGAGAAGGAGCAGTGTGTATACCGCTCCTCCACTGCTCCTTCCCATTGAAATGAATGGGACACCGCAGCTGTACCCAGGAGTTATTTAGGTTTTGTGCTACCCTAGGCCTGACTAAACTTGTGCACCCCCTAATTTAAATTTGACCAACCCCTTTCTGTCAAGGCCACACCCCTTGCCATTTAAGACCCGCCCTAAAAAAATTGAGTGGGGACACTAGTTCTGAGGGGGTGGGGTAATACATTCCCTTAATTTGCATAGATTTCCTCTCACTTCCTGCTGGGCTATGGGGCAGGAAGTGAAGGGAAATCTCTGCAATGGGACAGACTGTATGCATACATGTAGCAGTTCATTATTAAAGCCCACAGCCGTGCTTCTGCCATATACACTATATAACAAACAGTATTGGGACGTCTGCCTTTACACACATGAATTTAATGGCACCCCAGTCTTAGTCAGTAGGGTACACTATTGAGCTGGTCCACCTTTTGCAGCTATAACAGCTTCAACTCTTCTGAAAAGGCTGTCCACAAGGTTTAGGGGTGTGTCTATGGGAAGGTTTTACTATTGTTCCAGAAGCGCATATGTGAAGTCAGGCATTGATGTTGGACGAGAAGACCTAGCTCGCAGTCTCTTCTCCAATTCATCCCAAAGGTGTTTTATCAAGTTGAAGTCAGGACTCTGTGCAGGCCAGTCAAATTCCTCCACCCCAAACTCGCTCATCCATGTCTTTATGGACCTTGCTTTGTGCAAAGTCATGTTGGTACAAGAAGAGGCCATCCCCAAACTGTTCCCACAAAGTTGGGAGCATGAAATTGTCCAAAATGTCTTGGTATGCTGACAACATTAAGAGTTCCATTCACTGGAACTAGGGGGCCAAGTCCAATCTCTGAAAAAAACAACCCCACACCATAATCCCTCCTTCACCAAATGATTTGGACCAGTGCACAAAGCAATAGAATAATGGGGACGTTTTGGGACTTTATGCATACTAGCTTATTACGACTTTGTCTTGCAGTGTTTTATTTTTATCTAATTTTTTTCGTTTTAAAAGATTTTATTGGTATTTCAGAATAAATAACATAGTAAACATACAGTGCAGAAAATAAGTATTTGAACACCCTTCTATTTTGCAAGTTCTCCCACTTGGAAATCATGGAGGGGTCTGAAATTGTTATCGTAGGTGCATGTCCACTGTGAGAGACATAATCAAAAAAAAAATTCCAGAAATCACAATGTATGATTTTTTTAACTATTTATTTGTATGATACAGCTGCAAATAAGTATTTGAACACCTGAGAAAATCAATGTTAATATTTGGTACAGTATCCTTTGTTTGCAATTACAGAGGTCAAACGTTTCTTGTAGTTTTTCACCAGGTTTGCACACACTGGAGGAGGGATTTTGGCCCACTCCTCCACACAGATCTTCTCTAGATCAGTCAGGTTTCTGGGCTGTCGCTGAGAAACACGGAGTTTGAGCTCCCTCCAAAGATTCTCTATTGGGTTTAGGTCTGGAGACTGGCTAGGCCACGCCAGAACCTTGATATGCTTACAGAGCCACTCCTTGGTTATCCTGGCTGTGTGCTTCGGGTCATTGTCATGTTGGAAGACCCAGCCTCGACCCATCTTCAAAGCACTAACTGAGGGAAGGAGGTTGTTGCCCAAAATCTCGCAATACATGGCCCGGTCATCCTCTCCTTAATACAGTGCAGTCGCCCTGTCCCATGTGCAGAAAAACACCCCTAAAGCACGATGCTACCACCCCCATGCTTCACAGTAGGGATGGTGTTCTTGGGATGGTACTCATCATTCTTCTTCCTCCAAACACGGTTAGTGGAATTATGACCAAAAAGTTCTATTTTGGTCTCATCTGACCACATGACTTTCTCCCATGACTCCTCTGGATCATCCAAATGGTCATTGGCAAACTTAAGACGGGCCTTGACATGTGCTGGTTTAGACCAGTCCCATTTAAATGGGTAACATTATAATGGTGTAGTCCAAAAACACAATAACAAGAAAATATATAAAGGGTGGTGAAACCCTATGTGCAAACGGTGAAGTGTAAATTACAAAGCAAGTCCTTCAAGTCAAAGCAGGCAAGTCTTCATATGGAGCACTCCTATCCACCGCTCCTGTGTTACTGGAGAATCTGATGGTGTACGTGATCCACTCGGATGGGCATACAGGATAACCAAACAGATATATGGAAAAAGATGGGTACTCTTACCACAAATGTTGGACACATATGCCAGGAGCAATGTGTCAGATGCGCTTGTAAGAGCTCCTCGGATGGACGGCTCTATGGGGGGTGATGATTCAAAAGATTGTGGATCTTTCCCAGGAATCATAGGGTCCAAGATGGAGAGTGGTTCCAAGATTTCAGATGGAGCAACACTTGTATGTATCCAAAAAACTGGAAAAGATCTGGCAAACGTGATCACATGCGTGTAAAAGCGCGTGGTAGTTGGGTATGAAAAAGCTATGTACATACAACTACCACGCGCTTTTACACACATGTGATCACGTGTGCCAGATCTTTTCCAGAGTACTGGCATTTTCATTTTTCATTTGCTTTTATTGTTTTACCATTTATCAGACTAATAAAGGCTTACCTTTCTTAAAACAAACTACACTATGCAGAGTTTTTCTCTTTTTTTTGGATACATACAAGTGTTGCTCCATCTGAAATCTTGGAACCACTCTATTATTTTTGTTTAAAATTAAAGTAAATGTTAACTTATACATCAGTAGTTTTCGAACTTATACATCAGTAGTTTTCGAACTTTGGGGCAACAAAAACAAGAGAATAAAAATCATGGAATGAATCTAAAATAACAATATTAAATTAGAAATTTAATAAACAAAGGGTAAGAGGGGGAGGAAGTAGGGGAAGATAAAAAAAAAAAAAAAAGAATTATCACCTCAAGTCTGATTCGAGGAAGGCTGAAGAGACATTGCCTTAAATTCATCAGTTTTAGTAAAGAGTGTCCAGCAAGCCCATTTTTCGTAAAACTCTGTGGGGGAGTCTTTAGCCTGTAGAATTAGGTCTTCCATTTCAGCTATTCTGTCAATCCGTTGGAACCATTCAGACAAGCTAGGAGGAGATGTGTCTTTCCAATGGGTAGGGATACACAGTTTGGCTGCATTTATTAAATGTATATTAAATGTATTAATATAGTGTTTTTGTAAGTAGAATGAGGTAAGGCGGTATGATGAAGTAGGTATTGTGCTGCCGTAAACTCCAGGGAAAAAGTGGTGATAAGGGAGATAATACGGTGTACTTCTTTCCAAAATGCTTGTATAAGGGGACAATCCCACCAGATGTGTAGGAGAGTTCCTATCGAGTTTTTACAGCGCCAGCATATAGGTGGGGTTGAAGGGTGGAATTTGTGGATTATATAAGGTGTCCTATACCACCTTGAGTAAAGCTTATATCCATTTTCTTGAGCTAAGACATTCATTGAGCCTTTATGTATGCATCTAAATATGTTGGTCCAGTCACTAAGTGAGAGATCCAGATCAAGTTCCCTCATCCAGTGTTTGGCAGCATTATCTTCCCTAGGGTCAACACCAGAAAATAATAGAGAGTGTGTTTTTGATATTAAATGTCTCTGAGAACCAAGATTGACACACAGCATCTCAAAGGGGGTTTTGTGTCTGTGCCATAATGAGGGTGATTTAGAGTTGAGTAAAGAATTTTTAATTACTTCGTAATCCATGTTAGAGATTCGGAATTCAGGGTATTTAAGACAGAATGTGGTATAGGGGATAAAATTACCATTATCAATTTTTTTAAGGGGTTTACAACTACATAAAGAGTTCCCTTCACTGGAAGCAAGGGGCCAAGCCCAACCCCAAACCATAATCCCCCCTCCACCAAATTATTTGGACCAGTGCACAAAGCAAGGTCCATAAAGACATGGACGGGTTTGGGGTGGAGGAACTTGACTGGCCTGCACAGACTCCTGACTTCAACTTGAGAGAACACCTTTGGGGTGAATTAGAGAAGAGACTGCAAGCCAGGCCTTTTCGTCCAAAATTAATGCCCGACCTCACATATGTGCGTCTGGAGAAATGGTCAAACATTCCCATAGACACACTCCTAAACCTTGTGGACAGCCTTCCTAGAAGAATTGAGGCGGTTATAGCTTCAAAGAGTGGGCCAACTCAATATTGAACCCTACTGACTAAGAATGGAATGCCATTAAAGTTTATGTGTGGGTGTAAAGGCAGATGTCCCAATACTTTTGGTAATATAGCGTACATGTGGCCAGAGTAAGGGGTTAAAGTAGGTATGTGGAATACACACATACCAAGAACTGATTAGTATGTCCTAATATTGTACTTCAGCCATTTCCACATCCCCTTTCCCCATCTGTCCTGTTTATTATGCAGCCTCACCCTAACCCGGTAACTGCCTCAAGGAGGTATGTGAATTTTCGGCTTTGTCAGAATTTGATTAGACAGCAAGCTGGGATGAGTATGCATGCTAATTAAGTTGGGATGACAGAAGAGTTTTTGTTTCCTAGAGAAACCAATCAGATGCTGTACATACTAGCAACAAAAACTTCTGTGACATAGATGGTTGCTATGGGTAACACAGGTCTTTTCCTCCAAAGCATACATTAACCACTTAAGGACCGCCTACTGCACATTTATGTCGGCAGAATGGCACAGCTGGGCACATCAACGTATATATACGTTGATTTTAGTACCCAGCTGTGGGTCGCGGGTGCGCGCCCACGACCCGGTCCGAAGCTCCAGGACCGCGGGATTCGCGGACCCGATCGCCGCTGCAGTGCGGCGATCCGTCCCTGGAGCGGAAGAACGGGGAGAGCCGTGTGTACACACGGCTTCCCCGTGCTTCTCTGTGGCCGTAGCATCGATCGCGTCATCCCTGTAATAGGGGGACGCGATCAATGACGTCACACCTACAGCCACACCCCCCTACAGTTGTAAACACAACACATAGGCACACATCCCCTACAGCGCCACCTGTGGTTAACTCCCAAACAGCAACTGTCATTTCCACAGTAAACAATGCAATTTAAATGCATTTTTTGCTGTGAAAATGACTATTGTCCCAAAAATGTGTCAAAATTGTCCGAAGTGTCCGCCATAATGTCGCAGTCACGGAAAAAAAAAATCGCTGATCGCCGCTATTAGTAGTAAAAAAATAATAATTAATAAAAATGCAATAAAACAATCCCTTATTTTGTAAACGCTATAAATTTTGCGAAAACCAACCGATAAATGCTTATTGCGATTTTTTTTACCAAAAATACGTAGAAGAATACGTATCGGCCTAAACTGAGGAAAAAAAATGTTTTTTTATATCTTTTTGGGGGATATTTATTATAGCAAAAAGTAAAAAATATTGCATTTTTTTTTTAATTGTCGCTCTATTTTTGTTTATAGCGCAAAAAATAAAAACCGCAGAGGTGATAAAATACCACCAAAAGAAAGCTCTATTTGTGGGGAAAAAAGGACGCCAATTTTGTTTGGGAGCCACATCGCACGACCGCGCAATTGTCAGTTAAAACGACGCAGTGCCGAATCGCAAAAAGGGGCAAGGTCCTTTACCTGCATTTTGGTCCGGGTCTTAAGTGGTTAAGGAAACCAGTCACCAATATATGTAGTAATCTGAATTCCCACTGCCTGCTATAGTGGTGCCAACTTACCTTACTTGACTTTTGACTATATAGTTGTATCCTGTCCCTCTCAGGCGATCCTCTCCTGCCTAATCTTAGCTCTGAGAATATCATATAACACAGGTGTTGTCAAGATTCAATAAAAGAATACTAAATCGTTTTGTAAAGTACAGCTAAAGAAATAACCTTTTGTACTTTTTTTGGATAGCATGGGAAAGGATTAGAACTAGGGATGCAACAATACCATTTTTTTTTTTAACAAGTATGAGTACCGAAACTGTTTTATTTTGACTTTTTTATTTATTTTGCGCTTTTTTCCCTAATGTGAAATGTGTAAATATATGTTAAAGGTGTAAAAATATTACCAAACAAAGTAAACTACAACATTTTTTAGTTTATAAAATAGAAAAAAAAAAAAAACAGCAGGAAAACAATAATTAAATGGAAAAGGGGAATGAGCAGTTAATTAAGGCTAGTTAGAATAAATTAGGGGTTAAACAGATGAACATTAATAAGAAAGCTTGAAAACTGACTTCATCTGCAGATCAAAGTTCATCCCTTTGATCTGTAGACGAAAAAACAGAAAGCTACAAAAAAAAACTAAACATTTCCACGAGTATCGGTATTCGTGCAAATGTTACGATACCTAAAAAAAAAAGGGGCGTCGGGAAAGGGTGGCTAGGGGGGGCTGAAGCCCCGAATGTGACCCCAAAAAGCCAGAGTCAATGGAATGCTGCATTCCATTGTTGGTTCCGAGCGCCGGCGAAAGTGGCTATGTGTGGCTGAAAGTGGTGATGTCCATCTTAGCCTACAGGCTCCAGAAGGTGGGAATGCTACATCCCCGCTCGGGCAGGTGGCTCTCCTCCTCGGCTCGGCTCCTCTCCGACGCTGACAGTTGACTGACTGCCTGCTGTGCCTGCACACCACGGCTGACTGAGGTAGGTCAGACACACAGTGTGTGTATGTATGTCATTGTCAGTAGGTCACAGTGTGTGTAGGTCAGGCAGGTCACTGGTCAGCGTGTGTAGGTCAGGCAGGTCAGTGGTCAGTGTATGAAGGTCAGGCTGGTGTGTTTAATGGTCAGCATTGATGGGCACTGGTAAGTCACACAACCCCACCGCCCAGCCCAAAAAAAAAAGTTGCGCCTCGCGCCCCCGGTTCTAGGACTGAAGCCCCTGGCCCTTTTGCCAATTAGCAACGCCCCTGCCTGAAACCAATACTTTCAGGCTTAGTTCTTTCAGCTGTCACTGAAAAAAAAATCGGCTGTGGAGCAGGGCTGCTGCGTTCTTAACAGCCGATGACTCATTCAGCTGTCATGGGGTTCCCCTGTTGACCGCTAAAGTGTAAACAAATTCCCATTGGAGCTGTCAAAAAAAGGCGGCCAGGCAATGTTTATCAACAACATTGCTCAGCCGCTGAAACCGAAAGATAAAAGAAAACATTGTATCTGCACCAATACTGGTGTTGGTGCCACCCTAGTTAGAACCCCTGTCAGGTATTTATTGCCATCTCCCCGCTGTAGAGACTTACCATTTCACTGGGACAGAAAGTGATGGGAAATGCAAAGGTTGTCACTGGAGCAGAAGGTGAAGGGAAATCTGACAAAGTGGATGCCTGTTCTAGGGACAACTAGGAGAGCTACCCTCACAACAGATTTCTTCCCATTTCCTCTTACATCTCCAGAAAGTAAAGGCAAATCTCTACATTAGTATACAGGCATGAAAAAAAAAAACTGACAGAAGTTTTAACCCATCCCTACTCCACATCCAAAACTAAAAAAGTTTGGAATGTTTTAGCTCCAGATACATTAATATAACCTGCGTTGTTAAATAATATTAGTCTCCTCAAGAAAATTGTTGGGACATGACTCAGAACGTGGCACCACATCCAAATATAGATACAAAAAAAAAGAAGAAGATGAATATGGATTTTAAATTGGTAGCCACCAGTAGACCCAAAATGGAACAGAGAGCACTCAGTTGAATAAAAATTCTAATTTATTATAACATCATATTAAAACCATTTTGTAAAATCAAAACTGAAAGCAAAAATTTCAGTGTACAGTGGAACCTCAGTTTAAGAGTAACTTGGTTTGACAGCGTTTTGATTTGCAAGCAACTTTTTTTTTAATTCTGACTCGCAAGACTAGCAGAATTCAAGCTAAATATGCCTGCAGTACCTCATTTGTCCTGAGATACGGGGGTGCAGAAGCCGAGCAGAGCCGAAAATAGGCCTGTAGTACCTCATTTGGCCTGAGATACGGGGGCACAGGAGCCAAGAAAAGCCGACCATTTGGCCTGAGGTAGGGGGGAGCAAGAAACAAGCCGAAGTGTCCTCGGGCCTTTTTGGCCGTTTTTGCCGCTATCTGGAACCCCGCATTCGGGATTGCTTCCCATTAAAGTCAATGCGTAACAAATTATTTTCGTTTTTATTGGCTTCAATGGGAAAAGTCGCTTTGATATGCAAGTACTTTGGATTACGAGCATACTCCTGAAACGGATTATGCTCATAATCCGACGTTCTACTGTACAGTCCCTGACAAATGTCTTGTCGCTTGTGTACAAATTGACCTGAAGTGCCGCTAAAATATGTTTCTAATTAAGATTTTGTTACAAGAAATGGGTAATTTTAATCCCAACAGCTTTTGTAATAATGTTTCAGTGACAAAAAGTATTCTAATATTCACAGCTTGGTAAAGCCCATTGAGTCAATTTTTGCCAAGACATAAGTGTTGTCGCCTTGTCAAATGAGCTTTACCTGTGACTAATAATGGATCAATTAGGTCTCAGGTGTGTATAAAAAGAACCCCAGTACACTAGACCTTCTCAACTGCAACTAGACCTCTGCAAACATGCCTAAGATTCACCCGGAGACTAAAGTGTTGATTATCAAGAGGCTGAAGACCAGATCCACTGCTGATGTGTCTCAGTGTCAAGTTCAGAGGATAAAAAAATTTGAAGAGACTGGAGACGTTTTGAACAAGGCCAGACCCCACAAGACAACTGCTCGAGAGGACCGTTTGTTGGTTCGAAAATCCAAGGCCAGCCCATTTTCCACTGCAGCAGAACTCCACGAGACTGGTCACCTGAAGACCCTGTGTCAACCAGAACAGTTTGTCGGATTCTGTCTCGAAATTGCCTCCATGGTCGAATCAGTACCCATAAACCAGCACTAAACAAAAGACAATTGAAAAACCGTGTGGCATTTGCCAAGGGCCACAGCCTGCTAAACGGATGGACTCTGGAAAAGTGGCAGAAGGTGGATTTTTCAGATAAATCTTCTGTTGAATTACACCAAAGTCGCTGCAAATATTGCAGGAGACCTACTGGAACCGGCACGGAGCCGAGATTTACCCAGAAAACGGTGACGTTTGGTGAAGGCAAAATCATGGTCTGGGGTTACATCCAGTATGGGGGTGTGCGAGGGATCTGCAGGGTGGAAGGCAACATCAATGGCAAACATTAATGGCAAACATCAAAATTAAAGGCAACATCAATAGTCTAAAAAAAAACAAGAAATCTTAGCTACCTCCTATATTCCCAACCATAAAAAAGGCCAAATTTTGCAGCAGGATGGTGCTCCATCACATACTGGCATCTCCACATCAAAGTTCCTTTAAGGCGAAGAAGATCAAGATGCTCCAGGATTGGCCAGCCCAGTCACCAGACATGAACATCATTGAGCAAATGTGGTCTAGGATGAAAGAGGAAGCATGGAAGACGAAACCAAAGAATATTGATGAACTCTGGGAGGCATGCAAGACTGTTTTTTTTGCTATTCCTGATGACTTCATCAATAAATTGTATGAATCCTTGCCAAACCGCCTGGATGCTGTCCTTCAAGCTCATGGAAGTCATACAAGATATTACATTTGGATCTCACAGCACCACTAGTTATATTTGAGGTTTGCCGCCATGTTTTTATAGGCACCATCGACACTAATACAGCGATCAGAAAAACGATCGCTTAGTAACGCTGGCAATAGGGGTGAAAGGGTTAACTCTAGGGGCAATCAGGGGTTAAAACTTTATTAGGTACCCCCATACATTTTCAAATAAAGTTTTTAACCCCTGATTTCCCCTAGAGTTAACCCTTACACTTCTAAGGGCATACATTTTTGATTTCACTCCTCACTACCTATCACAGTTTTGAAAGCCATAAAATGCCAAGATAGCACAAAACCCCCACAAATGACCCCATTTTGGAAAGAAGACACCCCAAGCTATTTGCTGAGAGGTCCATGGAATATTTTATATTTTGACACAAGTTGCGGGAATATGACAAACTGGTTGTTTTTTTGCACAAAGTTGTCACTAAATGATATATTTCTAACACATGCCATGGTTATATGTAGAATTGCACCCCAAAATACATTCTGCTGCTTCTCCTGAGTATGGGGATACCACATGTGTGGGACTTTTTGGGAGCCTAGCCACGTACGGGGCCCCGAAAACCAAGCACCGCCTTCAAGATTTCTAAGGGCATACATTTTTGATTTCACTCCTCACTACCTATCACAGTTTTGAAAGCCATAAAATGCCAAGATGGCACACAACCCCCCCAAATGACCGCATTTTGGAAAGAAGACACCCCAAGCTATTTGCTGAGAGGCATGTTGAGTCCATGGAATATTTTTATTTTTTTGCCCCAAGTGATTGAATAATGACCAAAAAAAAATGCCATGGTTATATGTGGAATTGCACCCCAAAATACTTTTGGTTTTCGGGGTCCCGTACACGGCTAAGCTCAGAAAAAGTCCCACACATGTGGTATCCCCGTACTCAGGAGAAGCAGCAGAATGTATTTTGGGTGCAATTCCACATATAACCATGGCATGTGTGAGCAATATGAAAAAGAAAAGAAAGGAGGGCGCACCGACCTTGTGCATTACCACTTATACGTTTTAATAAACACAAAATAAAAAGCAATGGTCCTACTTACAAACATAGGTAGGACCATTGCTTTTTATTTTGTGTTTATTAAAACGTATAAGTGGTAATGCACAAGGTCGGTGCGCCCTCCTTTCTTTTCTTTTTCATTTTAGCCATATGAACACCCTTTGTTCTGTGGAGGGCTGCAAGACTTAAGACTTTGCCTTTATACCATACTGATACACCCAGTTTGGCGATACACCAGAGCGCAGGAGGATTTTTGTGGTATAATGTGTGAGCAATATATCATTTAGTGACAACTTTTTGTACATTTTTTTTCTGCTGTACCATTGGCATGGTTATATCTTTTTAGTCCTCTTCATAAAATTATCAGAATTTTGGGCCTAAAGTAGAACTTTAGGAACACTTTTCTATTTAATTTTAGATAGAGTAAGGTAAGGGAAGGGCAGGTCTTTAACAGCAAGGGGTGTGGCCTCGACAGGAAGGGGTGGCTCATATTTAAATTAGGGTTGCACAAGTTTAGTCAGGCCTAGGGCAGCACAAAACCTAAATACATCCCTGCCTATAACTCTGCCTCCTCCGCTCCACTTTATCTAGGGGGGTCCCCCAAGATTTTCCCCTTAGGCCCCTGCTCTTCTCCATCTCCTTTCTTGGTCACTTAATAAACTCCCAATGACATCTCTATGCTGATGACACCTAAATCTATCTCTACTCCTCTCCTTACCCCTTCAGTATCCTCTCGCATTACTAACTTATTAACCAACATATCTGCATGGATGTCTCACCACTTCCTCAAACTCAATCTTCCTAAAACTCAGCTCATGATATTCCCTTACGCCCATGCCCTCCTGCCCTGACTTTTCCATCAAGATCAATAATACATCTATCAGTCCCTCCCCTCATGCCAGGGTACTAGGTGTATTCCTAGACGCTGACCTGTCCTTTCTGCCTCAAATCCAATCATTGCCCAAACTTTGTAGACTTCATCGCCTTAGCATCTCCAAAATACACCCCTCAACTGTTGAAACCACTAAGCAACTTATTATCTCTCTTGATTATTCTAACTCACTTCTCATAGGCCTCCCTCTTCAGTTTATCATGAATGCTGCTGCCAGACTCATCCACCTTGCCAACTGTTCAGTGTCTCCCACCCCTTACTGACAATCCCTCCCCCGACTTCCCATTGCCCAACAAATAAAATTCAAAGTTTTAACATACAATGCCTGAAATCATCTGCCCTTATGCAAGATGACCATGGCCAGAAATGCTAGGGGGCGTGATTCTTTTAGCAACATAAAACATGAAGACATGGATTGATGGGGGGGGGGGGGGGGGGTGCTTTGAATATTTAAAATAGCAATTTAAATGGTCACTAAAGGAAAAATAATTTTTTGCTGAAATGACTGTTTACAGGGTATAGAGACATAAAAGTTAACTGATTCCTTTTAAAAATGATTAAAAATAGATAAAAATCAATCATATAATGTGCCTCTAGTCTCACTTTCCTTTTTAAACCGATTTCATGTTTCTGTGAAGTAGAGAAGACACACAGAACAAAAACAAACAAACCCAGGGCAGTGTTTTGTTTTTAAAATTAATCTGAGTTTTTTCATAAGGAGCCAGACAACCAGGAAGTGTGGAGATCAGAGAAGTATTACAGCTACTTCAAAGCAAAAACGAACAATGAGTTCTGCTTTAACCTCTTCAGCCCCGGGCCATCCTTTTTGCGATTCGGCACTGCGTGTAACTGACAATTGCGCAGTTGTGCGACGTGGCTCCCAAACAAAATTGGCATCATTTTTTTCCCATAAATAGAGCTTTCTTTTGGTGGTATTTGATCACCTCTGCGGTTTTTAGTTTTTGCGCTATAAACAAAAATAGAGTGACAATTTTGAAAAAAAATTATATTTTTTACTTTTTGCCATAATAAATATCCCCCAAAAATATATATAAAAAAAACTTTTTTTCCTCAGTTTAGGCCGATACGTATTCTTCTACATATTTTTCGTAAAAAAAAATCCAATAAGCGTTTGATTGGTTTGTGCAAAAGTTATAGCGTTTCCAAATAGGGCATAGTTCTATGGCATTTTTACTTTTTTTTTTACTAGTAATGGCGGCGATCAGCAATTTTTATCGGTACTAAAGAACTATTGCCGACACTTCGAACACTTTTGACACATTTTTGGGACCATGCATGCATTGATTACTATAAAAATGCAACTGGCAGTGAAGGGGTTAACACTAGGGGTCGGGGAAGGAGTGAAGTATGTTCCCTGGGAGTGGGATTGACTGGGGGAAAGGACTGATCGCTGTTCATACTTTGTATGAACAGGCTATAGGTCATTTCCCCCCCTGACAGTTTACACACACAGCTCCCGGTTCTCGCTCTGTAACAAACGATCGCGGGTGCCCGGCGGCGATCTCGCCTGCTGGGCACGCTCGCCGGAATCGGGAACGAGCGGGGAGCGTGCTCGCCCCCCTATTGGCTGCTCGGCGAGATGACGTAATATTACGTGATCTCGCCCAGCAGAGCCGACCTGCTGCTGTAAAACTGCAGCGGCTGGTCGGCAAGAGGTTAAAGTTGCTGTAAAGCTTTAAAAAGAAAAAGGTAGAGGGTGCTCACTAACTGTATAACTATGTAACTGTATAACTATGTAACTAAATGGGTGAATGGTTCTTCTTCTTTTTAATATTATTATTTATGTGCAAACATTTTTAGGTGGCTGCTGCTATTTATTTTAGATTATTTCCCTTTGGTATGCGCATTAGTTCCCCCCTTTTTTAATACATTGTAAAGCTTTGTTTTTTGTTTTTTTTTATTAAATATAACAAAAACATGCCCATACTGGTTTTGCATAGAGCTCTTCTTCTGGGGTTCCCCACCAATGCTCCAAGTCCCTCCTGTTCATCGCCCTCAGTCTGCTTTCCACGGCGGTGTGCGAGTGCTCGCTCCCAAGTCCCGCTGCTGCGTCCATTGACAGACAGCGGGATTTGGCCCCGCCCCATCTCCTGTGTCACTGGGTTTAATTGACAGCAGCAAGAGCTCCCGCTACGATTAATCCGTCCAATTAAGAGAGCCGCAGCGGCTGCAGTCGCTGTGCTTGTGCACGTCGCTGGATCAGATTGGGCTCAGGTAAGAAAAAGGGGGGACTTTAAGTCAACCAGTTGCTTTGCAGCCCCAGTGCAAAAAGTCCAAGAACCTCAACACAATCTGAAGGGAAATAATGAAAATATGACACAGCAAGAGTGGAAACTGTGCAAATGTCAATATATTTCTTTGTAGTAACCATGAATACAGTGGTTACATTTAAATAAGGCAGACCGTGTTTCGTGTGCCTGTAGACAGGTAGAATAATGTGTGTATCTTGTAAAATCCCCACCCAGCTCTCTTGTAATGTATTTAGTCTTTTTTGTCCTTTGTGTACTTTGATCCGGTCCTTTCAAGGTGCGGATTATACAGGTTTACCTATAAATGCTGCTGAAAATTATGGGTTTGTAGCTACTCTCCTTTTATTAATAAGCACAGAACTTCCTTGTTACTCTAGCTTGCTTCAGAGATGGCAACAATTGCTCTGTAAGCCCAGGTTCACACTGGGTACGATTTAGTTCGATTTGAGATGCGATTTCACATGTGAAATCGCATCTCAAATCGGCGGCAATTGCCAGCAATGACACCGTCCTAATTGGTGCGACGCCGCACCGATTTCAAAAAGTAGTTCCTGTACTACTTTTTGCGATTTCAGGACGCGATTTACATTGACATCTGTGCAGAACCCTGCACAGATGTCTCCTAAATCGCGCCGAAATCGGGACTGCCAGAGGGAGTGAAATCGCGCGAGTTAAGCTGAAATCGCGCAATTTCACTCCCGCAGCCCAGTGTGAACCAGGGCTTAATGTACAAAATACATCTACTTCTTCTTCAGAGCCCCAACACACATATTTTACACCATGCTTGCAGACAGAAGCAGGAGAGGTGTTATGTAGACATCTCCAGTGATGACTCATGAGGGCAATAAAAAGTAAAGTAAAATAAATAATAAAAAAAAAAAAACATATTAACCAGGGGAAGACAGGATAGAAAGGAAACAGAAGAGAGACAAATAAACGTGAAAGTACAAAGGTAAAATCAAATACAAGGAGATAAATAAACAGAAAGGAAAGGAAAGGCTGAGGGCAAAGGAAAGAAAAAGGTTATGAAAAAGAGAAGAGACAAGAAAATAAAAAAGGGAATAGGGAAAAGAAAGAAAAAAGAAAGGAAAAGTGAATAAGAAATAGGCGTGGAAAACTGGAGGGCAAAAGGAGAAATTAAAGAAAAATACAGTAAAACCTTGTTTTGAGAGCATTTTACAAGATAAGCAAAATGTTTTAATAAATCTTGCTTTGATATACAAGCGATGTCTTGATATAAGAGTAGCATCATGTCACAACTGAGTATAAAAAAGAAGAGAGGAGCCTCCAAGTGTAGAAATATGATTACAATTATTGAAGGTACAACATTTAGCAACTTATTGCTACACTTAGGCTGCATTCACACTATAGCGCGGCGTATTGTACCACCATTTGCTGCGTCAAATTGCAGCGTTTTGTCCCGCGATTTGCCGCTACAAAACGCGTCGTTTTTTAGCCTTGTTTTCGCTGGAGGGGTGATTTTAACATTGTCGGCTAAGCCGAACGCCAAAGCCGCCTTCACGCGTACACACGTACGAGGTTCTCGTACGTGTGTACGCGGCCTTAGAGGTGTCTCTCTTCTCTTTTATGCCCTGTAAAAAAAATGCTTTCATATACAAGTGCTTTGGATTACAAGCATGTTTCTGGAACAAATTATTCTAGCAAACCAAGGTTTTACTCTATGACAAAATTAGAAAAGGAAAAAGGAAATATGAAGAAAAAGAATTGGGAACAAAAAAGTAAAAAAGGGAAAAATAAAAAAGGATATGGGAAAGGAAGGAGAAGGAAAAAAGGAGGTAAAATAAGAGGAAAGGTAAACAAACAAAGGCAAAAGACAAAGAAAAGGTGAAGGAATATACAAGGAAAGGGTAAGGCAATATAAAAGGTAAAATAAAAAAGGTGAGATAAAGGAATGTAGAGGGGAAAAAGAGAAAAGATAAAAAGAAAAAAAAAGGAGGAGTAGGGTTGGAAGCAGATAAGGGAAAATTGTGGTTTATTCAAAGACAAGGAGCAACAATAAATAAGGGGAAAACAGAGGTATAGTTTTATTGAAGGCAATACCAGATACGCAATAAGGTGTTACAAAACAGACACCAAATGTCTGTTTTCTGTTTTCTATGATATTACAAGCTGTGTTTATTTAACCTAGTGTGTCAGAGGGTCTGGAGTCATTCATGAGTTAGAGGATGTGATTGTAGCCGTATTAGTGCAATTGTGACAGAGAAAATTGAGTACTGTCCGTGATATTTTTTTTATTATTTGCACTAACATACAATTTTTCAGGACAAGCTTTCGGGGTGTTTCCACTTCTTCAAGGTCCAAACAGTACTGATTCACATTTTTTTTGGCAGAATGTTAAATCAAAACAAGAAAAAAAAAATCTCAGAGGGAAAGGAAGAAACAAAAAAGAAAAACAAACACAAATCAATGGTAATAAAGATAGCAGCAGAGTTAGTGAGATAAGACAGAGGGATAGCTATAGACTAGAGGGGGGTGCTAGTCACAGAGGGGGGTCATGAGTTCGAATAGAGAGCCCATCCAATACAGGCTGTAAAAAAAGAGAAGACAGCAGATAAACCGGTACATCTTACGTAGGAGGGTTTGTTTAATCTCCGTTTATCACCTAGGGCCAGTCTTATCACTGGGTATATGCAAGAGTTTACAACCACTTTAATCCATTTCTGCTGGCCTTTATGGCTTTGTGCCTCTTTTGCAGAAGAGAAAGTTCTATATTTCAGGTCATGTTAATGTTTTACTACATGTACAGTATTTTTAGAAGAAAATAAATACTGGCGTGCTTTCAGCTGGGGCTTTAGAAAAGCGAACACAGTGCTTTAACGCTCACTGACCTTGAGAAAACAGCAGGCAAAAATTAGATATACTGCGAGACAAAATAGAATAGAAAAAAAAGAACATCCAAAAACAGATGTTATAATTGGGGCCGGTTCTGCTGAAAACAAATATAAAAGGTGTGTGTGTGTGTGTGTGTGGTTGCTGACTCAGTGACTGACATGTTTGCCCAGATTCCTAAATCCTGCGATACTCCTCGGGTCTGACTTAGTAAATCAATAATTAGCCAACCTTCCGATTGACAGTCACTAAGCACAGAGCTCCTCTGTGTACAGAAACGTATTACTTAGAGTAACTGCCAGGGGAAGGGTTAGGTAGCGAGGTAGCGGGGAAGGGTTAGAATCTCTGTATTTTTTTTAAGCCGTCTTTGTCCCAGATACTCGGTCATGCTACACTCTACCTAAATACATTTTAGATGTTTGACAGACAAAGCTTTCTTTTGGTGTCAAACCAATTCAGTTGTTTTGTTACTATAGAAATTAGAAATAAAAAAAAAAAGGAGACCAAATTTTTTAAAAACAAATCTGAATTTACCAATGTTATTTCTTGAGGCTCTAACATGCCCCCAAATTGTGTAGTTTAGGGCATAACATATACAGTGCAGCAGTCCAAGTGCAGGGGTCAGGGCTATGTATTGCACACAACAGCTTGAAGATTTCAGTGGCCAGGAGTTAGTGCCCCCTAATGGTGGTGGTCAGTGGTGGTATATTCCTCCTTTAATGTTAGTGGTAAGTGCCCCGTAACATTGGTGGTCAGTGGTGGTGTATTTCCTTTACGGTTGGTGGGAAGTGATAAGGGCCCCAAAACATTGGTGGCCAGTGGTGCTTTGCCCCATAACATTGGTGGTCAGTGTGCCCCTTTAAGGTCCATGAGTTCCAGTGCTCATTGGTGATCATCATGCCTCCCTTGCTGACCAGTGTGCCCCCCTTTTTTTTGGAGGTCAGTGGGAGCAGCTTTATTTACCTGTAGCACCCTGATGTTTAGACAGGGTTGCTCCTATATTTACCTGCCAGGCAGTGCCGATCCTGACCTCCCTGGGGCACTAAGCAAAATGACATGTCACATTAAAGTGAGAAGCGGGGGATGCTGACTTCTTGAGAAGCGGGGTGAGGGGCTGAAAATTACTTCTCAACCAGGCGGGGCCTCTAGTAATTTGGGGGGCCCTCGCAGCTTTGCGGGGCCCTAAGCAGCTTGCATAGTGAGCCTATAGGGTGGATCGGCCCTGCTGCCAGGTATAGTTCCTTAGACCAATTGTTAGGAATCAATTGATTCACCCCAAGTCTAGAATTGCTGCACTTCTCTCTTGTGTCGCTGGATGGCCGGGTACCTGGTGACATTAGATAAGATAAGAGCAATGCATGGACAGATTAGGAGTATATGGGGTGTCTCAGCCAATGGGCAGGGGTTTTCTTGGACCCCCTTAGCCTGCTAGGAGAACCTATATATTTGGGTGGAGTCAGGTGATCAGTGTTCTGTGCCACCTAGACCTAGACTGGAGGCAACTTTAAGTCGCGTTGTAAGTTGCTCCAAGTTGCGCTGAAGTTGCCTTGCAAAGTCGCGCTGTAAGTTGGGTTGCCCCTGTGTGAACCAGCTATTACAGTAATCACAAGGCACAGAGTCAGTCAGATCAGCTCTGTGCCTTTTGTTTCTACCAGACCACAGTAAGCAATAAAAACCTGACACAGGCTCTAACGTTTTTGCTGGAATTCTACTTTTCGGCAACTATCCAATGCCTTTGTGGATTTAGTCAGGTTTGATGTTGATCACCTGGGTGGATCAGAATGTATGTAAGGGAAGTGTAGTATTATGTATATGATCTGTCTGATAGGAATGAGAAGCATCCAATTTGTAGCAGGAATGTCACCTAGGGTGACCAGTATTTGGGTGGTCAGGGGAAGCTGAGGGTGGGTTGAACAGAGCAGTCTGTACTGAACATGGAGTGTCAGCAGCATCTTTACCTGACGTGCAGTATGGAGGAATGTGGTCTGTGCAGGTTTTGATGAAAAAGGGAGTGTCAGCCTCTAAAACTAGCAGAGAGAAGCAGAGACGGTGTTCACACCTGCTGTTCAGCAAACCAGATCAGACCTTGACAGAAGTACAGCCAGGAATAATTGCAGAGAGGAAAAAGTTTCACGCCACAATGTCCATAGCAAGCGGCACCACGGAGGAGAAGCGAAAAATCCAGCTCTTCATCAAGGTAAAGAAGAACATGCTTGGTATATTTTTATTTATTGTGGCAGATTATTGCTCCTATAGGATTCATCATTAGCAGGCATTTCAAAAAAAGAACATGGGGTCAAGAATTTAAGGTGTAAATGGGGTGCTCATTACACGATTGCTACCCTTTTATATTGGTCGGTATATAATGCTAGTCTTTGATGGATGCCAAGAATGCCAACCACCAGTGCTGCAAATCCAGATTCTTTGGAAAAGATATAAGCCTATTGGGTTTTAAAGAAAACCTCCAATGAGGAAACATGGAGGCTGACGTCTTCTGGTGGACAAACTACTAGCCTGATTCTTATGTTGATTCTTTGACTTCAGTACTTTCTGAGTCAATGACCCAAAAGGTATGTAAATCAGGACTTGACTGCGTTATTGCTTGTTCCTGGTCAACGACTGCAGTATTGAAGCCAGAGACCAGGCATTTAGCATTTTCAGAAGGATGTCATAAGTGACAGGGCCTGTATTTACCTTTATTATGTATTCTGTACCTGTCATCGTCCAAATTTAGATTGTACGGAAATTATATAGACTGTAATGTGTGAGCTGCCTGACAGCGCTCTTTCCAAAAGAGTTTTCTAGATTACGTGCAGAGACAGGCTGACTCAGTACAAGGTCTTCTCCATACATGACAGCTGAAGCCAGGTGGTGACTGATCCAAGACTCTTAGCGATATGCCAATTTCTGATTCTATTTTTTGCACACAGATCTGTAATCTATGAATCACAAAATTATTTTTGATAGAACCTAGATGAGCCAGTTGGACATCCAATTCATTCCAATTCATTCCATGACCATGGACCTGTGTCCTTAGGACTTTGTGGCCATCAGACAAAAAAACACGTGTGGTGTCAGGTATTGATGTTATCCCAAAAGTTTTCAGTAGGGTTGAGGGTGGGGGGGTTCTATCCAAGTCACTCACATTGCTCCATACCAATGGTCTCCAAACTGCAGCATGGGCGCCAGATGCAGCCCTTTGCTTGCTTTTATCTGGCTCTTAGGACACCATTTCATCCACTGATGCCAACGAGGCATGATTCCCCCAACCGAAACCAACGATGGGCACAGTTTCTACCAATGGCACTCACTGATGCCAATGATGGGGCACAATTCCTCCCACTGACACCAAAAATGGGGTACAATTTCTCCCACTGACACCAACAATGGGGCACAACTCCTCCCATTGACACCAACAATGGGGCACAACTCCTCCCATTGACACCAACAATGGGGCACAATTGCTACCGCTGACACCAACATGGGGCATTGTCTTTTTCCCCCATTGAAGTCAGCATTTTTCTACTCCCAGTGGCCACAGTCTTGGCCCCCCTAAAGCTTGAAGGACGGTACACTGGTCCTTTGTTTAAAAAGTTTGGAGGCCCCCTGCTTTACAGAAAACTGGACAAATCATGCCTTTATGGAGTTGGTAGTTTTGTGTACAGGTGCACGGTCATGCTGGAACAGAAAAGGCCCTTCACCAAACTGTCGCCAAAAGTTTGAAAGCGCAGTTGTACTGTATGCCGTAGCATTTAATTATTATCACTATTATACTGGAATTATATAGTGCCAACAGTTTGCACAGCGCTTTACAATATAAAAGGGGAACAGTACAATTACAAAACTGTTCAATACAGAAGGAATAGGAGGGCCCTGCTCATGGAGCTAACAATCTAAAGGAAGGGGGAGATTGTACAAAAGGTAATAGCTGCAGGGGGTGGTCTGATGGAGGTGACCCAAGTACAGTTTTTTAGACATGTGCATTCGTTTTCGTTAGAATTCATTTTCGTCAGAAAATCAGTTTTTTTCGTTATCGTTAACAAACGATAACGAAACCGCAAGAAGCGAAAACCGAAAGATCCGACATAAAAAATGCTTTATTTTCGTTGCGGTAAAAATTCGATATAGAGAGATTCGACATTATAGGGAAAAGATTCGACAATATAGGGAAAAGATTCGACACTATAGAAATAATAGATTCGACATTACAGAGATTAGATTTCGATTTATGAGAAAATAGATTCGACATTATTATTAGTCATACAACATTAGAATTCTTGTAGGCGGAATATTCGAACGGAAATGTACGATTCGACGTAAAGATTCGACGTTCCGTCGAATATTCTTTTGACCATTCGACAGAAACCAAGTATTATTGGATTTTCGGACGAAAGCTATTCCCCAACGGAATAAATCAAAACGATTTTCGGGAGTAACTAAATAAATTTATTTTCCAAACGAAAACGAAAAAACGAAACAAAATATTCCAGTCTGCACATGTCTACAGTTTTTAGGTGAGTTTTCAAGGATCGCCTTCTGCCCCGTACACACAATCGGAATTTCCGATGGAAAAAGTCTGACTGACTTTTTCCATCAGAAATTCTGACCGTGTGTATGCCCCATCTGAGTTTTTTCATCGGATATTCAGAGGAATTCCATCAGAGTTAAGATAAGAGAACATGTTGTCTTTTACTCCGATGGAATTCCGTCGCAATTCCGATGCAAGTTTGTCCGGGCAAAAGCCAGATTGTGTGTACGGGGCATAAAGGTAGACTGGGGTGAGGAGTCCTAAAGGTCCTAAGAGGTTCTGCAGAAGTCCTGAAGGCAAGCATCGGAGGAGGTAACAAGGGAGCTAGAGAACAAAAAATGCCCCTGTTTATTTACCTGACCCTTCGAAAGTCCCGCGCCGTGAACGCACAGGCTTATCGAGTCATTCATTGGTTAATTGAAAGCAGCACAGCCATTGGCTCGCGCTGCCGTCAATCATATCCTATTATGCAGCGCGCCAGGGCCGAGTGATACAGTGAGCTGCTATGGCCGCCGGCTGTATCTCAGGAGTGCGCCCGCAACAACTCATCACCATGCAAGCTCGCATGAAGGTGATAAGTTCTTGCGAGGGGGAGCCAAGACCGCCGCCGAGGGACCCCAGAAGACCAGGTTCGGGGCCTCTCTGTGCAAAACGAGCTGCACAGTGGAGGTAAGTATAACAAGTAAACATTAATTTCTCTGGTGAATTTGGGGACCCGGTACTGGCTTGTTGTAAATCCCCTGGACCCGGGCCTTGGCGCACATGTAGCCCCATTTCTCCTCTATAAGTGTGCAAAGTTTGTTGTCTAAGGGACCTACTGCCGGGGAGCACCGATTTATCAAACCTGGGCACCCCTTCCATAGACTCCCATGTTAAACGGTCATTTGTAGGTCCCCTGGACCCGAACCTTGGTGTACATGAAGCCTCAAAATTTAACTTTACATACCCTTTAAGACAGTGACCAGACTTTGGAGGCAACAAGTTGCCTAGAAGTCGCCTTGAAGTAGTACAGGAACCTGTTCTGAAGTCGGAGCGACTTCAGAAGTGTACATTAAGACGGCTCCATTCACTTCAATTGAATTTCTCATGTCGGGCGACACAAGTCGGATCCCAAGTCGCGGTAGTGTGAACTGGCACTAAGGGTGATACAAACCTACATGTTTATGTAAAAATCTTTCACGAGAAAAGTCTTATGCACATGAGCCTAATAAAATACGGATATCTACGTAGCGTAAAACAATGCATGTAATGGTCTGTAAAGTGTTTCCATTCATTTAGACCCATAAACATAGATAAAATGATTTTTCCATTCGACAAGCTTCGGATCAGACTAGGAGAGTCATAGACGCTATTTCAGCTATACATTCGGACTGGGATAATGGAGGACCTAGGAGGGGGATGTTGCTGTCCTTGGACATGCACAAGTCTTCTATGTCCTGACTAAGCTAGGTTTTGGGTCAAGATTTCTGTCCATACTACGAGTTCTCTATGAGTCCCCTACTGCTTCACTGATGGTAAAGGGATACTCATCTGGCCCTTTCCCTATTCGTAGAGGGACTCGTCAGGGGTGCCCCCTGTCCCCATTACTTTTTATTTTGGCTCTAGAACCGCTCGCCATAAAAATACGTAATTCTACTGACATACGTGGCATTACTTGCGGCAACCACGAACATAAATGTATCCTCTTTGCGGACGATATCTTGATGATGATCTCGACGCCGATCACCACCCTTCCTAACCTATATGCTATACTTAAACCATTTACGGCGATTTCGGGTTTTAGCATAAACCACGATATGTCCCAAGCTATGAACATCTCGCTATCAGATAGTACTCTCTTGACGCTTAGACGCTCCTTTAATTTTGTTTGGCACACGGAGTCTCTCCCTTATTTAGGAATAAATCTCACCCCGACATTACGCACTCTGTACTCCAGTAATTACCCAACATTATTTCAACGTTTGACGGCTGACTTGGCCAGATGGATGCTTCGTCCCCCCTCGTGGTTTGGCAGACTACACTCCGTTAAGATGACTGTTCTTCCGAGGGTTTTGTATTTGTTTCGAACGTTACCAATCTCGATTGTCCGTTCGGACTTGTTGGCCTTCCAAAATAAACTTTTGTCTTTTATCTGGGGGGATAAGAGGCCCAGGGTGAATAAGCGCACACTATTTACCCCTAAGAGGAGAGGTGGACTAGGTGCCCCAGATCTGCAAAAATATTATTACGCGGCACAACTGGCTCAGTTAGACAGATTTCATTCTGCCAAGCCCCATCCTATATGGATGCAGATGGAGGAATTTGCATGCACAGGTAGGCCGATATCACACCTTTTATGGTTATCGCCTAGGGATCAACCCCCAAAAATCCGAGGGCATATCTCTCAAATTGGCTTATATGGTAAAATGGGAGGCAGACCTTCGGGAGACAATTGAATTGGATGAGTGGCATGCTATAGCACAAGGGGCCTCAAAGTCCATAATCAATACATCAATTATTGAAGCCAATTATAAAGTGCTACTGCGGTGGTATATGGTTCCAGCCAGGCTGGCATCATATGTACCGGCAGCATCCCCTTTGTGTTTCCGCGGATGCGGACAGCAAGGAACCATGTACCATGTGTGGTGGCAGTGCCTCACGGTACGACGTTATTGGATCAGAGTATACAATTTCATTTACTCTCTTACCCAGGTCAATCTAGTGAAATCCCGAGACAGGCTCTGCTGGGTAGTGTGATAGAGACGGCATCAAAAGCTCAGAGGCGTCTTATATCATTCATATTTATTTCAGCCAAGATTATTATTGCAAAATCCTGGAAGAGGGCAGCTTTACCATTTGCGCATCTTAAGAACAAGCTTTCTTGGATTATGCTCAACGAACGTATGTCTGCACAATTGCAAGACAAAATGCAAATGTTTGATAAAGTTTGGGACCCCTGGGTGAAATACCTGATGGGGGATCCAAGATACTTGCCTGAGTAGAACTGTCTTGGGATGGTGGGTGTTGGAGCACGGGGTCACTTTCTTCTATTCCCTTTCTTTCTCTTATCTTCTCCCCCCCCCCTTTTTTTTTTTTTTTACTATGTTTTCTCTTTTCCCTTTCCCTCTTTCTGTCTTTTCCTTGTTATTATAATGATGTGAGAGTCATCTAATTTTTGCTCCCTAACCTCTACATAGTGAGTATTCCTACGGAACGTATTCCGATCTCAGGGAGTGGTGGGGAAATCTTATTACACAGCCACTTACCTCGACTTGCTTATATGTATAACAGTTAGTTGATGCGTCTAAAATGTGTGTTTGTCTAAATAATTCTATATGGATGATTGATGTTGATCTTTGAAGGTTGGAGGATCTATTTCTAAATGTCACACGGCATTGGTTCCAGCCCATGTGTACAGATTCAAACGAGCTTTAAGGTCATTGTTAGGGATGAAGACGTCTTACTTACTCCGCTTCATAATGACTCTAGTTTGCAACTTGGCTGTTATGGAGGTTTCCATTCACTGTTAAGATGACTCAGGTCTTTACCTACATTTTGTATTTGTGTTTCTCTTTTTGGACTCCAGATTGTATTTTACTTATTTTCTTTGTTAAAAAAAAACTTCAATAAAAACATTGAAACATAAAATGATTTTTCCATTCCTATAGTTCATTTTTCAATCCCCACTTATATGCATGCACACACGTAAATTACAAAGAAATACTAACTGCAGATGCAGAATTTTGATTTAATGCAGCTGAACGCAGTTTAGGGATACTTAGCACAATGCAGTTGCGTGAGCCCATAATACACAATACTATCTTCTTTCCCCTTGCCATTAATACAGCGCTTATACCCCTTTCAGGCGCTTTAGCGTTAAAAAATGCGCCTGAAAGAAACTGCATCTGCAATCCCAATGTGAAAGCCTGAGTGCTTTCACACTAAAGCGCCTAAAAAATGCCCCAGTGTGAAAGGGGTCTTAGCGTTAAAAAAAAAGCACCTGTAAAGTGCCTGAAAGAAGCTGCATCTGCAATTCCAATGTGAAAGCCTAAGTGCTTTCATACCAAGGCGCTGTGCTAACAGGGCGTCAAAAAAAGTCCTGCAAGCAGCTTCTTTGCAGCATTGAATACACCGCTTCTAAAGCCCCCTTCCCATTGTCGTAGTAAATGGTGCATTCTTTGTGGCAGATATCTCATAAACCGTGTAGGTTTAGGAGATATTGCAAACACCTATAGGTAAGCCTTAATTTAGGTTTACCTGTAGGTAATATATGTCAGAGTGGGTTTACAACCACTTAAATAGGTTCACATAAACTTTAAAGTGGTTTTAAAGCTTCACTTTTTTTTTTTTATATATATATACTTGTTTACAAACAAGTTATACTTACCTCCTCTCTGCAGGGGTTTTGCACAGAGCAGCTTTGATCCTTCTTCTTCTGGGGTGCTCCCCCGCAGCTCCTGGCTCATCTCCATCGTCTGCCTCCACGGATAGCAGCTTTCCATGGGGGTGCCCATGCGGGCACACTCCCGAGTCCCGCTGCTGCGTCCATTGACACAGACAGCAGGACTCAGATCCTGCTCTTTTGCATCTGGAATTGAATGGCAGCAGTGGGAGCAACAGCTCCCACTGCTATCAATCTAACCAATGAGGACAGAGACAGTGGCTGGAGCCGCTGGGCTCGTGCTTGTCGCTGAAACCAACAGGTTCAGGCAAGTAAAAGGGGGGGCTCTGGGCGCAGCTGCAACAAAAAAAGTTTTATTTGCATTCTATGCATTACGGCAGGGGTGCCCAACCTTTCGAAGAGCAAGGGCCACTTAAGCGACTTGGTAACTGGTCTCGGGCCACAATGAGCAGACCAGGTGGATGGCAGCCCACTTGGCTCTATAGAACCCACTCTACTCTCAGCACACCAAACTCGCAGGTAATAACAGTCTATGGCTCAGTGCAGGTAACTCACAGGTGCCCTTCTCTGTACTTGTATTAGTGCAGCCTCATCAGTGAAGAAGAAAAATTATTTACAAAATGTACTGACAAAAAATATAATTTTTTTTTTTTTTTTAGTAAAGTGACTGCACAATTGTCATTCAAAGTGCGACAGCGCTGAAAGCCAAACAAATTGCCTGGGCAGGAAGGGGTTTAAAGTGGCTGGTATTGAGGTGGATAATGGATAAGAACAAGCCACCATTGTCAATAACGCTCTGCATTTTTTTTTTAGCATGTAGAAAAAAAATGACGTTTTTCCAACTTCATCATTAAAAACGATGTTGCCCACACACCATCGTTTTTTAAAAAATGATGAGCAAAGCGTGGTGACGTACAACGGCACTCTAAAGGGGAAGTTCCATTCAAGCTCCCGTCTCATAACTTGCTTCTGAGCATGCGCGGGTTTAAAACGTTGTTTTTTAACGTCGTTTTACCAGACACGATCATTTTTTACAACCCAAAAAACTAAATTTTTTAAAACAACGGTAAAAAATGCAGCATGCTCAAATTTTTTTTGGTCGTTTTTCAGAAGATGAAAAACGATAGGAAGCCCCCACACAATCATTTTAAATGACATTTTTAAAAACGTCGTTTTTTTCATGACGAAAAATGATCGTGTGTACGCGGCATTAGAGTATTGCAATTTTAACAATTTTTTTTCTTGTATTTATTTCCTGTTGTAGTGAATGTTTTAGGCTGTAAGGCCATTCTTTCAGATGCCCGAGCTCAGCGCCGACAGCAGACACTCAGCAATACAGGGAGTGCAGAATTATTAGGCAAGTTGTATTTTGACCACATCATCCTCTTTATGCATGTTGTCTTACTCCAAGCTGTATAGGCTCGAAAGCCTACTACCAATTAAGCATATTAGGTGATGTGCATCTCTGTAATGAGAAGGGGTGTGGTCTAATGACATCAACACCCTATATCAGGTGTGCATAATTATTAGGCAACTTCCTTTCCTTTGGCAAAATGGGTCAAAAGAAGGACTTGACAGGCTCAGAAAAGTCAAAAATAGTGAGATATCTTGCAGAGGGATGCAGCACTCTTAAAATTGCAAAGCTTCTGAAGCGTGATCATCGAACAATCAAGCGTTTCTTTCAAAATAGTCAACAGGGTCGCAAGAAGCGTGGGGAAAAACCAAGGCGCAAAATAACTGCCCATGAACTGAGAAAAGTCAAGCGTGCAGCTGCCAAGATGCCACTTGCCACCAGTTTGGCCATATTTCAGAGCTGCAACATCACTGGAGTGCCCAAAAGCACAAGGTGTGCAATACTCAGAGACATGGCCAAGGTAAGAAAGGCTGAAAGACGACCACCACTGAACAAGACACACAAGCTGAAACGTCAAGACTGGGCCAAGAAATATCTCAAGACTGATTTTTCTAAGGTTTTATGGACTGATGAAATGAGAGTGAGTCTTGATGGGCCAGATGGATGGGCCCGTGGCTGGATTGGTAAAGGGAAGAGAGCTCCAGTCCGACTCAGACGCCAGCAAGGTGGAGGTGGAGTACTGGTTTGGGCTGGTATCATCAAAGATGAGCTTGTGGGGCCTTTTCGGGTTGAGGATGGAGTCAAGCTCAACTCCCAGTCCTACTGCCAGTTTCTGGAAGACACCTTCTTCAAGCAGTGGTACAGGAAGAAGTCTGCATCCTTCAAGAAAAACATGATTTTCATGCAGGACAATGCTCCATCACACGCGTCCAAGTACTCCACAGCGTGGCTGGCAAGAAAGGGTATAAAAGAAGAAAAACTAATGACATGGCCTCCTTGTTCACCTGATCTGAACCCCATTGAGAACCTGTGGTCCATCATCAAATGTGAGATTTACAAGGAGGGAAAACAGGACACTACTCTGAACAGTGTCTGGGAGGCTGTGGTTGCTGCTGCACGCAATGTTGATGGTGAACAGATCAAAACACCGACAGAATCCATGGATGGCAGGCTGCATGAGTGTCCTTGCAAAGAAAGGTGGCTATATTGGTCACTGATTTGTTTTTGTTTTGTTTTTGAATGACAAAAATGTATATTTGTGAATGTTGAGATGTTATATTGGTTTCACTGGTAAAAATAAATAATTGAAATGGGTATATATTTGTTTTTTGTTAAGTTGCCTAATAATTATGCACAGTAATAGTCACCTGCACACACAGATATCCCCCTAAAATAGCTAAAACTAAAAACAAACTAAAAACTACTTCCAAAAATATTCAGCTTTGATATTAATGAGTTTTTTGGGTTCATTGAGAACATGGTTGTTGTTCAATAATAAAATTAATTCTCAAAAATACAACTTGCCTAATAATTCTGCACTCCCTGTAAAGGCAGAAATGCTGTTAATTGACAGATTTACCCTGCGCCAGCAGTGTGTCACTTATCAGCCCTGAATTCAGACAGTAGGCTGCACTGCATTTCTGCTGGGAACAAAAGGCTGCACTATTACAATTATTATAAATATGTAAGAGATTCAAATTCATAGAATAGCTCATACCGGACTGGTTTTCTTAAAAAGCCTTTAGAGGCAAAAACAGAAAAGATGGGCTACAAACCTAATTATTTTACTTTTTTGTCTTCAGCCTACCGTGCATGTATTAAAATTCATATAGTTCAGCAAGTACCAGACAAATTTTAATCCATGCATGGGCACCCTGGTTGTACAGAAGTCAGATGTATCAATCGCAGATGCTGGTGCAAACAAACATACTCTGGTTGCAACCTGCAATTTGGGGTATCGTTAGCATTGCATTGACACGCGCTGCAGATCGCAAGTGCAGCTTGCTTTGACTGCGGTGCGGCAAATGTGCACAAAACACTGGTTTCTCGCACCGTGTTCTGGTGTGAATGGACAGAAGAGACATACAAGGTCTCTGACCACAAAATGTTACCTGCTAACAATTTTTTTTTTTTAAATGTATATGTTTTTAACGTTAGGCTTCCAACACTGCGGCAACACAAAAGGCAATGTAAAATGATAGGATTTGGGGGGAACCTCATCTTGTTTAGACAGGTAGAATGCTTTAACCACTTCAGCCCGGAAGATTTATCCACTTCCTGACCAGGCCATTTTTTGCGATACGGCACTATGTCGCTTTAACTGACAATTGCGCAGTCGTGTGATGCTGTACCCAAACAAAATTTATGTCCTTTTTCCCCCATAGAGATTTATTTTGGTGGCATTTGATCACCTCAGTTTTTTTTGGGTCTATAAACAAAAAAAAAAGGAGTGACAATTTTGAAAGAAAAAACAAATTTGCTTACTCTCTGCTGTAAAACATTTGCAAAAAAAAAATTCAGTGTTTAGGTTTAGGTCGATATGTATTCTGCTACATATTTTTGGTAAAACAAAATCCCAATAAGCGTATATTAATTACTTTCCACAAAAATTATCGAGTCTACAAAAAGGGGATAGATTTATGGCTTTTTTTTTTTAGTAATAGAGGTGATTAGTGATTTTTAGTGGGACTGCGACATTGAGGCAGACAGATGGGACACCTGAAATTTTTTACACTTTTTTGGGAACCAGTGACATCATTACAGTAATCAGTGCTAAAAATATACACAGTTATTGTACCAATGACACTGGCGCGGAAGGGGTTAACATCAGGGACGAACAAGGGGTTAAATGTGTTCCCTGCAGGTGTTTTCTAACTGTATGGGGGACTGTGTGACTGGGGAAACACACAGATCCAACTTCCTGCTTAGGATTTGTTTCAGAACGAATATCTGCCTTGTTTACACAGGCAGATCCCTGTTCTATCACTGCGGGGAACAATCGGTGGTGGCAGGTGGACATAGAGTCCGCCGGACCCGCTGATTGGCTCCCGCGCTGGCCAGTGGAAGCGCACGCTCAAAAATGCAAGTTCCCTAACCGGCGTACAGCTATGGCGACTTGCGGGATCGTCCCGCCTTGCCGCCATATAATGACGGCAGCTGGTTGGCAAGTGGTTAAATGAAAGTAGGGCTACCTGACCCGATTTGCTGACCAATTCTGATTGGTCAGCATCAGCAAAGAGAAGAGGGAGAAAAGTGGGATTTCAAATCACTGGACCGTTACATAGGCTGTGTGGGCACTGACAGCTCATCACTCACAGAGGTAAGTACAATGGGGACCGGGGGGGCAGTTGGGGAGGGTGCGTGTGTTCACTTTTTCTGAAAAGGTGAATTTATACTTTAAAGAGGAACTTCATCTGTATCATAAAAACAACAACACCTTTACAATTGTTTAGTAATGGTAATCTACAATCAGATACTTCTAGATGGTCGCAGTTTTTTATCCTTTTCCTCCTCATTCTTCTCATGGGGGCAATTTTTACTAAGGGCAGATGAATACATCTACCTTTACTTCCTGGAACTCTGGGTTTGCCTCCTGGAACATGTGACAGGAAGTTCCCAAGATGCAGCTGTGAGGCCAGGGTTACATCACCAGTTCCTTATTCAACCACAAAGTGGGAAACTAAATAAAAGCCAAAAATGTTTGTATAACTAACGAATGTAAAATAATTTCATATCAGCATGCAGATGTAAATTTTTAGTTAAAGGATCACTTTAAGGTTTGCTGATTGCTGAGCTCTAGGTCTGCCTTAGTAGAGGACAGACATGTATACTAGGGCTGTGGTTGCTTTCTAAAGAAACTGAATTATAAAGCTGGCCATACGTGGATAGAAATTTGGCCAATTCCGCAAGGATCAGCCGAATTTTGATCCATGTTTGGGCACCCTGGTTGTACAAAAGTTGATCAATTGACTTGTACACAACTAGTCTGTTTTTTTTTCCCCGAAAAAATCATTGCATGGCACAGGAGTCGGCACTACAGAGGAGGCATCAATTTCTCCAGCACTTGATCCCTATTCTGACTTCTGATTGTCATGAAGAGATTATCCCTTGTGGGACCTCTATGCCTGGCCTGTATAAGCAGATATAATCACAGAGGACAATCCTCATCGGATAGCTTGAACTCACCAAGTACCGATTCTATTCGCAGATCAGATTCTATAATCCGGAAATAGGTTAAAACAGGATACAAACAGATGAATAGGTTGTGGTACTTATGCGGTCAAAAGATGATATTGTCTGTAGCTTACTATACAAAATACATGTGCCCATGTTACATGTGGCCTGTTAGCTGTCTCCATTACCCAGGATGAAGGGGTGGAGCATTACATAGAAAGGAAGTGTGTCATAAATCAGACAAAATAAACATGGAAAATAGATGCGTAACTACAAAGGGTCACTAGATGGTAGCATGTGAACTAAACATAATGTCCATAGAAAATGGTTCAGAGAAACAATATATATATATATATATATATATATATATATATATATATATATATATATATATATATATATATATATTCTATGCCCAGGTGGGATGGCACAATCCCTACTACAGTTCCAACTTTACAAGTAGTCCCTCTTGCATTGTACTCTGATTGATGCTTTGGGATGGCAGATTAGCCCAGACCGCAGTCTACCAGTCATCTGGTCTACTGGTTGCTGACCCCCGATATACAGTTCAGTTCGAGAATATTTCCCCCCCCCCCTTTCTAAACAGGCCATTTTGTGCAATAATTTTAGGGCTGCAACGAACGATTTTTTTCATAATAGATTAGTTGGCCGATTATTGTTTTAATTAATCGATGAATCGGTTAATAACCATAAAAAAGTGAAAACATTTATTTTGTTACGATTTGCATTTTTACATTTTTTATTCTTTTGGCCAATTTGTTGTTGGGCAGATTAAAAAGCACAAATTGGCACAAAAAATGCATTACATGAACTGTAGTGTGTTTCTGCAAAAAGGACCAAAAAACACAGAGGTGTGACTCAGGCCTGAGATGTTTAGTAACATAACGGGGTTAAAAAAAAAAAAAAATAGTACAAAAAGAGCAAATAATCGCTACTGTAAGGCGTTCATTTTTTACTGTGGGACAGTGAAAGTAATATTTACAGTAGCGATTTGCTCTTTTTGGACTATAAAGGGCATTTTTTTTTTTAACCCGATTATTTTACTAAACAAGAAAGCAGAAAAGGTAAAAATACTCCCCCAGAGCCTATAACAAGTCCTGCAGCAGTGCTACAAACGTTTGTGAGGATAAATGTGATGACTTTTCACCCTGAAGACCGCCGTGGAGAGGATCCGGTTTGGCGTCTTCCTGGTTACTGTCCGTGGAGCGCACACGCCACTTCTGATTTGGATGCTGTAGAGCAGGAGTCTCCAAACTTTTCATACAAAAGGGCCAGTTTATTGTTTATCAGCCTTTAGGAGGGCCGGATTGTGGCCAACGGGGGCAGAAAAAACCTTGGGCACAGCATTGGTGAGAATAAATATGGCCTCATAGTTTGCGATCAGTAGGATAAGGAGTAGTGCCCCTATAAGTAGGAGTAATTGTATCTCATCATTGGTATCAGTGAAAGAAAATGTAGCCCCTTGTTGGGGTCAGTGGGAAGAATAGTGCCTCGTATCAGTGGGAGGAATAAAGCCCTAAGGGCCAGATAAAGGCTAGCAAAGGGCCACATCTGGCCCTCGGGCTGCAGTTTGGAGACCCCTGCTGTAGAGTCACGCCCTTAGGGCGCCAAAACCGGATCCTCTCCACGGCGGTCTTCAGGGTGAAAAGTCAAGTGAGCAAACACTGCACCATTATCATTGTTTGCCTATTTATTTTCACGTTGTGGTACGCATACATTTGTCAGGGGGTTTTGTTTTGTGGGGTTCAATAAGTCTTTTAAAGCAATACTGCTCTATATGCACTTTTCATTTTCCTCACATGATTGCGGGATTGAATACCATTCAACGTGGAAATATTAAGTTGAGACCGTGAAGGAGGAGTTGTGTTTAATGCTAGTTTATTCTCGTCATCTAGTGAGTTTAACCCCCGAAGGGGACCTGTTATCCCCCCCCCACGTGGTGAACATCCCTTTGGTGAATGGAGCACTCATGCTAAAGCACAATTATCCTGCTCATCACACCAACTGACATTTATCCTCACAAAACGCACAGTTTGTAGCACTGCTGCAGGACTTGTTATAGGCTCTGGGGGAGTCTTTTTACTTTTTCTGCTTTCTTGTTTATATCTTTTATTTTAAGCAGCTGCTTTGGACTTTTGGGTTATATTTCTGATCATCTGTTCTTAGTATCTGAGTAGCACACATCCTGAGCGCTGAGCTGTACTTAATAGGCAGGGCCAGTCAACAGTACTCAGGGGCGGACTGACCATTGGGGCTCTCGGGCACTGCCCGAGGGCCCCATGCCACTAGGGGGCCCCATCAGGGTTGCCAGGCTCAATAAAACCAGGGACAGTATGTAAAAATCAGTGTTTTTTTACATCTGTCCCTGATATGTCAGAAACCAACATGCTTTTGATGTGAAAATCCTGAGATTTTAGCTGCCCTGCCTCTGCACTGCCTCCTGGCTTGGTGGCCATCTGTAAGCCCAGGGGCCCCATAATCTTCTCTTGCCCGGGGCCCCATGAGTTGTCAGTCCGCCCCTGACAGTACTTATCCGATTATTTTACTGCCCGATTAATCAATTGCGCAGTCATGCAACGATGTACCCACAAAAAATGTATGTCCTTTTTTCGCCACAAACAGAGCTTTATTTTGGTGGTATTTGATCACCCCAGCATTTTTTATTGTTTGCACTAAAAAAACATTAAAGGACTGTCAATTTTCTGCTATAAAACACATTCAATAAAAATAAGTCGAATTTCTTTATCGATTCATACCAATATGTATTCTGCTACATATTTTTGGTAAGAAAAATCCCAATAAGCGTGTATCGATTGGTTTGTGTGCAAAAGTTATAGCATCTACAAAATATGGGCTATATTTAGGGAATATTAACCACTTCCCGCCCGGCCAATAGCCGATTTACGGCCGGGAAGTGGTTATGAAATCGTGACAGGCCGTTCTCAAACGGCCTGCACGATTTCATGCCGCACGCGCCCGTGCGGGCGCGCAGCGATCGGTGATGCGGGGTGTCAGTCTGACACCCTGCACCTCCGATCTCGGTAACGAGTCTCCGGCGGAGCCTCGTTACCACGTGATCACGATGTAAACAGGAAGAGGGTGATCACGATGTAAACAGGAAGAGCCGCCGACGGCTCTTCCTCGCTCGCGTCTGACAGACGCGTGTAGAGGAGAGCCGATCAGCGGCTCTCCTGACAGGGGGGGTTCGCGCTGATTGTTTATCAGCGCAGCCCCCCCTCGGATCGCCACACTAGACCACCAGGGAACTAAAAAAATACAAAAAAAAATGTCAAAAAATAAATAAAAAATGTCAAAAAAAAAATAAGTCAGCAAAAAAAAAAAAAAAGGGGGCAGTAAAAAAAAAGATGCCAATCAGTGCCCACACATGGGCACTGATTGGCAACATTGATCCATCAGTGCCACCCCTCAGTGATCATCAGTGCCACCCCAGTGTCTGTCAGTGCCACCCCACAGTGCCAATCCATGCCCAGTGCCCGCCTATCAGTGCCCACCTGTGCCGCCTATCAGTGCCCACCTGTGCCGCCTATCAGTGCCCACCTGTGCCGCCTATCAGTGCCCACCTGTGCCGCCTATCAGTGCCCACCTGTGCCGCCTATCAGTGCCCACCTGTGCCGCCTATGAGTGCCCATCAGTGCCGCCCATGAGTGCCCATCAGTGCCGCCCATCAGTGCCCCATACCAGCGCCGCCTATCAGTGCCCATCAGAACTACCTCATCGGTGCCCATCAGTGCCACCTCATCGGTGCCCATCAGTGCCACCATATCAGTGCCCGTAATTGAAAGAGAAAACATACTCATTTACAAAAAAATTAACAGAAAAAAATAAAAACTTTTTTTTTTTTCAAAATCTTCGCTCTATTTTTAGTTGTTGCGCAAAAAAAAAAAACCGCAGAGGTGATCAAATACCACCAAAAGAAAGCTCTATTTGTGGGGAAAAAAGGACGCCAATTTTGTTTGGGTGCAGTGTAGCATGACCGCGCAATTGTCATTCAAATTGCGACAGTGCTGAAAGCTGAAAATTGGCTTGGGCGGGAAGGTGCGTAAGTGCCTGGTATGGAAGTGGTTAATCAACTACATTTTTTTTTTACTAGTAATGGCAGTGATCAGCGACTTACAGCAGGACTGCGATATTGCAGCAGACAAATCCGACACCTGACGCTTTGGACACTTCTTGGGGAACCAGTGACATTAATACAGTGATCAGTGCTAAAAAAATATGCACTGTCACTGGCAGGGAAGGGGTTAAAATCAGGTGGCGATCAAAGGGTAATGGGCCCCTATGGGATCGCGTCCGTTAGCGGATGATGCATCCGCTAACGTCCGCAAAGATCCGCGTCCGTCTGGATCCGGTTTTTCGGACGGAAGAAAACCCTATTTTTCTTCGGTCTGAAGGATCGGATCGGATGAATACGGACACACGGTCCGTATTCATCCGATTCCCCATAGGGGAGAGGGGAGGAGAGACAGGGCGGTCCCTGCACAGTGTGCTGGGACCGCCCTGTCCGCCGACAGCTGAGCGGGGATCCCCGCTGAGCCGACGGACACACACGGAGCGGACCGAAAAACGGGACAGGCTAACTGTATTGCCCTGCCCCTCAATAAATTATAGTTGGGAGGGGGGTGAGGGTGAATATTCATCTTGCTCACAGACTGGCAGCCAGTAATTGTCAGTGACACGGCCTAAGGCGAGCACCACTTCAAAGTGGAGGAACAAGTCTGGGCACTTCCTAATCAAAGAGTAGAGCGCTGTTCAAGGTCTGCTAACCAAGGTCTGTGTGCTGGTCCCTCATTATAGCTCAGTGTCAGACCGGTGATATGCTTGTCATGAAGAGTGACAGGTGTACAATACACCCATAATTCTTACCACAGTAACCCCTTCTAAGTAAACATTTCCTTTATATGAAGGCTACTATTGTTTGCCTACTTCAAAAAAATGCTAGTTCTCTGGCTGCTACACCAGTTCTCTTGTTTCAGTCCTTCCTGAGTCACTGACCTGTAACAACTATGCAGGTCAGTAAAGTCACAGTATCAAGTCCTGCCAAGCTCGACAAACCCCAGGCGCCAGGTCACCATGGCGATCAAAAGTTTCAACCTGGCACCTTAATGCTCCCCACACCCCATGCACGAACCCCCTGATATGTATCCCGGGCTCCGCTTGTCCATCTGCAGGCACGAGACCAGCATAGCGGGTGCTCAACTGTGCGCTTCTATAAGGATGAGCCAGATGCCCTCCAGGAAGCTAACCACAGGTAGTAAAACATTTCCCAATCTTTGCACCCGCAAACCGCTAAACCACCCCCCAAACCAAAAGTGTAAACAAGGCCTTATAGACCAACTGCAGACTACACAACATCAATGTGTGAACTACAAAGTGTATGTAAGAGGTATAACGTACCTGTACTAGCAGCAAAATGTCCAGTCTACCTAACTGGGAAGAAATATGTAGGATACCATTTATGAAAATACTAGTTGCCTGCTTGGCGTGGTGCTCTACAGGCTTTGGTACTCAGAGTAAGACCCCTTTTACACTGAAGCATTTTTACAGCGTTTTAGCGTTAAAAATAGCGCTATTAAAACACTCATAAAACGCTCTTCATGCATCTCAATGGACCCTTTCACACCGAGTCCTGCAAGCAGCATCTTTGGAGCAGCTTTTGGGTGCTGAAAAAAAAACGCTCCAAGCACCCCTCTCCATTGAAAGCGCTGTAAAAAAACGTCTTACCTTTTCACACTGAGGCACTGCAAAAACGCCCAAAAACGTTAAGGTCTTAGCGGTGCTTTACCAGCACATTGGGATTGCAGATGAGGTTTCACTTGAAAAACGCTTGTATAATGCTAGAATAACGCTTGAAAAATGCCCCAGTGTGAAAGGGGCCTTAGGCTATAGATTCCAACTTCACTACTTGCAAACTTGTTCCATGTTTGACTCTAAAATCACTGAAGTTTTCGGAAGGAGTCCAGCCGTGGTGGCCTACATAGGTCTCAGTACAGGTTCCATTTAAAATGTAAAGCTAGCCATAGATGGATCAAAATGTTGCTGGCTCAGCAGGGACCAACCAAATTTTGATCCATGTGTGGCCAGTAATGATCGATTTCTGTCACATTGGCTTGTTGTACAGCATATTCTGACAGAGGAGAGTCCTGCTGTCAGGACAATCACCTCACGTTTGTAAATGGAGGAACCGGTTGTTTTTTGTTTTCCGTTCAGCCTAATGGCTGAACAAAACAAATGGTCTATCTGTGGCCAACTTAACTGTCGTAACAAAAAACATAAAGGCCCCCATGTACACTCCACACACATTACAGGCATTTTAGAAAGAGCTTTTTGCACTCACCTTTTTCCTCTTCTCTTTGCTCTGACCTCTCTCTGATTGGTCTCTGAATGGGAAGGTCTGCCTTCATTAAACCCACCTGAGAAGTTTCAGGGCCTTAAAGTAAACCTGTCATGGGATAAATATGAGGCCTGACAATACTAATCTGCTCCTGAAAATGCTATTTGCTGGGCTTATGTGCTGTTTTTTTGACTTCATACACTTTTTTTTTTCATTCAAATAATAATAATAATTTACAACATAAGCTATCGACACATGTTGAGCAAATGCTGGACTTCTGTCACGTATTGATGGCCACTTACTGATCACAATTCGTTCAGTGCCTACTGAGGTGGCTGAATTTCGATCAGTGTATGGCTGGCTTATGCCCAGAGACCATAAAAAATAATAAAACATGTGGTGTGATGCACCGCACTTATGTCAGTGACCCCCACCAAGTATGCCCATAAAGATAGTCAGGAATTAGTCTTTATCTGCAGAATTTTGTGTCAGTTTTAGGCCATATGCACTCTGCAGCTGTCAAACGCCCATTTTACAAGCATTTTACTTTATGCCTCTAAACATTAACATTCCTGTATGTTAGCCTGTGTCTATGCACACATAGCAGGGGCAGCCCGTTCATTAACCACTTCAGCCCCGGAAGAATTTACCCCCTTCCTTACCAGAGCACTTTTTGCGATTTGGCACTGCGTCGCTTTAACTGACAATTGCGCGGTTGTGCGACGTGACTCCCAAACAAAATTGACGTTTTTTCCCCCCCACAAATAGAGCTTTCTTTTGGTTGTATTTGATGCGGTTTTTATTTTTTGCGTTATAAAAAAAATAGAGCATCAATTTTGAAAAAAATACAATATTTTTTACTTTTTGGCCATCATTGCTATATTAAATATCCCCAAAAAATCTATAAAAAAAATAATTTTTCCCTCAGTTTAGGCTGATACGTATTCTTCTACATATTTTTGGTTAAAAAAAAATCGCAATGAGCATTTATTGATTGGTTTGTGCAAAAGTTTTAGCGTCTACAAAATAGGGGATAGATTTATTGCATTTTTATTTTGTTTTATTTTTTTTACTAGCAACGGCGGCTATCTGCAATTTTTATTGTGACTGTGACGATGTGACGTACATATTAGACACTTTTGACACATTTTTGGGACGAGTCACATTTGTACAGCGATTAGTGTTATAAAACTGCACTGATTACTGTATAAAAGTGACTGGCAGGGAAGTGGCTAACACTAGGGGGCGCTGAAGGGGTTAAATAAGTCCCTTAGTGTGTGATTCTAACTGTAGGGGGAGGGGACTCACAAGGGGAGGAGACCGATCTGTGTACCTCTGTACTGGGAATACAACATCAGTCTCCTCACCTCTGGCGGGAGTCGTGGGCGCGTGCGCCCCCTAGACGGACAGGAAGCCCAGGACGTCATATGATGTCCACCCAGAATGGGAGATCTTATCTGTCGACGTCATATGACTATGGGCGGGTAGAGAAGTGGTTAAGGGCACGGGAGCGCCGCACCCCCGGTCCATCGCCACCTCCCCTATCCATGCATCCGGCCCCTTTCAGGACACCGACGCAGGGATTCCAATAAGGAGGGGCTGTTTTTTTTTGAAGCACCGATTAGAGCCAGAGGCTTTAATATAAAGTGGACTCAGGTCGCAGAGCGGGTGCTCCGAGCCCACCCAGGTGCGTTACAACAGCGAATAATTATTAGCTGTTGTAACACCGATCCTCCTCCCGGACATTCAGGAAGCGGGTTTCGACACCGGTCACATAACTGGCTGAAAGGACAGGCTTGGCTTGTTGGCCGCACCACCCCCCCCCCCCCCCCAAAAAAAAACTCCAGCTGCCACTGACACATAGGGGTTGATTTACTAAAGGCAAATCCACTCTGCACTGCGGATTGGAAGTGCAGTTGCTGTAGATCTGAGGGGAACATTTGAAATAAGGGGAAGCTCTGCTGATTTTATCATCCAATCGTGTACAAGTAAAAATTCTGTTCCCCTCAGATCTACAGCAACTGCACTGCCAAGTACACTTGTAGTGCAAAGTGGATTTGCCTTTAGTATATAAACCTCATAGGTTTTAGGAGGAGAATGGAGATTACAGGCAGGGGCATTTAAAGGCAGTAAACTAAACGCATGAAAATTGCATTTCAGGAGAGGAGTGTTTGGCCAGAAAAAATACCCAACACACCTAAACTCATGTAAATGCGCCTACATGCTAGGCACGTTTAGCACATGAACATTTATTCCTTTTAATGGCCAGAATAGATTTATATTCTGGCCAATGAAATGAACAAACGCCCAAATGCTTGACGTGCCTGAACGTTTGAAGAACGCCAATTTAGGTGCATTTTTAACGCTGTCAGGAGAAAAGCATTCAGACTGGCTTCAAACCAATGTGTTATCACAAACGATGACCTGCATTGTACTGCATACAACTACTGGGGTGTTCTATTCATTTCTAATAGGCCACCAACTACAACACAACACAGTACACAGTGCACCTCACCATTTTTTATTTTTTTTTGCAGTACACTGATGTTTTATTGGTTGCTATCAGATTATTACATATGTTGAACATTATTATTGCTTTTATAATGTTTTTTTTTTTATATAATTTTTCTTTTTATTTCTATCAAATAAGCTGATCCACAAAGATTACAAACAAAAATAATATGACAATGACAATAAAAATAAATAGTTAGCAATATTGCTAATACACCTATATGGATATCATAAACTTAACAGTTATATTTATTTTCCATTTTCTTGGTGAAAAAAATAAATAAAAAATAAATAAAGTAAAAAGTAAATAATAAAATAAAACAATAAATAAAATAAAAAAGGGAAAGAAGAAAAGGAGAATAAAAAAAAAAATGCACCTCACCATTAAGCACAACTCATTGCATCAATTTGACACTGCAGTGTTGCGATGCTCTGGGAAAAAAATGTTTGGCTTTATTTGCTTACTGGAGGAAATTAAACTATTCTTTATCAGCGCCGATTCAGATTGGTGAACAACGCAGCATGCCAATGCATGTACTGCAGTGTGCTGCATTGCAATATCACTAATTGTGAATGCAACCCCAACATACTCTGCGGTAGTGCCGAACGCACAGGTCACTAGAATGCACATAGCATGTATTCCAAAATGGTGCTGCCAACCAATTCAATACGAATGTGTTGACTCAATGCAGTGCACCTTAACATGAGGGAATAGGGTGCATTATTGCATTTAAAGGGGGCCCAAGGGCTTTCTGTCTTCCTCAGGATTAGCTGTGAGTTTAGCGAGGATGCAGGTGTTTACCTTATTTGTTTTTGTCTTTGGAAGAACTCAATGGGCACACTTCTGCAGGCAGACCAAAAAAACACAGATTCCTCCATCCATACAAAGAAAGTGGATGGAGGAATCCCCCTGCCTGGACACTGTATTCTGACAGCTGGACATGCTGAAGTTACAATACGCTGATCAGTGGATACAGTAACAATATGCTGAGCAGTGTCTGCAGTCTCAATATGCTGATCAGTGGCTGCAGTCACAGTACACTGATCAGCGGCTGCAGTCACAATACGCTGATCGGGGGCTGCAGTCACAATACGCTGATCAGTTTCTGCAGTCACAATACGCTGATTGGGGGCTGCAGTCACAATACGCTGATCAGTGGCTGCAGTCACAATACGCTGATCGGGGGCTGCAGTCACAATACGCTGATCAGTGGCTGCAGTCACAATACGCTGATCGGGGGCTGCAGTCTCAATGCGCTGATCGGCGGCTGCAGTCACAATACGCTGATCAGCGGCTGCAGTCACAATACGCTGATTGGGGGCTGCAGTCACAATACACTGATCAGCGGCTGCAGTCACAATACGCTGATCAGTGGCTGCAGTCACAATACGCTGATCAGTGGCTGCAGTCACAATACGCTGATCAGTGGCTGCAGTCACAATACGCTGATCAGTGGCTGCAGTCACAATACGCTGATCAGTGGCTGCAGTCACAATACGCTGATCAGTGCTCGTGCTTAGCTTCCCTCTCCTGCTGTTCCACTCCACTGGGCACAGAGGCAGCAATAAAAACCCGACAGAGGTTCTAACCCTCCCCTATTCTACCCAAAACTGTCTGTTTGTCCTGGTGCTGGGAAGGATGGGATACATTTTATAGTGATCACTGGAACAGGAGCTAAAATCTTCCAATAGAGACACCTGTTCTGACTGACAACTGTCTAATGGAGAAATATGGAGAGATTTCCTGTCACTTCCTGTGCCCCAGGAAAAAAATTACAACGTTTTAAGTGAGCATTCAAACAAATCACAAATGTCAAATAAATATATATATATATATGATAAAAGTAAAATTGTGTTTTTATAGTGTCCAAAAATCCAAATAATAAAATCTTATATCAAGTGTTTTAGAACTGTGAGTCCCTACACCAAAAATCGAAATGGAAAGTTTCAGCCATCCACCAGGAAAGTGAACAACTTTTGAGATAAATGGATAAAACACCTTGTGCCCTCCAAACACAAGGCGTTTACCCCATCCATTTGATCCCTTGTAAGACCCCTTTCCCACTTAGGCGCTTTAGCGCTAGAAATTGCACCCCTGCCCATTGCAATGAATTAAAAGCCTTAAAAGCGCTTTGAAAGCACCACAAAGCTGGACCTTTTACCTTGTTTTTAGGGTAAAAATGCCTGCTAGCCACAGAAAACAGCGCCACAAAGTGTAGCGCTCACCCCCGAAGGAGCCGCTGATTAGGGTGGATACAGAGCAAGTGTCCAGACATCAACTTGAGTTTTCAATGCTTTATTCCAGGGCCCAACATGGCTGACATTAACATGACACACGATAGAGAAAGGCTGATGAGCAAAGGCGGCTCTTTAATTAGGCAAATTAGGCGGTCGCCTAAGGCCTCGCGCTCTAAGGGGGCCTTGCGGCCGCCTAATTTGCCTCTGCTCAATCACTGTGAGCTAGATCCGTGCATCTTTCTGCAGCCATTATAGGCATGGGCGGGGCCCCTGTGTCTAAGTTTGGCTTAAGGCCTCACAAAGCCTAGAGCCGCCTCTGCTGATGAGCAAAGAGAGAACTGCAGTATCAGGCCTTGGATATCAAAGAGAGAACAAACCTGCTCTCAGCATAGTCAAGTTCAAACGTCGCCACTCTCGCCAGAGTGGGTAAAGTGCCCCCGGACAGGCAATTAACTTGAGCCTGGCAGCCGAAGGGTCACTTTCACACAAAGTCACTGGGAGGAAACAGGGCCTCTGCCACAGGCCTGGAAAATTTTCTTAGATTTGTCAAAGGTTAGAACCAATGAATCCTCCCAGTAATTCCAATTTCAAGGTCACCAATTGACAGCTGAAGTTTACCTGTCGTGTGGCGTGGTGACTGGATCCCCGGTGGTTTGTCCAGGCCTCGTGGACAACCTCTGTCTCTGGGTTCTCCCGAGCCAATCCCTCACCGTACAACTCCCAGCTTAGGATCTGGGACCCATACCTCAGATGGGTCCCCACCCATCAAATTCCATAAGCCTGTTTTACCATGCCTCCAAAGACCCAACCGCATCCCACGAAACTGCAACAACCAAATAAAGAACACTCAAACCCAATACCCAAACTCCAAGAAAAAACTGTAGGGCGGGCGGGCGGGAACGTTTCTCCTCCTCGTGTGCTGACCGGACGCTGCTGCGTGACCTGTACCATCCCTCACTGGCAGCCTCCCCAGCTATGTTGACCAATCCCATCCTTTCTTGTTTCCCGCCGCTCTATTAACCCCTCACTCGCCAGGCTGCTGGGCACCTTCTCATGCCGCCTTGCGCCTATTGTGGGCTGTCTTTGCTCCGGGCTTTCTTTTCAGGGATAGATGTAAAAAAAACATAGATTTTTACATACTGTCTCTGGTTTTAATGAGGCTGTCAACGCTTAATGGGGCCCCCTAGTGACATGGGGCCCTCAGGCAGTGCCCGAGTGCCCGAATGGTCAGTCCGCTCCTGGCCATAGGGATCCATGGAGCCCTGGTTGGGAAACAATGGTTTAAACCATTCACAACATGATCAATAAAAAAAAAATACACTTTAGAACTTTACATAGTTACATAGTTAGGCTGAAAAAAGACACAAGTCCATCCAGTTCAATCATAATAAAAAAAAAATTAATAACATACAATCCCATATACCCATATACCCAACTCCACACCCACACCCACGTGTCAGGGTAGCTCTGTAGTTCAGTGGTTAACACATGTCCCTTGCAGCACTGTGGTCCTGGGTTCAAATCTCAACAAATACACTACCTGTATAGAGTTTGCATGTTCTTCTTGTGCTTATGGCTTGCTCCCAAGACATGCTGATAGGTAATTGTCTCCTCTACAAATTGGCTTTAGTAGATGAGATAGGGATCTTAAACTGTAAACTCCTTAATGACAGAGACTCATGTAAAGTGCTTTGTAAACTGACACCACTATATAAATACCTGTAGTAAGAAGAACATTAGCACTGTATTAGGCATGGAAAAGAACTGCCACTATAGAGAGGTCAAAAAGAAGAGAAATGGCGTTTAGTCTGTACTTAGCGGGAGTGGTGAAGTGGAGGACTGGGATATAAGGCCCTGTTCACACCCCACAGGTGCAATGGAGTGCGCACATTTCTGCATGCTGCGTATATGGCTGCCCCTAATTTTTGATGGGCTGCCCTAAGTGTGAGAAACACGCATTACCATGCCCGTGTTAGCAAGATGTGTGGTGATGGTGAGCTCCTTTCTGTGCAGACCAACTAAGCCCCTCCCACTCCTACCTACCAGATTTCAAGACAGAACCTCCCACTGCAAGTCTAATTTCAACATTGAGCTGTGCATCAGAATTCAAATTAAACACATTTTTTCAATGATTGCCACACTTGGAAAAATTAAGTTATGTCATTGGAAGGCAGTCTAATTTATATGCTTGCCAGGACATGTATCCTCACATACAATATGCAGATATGCAGATGTGGTAGCTATGAATGAATTGTATAAATAAATCTGTATTATATTTATATACAAGCACACCATTGCTCTCCTATATGCTTGATAACATAAGGAAGACAAAGCTTCTGCTGTATAAGATGGGCAGTACAACTGGCACCATGGTTTCTGGTTTGGCATTAGAATGCGCCGTCGGAGGGTGTGGTGAGAACAATTAAGGATGACGCCTCTAATTAAATGACTCATTTAGGAGACCCTCCCTGGATGAGGTTTATGCGGGCTCTTTACTCTCCTTGTTGGAACATATGACAATGGAAAATAACTTTAGAGGAACACTTCCGTTTCCATTTATAAACTTGCAATTAATTACGCTTTATGTAATACAGCTGATGTAACCAGCATAAGAAATCAGATCGTGTGAACCACCATGTCAAAAATGTAAAGTAATGCATTTGGGTGGCAAAAATACAAATGCAATCTATACAGTGGGGGGAGAACCTCTGGGGGTTCTCATATTGTGAGTACAAAAAAGGGCAACAAAGCTAATAAAGGTTCTGGAGGATCAGAGTTATGAGGAAAGGTTGCGAGCACCAAACTTATTTTCTCTGGAGAAGGGACGCTTGAGAGGGGATAGGATTTCCATTTACAAATACCATACTGGTGACCCCACGGTAGGGACACAACTTTTTTGTGGAAGCGATTTTAACAAGACATGTGGACAGTCATTAAAATTAGAAGAAAAGAGGTTTAATCTTAAACTATGTAGATGGTTCTTTACTGTAAGAGCGGCAAGGATGTGGAATTCCCTTCCACAGGCAGTGGTCTAAGCGGGGAGCATCGATAGTTTCATAAAACTATTATGCCGTGTACACAGGATCGGAAATTTCGTCAACAAAACCGTGGATTTTTTCTGACTAAATGTTGGCTCAAACTTGTGTTGCATACACACGGTCACACTAATTTTGACGGAAATTCCGACCCTCAAGAAAGTGGTGACGTACAAGATGTACAACGAGCCAAGATCAATGAAGTTCAATAGGCAGTTTGGCTCTTCTGCTTGATTCTGAGAATGCATGTTTTTTTGCGTGTCGGAATTGCATACAGATGAGAGGATTTTGCAATAGGATTTTTTTTCGTCGGAAAAGTAGAGACCCCGCTCTCAATCTTTTGTTGGTGGAAATTTCGACAGCAAAAATCTGATGGAGCATACACACGGTAAGCACCTGAACGATGACAACATACAGTCAGGTCCATAAATATTGGGACATCGACACAATTCTAATATTTTTGGCTCTATACACCACCACAATTGATTTGTAATGAAACAAACAAGATGTGCTTTAACTGCAGACTTTCAGCTTTAATTTGAGAGTATTTACATCCAAATCAGGTGAACGGTGTAGGAATTACAACAGTTTGTATATGTGCCTCTAACTTTTTAAGGGACCAAAAGTAATGGGACAATTGTCTGCTCAGCTGTTCCATGGCCAGGTGTGTGTTATTCCCTCATTATCCCATTTATAAGGAGCACATAAAAGGTCCAGAGTTCATTTAAAGTGTGCTATTTGCATTTGGAATCTGTTGCTGTCAACTCTCAATATGAGATCCAAAGAGCTGTCACTATCAGTGAAACAAGCCATCATTAGGCTGAAAAAGCAAAACAAACCCATCAGAGAGATAGCAAAAACATTAGGCGTGGCCAAATCAACTGTTTAGAACATCCTTAAAAAGAAAGAACACAACGGTGAGCTCAACAACACCAAAAGACCTGGAAGACCACGGAAAACAACTGTGGTGGATGACTGAAGAATTCTTTCCCTGATGTAGAAAACACCCTTCACAACAGTTGGCCAGATCAAGAACACTCTCCAGGAGGTAGGTGTATGTGTGTTAAAGTCAACAATCAAGAGAAGATTTCACCATAGTGAATACAGAGGGTTCACCACAAGATGTAAACCATTGGTGAGCCTCAAAAACAGGAAGGCCAGATTAGAGTTTGCCAAACAACATCTAAAAAAGCCTTCACAGTTCTGGAACATCATCCTATGGACAGATGAGACCAAGATCAACTTGTACCAGAGTGATGGGAACAGAAGTAAGAGTATGGAGAAGAAAAGGAACTGCTCATGATCCAAAGCTTACCACCTCATCAGTGAAGCATGGTGGTGGTAGTGTCATGGCGTGGGCATGTATGGCTGCCAATGGAACTGGTTCTCTTGTATTTATTGATAATGTGACCTGCTGACAAAAGCAGCAGCATGAATTCTGAAGTGATTCAGGCAATATTATTATCTGCTCATATTCAGCCAAATGCTTCAGAACTCATTGGACGGTGCTTCACAGTGCAGATGGACAATGACCCGAAGCATACTGCGAAAGCAGCCAAAGGGAAAGAAGTGGAATGTTATGCAATGGCCAAGTCAATCACCTGACCTGAATCTGATTGAGCATGCATTTCACTTGCTGAAGAGAAAACTGAAGGGAAAATGCCCCAAGAACAAGTAGGAACTGAAGACAGTTGCAGAAGAGGCCTGGCAGAGCATTACTAGGGATGAAACCCAGTGTCAGGTGATGTCTATGCGTTCCAGACTTCAGGCTGTAATTGACTGCAAAGGATTTGCAACCAAGTATTAAAAACTGAAAGTTTGATTTATGATTGTTAATCTGTCCATTACTTTTGGTCCCTTAAATAGTGGGAGGCACATATACAAACTGTTGCATTTCCTACACCCTTCACCTGATGTAAATACCCTCAACTTAAAGATGAAAGTCTGCAGTTAAAGCACATCTTGTTTGTTTAATTTCAAATCCATTGTGGTGGTGTATAGAGCCAAAAAGATTAGAATTGTGTCGATGTCCCAATATTTATGGACCTAACTGTACATTATAACGTTACATGAGAACATTATACATTGTCATCAGAATGTTTATGCAAAAGTCTGCAGGTGTAAGGCCAGCATAAGACAGGATATGTGTTACTGGTCAGGTCACCAGGTGAAAATAAAGGGAAAAAAATGAATGCAGCCACAACATTTAAGGAGGTTGTAAAGGATAATTATTTTTTAATAATAAACATGTTATTTTTTTCTGCTTTGTGCAATAATATTGCACAGATTACCCCCAAATGTCCTCTTCTGGGGTCCCCCACCAGCACTCTTGGCAGATCCTCTTCTACATGTGCCACCAGAGGAAGCTACTTCCTATGGGGCACACACGCGGGCTTGTTCCCAAGCCACGCTGCGTTATTAAATAGACACACAGCGTGCCTCAGTCCTGCCCCCATGCTCAGGATTTGGCTCCCGCTGCTGCCTCTGTGAACAGAGAGAGAGGAGAGAGCTGCTACAGATGGGCACAACACTGGATTGAGTGGGAACTCAGGTAAGTTATTCATTTATTTTTGAAAGGCGGCAGGGATAAAAATACTGGGACATTTTTTACCTTAATGCAGGGAATGCATTCTGGTAAAAAAAAAAACAATATCATGCCTTTACAACCACTTTAAAGGTTGGTAAGATGCAATATATTATTTATTTGTTTTTGGATTTAAAATTGCTTTAAGTATCTGTGGTCATCTATATTGGCAGGCAAAGTCCTCTCTCCGTCAGATCTCAAGTAGAACAAGATTACTTGAACTATGTACAAATATTTGCCCAAGCTGTCTGATCTCACCGCCTGAGACATTTAAGTGGAAAAGCATTCAGCAGATGGCACGTGCTTTATGACTTGTGAAATGTGATATTGACTGCACAATAACTAGTGGCCTGCAGGCTGCAAAATGTCAGATATTTCTAAGTAATACGACCAGTTTAAACAATACATGTGGTAATAACAGGTAGAACTTTATTCTGGATTATCAGGGACCATTCACTGAATTGCAGCACAATAATGTGTTTTATGCCATGCGTCAAGGTGCGTTTGTTAAGGCAGCCCATCCACGTAAGGCCCCTTTCACACGGTCGGACCATTCAGGTCAGCCTGTCAGTTTTGACGGGGGACCTGAACGGCCCCTCCATGCAAGCCTATGGAGCGTCGGATGTCAGCCAAGACATGTCCGCTGACATCCGTCACGATCCGATCCGCCAAAATCAGACGTATGGCGATATGTCCCCATGCGTCCATGGCGGATCGGATCGAGTGAGATCTGATGACAATGGACATGCAATTTTTTTTTTTTTCATTTTGTTTTCTTTCCCCTGGTAATATTGGTTGGTATCTTTGGTTGTATTATGTTCTGATCTAAAATAGAGGGAGTGTCATCCCAGTGTATGTTACTTTTTCTGCTTGAAAATCAAATAAAAGAAGATTAAAAGAAAATGGACATGCTGTCCGTTTTCATCAGATCCCTCCATAGACGACAGCGCTGCACAAGCCCCTCCCCGCTCAGCAAAGAGAGACTTGTCATCCACCAGCTCAACTGAGATCAGCGGAGAAATCTCCTGCTGAGCCGGCGGGAGCTGGCGGACTCTCGGCACTCACACATCTTCTTCCCTTTTGAGAGGACGGACTACGCAGGTTCTGATTAGTCTGCGCCGCTCATGTGATGGTGCCAACCTGTGTAAATTCACATTACAGATTTTTCTGTAAAGTTGAACTTACCCTTTAAACCCAGAAGTGATATTTTTTTTACCACTACTATTGCTTTTTATTGGCTTTTGAAATTTACAAATGCAGCAGTTTAGAAATTGGATGAAAGGTTTAGTGCTGGAAAACACTTTTTGAAAGATAACACGTGCATTTTATATACAATTATATAGATCAGACCAAAATGAGGGACAAATGAGGATGAAAGAGGGACCAAGGGACATTGTTCCAAATCAGGCACAGTCCCTTGAAATCAGGGACAGTTGGAAGCTATACAATCGTTAAACAGTAGCACTAATCTTGCTCTATATGCTGAGTTTACCCTCAATATTATTTTCTTACCCTGTATGGTGTATGGATGGGCGCTGGACAGTAGCACTTATTTTGTTCTGTATGCATGTTATTCTTGGTATCTGTTCTTTTTTTATGTATGAAAGAATACTTCAAAGTAGCATTTCTGGGGGATGGGGGGGGCATGAAGCTTGCAAAAAAAGTAGACTTTCCATTTGGCATAGAAGGTCCACTTTAAGTGCACTGTATAACCTCTTGTTAGGGTGACCAGAAGTGAGCAGCAAAGTACCAGTGTCTCAGCTGTATCTTTAGTACAATTGTCCTTCAATCATATCTTCTCACTCTCCTGAGTCAAGCCCACAGCTCAAATACATATCTCCCTCCTCAATCTAGCAATCGTTTTTGCATGGCCTTACCCAGTTTTCCCTCCCTTCTGCGACAACCTCTTAGTGAGCATGTGTGCCGTAGCCCCATGCCATTCTATGAGCAAGCCATACTAATGCCAGCCTGTAAGTAGGGTTGCCACCCATCCCATAATACAGGATAATTGCAGGTTTTAAACTAACATGCTACATCATTTATTATATAAATGCAGGCTGCATTGGTTGCTAGGATGCAGGTGGCTCCTGACGCCCAGTGTCCTTGGATGCCGGTAGCTCCTGCTTTCTAGCATCCTTGGTTGCAAGGATGCTGGTGACTCCTGACACCTAGTGTCTTTGGTTGCTAGGACACAGGTGGCTCCTGCCTTATAGCTTTCTTGGTTGCTAGGACATAGGTGGCTCCTGCTTTATAGCATCCTTGGTTGCTAGGACACAGGTGGGTTTATTGCCCACATTTGTTAGTCCTTATAGCGATATTGCAGACCTAGTCATTCAGCGGTTTTCTAGTCGGCACATTTTTCTTCTTGGGTTTTCTCAAGGTGTTCCTTCTAATCATGCATATGTACCTTGGTGCCCCTTGTTTGAAATTAGTTTTGTCTTTTTATACCTTCAATGTCTTCCTTTTATTCCAAACAATTGCGACCAATTGTTTGAGGGTGCGTTAAAAATGGGGGCGTACAGTAATTTTGTGAGCGTAGTTAGAGATGGAGGTGTGATTTTATGACTATGGCTAAAAGTGGGATTGGTCAGTATGGCATCCCTGGATGTTATTTTGAAAATCTGGTAGCAGGGGCGGACTGACAACTCATAGGGTCCCCAGGCAATAGGAGATTATGGGGCCCCCAGGCAATAGATTATGTGGCCACACAGTATACATACATACAGTATACACACACAGACACACAATATATACACACACAGTATACATACACACAGAATACACATACACACACTGAAAAGGTACTGGAGAGGCGGGGCAGCTATAATCTTGGGATTTTTTTTAAAACACAGATTTTTAGTTACTGTCCCTGGTTTTACTGAGGCTGGCAACCCTAATGGGGCCCTCTAGTGGCATGGGGCCCTCGGGCAGTGCCCAAATGGTCAGTCCGTACCTGATTCTGTGTGTATTATTAAAGGGACATTTTTTTAGGGGTCTGGAGGTCCCCAGGGGCCCGGAGGCCACCAGGGCCCCAGATGGCAACCCCCTCTTCTTTTTTCTTTTTTTTAAATAAAAAAATATTTTTTTTTAATATATTTTTTTATTTTTATTAAATGGACATTTTTTTAGGGATTTGAAAGTCCCCAGGGGCCCAGATGACAAATCCCCTTTTTTTTTATAAAAAAAAAATATTTTTTATATATTTTTTTATTATAATTATTATTATTATTAAAGGGCCCAGAGGTCCCCAGGGCCCTGGATGGCTACCCCCCTTTTTTATATATATATATTTTTCTTTATTTCCTCTTTTTGTAGAGGCGGCCCTGATTATAAGCCCCCACAGCTAGCCTCGGTTTTAACTGCATCATGCACCACCCTCATGCACTACCTCTTATCACTCTGTAAACCAGGGGTCTCAAACTGGCGGTCCTCCAGCTGTTATGAAACTTCAAGTTCCATGAGGCATTGCAAGGCTGACAATTACAAGCTTGACTCCCACAGGCAGTGGCATGTGATGGGACTTGTAGTTTTGCAACAGCTGGAGGGACACAAGTTTGAGACCCCTATATAAACTGTTCTCTCTGGCTACAATCTCTGTCTTTATTTAAAAAACTGTAGCAATATAAAAAACAACATCAATAGATATTACTAATTAAATGACATGAAATTTTTTTGTAAGGGATTTGATTGGTGTTCCAACGGGACAATGTTTCTAAGGATACAACTTTTAATCGATCACTCCCTCAGGCTGGGTTTACACCTCCGAAGTATGCGGCTCGCAGCAGGGGTCCGGTGTGTCCCGGTTCTCCGATTCAGGGACTAACCAGGGCAACATTTTTGCCTAAATTTGGCCCTGAAACGGAGCCAAAGATGCACAGCGTTCCTGTGCAAGCCGCTGGGTTCATATCTATGTGAATTGGATGCGGTTTCTCCCCATATAATTCGAATGACAGAAGATTCTTACGGCTCTCTATGGAGCCGCTTCACATATCTTTGTGGTGACTTTGAAGCAGCTTGCACAAGAACGCTGTGTGTCTTTGACTCTGTTTCAGGGCCAAATTCAGGCAAAAGTTTGGCTCCAATTCGTACAGTACAGGGACGCACCGGACCCCTGCTGCGAGTCGCATCCGTTTGAGGTGTGAACCCAGCTTAAAGCTGGCCATACATGAATTGAAATCTGGATGGGTACAGCAGGGACCAGCCAAATTTGGATCTACGTACCGGCACTGTGGTTGTGCAGAAGTCACTCTTATGTTTTTTTTTTAGCTCAATCAGTGCCGCAAGCTATAGCCGGCAATGCTGATTAGTGTATTCTGACAGATGGGAAGTCTTCCTGCTGTCAGAATACTATAGCTCAGTGGGAGGTCACATTTGAGGTGGATGGGGGAATCAATAAAATTTTTTTTTTTTTTACGAAAAATGCTTAAGGGCCCTTTCACACTAGCGGACGAACGGTCCGCTAATTACAAGTCCGTTAACGGACTTGTAATGGGCCCCTATGGGAGCGGATCCGTTAGCGGATGATGCATCCGCTAACGTCCGCCAGATCCGCATTCGTTTTTTCGGACGGAAGAATGTCCTATTTTTCTTCCGTCCGGCCAAATGGATCGGATGCAAACGGACAGACGGTCCATTTCCATCCGATTCCCCATAGGGGATAGCGAAGGAGAGACAGGGCGGTCCCTGCCCTGTCCGCCCGACAGCTCAGCGGAGACCCCCCGCTGAGCCGACGGACACACGGAGCGGACCGAAAAACGGACCACTTCGTGTGAAAGAGCCCTAAGACTTGAGACTGTCCCTGAAGTTGGAGGACATTTAACAACTGCAGATTGGTGCGGTTAGATCACAAATCAAGATTTTCTGGATCTTTGTAAAAAAACACACAGACGAGGCATTGTCTCCCCGGCCAAGGCAGAGGCGAGCCGGAGACAAGCGTTGTGGGTACAGGTCTGGATCTCAGCTCTAACCGGTTTATCGAGTCAGTCTTGCAACCGACTCCAGTTGTGAATCCTCCTTCCGGAGCAGCATGCACCCCATGGGTGGGACGGCTAGGTGTGATCTTGTGTGTTCATTGCCGACATTCAGGTGCTTAATAATTACACAATGAGTACACCCCTTGGCATGTTTGTCATTCCTCAGTTTTTATTTCAACATATGTCATAACATTCTTGGAGGGAAAAAAATGAAACTAAGGCAGCCACAGAGAGATGTCACACATTCCTGAAAAATGAGGCCTTATCACCCGGGCCAAGTGACAGCGAGTGGTGTAGCTTGAAGCTCCACCGTCCACCAACCAGACCCAATTTCTTTGACTGACAGCTTCCAAAAAGATTAAGGCAACCTATTTTAGAAGAACATAGCCATGGCAAGATCTGTCTACAATGATCACAGTATATATTTGTTAATGTTAAAAATGTTTTGTATAATTTGAAATTGTGTGTACAAGAGGCAAAGCTTTTTTTCTCAGAGAATAGGTGCAGGAACTCAACCACGACCCATTCAGATTTCACAAACAGTAGAAGGGTCCTAAAGGGGCATTAACTACCAGAATTGCATTACATACAGAGTTCAGAGGGTTACAAAGCTGTCACTTGTAAACACAGAAACCAGACTTCTGTGTTTACAAGTGATTGTGGTGAGTGGGCACCAAAGGGTCTGAGTTCCCCCAAGTTCCCCCTGAAAAAAAGCCCCGAGTCAAGAGGCAACCATATTTGCTCATTACGTTAACTAAGGCTGGCCATACACTATACAATTTTCTTATTCAATTTTCTTTAGCTTTACCTTCAACTATGTAGTGCAAAGTGCCTGCCTGATTGCATAGCAATTGAAAGTGTTTAGATTTAACCTCATATTATATGGTTTTGGTAAATCTAAAGGAAAGTTGTACAAGACAATTGTATAATGTATGGCAAGGCTTAGAAGCATGGAAAAGAATTGTTCTTCTCTCTTTCAATGCATATCTAAGTGACTTTAATGCTAGATTTACACCTATGTGTTTTTGAGGGCCACGTTTGCGCAGGCACAGCAGCCCATTCAAATGAATATTCCATGCCTATGTTTCTGGGGAAAAAAAGGTACATGTACCTTTTTAAAAATGCAGTCATGGGCAATTTGCATGGTCTTTTTGACCATGCAATTTCCCTGCAGTTCCCACACTGTTATTTTACATGTGTGGGGGTGCCATTCGGAATGAATGGCAGCCCTGCATGTTTTTGCCAAGCAGTTCGCTTTTACTGCGGTTAGTTGCAGGTGCGGGAATCGCTGTGATACCAGCAGCAATGGGCATAGCATAAGAGGTTGTAGGGGTCACAATCGCAACCCCACCCCTAGCTCCAGGGGGCCCTTGCAGCCTCCCTGTCATATTATAATATCCTCCACAAAGTCCAGCTCCGATCTACCCAAGGGCCCCACAGCCATGCTCCAGTACTGGGCTTCCACTTTGCCTTCCATGGGCCACACCCAGGGCCGCCATCAGGGGGGTACAGGCATTACACCTGTAGGGGGCCCGGGGGTCCCCAGGGGCCCGGATGGGAACCCCCTAAGAAAAAATATATTTTATTATTTTTTAGGGGTCCGGAGGTCCCCAGGGCCCCAGGTGGCAACCCCCTCTTTTTTTATTTATTTTTTATAAAAATATATAATTTTTTAATATTTTTAATTTATTTTTTATTAAAGGCCAATTTTTTTTTTCTTTTATTATTTTTTAGGGGTCCGGAGGGCCCCAGATGGCAACTCCCTCTTTTTTATTTATTTTTTATAAAAATATATATTTTTAATATATTTTTATTTTATTTTTTATTAAAGGGCCAATTTTTTTTCTTTTCTTTTTTTTTAGAGGTCCGGAGGTCCCCAAGGGCCCGGAGGTCCCCAGGACCCCAGATTGCAACCCCCTCTTTTTTTATTTATTTTTTATAAAAATATATATTTTTTTATATATTTTTATAACATTTTTTATTAAAGGGCCAATTTTTTTTCTTTTAATATTTTTTAGAGGTCTGGAGGTCCCCAAGGGCCCGGGGGCCCCCAGGGCCCCAGATGGCAACCCCCTCTTTTTTAAATTTATTTTTGATAAAAAAATAATTTTTAATATATTTTTATTTTATTTTTTTATTAAAGGGCCAGAGGTCCCCAGGGCCCCAGATATTAACCACCCTTTAAAAAAAAAATATATATATATATATATATATATATATATATATATATATATATATATATATTTATATTTATATATATGTATATATATTTTTCTCTCTCTTTTTTCTTTTTATTAAAGGGCCCAGAAGTCCCCAGTGCCCCGGATGGCTACCCCCTTTTTTTATATACAATTTTCTTTATTTCTTCTTTTTTTGTAAAGGCCCCCCCCCCCCCGCTTCTCAATTTCAGGCGGCAGCACCCCCCCTTCCGGTTCTCCAGGGGGCCCATGCCTGAAGCTGTGTAAGGGGCCCCATAATTTCTGATGGCGGCCCTGGCCACACCCCTCCTCTCATTGGCTGGGGACAAGCTGTAAAACCATTTCCTGAATGGAGAGGAGCACAGGGTGAGAACAGCCCAGGGGCCAGGTCAACTTTTGCACCGGGACCAACAAGCTTCAAGCTACGCCTCTGGCAGCAGCCACACACAGAAGTGTGAACCTAGTCTAAAGAGGAACTTTAGTCCCAATAATACTGACCTGGTGCTGTCATCATTGAAGATCCTAGCCTTGTACAGATGCGTTGAAGGGCTCTGCATGCCCTTTAGGACCTAGCAGTGAACACAGGGTGTTCCGCGCATGCGCAGACAGCTTGAGATCCGGGATCCTCAATTTCTGTGACGTTTTTGCATATGCATGTGGAACACATGCGTATGTAGGTAGGTGCTGTCTTTGTAGGGACAGGCTAACCCGTCTGGCAGGGACAGTGCTTAGCATCATGTAAAGGTTACAGGGGAGTAGGGAAAGTGTAGGGGGACCATGCTGTCTCCTCTTAGGAAGCCTCCCGTTTTGAGGGTGGGTAGGGTTGGCAACCTCTCCCTACACTAGCCACTCACATAATGTGTGCCAAATCAGGTAGCCAGGGCCTGAAATAGGCTCTGCCCTCACCCAAGATAGCTGCAAATGTTTTCCTCCCCTTTCTGCATTGCTGCTTTGGTTGAGCGCCACCTACAGTGGGGAGTACAGAATGCACCTGCCTACACGTAGATTTTCTGCAGGTCACTGCCAGGTCCAAAGTCCTGTGACACATCGGTGCATCCATGAAATCACATTGCATGCGTTGTTAGAGGCAATAGGAAAGCCTTTTTCCCCTTGGCAAGAAAGAAGGGAATGCAATGCCGGGAGGAACACTTATTTAATTTTTGTTCACATGGGCGTACTTAAAGCGGACCTTCATCCCAAAAGGGGAAGTTCTGCTTGTCTAGCAAAACAACCCCCCCCGCTTTGATATTAGAAACAGAGAAAACTACGTAATATCAGAAAGTGCAGTTTGCAAAATTCTGTGTTTCTTTGGCATGGCTGTGTAAATCCCAGGACTGGAAATAACAGAAGTAAATGATTAAGGAGTATATGACCATATTCTGATAACTGTGTCTTATTACAGGCCAGCGATGATGGTGAAAGTATTGGGAACTGTCCATTCAGCCAAAGGCTATTTATGATCCTCATGCACAAAGGATGCCCCTTCACCCTGACCACAGTGGACATGAAGAGGTAGGTACACTGTTTAGATCAAAATCTACATATACAATCTAAATGATCACAGAAACTCAAAGCTGAACTCTAGGGAAATATAAAAGACAGCTGTATGCAGCTCTGCAATCATTATTACATCATTTTCTAAGTACCGGGTATCAGCCTCTTGCAGTCCCTGTACAGAAGAGATAAGATTAATAAAGGGAGAAACAGCACAAGGAGCCAGTCAAGTGTGCTGTAATGCAAGTAGCAGTGGGGGCATTTTCACACTGAGGCGCGGGGGCGTCCGTGGTAAAGCATCGCTAGTTTAGCGGCACTTTGCCATCATTTGAGAGGCGCTTTAAAGGGATAATGGCGCTCGCAAAGCATGGCAGGGCTTTGCATGTGCTACGGCGGTGCTGCCCATTGATTTCAATGGGCAGGGGCGCTGTAAGAGCGGTGTATACACTGCTCCTACAGCGCCCCAAAGATGCAGCTTCCAGGACTTTTTTTTAACATCCCGCAAGGTCCAAGGTAAAAAAAAAAAAATGTTTTAAAGTCAGCAGCTACAAACACTGTAGCTGCCGACTTTCAATAAGGACACTTACCTGTCCCGGTTGCCTGCAATGTCGGCAGCCCGAGGCCGATCTGTCCCTTGGACCGGCGCCGCCATCCTCACTAAGGGAAACAGGCAGTGGAGCCTTGCGGCTTTACTGCCCGTTTCTTACTGTGCATGCACGAGTCGCGCGGCGCTCTGTGAATGGGCTAGTTAATGACTTTTGGGAGACACACAGTTCTCATAAGTCTGCGCGCCCTATTCCCCAGAAGACAACGCGAGGAGGAGACCAAGAAGCACCACAGACAAGGGAGGGGCAGATTAGGAAGATCTCCCTAGTAACAGCCATTTCATTTTTTTTTTTTTTGGCTATTGTTTTTTTTTAAGGGTGTTTAGAGTACGACTTTTGTCCGAAGGGCATTGGCCATAAACTTGTCTTGCATACAAACGGCAAAGAATTGTCAGCCAACAAACACAAAACAACGTGGTTTTTCAACTCATTAGTGTCACCCTTTGGGCAACTTCTGCTAATGTTGTGTTATGGTGAGCATTGCTTCTGAGCATGCGTGTTTGTACTTTGGAGTTTTGTCCGACGGACTTCTGTACACAAAAATGTATAATACACCAACACACAATTGTTGGCGGACAATTTAAAAAAATGCTATCCCACATTTGTTGGTGGAAAATCCGATAATTGTGCGATAAAGCATACAAATGATCGGATTTTCCGACAACAGGCAGTCATCACACAATTCCCGTTGGATAATCCGATCGATTTAGGCCCCTTTCACACATGCGGACCAATTGTTTGTTTTTCATCCATCCATTGACAGATAAAAAACGGACAACAATGCAGCTCTATGGAAAAACAGATGTAAACAGATGATCATCCATTTACATCAGTTTATATCCACATCTGTCAACATTTGTTTTTTTTTAAAGCAGAAACACCTATATCACAGGTCACATGACAGAGCTAATACATTTATTAAATGTATTATTTATAATACATTTAATGCCAAACAACCTGTGATGGCACACTATTGTGTGTGTGTGTATATATAAATATGTTTAATGTATTACTGTTTAAAAATAAAAATGTAATCTCTATGTTCTATTTTCTTTCACAAAGGGCACCGGATGCCTTAAAAGACTTGGCGCCGGGGTCACAGCCTCCGTTTCTCCTCTACGACACCGAGGTCAAAACAGACACCAATAAAATTGAAGAGTTTCTGGAGGAGAACTTGTTGCCCCCAAGGTGAGACAATTACCCGTGCGAGAGGCCTGCTAGTTGCTGACACCGAGCTACCAATCCTAGCATGCGTACCCATAGAAGATAATGGGTCTGAATTCGCACCTAAACCGCACCACAAGGCTTAAAATCCGCACACGTTTTTTTTGCAATGCGCAGTGCGAATGCATCGCACATATGTGAACCAGCCTCATTGAAAACAATGTATTTAGAAATGTTCTGCATATTGGATGTGGTTTAAGCCGCACTCAATTCGCATAGGTGTGAACCCGGCCTAATGCCTGGTTTACACCAATGAATTTTTAGTGCATTTTGCAGATTTGCACTTAGGAAACCATGTTGAATGTGCTGCAGTGCAAATTTGCAAAATGCACTAAAAATGCATAGGTGCGAACCAGGCTTAAGGCTGGATTCACACATATGCAGTTTTAGGCCGGAATCACACTTGTGCGTGCAAATTTAAGCTCTGTAATCTCTGCAGACAGATAAGAGAAGTGTTCAGCAGATTAGCAATGTTTTTTAGCTGCGAATTTGGAGACCTGGGAGAAGTTCCGGGTGAGAGGAGAGTGGGGGAGAAGTGTATTGAGCTGAATGACAAATTCCTGAAGAGAACTGAACACATCTGCGTATCCGCACATGTTTTTTTCTGCAATGCGCAGTGCGAATGCATCGCACATATGTGAACCAGCCTCATTGAAAACAATGTATTTAGAAATGTTCTGCGTATTAGATGCGGGTTAAGCCGCAACCAATTCGCATAGGTGTGAATCCGGCCTTAGTGCTTTTTGCAGATTTGCACTACAGAAGGTGTTCCATAGGAAACCATGTTAAATGGATTGTAGTGCAAATCTGCAAAATGCAAAAAGCACTAAAACTGCATAGGTGTGAATCCAGCCTAAAGCCTGATTCACACCTATGCAGGTTGCATATATTTTTCAAAACACATTTTTGATCCATTGAAGTCTATGTAACCAAAAACATGCAAAAAATCCCTTGTCATCTTCATAAAATGCACAGATGTGAACGACATCCATAAGGCTGCATTCACACCTCTGCTTTTTTTGTGCTTTTTGCATTTTGCAGGTTTGCACTACAGTCCATATAACATGGTTTCCTATGGAACACATTCTGTTCTGTAGTGCAAATCTGCAACATGCAAAACGCACAAAAAATGCCATAGGTGTGAATCCAGCCTACGAACCCATGTTAAATTGACTGTAGTGTGTTTCTGCAACACAGAAAACGCACAATAAAATGCATAGGTGTGAGCTAGGCCTAAATCCTGTTTCTAGCCCTGGCACGTGCCACTCATTTTGTATGCATTTCATACTTGCCATTTTAGTTCATTTCCTCCTTGTGTTCTCTTGCTGCCAACCTTGAACTTTGCAGGCCTATGTACGTGAGTTTTCACACTCGTAACTAGTTTATATGGAGGTTGAAATGCTTGTAAAATGCAGCTTTTCATACTGTTAGCTGGGACTGAGACCAATACAGAAAAGCGATTTTTCAATCGTCCCTGCACTCTTCAATGTTTGGCCTCATTCGCACTGACACACTGTAAACCCGGGAGACGTGATCTGAGAAATATACAACTTTAAAGTGGTAGTAAACGCTGCTTTATGACTTGTACCTACAGGTAAGCTTATGATAAGGCTAAGCTGTAGGTACCGTGACGTTTAGGAGATAGACATTTGTAATAGTCGGTGGTGTCACCAGAGCATGCACACTGCGCTCTGAATGGAGAGCACACTGGAATAATCCGTCCATTGAGAGGCTGCAATCATGATTCCCATGCACAGGAGTGACATCATCGCGGCCCAGCCATTCAAACAGCCCGAGAGAGCAAACCCAGAAGAAAGACTTGGTGAAGATGCAAGAGCCAACAGTGCCGCTGGAAGGCTTCGTTCTAGTGTGCTAATATGCAGTGTTATCACTACTTTGGTCAAAGGTGCTTCCAGAATGCAATGTAAACAAACAGTTCCCCGTTCTGTCAGGGGAGTACTGAGTGATCGTCTGTTCCTAGTGATTTGGCACAGCGATCTCTCTCCTCCTCCAGTCAGTACACCCCCCCTCCACAGTTCGAAAAACCTCCCAGGGAGCACATTTAACCCCTTGATCTCCCCCTAGTGTTAACCCCTTCCCTACCAGTGACATTTATACAGTAATCAGTGCATTTTTATAGCACTGATCGCTGTATACTTAAGTGTCAATGGTCCCAAAAAAGTGTCAGATCTGTCCACCGCAATGTGGCAGCTCCACTAAAAATCGCTGATCACCATTACTTGTAAAAAAAAATGCCATAAATCTATTCCCTATTTGTAGACACTATAGCTTTTGTGCAAACCAATCAATATACGCTTATTGCAATTTTTTTTTTTTTTTTACCAAAAATATGTAGAAGAATATATTTTGGCCTAAACTGATGAAGAAATATATTTATTTTTTGGATATTTATTATAGCAAAACAATAAAAAATATTGTGTTTTTTTTCAAAATTGTCGGACTTTTTTGTTTATAGCGCAAAAAATAAAAACCACAGAGGTGATCAAATACCACCAAAAGAAAGCTCTATTTGGAGAGAAAAAAAAGGACGATAATTTTGTTTGGGTTCTGCACCGCATGACCGTGCAATTGTCAGTTAAAGCAACAGTGCAAAAAATGGGCTGGTCATTAAGGGGGAAAATCTTCCAGTCCTTAACCGCTTAAGGACCACCTCCTGCACATTTACGTCGGCAGAATAGCACAGCTGGGCACATGCATGTATAGGTACATCCTCTGTTAGTGCCCAGTGTCCATGAACGGGACCGTCGGACTCGCTGGAGTCCCGCGATCGGTCCCCGAAGCTAAAGAACGGGGAGAGCTGTGTGTAAACACAGCTTCCCAGTTCTTCACTGTGGTGGCCGCATTGATTGTGTGTTCCCTTATACAGGGAATCACAATCAATGACGTCACACCTACAGCCACAGACCCTTACAGTTAGAAAAACATATGAGGTCACACATAATCCCTTCAGCGCCCCCTAGTGGTTAACTCCCAAACTGCAATTGTCATTTTCACAGTAAACAATGCATTTTTGCTGTGAAAATAACAGTGGTCCCAAAAATGTGTCAAAATTGTCCGAAGTGTCCACCATAATTTTGCAGTCATGAAAAAAAATCGCTGATCGCCGCCATTAGTAGTAAAAAAAAAAAAATGAATAAAAATGCAATAAAACTATCCCATATTTTGTAAACGCTATACATTTTGCGCAAACCAACCGATAAATGCTTATTGCATTTTTTCTTACCGAAAATCGGTAGAAGAATACGTTTTACGCAAACCAACCGATAAACGCTTATTGCAATTTTTTTTACTGAAAATAGGTAGAAGAATACGTATCGGCCTAAACTGAGGAAAAAAAATGTTTCTTTTTATATTTTTGGGGGATATTTATTATAGCAAAAAATATTGCATTTTTTTCAAAATTGTCACTCTATTTTTGTTTATAGCGCAAAAAATAAAAACCGCAGAGTTGATCAAATACCACCAAAAGAAAGCTCTATTTGTGGGAATAAAAGGATGCCAATTTTGTTTGGGAGCCATGTCGCACGACCGCGCAATTGTCAGTTAAAGCGACGCAGTGTCGAATCACAAAAACTGGCCGGGTCCTTTAGCTGCCTAAAGGTCCAGGTGGTTAAGTGGTGTTGCTAAGGGCAATCTGGGTTCTCTGAAAGATATTCTGCACTTGCAGTGGATTTCTATGCTCAAAGTCACTGGGGGTTATTTCCTTAAATTAGAGCATGCAAAATCTGGTGCAGCTCTGCATAGAAACCAATCAGCTTCCAGGTTTTATTGTCAAACCTTAACTGAACAAGCTGAAGTTAGAAGCTGATTGGCTACCATGTACAGCCGCACCACAGTCTAAATGCACAAGCTTTTGTAAATCTCCACCATGTGTTAAAACTACTTTACATTCGCTACAATGTCATTTTTGCACTAAGGAGTCAGGAGTCAGGAATACTAGAGTGATGGTGCTGAAGTTTTGGCTAAATGTTTATAGAATCCTACATGCTTATGCTCTAAAATCTTTACTGCAGTATGGCAATACATTTTTTTTTATTTCAGTTATCCTAGCATGACACCTAAATACAAGGAATCCACCACAGCAGGGAATGACGTTTTCCATAAATTCTCTGCATACATCAAGAACCAATTACCAGCCCATGAAGACCGTGAGTATGCATTGCACATTATATAACATAATACTATAATAATACATTTATTATTGTATCATAAATACAATATTAAAAATTATAGAACATATTTAAACTTAAGGTTTAAAAGAATCTGATACTCCATGCTACGATAGTTTTAATAATAATGCATGGTTACCCGTCAGAGATAGGGGTGTGTGTGCCGTTATTCACTCATACAGTGTCTTGATAAAGTATTCATACCCCATGACATTTCCCACATTTTGTCATGTTACAATCAATGCATTTTATTGTGATTTTATGTGATAAACTAACACAAAGTGGCACATAATTGTGAAGTGGAAAGAAAATAATAAATGGTTTTATTTTTATTTTTTACAAATAAATATCTGACAAATGTGGCATGCATTTGTATTCAGCCCCCTTTACTCTGATACCCCTAACTAAAATCTAGTGGAACCAATTTCCTTCAGAAATCACCTAATAAGTAAATAGAGTCCACCTGTGTGTAATTTAATCTCGGTTTAAATGCAGCAGTTCTGTGAAGCCCTCAGAGATTTGTTAGAGAACCTTAGTGAACAAACAGCATTATGAAGGACAGGTCAGGGATAAAGATGGTGAGAAGATTAAAGCAGGGTTAGGTTATAAAAAAACATCCCAGCACTGTTCAATCCATCATCCATCTGGAGAAACGGCAAAAATCCACATCTCAGATGGGTGAATCTGTCCACAGGACAATTATTAGTCGTGCACTCCACAAATCTGGCCTATATGGAAGAGTGACAAGAAGAAAGCCATTGATGAAAGAAACCTATAAGAAATCCCGTTTGCAGTTTGCAAGAACTCATGTGAGGGATGCAGCAAACACGTGAAAGAAGGTGCTCTGGTCAGATGAGACCAAAATTTAACTTTTTGGCCTAAAAGCAAAACGCTGTGTGTGGTGGGAAACTACGGCCCCATTCACAGCATTAGATTTTCTGCAGATTTTTGTCTTCAGATTTGTAGCGCATGTTTTTTTTATTTTAGACCTGCAAGGGAAAAGCCATAATGAGCTAATATGCACCGCATTTTAGCTCATTATGAAATACCTACCTCAGAACGAGGTGTAGGGAACTTACCTGGTGCACGCCGAGCGAGATCTCATCTTGACTCGGCGTGTCTTCCAGGTATCGCCGCTCCAGCGCTGTGATTGGCTGGAGCGGCGATGACGTCACTCCCGCACGTGCGCGCGGGAGATTTAAATCCGGCTGGCCGGATTCTTTCGCCGTGGAGTCCCCCTGCGCATGCGCCGCTGCAATCAGCGGCGCATTGCGGGGGTAATATCTCCTAAACCGTACAGGTTTAGGAGATATTCTTTATACCTACAGGTAAGCCTTATTATAGGCTTACCTGTAGGTAAAAGTAAAAAAAGTGGGTTTACAACCACTTTAAGCCTCATACACACGATCGGATATCTGATGGAATCTAATCCGATGGATTTTTTCATTAGATATTCTATGAAATTAACTTTCTTTAGTCTTGCCTACACACCATCAGTAAAAAATCTGACTGTACCAAAACTCAGTGACGTAAAACGCAGTGACGTAAAACTACGACGTGCTGAGAAAAACTAAGTTCAATGCTTTCGAGCATGCGTCAACTTGATTCTGAGGATGCATGGATTTTTGACTGATGGACTTCCACTCAGACAATTGTTTTGTATCCATAGGAAAAATTGAAAACATGTTCTTTTTTCACCGATGGAAAACAAACCAATGGGGCCCACACACGATCGGTTTGTCCGATGAAAACAGTCTGTTTTCAGCGGACAAACTGATCGTGTGTACGAGGCTTTAAGGTTTGACCTCATATTATATGGTTTTGGTAAATCTAAAGACAACAATCTGCAGAAAATCTAATGGTGTATGTGGAGTCTAACGCTGCACATCACCCTGAACACACCATTTTCTTCATCAGGGACAGAGAAGCTGTTCAGAGTTGATGGGAAGATGGATGGAGCCAAATACAGGACAATCTTAAAAGAAAAAGAAAAACAAATGGAAATTCTGCATGTAGGAGTGGGTGAACTGCTGGCTCCCTGTAGTAAACTTCACAATAGTGATAATATATGCAACTCAAAGAAAGGGAATGTAGCGCTGTTCTGTGAAAGTAAAGTGCTCCAAAAAATACAATGTGAACGTGAGGAGTGAGAAAAATGATAGTAACTAGGAATTGAATCCACTAACAGGGATGCAAACCTGTGTGTTCTATATAGTAAGTGCCCTAAATAGGCGTATGAGAACAGAGGGTGTGTCATATCAGCACAGAACAATAAAAAAGTATAAATAGTAAATGTAAACATTATATATATATATAAAAAAACAACAACCGTGTAATAAAAAATAAATAAATAGTTTCACGTCCAGGGTTCATATCAGACTCCCCAAAAAAGTGACGGGTGCAAACTCAAAAATTGGTGACAGTCTATCAAAGAATTCCGGTGCCAGAAATATAACAGTGACTTTATGGTGCTCCCCTCCTGGAATGTACTCACCACAGCGCCCTACCCCTGCAGGGGTGAAAGGCGTGTAAGAGATTTATACTCCTATTCCTGAAATTCCACAGACCGGGATATACTCCTCCTCTGCTGTCTGGTTTAGGTGATCAGTGAGCCTTGTCCCTCCTGGAGTATGTTCAGGCTCCTGGTCTTCCACTAGTTGCAATAGCCTCCTACCTCAACCAGGCAATCGGGTATCCCCATGAAATTAGATAATAAGTAAAACGGACCCTGATAGCGTACAAACCATATAAGTATTTATTAAAATATATCCTATTACAAAATAAAAGAGCTCCAGTGCGCCTAAGATGACATCCGTATGACAAAACACGTAAGGCGTGACTTGGTACATATAAAGTCACTTCTGGTTTCTCTCGGTGCGGTCTGTTGAACGCACGCCGTTCAGAGATTGCTTTGCACATTCTTTTTTGTTAGTCAGGAGCACTGGAGCTCTTTTATTTTAATAAATACTTATTTTATATCATCAAAGTTTATTGAAGGAGAAAATGTACATATATGAAGTCACAGCTCCGATTAATAGAAATACAGAAACAAGAGAACTTATGGGTAAGAGCATTAATTATCTATAACAATAAGATGTTGTCTAGTAGGCAAGGTTTGATATAACATAACCTGGAGTTGATCCTTAGAATGTGTAAAACTTTCTGCATCTAGAACTCGATGTTTAGATCTCCATGTTTTAACACAATAAAAATCAAACCAAAAAATAACAAGAGTGCCTTAAAAGGGGAAAGAGGTCTAGACCTAGAAGAGGTAGGGAAGAAGAAAAAGTAGTGTAGAAGTGTGTATTAGATACATCACTAATCATATTAAGCAATTCAAGGAATGTCACAATATAACAATTATCTGAGTAGGTATACCCAGATGCGACATATTGCATGTGTAAACTTACTTCAGAGATCATACAAAGGCAAAAAGTATTAACGTGTGCTTGTCAGATTTGAATATGCCTGAGGATATTTGAATAGGAACCAGGGAGACCACGTTTTGTGGAAGCGTTCAACGTTATCACTCAACTGAGCAATGGTCTCCTTTAATAAATACTTATAGCTTTTACGGTTGTACGCTATGAGGGTCTATTTTGCTTATCAAATTTCATGGGGATACCCAATTGCCTAAAACTCATGGTTGAGGAAGGAGGACATCACAACTAGTGGAAGACCAGGAGCCTGAAGATACCCCATTATATACCCCAGGAGGGACAAGGCTCACAGGCGGATACCTGATCACCTAAACCAGAGAGCAGAGGAGTATATCCCGGTCCGTGGAATTTCAGAAATAGTATAATCTCTTACACGCCTTTCACCCCCGAAAAGTCACTTATATTTCTAGCACCAGAATTCTTTAATAGACTATCACCAATTTTTGAGTTTGCACCAGTCACTTTTTTGGGAGTCTGATTTGAACCATGGAAATTAAACAATTGATTTATTTTTTATTACATAGTTGTTTAATTTTTTTGCACTTATAAGCACACTATATATTCATATGTGTATATATATATATATATATATACACACATACATACATACACAATATATAGTTGAAATTTACTATTTATACATTTTTATTGTTGTTTTGTGCTGATATGACACACCCTATGTTCACATAAGCCTATGTAGGGCACCTACTATATAGTACACACAGGTTTGCATCCCTGTTGGTGGATTCAATTCGTAGGTACGATCATTTTTCTCACCCCCCACTTTTACATTATATTTTTGGAGCACTTTGCTGTAGTTTGCTTTCACAGAACAGCGCCATATTCCCTTTCTTTGAGTTGCATACAGGTGATACTCGAAAAATTAGAATATCGTGCAAAAGTTCATTTATTTTACTAATGCAACTTAAAAGGCGAAACTAATATATGAGATCGTTTAAGCCGTGATTTGTCATGATTGTGAAGATTATGGCTTACAGCTCATAAAAACCCCAAATCCACAATCTCAGAAAATTAGAATATTACATGCAATCAATAAAACAAGGATTGTACATAGAACAAGATCGGACCTCTGGAAAGTAGAAGCATGCATATGTATTCAGTACTTGGTTTGGGCCCCTTTTGCAGCAATTACTGCCTCAATGCGGCATGGCATGGAAGCCATCAGCCTGTGGCACTGCTGAGGCGTTATGGAAGACCAGGATGCTTCAATAGCGGCCTTCAGCTCTTCTGCATTGTTCGGTCTCATGTCTCTCATCTTTGTCTTGGCATTGCCCCATAGATTCTCTATGGGGTTCAGGTCAGGCGAGTTTGCTGGCCAATCAAGCAAAGTAATCCCACGGTCATTGAACCAGGTTTTGGTGCTTTTAGCAGTGTGGGCAGGTGCCAAGTCCTGATGGAAAATGAAGTCAGCATCCCCATAGAGCTCGTCTGCGGAAGCAAGCATGAAGTGCTCCAAAATCTCCTGGTAGATGGCTGCAGTGACCCTAAACTTAATGAAGCACAGAGGACCAACACCAGCAGATGACCTGGCTCCCCAAATCAACACAAACTGTGGAAATTTCACACTGGACTTCAAGAATCTTGCAGTGTGTGCCTCTCCATTCTTCCTCCATACTCTGGGTACCTGGTTTCCAAATCAGATGCAAAATTTGCTCTCATCAGAAAAGATGGACCACTGAGCAACAGACCAGGTCTGTTTTTCTTTAGCCCATGTAAGACGCTTCCGGTGTTGTTTGTTGTTCAGGAGTGGCTTGACAAGAGGAATACATTTGAAGCCCATGTCCAGGATCCGTCTGTGTGTTGTGGCTCTTGATGCACCGACTCCAGCCTCAGTCCACTCCTTGTGAAAGTCCCCAACACTTTTAAATGGCCTTTACCTGACAATCCTCTCCAGGCTGCGGTCATCCCTGCTGCTTGTGCAACTTTTTCTTCCACACCTTTCCCTTCCACATAACTTTCTATTAATTTTCTTTGATACAGCACTTTGGGAACATCCAACTTATTTTGCAATTACCTTTTGAGTCTTTCCCTCCTTATAGAGGGCATCAATGATGGTTTTCTGCACAACTGTCAGGTCAGCAGTCTGTCCCATGCTTGCGATTCCTACTAAACCAGACTGAGAGACCATATAAAGGCTCAGGAACCCTTTGCAGGTGTTATGGCTTAATTAGCCGATTAGAGTGGGACACTTTGAGCCTAGAAAATTGCACATTTTCACAATATTCAAATTTTCTGAGATTGTGGATTTGGGGTTTTCATGAGCTGTAAGCCATAATTATCACAATCATGACAAATCACGGCTTGAACTAACTTGCTTTGCATGTAATGAGTCTATCTCATATATTAATTTCACCTTTTAAGTTTCATTTGTGAAATAAATGAACTTTTGCACGATATTCTAATTTTTCGAGTATCACCTGTATATTAGAAGAAAACCTGTTAAGAGTCTGCAAAAGACTTGAGACTGGGGCAGAGGTTCACCTTCCAGCAGGACAACAGTCCTAAACATACAGCCAGAGCTACAATAGAATGGTTTGGATCAAAGCATATTCATGTGTTAGAATGGCCCAGTCAAAGTTCAGACCTAAATCCAATTGAGAATCTGTGGCAAGACTTGAAAATTGCTGTTCACAGACGCGCTTCATCCAATCTGACAGAGCTTGAGCTATTTTGCAAAGAAGAATGGGTAGAAATGTCACTCTATAGATGTGCAAAGCTGGTAGAGACATCCCTAAAAAGACTCGCAGCTGTAATTGCAGAGAAAGGTGGTTCTACAAATGTATTGATGGAATACAAATACACCCCACACACTTTTCACATATTTATTTGTAAAATAAAATTGAAAACCATTTATAAATTTCCTTCCACTTCACAATTATTTGCCACTTTGTGTTGGTCTATCACAAAAAATCCCCAAAAATACAGTTATGTTTTTGGTTGTAACATGACAAAATGTGGAAAATTTCAAGGGGGTGAATACTTTTTCAAAGCACTGTATATTCTCCCCCTGTCAGAGCGGGGAATATGACCTTTTTCATGCCTCAACAGTAAAAAGTCCTAAGACATTTTATTAAGCACTTAAGACCCGGACCAATACGCTGTTTTTGCGATTCGGCACTGCGTCGCTTTAACAGACAATTGCGCGGTCGTGCGACGTGGCTCCCAAACAAAATTTGCGTCCTTTTCTTCCCACAAATAGAGCTTTCTTTTGGTGGTATTTGATCACCTCTGCGATTTTTATTTTTTGCGCTATATACAAAAATAGAGCGACATTTTTGAAAAAAAAACACTATTTTTTACTTTTTGTTAAAAAAAAATCAAATAAACTAAATTTTAGTCAAACATTTAGGCCAAAATTTATTTAGCCACATGTCTTTAGTAAAAAAAAAAAATCGCAATAAAAAAAAATAGCTACCTAGCGGGAACAGCGACACTAATACAGCGATCAGAAAAATGATCGCTTAGTGATGCTGGCAATAGGGAGTGAAAGGGTTAACTAGGGCGATGATCAGGGGGTTAAAACTTTATTAGGGGGGGTGGGGGGGCTATCCTGAACCTAACACTAACTGTTTTTTACAGTGCCTGTCACACTGACACTAAATGCAGTGATTAAATCACTGCATTCAGTAACACTGTGACAGGGGGGTGGGGGGGGGGGCGATCACAAGGGGTTAATATGCCTATGTGAGTGTGTGTCAGTGTTGTGTTGGTGCACACTTACTTGTCATGTCTTCTCTCATCAGCAGCGCTGGGAAACAGCGCTGCGATGAGAGAATACATCATTTCCTCCTTCCTGTGTAAACACAGGAGGAGGAAGTGACAGGCTGGGAGCGCGCTCCCATTGGCTGGGAGCGATCGCGGGGGGGGCGGAAAACACGGACATCCGCCCGCAGATCCCGGATCGCTCCCAGAGGTAGGGAGACCCCCGCACGCCGCGGAGGGGGTCCCGATGGGACCCCCGAACCGCACTCAGGCGGGGACGTAAATTTACGCCCTTGTGCCTGTACGAGCCATGTTGTGGCCGTATATGTGCGTGCGGGGGTCTTTAAGTGGTTAATAGCAAGGTTCTTAGAAAAAACATCCTGTTTTGGCGGCAATAGGGCTCCTTTTTTCAGGGCTACAGACAGGGCTGGACTGGGACAGAAATTTGGCCCTGGACTTAATCCAGACTGGCCCACTTTGACAGGTCTCTCCCATGGCGGCCGGACAACTCCTGCCCCCCCCCCCCCGGCCACACAAGCCCCCTCTTCCCCTCTCACTAGCCATTATACTTTATTAGAGTAGAACGGCTGGTACTGGTACTCTTATAGGCAGTACCAGTGGGGAAGCTAGACATTTTTTCACCCGGGGCAAAGAATCAGTTCGGTGCCCCCCTCCCCTTATGGGACAAGAGGCCATACCTGTTGAGTTAGATGTCTGTCCCCTCCCCCATGCTCCTCTGTCGTCCCCCTGCTTCTCTGTTCCCCCCAGGTAGGCACTGCAGGAAGGGAAAGATGATAAGCGCTGTGGGAAGGGAGAGACAAAGGAGCGGAGGGGGGAGGCGGTCTGCTGTCACTGAAGCCGGCCCACTGAGCCACCGGCCCACCGGGAAACTCCCTGTAGTCCCAATGGCCAGTCCATCCCTGGCTACAAACAATATATAGAATGACATACAATAAGTCATTTTTTTATGGTTGATATTGCAAAGGTATGATGGAATACATCCTAATCTTTCTTTCCAGATCTACAAAAGAATTTGCTGCGCTCATTTCTACTCCTAGACCGTTACTTGTGTACTCCATTACCACATGAGTTGGCCAAGAACCCCAAAATGACCGAATCACAAAGGAAGTTCTTGGATGGAGATGAACTGACACTTCCAGACTGTAACCTCCTGCCTAAACTCAACATCATCAACGTGAGTGGGAAATACATCTTTTAATTCTTTGGATACTGAATGTCATGTATTGCCTAATTTTAAAGGGGAAGTTCATCCTTTTCTTCTTTTTTTTTTTTTAAAAGATTATTTGCCAAGTGTACATACAGGTCAAAAAGTACCATTTAATCATACATTGAGCATAGTAGTTTGAGTGAGCCCATGGCTTCTTTTTAGCTTGACCCAAGAACATATATCCGTAGTGTTTACTGGTGTTTAGAATAGGAAATGTAATGCCTCGTTTCCACTGAGCGGATTGGTTCGGAATGGTACGGTACGCTATTGAGTGTTTCCATTATGAAAGTATGCCATAAAACCGAACCGTACCGCGCCATTCTGGGTCCTGCTTCAGATGTGGGGCCATAGAAAATGGAATGGTTCGGTTAGGGTGGAGCTACAATACATTCCACTGATTGGAGGACATGCTAGGCATTTTTCTAAACCCTGTATGGCCCCTGATGATCCGACTTGCAGTGGAAACGCTCACCTGAATAGGCCAGACCATTCTAACCGTTCCAAACTGTACCGACCCGAACCGTTCCGCTCAGTGGAAACGAGGCATAAGATACCTGTTGGGCCCACTTAGTCGAGTAGGTTGCCACATGTGCAATGTGTTGTAGTAGGTTACGGCATGTATATTAAAGTGGGGTTTTTCACAGGTAAACATGCATTGCAGTAAAGCAGCCCTTTTACAATAAATGGGCCCATGCACCCCAGTGTATTTTTTAGAATATGCTACTTTTTTTTTACATAACATTAAAAGGCAAAGTTTGGGCTGTATAACAAACAAAAAAAATGCATTCTCACCCCCATGCTGCAGCACTGGTGTAATGCTGCAGCTGTCCCCCGCTGGCTCCAAGACTGAGAAGGCTCCTATATGCCATTCTGAAAAAGTTCCTATGGGACACACAAGCCTCATTTATGTCTCCACACTCCCCCGTCCTGGACACTGCAGCTCACAGTGGGAGGGTTTCAGCAGAATAGGCAGTGCTGTAAATTCAGAAATCATTGGGCAGGACTAGGTATGTTCAGGTGCTGATTTACTCAGCAATGACATATTGATAGCCTTGTTACCTGCAATATCTTCTTATGCCCTTTGTAGCATAAGCAGGTACAGCCTACATTAGAGGATAACTTTGCTCTAACTTCAAGAGCATAGCTGGCAGGCATACAATCAAAGGAAGCTGCAATAGGCGAACTTTAGGCTGCATTCACACCTAGGCGTTTTGTCGCCCTACGCTGTAGCAGCCTGAAATACGCTGGAGGGGCGAATTTACATTGTCAGCTATGGAGATGGTTCACATCTCTACGCCGAAACGCCGTACGCCTGAAGGTCAAAACAAGTCCCGGACCCTTTTTTTCCAGGCGTCTTCGGCGTTCCGGCATAGCCAACAATGCTAAAATCACCCCTCCAGCGAAAAACAAGGAGCGACTTGTCGCCGCAAATCGCGGGGACAAAACGCCGATTTCATGTCGCCGCAATAAGCCGCATACCGCCTAGGTGTGAATGCAGCCTTACTGGCAGGATCAACAGGTATTTGTGGAATATTACAGGGGATCCAAGAGAAAACTGAGTGCAGATACCCAAATAATAATTTTTAGTACAGGAGTGTTTTTAATGGTAGGCCAAAGTTCTACTTTAAGCTGTTTGCATTGACACGTAGAATCTAAGAAACCATAAAAAAACCCTCTTCTTTCTCTCCAACAGACGGTTTGCAAACACTTTCGCCATTTCGACATCCCCAGAGACCTGAGGGGTTTATCTCGCTACCTGAACAACGCAACACAGCTGAAGACCTTCACATATACCTGTCCAAACAAAGACGAGATCATACTCTTCTATCGCTCTGTGGCCAAACCATTGCCACGCTGAGGGCCTTCCATACAAAGCTTTGAACTCTCCACCGCCGCATCCAGTGTGCACGGTGCAGGACTGCCATCACCGTCCTATTACCCTCTTTGGCTACAAAGACAGTTGTGTTGCCAGAGCGCCCTCTACAGCTTTCGGTATGCAGTATCAAACAATGGTATAAAACACAGGAGCAGTTCTTGTACAGCCAAGCAATTTTAATATCGTCTTCCATGGAGATAATACAAGCAGACCTGTCTTCATTCAAGTAAAAAGACTTTATTGATTCTGTATACATATACATTCAATATTAAAACAGTTACGAAAAATAAACTATTGTTCTGGGGGGGGTTTAAGAATTACCACTGACCGATACTCTAGTCGACCTATTCATAGCTTGAACTCACAGGTTAACATAAAGCAGTATGTGGAAGTTATACATAAACAGGCCTATTTAGTGGAACAAAGCAGACCATCCAAAGGAGCCATTCAGCATCCATCTTGTACTGGTCTGACTCCAGGAAGGTGAATACTGATTGGTTCCTTTGGCTTTGCTCCTTGAGAGGTTTATTGAATAAGGAAGAAGTTGAGGCAGTTCCAGATAGAACAGACAACTTCTACTTCCATTAATATTAGGTTTCCTTTAAAAATTGGCCAACTTCTCCATAGCTAGCGTTTCAACACAATCCTATCCCATGGGTATTAAATATATACTGTAGTTTACCAATTCAAAGGCTAGCCATACACAGCTCAATTTCTCTTGTTCAGTCCCACTGAACAAGAGAATGAGAGAATTAAGGGTTTCTCTTATCCATGCTAAACAGCACGGGTGGAGGAATCGCCCATGTATACAGGCAGCCATGGCTGAATACCCAAACAGGGACTGCATCTTATCAGATGCAGTTCCGGTTTGGCCCAAAAATGTCCACCTGGCTTAGTCTCAAACCACCTACGTCTCGAATTTTGGCCAATTCAGCCACAATGAATGTCGTCTCTGGCCAGACTTGCACAGCCCTATGCGATACTAACATATTTCTGTTATCTACCTATACTGTATTCATGTTAATTTAATTAAAACTCTGCTTGCTGACATTTGGATATGTAAATAAATAAAAAAATGTTTTAAAATCAAGTTTACGTGACTTAGGTGTTCATAATTGTTAATACAAAAATCATGAGTTCTGAAAAACATAAGAAAGAAAAACGCAAGAGGGTGCTTCTAAATTAGTATGCAAGATCAATTTATTAATAAAGAGCAAATAAGTCACTCACATGTAGTAGAATAAAAATCACATGTAATCATTTCTGTTGCCATCATCCAGAAACATAGGCAGTGCAAAGATAATGGGAAGCAGAAACCACCAAAGAGCATGGATTTCTGCATGTTCTGTATCCTATTATCTTTGCACTGCCTATGTTTCTGGATGATGGCAACAGAAATTATTTCATGTGATTTTTATTCTTCTACGTGTGAGCAGTTTATTTGCTTTTTTTTGCATACTGCACTTAGAAACACCCCCTTGTGTTTCTTTGCGTTGCTTCGGATATTCCGTCTATCTGCTGAGGAGCTGCACCAAGACGTAATGAAGCAAGCTGAGCTTACACATGACATTATATAGCCAATAGCTATATATAATGTCTATGGCCCTCCAGTTGTTCAGGAACTACAATTCCCATCATGCCTAGTCATGTCTGTGAATGTCAGTTTTACAATGCTTCATGGGACGTGTAGTTCTGCAACAGCTGGAGGGCCATAGTTTGAGGACCCTTGGCCTATAGCCTCGTACACACGATCGGTTTTTACAGTCGGGAAAACTGCCATGAGAGCTTTTGGCCGGGAAAACTGGCATGTGTATGCTCCATCAGAGTTTTCCCATCAGGAAAACCGCCAAAAAAAAAAGTTATTTTTCCCCGCTGGGATTCTCGGCGGTCTTTTTCCCCGCAGTTTTCCTATGTGCAAAAACTGCGATGGAGCATATGCACGGCCGCGATTCCCGACCAAAGCTCTCACGGCAGTTTTCCTGTTGGGAAAACCTCTCGTGCGTAGAGGCAAAAAAAACTTACCTAGCAGGTTCTCGGTTTTCCCTTCGGGTTCCCCGCGGACTTCTTACCACCGGGAATCCCGTACGTGTGTACGAGGCTTATGTCGTCATTATGAACTTTTCTGCTCGGGCTTCACCATTTTGAAGTTTTTTTACTTGTTTTGCACTGCAACAGATTTTTTTTATTGCTTAAAAAAACATTTAGTGCGTGAAATGAAACACACAAATGTGTGTCGCACTTGCAGTGCCATTCGTGATTAGTGGCACCCCAAATGCTTTGCACGTGCAACAAAATGCATGGTTAAAAACCATGCAAAGCTCAGAAAGATACATGAGCTCTTTTGAGTGTTTGGCACATGTAGGGCAGCCATGAAAATGCATGGGCTGCCCTACGAACAAAAAAAACAAAAGAGTAAAAAAAACACACTTATGTGCAATGTTATAGTCTTAATATCTAAAATTTGATTTGGTTATAAAATATTAGAACGCTAAGTATAGCCTTTTAACAGCAACAGCTGAGGATTTTTACACGCAATATCTGACATCACGCTACAATGTGAATGAGAGCTAAGTATGGATATCCAATAAATACACACATATACATTATATACTGCTGCTAAAAGGATATTCACACATAATAGGAAGTATGAAATGCAACAGTGATGTGCAAAGTGCAATCAGGAAACCGGTTTGACTGTCATGGATTGCTGCTCCTCTCAAATAAAAAAAATTATTAAAATCTGAATTAGGCTTGTATAGGTTATAAAAACAAGGTTTTAGCCAGAAAGAACAAACAGAGTTAAAGTGGATGTAAAGCCCACATTTTTTTTTCATGGTTTAAATGTGGGGAAGGGGGATGGGTTAGATCCCCCAGGTTTGTACTGCTATCCAGGGCTTCATTGGAGAGATAGCCTTTCATTTCCTGCCTTACTATACAGTAGTGATCACTCTAGTACAGTAGTGACTACCGCTTTAAACCTTCCACACGATCGGAAATTCCGACAAGAAAACCGTGGATTTTTTTCCAATGGAATTTTGGCTCAAACTTGTGTTCTTGGCAGTCGGAATTTGGTGTGACCATGTGTATGACACGGTCACACCAAATTCCGACCGCCAAGAACGCGGTGACGTACAACACTACCGACGAGCAGAGAAAAATTAAGTTCAATGCTTCCGAGCATGCGTCAACTTGATTCTGAGCATGTGTTTTTTTTTGCACGTCGGAATTGCATACAGACAATCGGAATTTCCAAACTAAGCAACCAACAGTGATGCCGGGCCTTTTTTTTTTATGCATTAGCGATTGGCTGGAATAAATCAATCCAGATTTCTTCTGAGGTAGGTTGGATTCATAGGCCTAGACATACATTTGCAGACAGGCCAACAGATGTGTAGTAATTGGTCAGATCCCAGGTCTGAAAGGCACCCCAATTCAGCAGTAGAATTGCAGCCCTGCATCCACCATGAAAGGGAATTATAAGAAAGGAAGAAGTAGTGACAGCCATGATAGTTTACTAGTAAAATCCTTCTATAGGGTAGTCATGAGACTTGTTTTCTCCTGCAGTGGATTCTGGGAAGCAATGGGTTATATAGCCAATGACATTGATTAGACAGCCATTTCCATGCCATGTCTTTGGAACAGTACAAGAGGTCCTCTGTGTTCTTTGATAATGTATTAAAATAACTGGTGCATTTCAATCACGTAGGGAATCATCCCCGTCTCCGACTTGGGTAAAAGGCCCGTCCTTATGATAAAAACATGCCCCGATGAACCACACAGTAGTCGCATCAAACAGTCTATAGATGGCGGTGTTGATCCAGATCATAGTGCACACAGTCACATCCAGCACAGGCAACTTACACAAATGCTCAGGATTCTTCAAAATCCACTCCCTTTGCAATTTTTTTGCTAAAAGAAAACATCAAAATACATAATTTTAATAATGTTAAAGTACATAAGGCCTTAAAGCCTGTACTACAGATATACAGTATACAACTTTAAAGTTTTAAGTGGTAGTAAAAAAAAATGCCCCTGCAAGGTAAAGGGTCACTAAAGGAAAAAAATGTATTTGCTGAAATTACTGTTTACAGGGTAGAGACATAATAGTTAACTTATTCCTTTTAGGCTCCATTCAGACCTAGGCGTTTTGTCGCCCTACGCCCGACGCTGCAGCAGCCTGTGATACGCTGGAGGGGTGAATTTACATTGTCGGCTATGGAGATATTTCACATCTCTACGCCGAACGCCGTATGCCTGAAGCCTGAAACAAGTCCCGGACCCGACAGTGTAAAATTCTGCCCTCCAGCAAAAAAACAATAGGCGTTTTGTCGCCGCAAATCGCGGGGACAAAACGCCTATTGCATGTCGCCTGAATACGCCGCTGCCGCCGACGCCTAGGTCTGAATGCAGCCTTAAAAATGATTAAAGATAGATAAAAATAAATCATATAGTGTGGCTGCAGTTTAGTTTCATTTTTAAACTGGTTTTATGTTTCTGTGATGTAGAAACAGACACACAGAACAAAAACAAACAAATACAGGGCAGTGTTTTGTTTTTAAAATGAATCTGATTGGTTCTGAGGAGTTTTAGACACACAGTAATGACAGCTTAGACCACCGTGAAAAGCTGCCATGAGATTTTTCATAAGGAGCCAGACAAGCAGGAAGTGTGGAGATCAGAGCAGAATTACAGCAACTTCAAAGCAAAAACTAACAATGAGGACATGAAACCAGGACTGCAGTAAGGTAAAGGAAGCTATTTAGCTAAAAAAAAAAAATCCTTTAGTGATCCTTTAATGACATAATGGGGGTTATTTACTAAAGGCAAATTCACTTTGCACTACAAGTTCAAACTACAAGTGCACTTGAAATTGCACTGAAAGTTCATTGGCTGTAAATCTGAAATGAGGGGGAAATTAAGCTGATTTTATTATCTAAATGTACAGGCTAAAATGCTGTTTTTTATTTTCATTGCATGTCCCCCTGGGATCTACAGTGACTGCACTTCCAAGTACACTTTCAGTGCAATTTCAAGTGCACTTTGCAAAGTGGATTTGCCTTTTGGAAATAACCCCCGATGTATTAGTATGCATCGCATACTAGCACATTTTGAAAGACTTTCCTGTGAAATGGATCCTTCCACAGTGGAACTCCGCTGTCTTCCGTCTTCACCCGGTCTTCTTTCCAGGTTTGTGGGCTGAATGGCCGAGCTGCGATGACATCACTCCCACACATGCGCACATAGGGTTGCCACCTTTTCTTCAAGCCAAACCCGAACACTTTAGCCGCGCATGGCAATTTTTTTTTTTTTTTAAGTGCGCAGGCTGTGGACTCTTGTGTAAAGGAGAGCTCTGATGTAAAGGTGTTTCTGCTCACCAAAGCTCCCACTTACTTTAGAGTACCCAGCATTCCCCCTTAAATCAGGGTTCCAAAAGCCCCCCTTACATCAGAGCCCACAGGACACCCCTTACATCTGAGTTCCCCTTACCTTAGTACTCACAGACATTGGATAGTGAGCTCACTCAGCCGGCTGCTGAGCTTCAAATTTCTAGCCCGCCCATCCCTTTCCTGAGGCACAGAACACCAGGGATTGGAGTTTTGGTGGTCAGACAGAGGGTACGGGTGGGATTGAGCCATCTCTCCTCTCCTGTCCATGTATGGGCCCAGGCGTACTTGGCGGTCGCGGAACTCAGTTACTTGGGGAACGGCAGTCCATTCTGAATATGTCTGGTTTTCAGGCGGCCTGAAACCCGGACTGTCTGGGTCAATCCTAAACAGGTGGCAACCCTATACGCACAGGAATCATGGCTGCGGCACATCGTTCTGAACGGGCAGCACACTTGAGAGTGCCGACCTATTCAGAGCACAGTGCACATGCAACGGTGACATCACCAGCTGTTACAGGAAATGTAAACAAAGTGGGGGGGGGGGGCATGAATTGAATAAAACTGCTGCATGAATGTTCTGGTGTTAATTCATCTTGTTAATGTACTGCAACTAATTCAGGTAACTCTAAAATGCGCCACTTTTACATTGCGGAGCAATGCATGCACCGAATCATAAAAAAAATATTGACAGTTCATATCGTACAAAAGTGGAGCTGGTTAAGGCCAACTCTCTTCTGGCATCCAGAGAGAGACCATGGCACAGATAGACTTTGTAAAAGTGTCTCACTCCAAAGGTGGCGCAGTGTGCGCCAAATTCAAGTACAGGTTAAAGATGGATACAGGAATTTGGGACACGCTGCACCGCTTTTAGAATGTAAGCAAAATACATATGATAAATCTGTCTGTGCCGGTCTTTTTAAATTTCAAAGACAGTTTTCTGTCCAGGACCAGGCGCACCCTCCTAGTTTGCATGTGGAGATGCATGCGTGGCACCAGACTAGGCGCTTGTTTGTTTTTTCAAGCCACATGATTATAGCTGGAGGCTCTAATTCAGGGGTCCTCAAACTATGGCCCTCCAGTTGTTCAGGAACTACATTTCCCATCATGCTCAGTCATGTCTGTGAATGTCAGAGTTTCACAATGCCTCATGGTATTTGTAGTTCCGCAACAGCTGGAGGGCCGTAGTTTGAAGATGTCTGCTCTAATTGGTTGTAAAGGTTTGGGCCACCCACTTGTGACACATGAATCAATATTCTTCCAGCTTCTCCTCTCGGCCAATCAGGACAGGAGGCAAAGCCGAGGAAGCCGCGCCGCGGCAACCATGGAGGGGTGAGTGCGGACCCCAAAAAAGTTTAGCATCAGCCGCCACTGTCCAGGACTAAATCTGAATTCCAGGTATGGTTTGTATTGCATAGTTGTACTGATCCAGCCTGGACCAGTGTAAGTATGCACATGTCCATAGGATCCCTAAGGCCCCATTCACACCCGAGTGCAGCGTTTTCAGGCAGAAAGTTGCGCAATTTTGAACAGGTCAAATGGTCACCAGTGTAAAAAGCAGAAAAACGCCCCAAAAAAGTTCCAGAACTTGTTTGAGCTTCAGGTGTTTTGGAGCTGAGATGATTACCATCTCCAGCGTCTTGTAGCTTCAGGCTTCAAGCTACAAAATGCTCAGGTGTGAATGGGGCCCAAGGAAACTGGAAATCACTGTAGCTTTCTCCACCACTAGAGTGTTCACTACTGTCTTTCAAGTAGTATTTTTGGTATGACTCAGTGATGAGCCCCAGTGTCGTCACTAGGGTTGGTATCACTCCAATCCACCAACTATAGTCCCCCCTCCACTAACTATAGACCCCCTCTCTCATTATAGACCACCCACCCACTAAGTACAGACCCTCCTCACCAAGTACAGACCCTGCTCCCGCAGTATAGATCCCTCTCACTAACTACAGAGCCCCCCTCCCGCAGTATACATCCCTCTTACCAAGTACAGACCCTCTCCCGCAGTATAGATCCCCCTCACTAAGTACAGACCCTGCTCCCGCAGTATAGATCCCTCTCAGTAAATGAAGACCCTCCCCCCTGCAGTATAGATCCCCCTCACTATGTACAGACCCCCCTCCTACAGTATAGAACCCCCTCACCAAGTACAGACCTTGCTCCCGCAGTATAGATCCCTCTCACTAAATACAGACCCCCCCCTCCCACAGTTTAGATCCCTCTCACCAAGTACAGACCCCCCTCCCACAGTATAGATCCCCCTTACGAAGTACAGACCCCCCTTCCGTAGTATAGATCCCCCACTAAATACAGACCCCATCTATCAGTGTAGACCCCCCTCCATCATTGCAAACCCCCCTCCATCATTGCAGACCCCCCTCCATCATTGTAAACCCCCTCAGTGCAGACCACCTTCAGAGCAGACCATGCCCCTCTCTCAGCGCAGACCCCCCCCTCTTCCCTCCCATGGTGCCCCCGAAGCACGTCTATTTGGATTACATAAAAAAAAATTACAGACCTCAGAACAGCGTGGGATAGGAAAAGCCCAATGTGTCCCTCAAACTCCCTCCTCCGACTCCCTCCTCCACCTCCGTAAACAGAGAGGAGAGGGAGGCGGCTGTGTAGGGGTGAGGATTGTAAGGCCTGCAGTGTTAGGAAGCGGTGCCGCTGCCCACAGGTGTCATCCCTCTGGTGGGTGTCACCAGGTGCAGCCCGCACCCCTGCCTGGCAACGCCACTGAGAACTTCTTCTCCCGTGCTCAGCACCTCTCATTCGGCCAGAGGAGCAGGACGCTCTGGAGCTGGGAAACCATCGACTCCGGATCCCCAATGTACTTGGGCCGCTTCCCGCAATACCCTGGTGCAGGGCGACAGCAGCAGTGGGGGTGACAGGCTGCCGAGGATCCCCAGCTCGACTTCACTCGTTCCTCCCGCCATGTCAGCCGCTCTCATCTTGCTCCATCCCCGCTGCCACCACTAATCACGTTCCTGGCCAAAACCCTGCAACCAGCCCTGTAGCAGAGGCACCTGTCTGTCACTGATCAAAGCCCAGACGCCAGGGTGAAATTTCTATTCGCAATGGCGACCTGGCGACTGGGATTTGTCGAGCCCTGGGTTAAGGAGATATTTTTAGCACCTACAGGTAAGCCTTAATCTAGGCTTACCTGTAGGTGCAAGTTGTCAGAGTGGGTTTACAACCACTTTAAGTCCTGCTAGAAGACTTCAGGCTGACCTCTTTTGCAGGTATAGCTATGTAAATTATTTAAAATAAGTGTTCATATGGTTTAAATTTCCAGTAATGCACTGTCTCACTCTGCACTGCACATGCTCAGTTGCTCTCCTTTATTTTTTTGGTACTGCTAAATTTGTAGAGGACGATCTGCTGACAGCCTTAGGGCACTTTGACATTGGCAGCGCCCTGGCGTCTGCGGTAAAGCGCTGCTTTTTTTTTAGTGGAGCTTTATTGTAGTTTCCCCTCCAAGCACAAATCCCCCTTTAGCACAAAATCCTCTCCCCAATCCCCTATAATACCACAATCCGGCACAAATTTCCCCTCCTAGCACAAATACCCGCCAATCATCACTACTAGCACAATTCCCCCTCCCCTTGCATAAAACATTTCCCCTCTATTGTTTTACTTTTATAGCACAAACCCCCTCAAATCCCTCCTCCTAGTATAAATAATCTTCCTCTCCCAACACAAATCCCCCCAAATCACCACTTCTAGCACATGTCTTACCCCCGCCACCACCTGAATTCTTCTAATCACAATTTCCCTCCCCCTATCTGCTTGTGGTGCCACCTCACATGATACCACAGTGCCCAGGGCAGCCTTCCCTTCTGCCCACCCCTTGTCCCAGCCCTGACGCCAGTCATTTGATGGTTTGACAGTTAAGTTGAGGACACAACCAATGTGACAGTTAGCAATCCCGGCATTCCAGGAATGTTTTTTTAAACGGTTAAAGAGGATGTATGCAAAACAATTCACAGCCCACACTCATTTTGGGGGCATCATTAATAATGTGGAATGTGTGTTCCTTGCTAAAGAACATCATTTTTTATGGGTTACGGGTAAAGTTCTGCTTTTTATCATACAGCAACCTTATATCAAGTGAGTAGGATTATGAGTAATGAGGCCTGTTCTTCCCTCCAATAGCTTTAGAGAGAGTATCAAAGAGTGGAACACCTGAAACGGCAGGAAGTTTTGTTTGAAATGTGAATATAAAAAGGATAACTGTACCTCTTACAGCCGGGATTAATGAGCGACTCCCCAGGGTTTCTTTTCTTCACTTGTGTTACGGATCCTGCAAATCCCCTCTTTCGAATATCGACATCTAACAAGAGAATTTTTAAATGACATTTTATTTTTTATATAGCACCAACATAACCTGTAGTCTTTTTCGTGCTGAAAATGCCCCCCTCGGCTTATACTCGAGTCACCTTTTTTGCGCCTGAACTCTCAGAATTTGGGGCCCCGCTGTTGACCAGCTGTAAGTCCCCTGGACCCAAACTTATGTAGCCCCACTCTTCCTCTACAGGTGTGCAAAGTTTGTTGTCCGGGGGGGGGGATCTACGGCTGGGGAGCACTGATTTTTCAAAACTGGGCTGCCCTTCCATAGACTCCCATGTTAAACGATAATTTCTCTGGTGATCTTGGGGACCCGGTACCGGCCGGTCGTAGATCTTCTGGACCCAGAACTTGGCACACATATAGCCCCATTTCTCCTCTATAAGTGTGCAACGTTTGTTGTCCCGGGGACCTACGGCTGGGGAGCACCGATTTTTCAAATCAGCAGCCCTTCCATAGACTCCCATGTTAAACGTCAGTCAAGTCATGAACACAGTGAGGCATGCACATGGACACCCTAGGGCTTATACTCAAGTCAATACGTTTTCCCAGTTTTTTTGTGGTAAAATTAGGTGCCTTGGCTTATATTCGGGTCGGCTTATACTCGAGTATATACGGTAATTCTCTTTTATACCACTTCTCACGCTAACTAATGCTTTATCCTTTCTCGAAGAAGTTTAATCTGAATATATTTTGTTTCCATGGTTCCTCCCTACTCTCCTTATCACTTGGCTAATGACATTTCCAAATATGTTTCTATAGATATATATATATATATATCTTACTTTATTTTGATCCCAGTGATGTCATTACTGGGTCTCTGCACTTCTCTATGCAATGCAGTCTATAATGGATGGCGGTAGAGTGCTCTACGTAGCTTCCTGAGAACATCACAGTACTTGGTCGGCTCTTGAGAGGACAGCCAAATGTCTTGGTGAATGGGTGTTAGTCTAGGCAGGGGCATTCCTAGGCAGACTTTATTTATATGCAGAGTTCCTTAGGTAAGGCGCACATGTGATGCTCAGCCTCTATGTTTAAAATAACTGATATCCAACGAATGAAAGGGGCGGGTCAAAGCCAGTAAGGCTGGGGAGGAAAGCGCAAGATGATGCTGGATGTCCTCCCACCAGGAAATAAGGTGGGCTCTGAAATTTCAAGATTTTAAAGCCGCCTGTCAGTGCAACTTCGTGCGGCTTCATGCACAGATGTCTATGCAAGTCGCACCCAACATCACCAAATGTAGTGCAGGAAGGGCTTTATCAAATTTGAACAGTGGCATTGCTGACAATAGGGTGCGACTTATGCGATTTGACCTGTCAAATCAAATGACAAGTTGCTCCAGTGTGAACAAGGGCCAAGTGTCGTTTCTCTCTGCTGCTACATCATTCCTCTGCTATCAGCATGAATCCCTTCTGACAAGTTTTCCTGACACCGAGAGAAAAATGGTGACAGGGGTGGGACCTCCAGCGGATTGACAGCCTCAGCACTGTTCCTTTTGTGCTGTGTGAAGGAGGAAGGGGGCGCGTCTCTTCCCCTCCCCCAATCAGCTCTCAGAACTTTGCAGGGTGTAACTTCAGCTCTTTCTCTCTCCCCTTTTTTCCTGACAGCTCAGGCAAGCTTTATAAATTCTGGACTTTAACCACTTGCCTACTGTGCACATATACCCCCTTCCTGCCCAGACAAAATTTTATCTTCCGGCACTGCGTCGTTTTAACTGACAATTGCGCGGTCTTGCGACGCGGCTCCCAAACAAAATTGACACCCTTTTTTTCCCCCACAAATAGAGCTTTCTTTTGGTGGTATTTGATCGCCTGTGCGGTTTTTATTTTTTGGGCTATAAACAAAAAAAGAGCAAAAAAAAATAAAAAATCAGTTTAAGCCGATACCTATTCTTCTACATATTTTTGGTAAAAAAAATAAAAAAAAACGATTATTACAGTCGCATGCATCGGTGCCGCATCGGGGACACCCGAATCGCGATGCAGCGATTAAATTTGACACCCCTAATGTACAAGGGACACAGCATCGGTCTCCTCTCCCCTGACAGGATGTGGATCTCTGTGTTTACACACAGAGCTCCACGTCCCTGCTCAGTTACTGGGCAATCGCGGGTGCCCTGCGGCCATCGTCGCCACCGGGCACGCGCATTGTGTTCCCAGTAACACGATGGCTTTAAATGACTTTAAATGACGGCTTTAAATGACAGGACGTCATATGACGTCCTGTCAGAACAATAGGGTATTCTGCCCGCCGTCATTTGACGGCGTGCGGTTGCCAAGTGGTTAAATGGATGTAGAGAAGACGGCAGATAAACAGGTACAATTTATGTAGGAGGATTTGTTTAATCTGTCACTTCACTGGGTATATGTAAGGGTGTACAGCCACTTTAAGTAAACTCTACAAGTATGGACTGAAATGAAAGCTAACTGATATAAACAGGACCGTACTAGAAATCATGACAGCCGACCCCACCCCCCACCCTATGCATGGTAATCTGCACCTCTGCTTACATTTCTGGCCATGCCATTTAGATATATACATAGTATTCTGTACATGGCGCCCCTCCAGATTCCTGAGCATGCTAAAAATTCAATGTCAGCCACAGCTTGAACATACCTGGAATGTGCAGAAAGTTGTTCTTCGGAGTCGGCTTAACTGGACTGTTGGATGGAGCGCCGCTGGACTCTGCGACTGGAAGAAAAACAATTAACCATCAGCAGAAAATGGCCAAGTTCTGGTTCTAAAGATCATGATCTGTCATCTTATGAGAACTTATGTTCATTATTGATGACAACGCACATTCAGCAAGCAACAAGTGTATATTTTCATTGAATGCATATTTATTATAATTATATGTTGTATAATACATATTAAAAAAATAAAATATATGTGTGTATATATATTTGTATGTTGGACTCATATTTATTTACCTATTTCGTCATGTTTTTCCATTCATTTCAAAAACAAATGTGCAAGTACTCCCTCTAGTGGCTCTCTGTATGAGCGACAGTGCAGTCAACCCCAAAAGCTAAAAATGACCGCTTTGAGGAAATCAGTTGCAAAATAGAACAACGAGATGATTTTAGTGAAAGTCTGTTTAACCATTCACGTTCCGGAAGATTTTACCCCCTTTATGACCAGGCCATCTTTTGCAGTTCGGCACTGTGCTACTTTAACTGCCGATTGCATGCTCACTCAATGCAGTGCGCAAACAAAATTGATATAAATTTGCACACAAATAGGGATTACTTTTGGTGGTATTTGATTACCACTGCTTGTGTTTTTTTGCGCTTTACATTAAAAAAAGGCACAAAAAAATAAAATAAAAAATAAACAATATTTTCTACATTCCGCTATAACACATACAATAATTTAAGGCAAAAATACTTTTTTTTTTTTAATAAATGTTAGCCAAAATGTACTCTTCTACATGTCTTTGGTAAAATGTAAGTGTATATTTTTTGGTTTGCGTGAAAGTTATAGTGCCAACAAACTATGGTATATATCAGGGATATGCAACTAGCGGACCTCCAGCTGTTGCAAAACTACAAGTCCCATCATGCCTCTGCCTCCAGGTGTCATGCTTGTGGCTGACAGAATCTTGCTATGCCTCATGGGACTAATTGCATATCCCTGTTTTTTATTTATGCTAGCTATGGTGGTGATCAGCGACTTATAATGGGACTACAGTAGTGTGGCGGACAATCTGACACTAATTGACACTGGGGAAGGGTGGGAAGGGGGAGAAAAACGGTCACTGACATCTCCAGTGACACTAATCTAGTGATCAGTGCTAAAAAAATATGCACTGTCACTGCACACTAGACACTCGCTGCAAGGGGCGATCAAGGGGCTAAATGTGTGCCTAACAAGTGTTGGTGTGTGTACTGCTTTCACTAAGCAATGTGCCGGTTTTTACAGCACATCACTGCCGTGACGTACAGGTACATGACTGTGCCTGTACAAACCAACCTGCCGCAGTAAATGTGCTGCGGGGGGTCAGAAAAAACTGTTAAAGGCTAACCCCACCTTTTCAATGTGTTACACCCATACTTAGGGTGTAACATGCAACTATTATTATTATACAGGATTTATACAGTGCCAACAGTTTCTGCAGCGCTTTACAATATAAAATGAGACAGTACAGTTACAATACAATAAAATACATGAGGGTTAGGAGGGCCCTGCTCATAAGAGCTTTCAATCTAATAGCTAAGCAACCCCCTAGTGACAGCTAGTGGGGATCCCTCCCCAGCATCTGTGACTTCTGAAATTAGTGTGACTATGTGGGGCGGTCGGTGGATGTAATGCTCTGCAGGCTCATGTGCAAAAAACATATGTAGCAGGTACTTCTCCAGACTGATCTAATCTATTAGTGGACAGCTTTGTGGGCTTTTTCCCCACCCCTTTCTCTCTTCACACACAGACACTCAGAACTGCTTGTTTGTAAACCCGCTATTGGAAGTTGTCTGTAAACTTCCTATTGGAAGAGCCTGAGCCAATCATCAAGCAGCAGCAAAGGATGTGGGGGAGGAGATAAAAAGACAGAGAAACTAGGCCGAAGCCTCTTTGTGCCTGTACCTTATCAGGAGAGCATCTCCTGCACTCTGTGTGTGGAATCGCGGCCTACCAAGGGGCACACAGCCTGCAACTGCAGCCCAGAGGAACAGATTGTTCATGCAGCTCCAGCCCAGAGGAACAGACTGTCCATGCTAAAGAAGGACACCCTGCAACAGCTCAAGGACTGAATGCCACTGTGACACACCTGCATCTAAGATCAATTCAACCGCTGACTGTGTACAGGATTTGGTGAGAGGGGCTTTTCCCAGGAACATTTAATGCTTTTCATAGAATACCACATCCAAATATTGTCCACAGAGCTCCTACATTGCCGGTGAAGATAAAAAAAAACACGAAGCTTTGTCTCCAGGACATTACTGCGGTTTCTCTTAAAGGGGACACACCACAGGTATTGATATAATTTCACTGGGTGTGTACTAGAGATATCGTAGGCCAGCCTGGGGTTCCCCTTTAGCCACAGCATCCCACACACACCAAAAGTTATTGGGGAGTCTAATCTGTAAATATTGTTACCTATTGATTCGTTGTTTGCATAGTGTTCCTGACTGTTTTCTCCCAAGTCCTGGGTGTGTGTGTTTGGTCACGTCAGAACTGCTTTTCTCCCCAAAAAAGTCAATAGGAATGCAAAAAAAAAAACTTGTAAGGCCAGCCATACACGGTGCAACTTTATTTCCTGCAACCGCAACTCCCCTATCAACATGGACAGTATTGACAAGGCAATCAGCTATTGTCTTCTCCCGGCAGGGAGGTGTGCGGAGGAGGCTGTCCTCGCCGGGAGAAGACAGTAATCGCAAGAGAATACGGCATTCTGGTTGATCAATCAACTTGGTACATTCAGCCTGCCCATTAATGGGTCAAATCTCGAATGTATGGCCGGCCTAACTTGATGTGGCTTGGAAGGAGGTAAACTGCAGATCAGATGCACCTAGCGTCATCAGACGGTGTGTATGCGTCTTAATGCGTACGCAGGATCTTCTGCTACCTCTGCCTTCAAGAACCTGCGTTCCATGCAGAAAATGCGCGTATACCAATGTGAATGAAGTCATTATAACCCCTGTAGCTTGGTCACTGTTACCTTTCAGTTGTTTGTCCAAGTTCCAAGCACGATCCGCCAGATCGAATAACACCTGCTGTACATGTGCTCGCGCCTCGGAGATGGGAAGTTTGAGAAGGTCAAGGGTCACTTTCTTGGAATTGACAGGAATGGACAGGCTGACCAAGCTTCCTTGCATATCTAAGACTGGGGTATTTTGCTGAAACGTTTCCCTTTAGGAAAAAAAAAAGTTATATCAGCTAGAAGGTAAAAATGACTGCAGCTAGAGGCATCATTCAGATATCATTCGTTGGTGCCGGCGATCCTGCGCACCATAAGAACGATCATAACCCCCCCTCCCACCACCCTCAGGTGCTTCTCCGCAGTGCCATCTTAAGAGCATTATAGGCCCCCGGGCAATAAAGTGAACTGGGGCCCTGTCTACACAACCACGCACAAGAATTTACTGCCAAAAATCATGAAATTTACTGGCAGAACCACAATTTTTTATTGGCAGTGCAAAAAAGTACCTAAAATTACAGTTTTACAAATTTCTTCATTGGCATGAAGGTTAGGTTACTGTAACCCAGCCTGATCAGAGTTTCCTCTTGCATCAGAGTCTGTAGTATTCCCCCTTACAGTGAAAGGGAACTCTTATGTAAAGGGGAACACTGCAGATCATGATGTAAGGGGGAACTCTGATGTGGAGGGGGGCTCTGGTGACCAGAGACCACCTTATATCAGAATCCACTGCTTTCTCTTTACATCAGAGTTCCCACTTACATCACGGTCCTCAGACTGAGTTCCCCCTAGCACTGTAAGGGGGAATCCTGCAGACTCTGATGTAAAGGGGAACCACCTTCCGTAGAGTAAATACACTAAGGCAAGGGGGGGCACTAATATTTTTGTATTCACTCCCCCCTTTCTTTAGCAACCACCCGCCCTTAGACTGGCCTGGTGGTGCTATCACTGACCTCCTCTCAGGTGCACCATGCAAGGCTCAGTCAGATGGCTCCAGCTTGGCTGCTCTGGTTTTATCCCATAGTCTCTTCATGTCTGACTTCTCCTGTGACCCCCATCCCAGCGGCGCTCCCACTCTTAACTCCTCCCCAGACTCTTCCTCAGAGACTGTAGACACGATACAGTTCTACAGTTCTGACCCGCCATTCTCCACCATTTTTTACTGGGGTCGCTGGGCAGCCGATGGGGGCTCCCTAGGCAAGTGGGGCCCCCGGGCAACTTCCCAGTGTGCCCAATGGAAAAGACAGCCCTGCTTCTCCGGGTTCTCCCGTGCCATCGGGGGCCCAGAGAAGGAATTGTCCGGTGCAGGCAGGAAGCATAGAGATGACTGGTGACCAGTCGGAGGACCCGGGGGCGACGTCATCACATCGCGCCCGGGTACCCGTAAGTAAACAAAGCCGCGATTGGGGCTAGTGAGCAACACTGATCATGAGATCTGTGAATTTTTTTCACCGATCTCATGCTTTCCAGCCTGGAGGAGAGATGCGGGGTCTTATTGACCCGCATCTCGCAATAAAGAGGACCCGTCACTAACAATTCCTATTACAAGGGATGTTACAAGGGATATTAAAAGTGAAAAAAAAAAAAAAAACACTGTAAAAAAATAAATAAAACAATAAAAAAAAAAATATTAAAACGCCTCTGTCCCCGGTAGCTTGCACGCAGAAGCGAACGCACACGCAAGTCCCGGCCAACATATGTAAACGCAGTTTAAACCACATGTGAGGTATCGCCGCGTGCGTTAGAGTGCCAGCAACAATTCTAGCACTAGATCTTATTTGTTAAATTAAACTGGTAACCTGTAAAAATGTCAAAGCGTTGCCTATGGAGATTTTTAAGTACCAAAGTTTGGCGCCGTTCCATGAGTGTGCGCAATTTTATAGCATGACATGTTAGGTATCTATTTACTCGGTGTAACATAATCTTTCATACTTCACAAAAATTACCAGTTACTTACCGGTAGCTGGATTTCTACGAAGTCTTACAGGACGGCACCCTGATAGTAGACTGACTCCACCTGACAGGAAACACAATCAATTAAGAGGTTAAAAGCCCCACCCCTCCCTGTGCTCCTCAGTTGTGATAAAGTAATAACCCACATCAGTGCACGGGAGTAACAACATACTACAATAATCCTCTACAAATTAATACATTTGAACAAGAGGGTGGAAAGTAGGCCTGCCGTCCTGTAAGACTTCGTAGAAATCCAGCTACCGGTAAGTAACTGGTAATTTCTCCCTCGTCTTCCAGGACGGCACCCTGAGAGAAAAGCAAGTAATCCACAGGCCTACCCTAGGGCGGGACGACTACCAGAACTTCTTGGCGAACCTTGGTTCTGTAGTTAGCTTTTACCTCTACTGTATATGAAGATATTTCAGCTGTATCAAACAGCTGATCTGCAGGTCTTCTACCCAATGTCCCTGCTTTCCTCGCTACAGATGCAGGACTAGTGGCCCATTCAACATGAAATGATAAAACCTGAAAAACATGTAAGCTAGCAATGTTGCCTGGCTCCCACAAATAACAACCGCAGCCTGATAAGCCTGTAGGAGTTACTAAGGGCCGCTAAAAGATTAATCGGAGACCTGTGTTGTCATGTAAGGGACTAGATCGAACAGTAGTAGGGCTTGTCCTACTAAACTGTTCAGGGAATTAAAGCTGCAAAAAAAGGAGGGCCCTTGACGGACAACCTACTTTGCTCACTTTTAATGCTGCAAGAGTATGACTACAAGGAAAAACCCCAGTAAGGAACCAGATCAACAGAAGCTTGAACCCTGGGTTTTAAGATATGCCCAATCCGCGGCTTTAATTTACACCTGAGTTCCTACTCAGGGGGCTAAAGTTCATAACAGGAGTAGAATGCTCCTACAGGTACATCTAGTACTGCTGAAAGGGCGAAAGGCCGCCCCTGCACTGAGCCATAACCTATTCAAACTGGAATACTTCATCTCCAGGCCAAAATACTCCTCTGAATAGGACTTCCCAAGTTACCACTAAACAAGGTGATTCTTTGTCGCCTTTCTCCAGTGTCCTATAACCCTACTGGGCTTCAACCTAAAGAAAGGGGTTCCGGTATTCTTGAATGTAAGGGAGGTGAGCATTTCTGACACGCGCCGTCTGCGGCCAGAACACCTGGCACTCTGCTGGGAAGAGAAGGGCTGCAAATACAAAGCCACGGTGATAAAACATTTAATAAAATCACCAAAAATAAGGTCATATATTATGGGTACCGCATATAGATATAACAGAAAGGACACACGCATAGACAATAGCCCGAGTGTGGCTAACTAAACCAACATACCAAATATGGTAAGACCCAATCTGAATTACGATGTAGGCAGACAGTACTCAGTCTGGCTTACAGGTGTGTGGCCAATCTTTAAGAAAATTATTAAGGCCCCTGCAGATCATAACTGCTGTGTGATTCTGAAGAACACCAAATTAGGATATAACTGATCCAAATGCAGAAAGGACGGGAACCTCTTTTCTGTGGTGCTTTACTGATGTACAGCAGAACAAGGCCCTAATCTAACACAGAAAACCCCAACCTACTCTGTTGCGTATTTCTGACGAACCACCAAATACGTCTATCTGATCAAGATAAACACGGAAAAAAAACACAAACTCCCTTGTTGTGTCTCTTCTGCTGTGCCACACAGTAAAATATGGAACACAAGACAATGTGTAGTGCAGTCAAATAGAACACTGAGAAAGAACACAAGCAACTTGCAGCCTTGTACAGTGCGGTAAGGCAATCTGAAACAGAAGCAACAACAAGTTACAGCTGTGCAGAGACATAAAACCAGAACACACAGACAGCCTTACCAGCTGAGATCTATCTGGTGTACTGCCAGGTAAGGCAACAACCCCAGGAAGTCCAACCCAGGGTGAGGAATTGCTGCACGACAGAAGGGGTAGATGAGCTTATGACTCCCCAATCTCGTGCGACTCAACCTGCGACCAAAATGTTATATACTACGGCTACCAATAGGTACCAGTCGTGTCTGTCGCTGTCAATCAGTCCCTGCTTCTGAAACCACAGACCTCAAGATTAGACAAGTCGCAGGGAAAAAAACCTGAAATTTTCAGGATGTCCAGGCAAGAGGTCCTCCTGGAGGATTGCAGCTAACAACATTTCTGAAAAGCAGCCCCTAAGGCAGTGTATGTAGCCATATACCAATACCAAGCGGAGATGCCACTATCTCAATGCATCTCCCTGCTGGGCATAAAAAAACAAGGCGGACAGGGGACAAGGAACACTCACTTGTCCCTTCCAATATTCAGCCGCCCTGTATGCAAAACATAAAGGACAATGTTCAATTTTCTATATGTCTGCTGTGTAACAATACAACAACTCAGAATAGAGGTAGCACACCCATATTGAGGCGATTTGGAATGCGACTCAATCTGCCAGATCGCACGCCTAAAATCGTCAGTTTACTGCCGGAACTAACACTGTCTGAATCGGCAAAACTTCACCTTGTGGTGCTGTACCAGTTACCAAGGGCAGTAGAAGCATTACCCCTGGTCCAAGTTCAATCTGTATTTCTGCTATGTAGCCTAGCAACTCAATCTCCGCTACTGACCTCCTGAGAAACAACCAATAAGGAAGTAATACAGGACACAAACCCAGACCGACTTCAATCCTGTGTCTGTCTGATGTGTAGAAAAATATTAGTAGAGATGTCACAAGACTCAATGATGCGCATTACCACCATGTGGTACAAAGGCAGAAAGTACAGAACCACCTTCCTGTTGTCATACCAATCTGAGGCCAGATAAACAGTACTTTTAGGATATAAAGGACATCAAACAAGTCTCAGTACAGCGCATTACTAATGTACGGCAATATACTCATGCAGACATAAGACTCAATGTATATCTTTGCTGAGTCACAAAACCACCCCGGCATAGACAAACCTTCACTGTTGAGTAGGGTGACCAGACGTCCCCGATTTCCGGGGACAGTCCCCGGATTGAGGACACTGTCCCCGGAAGAAGTTTGTCCCCGGTTTGTCCCCGCTTTGCAGTTTCAGGGACATCTGGTCACTGTAAAGTTCTACCGTGAGGTGCGCCAGTGTTCCGCATTTGGGTTGCGGCTACCTGACACACACCAGTTGCAGCCACCCTAACTGATCACTGGTTGCTAGGAGGGCCGCCCGCTTGGCGTCTAACAACCAGTGACGTCACACACTCACACACAGAGACTCCCAGAGTGAGGCTGTGTCAGTGTTGCCCTGGCTCCACCCACCTTTTCCTCTTCTCCGGCTCCCGCGGTCCACCACCCAGCGACCTAATGATGATACGTCTGATGCAGGCAAGATCTCTGGCTGGGAAGAGAACGATCGCACAGCCCTGGGGATGATGGCATCTGCACTCTGGCCCTCTCTCTCCCCGGGGAGTTAGTCTCAGCGTCGCCCTCAGTCTACATTCCTGAGGTGGAGGACAGGAGGTGCTGAACTTAGAGAGCTGGAGACGGTGCACTGCAGCATGGACTGGACACACTCGGCAGCACAGCAGCAGGTCATTGTCAGGCCAGGCCAGCTGTTTAGCATATCACACTTCTTTAATGTAAACAAAGCAGGCTGAGTGTTCCTTCCCAGTGCCCTTCCACCAGGTGCTATTCCAAACCTGTATCTAATTACCCTTATTTGTTTTATATATACACTTAGTGCACACTGATATCTGTACACTGAGTGTCACATGGTGTACATGGTATGAGATATGTCAGAGGTACTAGCATTCTGTGTACAGAGATCAGTGTTATATATATTAGGAATAGCACTTAGTGATTACTATTCCTTATGTATAACACTGAGATCCATATATATAGGGAATAGCACTCAGTGTACAGATATCCAGGGGCGGACTGACCGTTTGGGCACCCGGCACTGCTTAAGGGTCCAGGGAACAGTGGTGGTGCATCCATAAGGGCGCATGGATGCTGCCCCCTCTTCTTAGCCACCCCCTCTATGACCAATGGATAGATTCATGCATTGCATGAATCTATCTATGGACCCCGCTCTCACCCCACCTTCAGGCACCCGGCACCCTTTTTGGGCGCCGGGCACCTAAATTACAGCGGCGGGGTGTTTTTGAAGCCATAGGCTCTAATAGGCTTCAAAAATAGGTGAACTGCGTGCACCATGCTGGGTGCTTGCAGTTCACCCAGGTGTGTTAGGAAAGTGAATGTTCATTCGCTTTCCAACACTGAACCACTTCTCCACCAATCAGTTGCTGGGTCTGTTACCCGTCACCTGATTGGCAGAAACAGGCGCCGCTATTGGACGCCTATCAGTAGGAAAGGACGAGAGATGAGGATGGGAGGAGACACATGAAGGACCCCGCTCTTCACCGTGACCCGCTGCCACACCAAGACGGGGTAAGTGGCAGGCAGACGGCAACCAGGCAGGGGGGGTCACACTGGGGGCATTCAATAGCACAGTGGCAGCATTTGATAGGGGACAGTGGCAGCACTTGATAGGGGACAGTGGCAGCACTTGATGGGGCACAGTGGCAGCACTTGATGGGGGACAGTGGCAGCACTTGATAGGGGACAGTGGCAGCACTTGATAGGGGACAGTGGCAGCACTTGATAGGGGACAGTGGCAGCACTTGATGGGGCACAGTGGCAGCACTTGATGGGGCACAGTGGCTGCACTTGATGGGGCACAGTGGCTGCACTTGATAGGGCACAGTGGCTGCATTTGATTTGCACACTGGCAGTGTTTGATTTGTACTTTGGCAGCATTTGATGGGGCACAGTGGCAGCGTTTGATGGGCACAATTGTTTTTCAGAATTTTTCAGTTTGTGTCCCCCAAAAAACTTTGAGCACCAGCCGCCACGAGATGCTCCTGTCCCAGGCTTCACTCACCCTTGGAGGGGACAGTCTGCACAGCTGAGGACAGTGTACATGCTTGGGGTGCACAGGTCCTCCACAGGTGAGGGAGCTTGCCCACAGTCCTATGCTGCTCTTCTCATATGCTCTCTCTCTCTCTCTCACACACACACACCCCCATCTCTCTCTCTTACCCCCCCCTCTCTCTCTCTCTTTCTTTCTCACCCCTCTCTCTCTCTCTCTCTCACCCCTCTCTCTCTCACACACCCGTCTCTCTCCCCCTCTCTCTCTTACCCCTCTCTCTCTCACACACACACACACACACACACACCTATCTCTCTCTCTCACACACACCTCTCTCTCTCTCTCTCACACACACACACACACACACACCTCTCTCTCACACACACCTCTCTCTCTCTCTCTCTCTCTCTCTCTCTCTCTCTCACACACACACCTCTCTCTCTCACACACACACACCTCTCTCTCTCTCACACACACACACCTTTCTCTCTCTCTCTCACACACACCCCTCTCTCTCTCACACACCCCTCTCTCTCTCTCACACACCCCTCTCTCTCTCTCACACACCCCTCTCTCTCTCTCACACCCCTCTCCCTCTCACACACCCCTCTCCCTCTCTCACACCCCTCTCCCTCTCTCACACCCCTCGCTCTCTCTCTCTCACATCCCTCTCTCTCACACCCCTCTCTCTCACACCCCTCTCTCTCTCTCTAACACCCCTCTCTCTCACATCCCTCTCTCTCACACCCCTCTCTCTCTCACACCCCTCTCTCTCTCACACCCCTCTCTCTCTCACACCCCTCTCTCTCTCACACACACCCCCTCTCTCTAACACACCCCCCCTCTCTCTCACACACCACCCTTCTCTCACACCCCCCCTCTCTCTCTCTCACACCCCCCTCTCTCTCTCTCACACACCCCCTCTCTCTCTCTCACACCCTCTCTCTCTCTCACACCCCCCTCTCTCTCTCACACCCCCCTCTCTCTCACACCCCTCTCTCTCACACCCCTCTCTCTCACACCATCTCTCTCTCTCTCTCACCCCTCTCTCTCGCTCTCTCACCCCCCCCCTCTCTCTCTCTCTCTCTCACACACACACACCCCTCTCTCTCACCTCTCTCTCTCTCACACACACACCCCCTCTCTCTCACACACACCCCTCTCTCTCTCTCTCACACACACACACACACACACACACCCCTCTCTCTCTCTCTCACACACACACCCCTCTCTCTCTCACACTCTCTCTCTCACGCACCCTCCTCTCTCTATCCCACATCCCTCTCTCTCACGCACCCCCTCTCTCTCTCTCTATCCCACACCCCTCTCTCTCTTATTTCTCTCTCTCTCTCACGCACTCGCTCTCTCACACACACCCTCTCTCTCTCACACACACCCTCTCTCTCTCACACACACCTCTCTCTCTCACACACACCTCTCTCTCTCACACACACCTCTCTCTCTCACACACACCTCTCTCTCTCTCTCTCTCACACACACTTCTCTCTCTCACACACACACACACTTCTCTCTCTCTCTCTCTCACACACACACACACCTCTCTCTCTCACACACACACACCTCTCTCTCTCTCTCACTCACTCACTCACTCACTCACACACACACACCTCTCTCTCACACACACACCTCTCTCTCTCTCTCTTACACACACACACCTCTCTCTCTCTCTCACTCACTCACTCACTCACTCACACACACACACACACACACACCTCTCTCTCTCTCACACACACACCTCTCTCTCTCTCTTACACACACACCTCTCTCTCTCTCTCTCTCTCTCTTTCTCACACACCTCTCTCTCACCTCTACTCTCTCTCTCTCTCTCCTCTCTCTCACCTTTCTCTCACCTCTCTCTCTCTCTCTCTCACACCTCTCTCTCTCACCTCTCTCTCTCTCACCTCTCTCTCTCTCACCTCTCTCACCTCTCTCTCTCTCACCTCTCTCTCTCTCTCTCTCTCTCACCTCTCTCTCTCTCTCTCTCTCACCTCTCTCACACCCCTCTCTCTCTCACCCCCCTCTTTCTCTCTCTCACCCCCCTCTTTCTCTCTCTCACCCCCCTCTTTCTCTCTCTCACCTCACTCTCTCCTCCTCTCACCTCACTCTCTCCCCTCTCACCTCACTCTCTCCCCTCTCACCTCACTCTCTCCTCTCTCACCTCACTCTCTCCTCTCTCACCTCACTCTCTCCTCTCTCACCTCACTCTCTCTATATTTGCCTGAGCTGTGAAATAGTCCTTTCCTCTAGGTAAGGTTGATTGGCACTGAGTGGGCTGCATTGATGGGCACGGAGTGGGCTGCATTGATGGGCACGGAGTGGGCTGCATTGATGGGCACGGAGTGGGCTGCATTGATGGGCACGGAGTGGGCTGCATTGATGGGCACGGAGTGGGCTGCATTGATGGGCACGGAGTGGGCTGCATTGATGGGCACTCAGCGGGCTGCATTGATGGGCACTCAGCGGGCTGCATTGATGGGCACTCAGCGGGCTGCATTGATGGGCACTCAGCGGGCTGCATTAATGCGCACTGGTGAGTATAACTGTATTGAACTGTGCTTTAAAATGTATGGATTTCCCTTTTGTGAACCAGAAAATAATGATGTTATGCAGTTGGGCCGGTATAATAATGCTATGGGGCTGGTATGAAATGATTTCCAGAAATAACGTATATATCATACAATCATTCCTTAAACGCACACCACATACACTGCATATCTCATTTGAGCTAAATATGCTTATACAATAGTTTACTATTTGCCAATAATAAAAAAAAGAAAAATGTCCCCGGATTTCATTTGAAAAATCTGGTCACCTTACTGTTGAGGCCTGCTGGTGTGCAGCCAAGGAGGGGGTCACAGTGGGCTGAACCCTTCCCCACCAGTGTGGGAACAAAACCTAAAATGGTTGGACACCTTAGATAGCTGTTGTCCTACCTTGCCTCCATTCTCTGAGACTGAGCAATGCTATCCAGCTTACACCCAGGTGGGGGTAATCAGAAAACTAAAGTCTCCAAGAGCCCAGCCCTAGAGACCAATTAAGACAGCCTCTAGAGGTGGTCACCAATTAAGCCTGGAGGCAACTAGCTACCTGCAGGCCCTAATCCAGCAATCATGTAGCTTTTTGCATATGTTTGCACAGAAACTCCTTGAATGAAGCTTGTAGGAAGCGATTTTAAAGTAGATCGCTTTTAGATCTGCCACAGAGTGGACTGTAGCCTAAAAAAACAAAGGTTTTCTCTTCCTCATGCACTATAACAAACCCAGTGTAAAGGTGAGTGGGGGGTTATGCTACCCACAAAGGAACCCTTACTGTTCCACACAGAAGCTTGGTCCCACACTTGTAGAAAATTAACTAGTTAGCATTATACATGGCCTGAAGGGAAATCTATAATCAACAGGATCCCCTTTTAAACAAAACCCGACATGTAGGGAGAGGCTGGCAGCCTACAGTTGTGATAACCACAATGACCTGGAGGCAAAAAAGTGGCTGGTGGTTTTAGCAGTTGCTTCTGGGCCATTTGTGCCACTAAGTATATATTCATACAAATATATCCCCACACAGGGAAGATGAAGGGAAACAATGCCTAACCTACCTCTTTCCCATCTGAGGTGGTTTAGGCACCCTCATTCTTCTGCACCCCAGAGGAATTTAGGTCCAATGCTAAAAAACCAACTGGTTGGAATTGGGGTTGTGCAGTCCCAATTCTCGCGGCCAAAGGGAGTACTATATTGTAGGCTTCCTCCCATAAGCAAGCAGGACTGCTGTTAAGGCCCCCCCCCCCCCCCTGCAGTCCCCCTAGGGAACAGTAGGGTTAGGTTGTGTGTACTATTCAGTATATACACGGGGGGATGTCAATGCCCTGCATTCCTCAATCCCATCTGAGGTGGTCTAGGCACTCACGCTCCCGTACTTACTGTTGTTGCCAGCTACAGCCAATATCTCTATTCCTAAAGGAGGACCCTTGAGAGTAGAGAGCATCTCTGTTTGAACTGAGAAAAATTCCTTCATAATTTGCGAAGTCTCCTTCCCAGCTAACCTAGAAATACATCTAGAACAGAACGGCTTGTTAAGCTCAGCTGGCAGTTTGTCACCACAGTTGCCACACTTCCTAACACGTTTAAGGGGCTCTGTTGGTCTCCCCCTGGGCAGTAGGGTTCCCCTAAGTATGCACCTACCAGGCAGGAAACCAAAAACACATGCCCATTTGCCCTCGATCTCCAGGAGAGTGTGGGGGGGGGGGGGGGGAGGGAGCTGGTCCGGTAACCCCCCCTAAGAAAAAGGAAGCACTCACCCTTGGTGGTTTCCTCTGCAGCCATGGGAAACAGACGGTCCTCCTCCATAGTAGCGTCTTGTGCCAAGGAAAAGGCTTCCATAAACACGCTCTGAGGCCGCCAGGCCCCTCTATCTCCCTGGCTGCTTAATAGTGCGCCCCGATCGTCTGCAGCATTCGTTCCGGTGGGGGCCGCCATCTTGCCGCGCGGGAGCGGAATGACGTCACGGCGCCGTGCGAGTCATCAACAGGCGCCCGGATGCTCATGGCGCCGCTCGGAGCGGCGCCTAACTACCCGCCATGCGGTCCAGCGAACCCCCGGACGGAGCCAGCAGGAAGAGGGAGGCCTTAGCCCAACCTCCAAGGTAGGGACCAGGCGGGGGGAGAGAGGATGTGGCCTCTTCGGAGCACTGGAGAGCCCTGCCCTCCTAGGAGGCTCCGGCGTCCAGGGGAGTCTGTGTCTTCTCCTGTTCCCCCCTGGACTAAGACGAAGGGGAAAACCCCCCGGGGTGTAGCAAGCTACACCGGACCCAACGGCACCCAGTACCTGCGGTCCGGGCTCCGGGGGGGGGACCACCAGCCCCAGGTTTTAGGTCACAAGAAAAAAATAAACGTTTCGCTGAAAGGGAAACACAATCAGAACTGAGGAGCACAGGGAGGGGTGGGGCTTTTAACCTCTTAATTGATTGTGTTTCCTGTCAGGTGGAGTCAGTCTACTCTCAAGGTGCCGTCCTGGAAGACGAGGGAGAAAAATTGGGTTAACTTTACTGTTTTTTTTTTTTAATTCATGAAAAAAAAAAAAATCTAAAAAAAAAAAGCGTTTGAAAAATGTTTGCGCAAATACCGTGCAAGATAAAACGTTGCAATGACCGTCGTTTTATTCCCTAGGGCAGTGATGGCGAACCTTGGCACCCCAGATGTTTTGGAACTACATTTACCATGATGCTCCTGCACTCTGCAGTGTAGTGGAGCATCATGGGAAATGTAGTTCCAAAACATCTGGGGTGCCAAGGTTTGCCATCACTGCCCTAGGGTGTCTTCTAACAAAACATATATAATGTTTGGGGGTTTTGCATAATTTTTTAGCAAAAGAATGATTATTTGTACATGTAGGAGAGAAGTGCCAGAATAGGCCCCTTTATTGAGGTGTGTATAAAAGCCCGGTATTGAAGTTGTTAAAGTGAAACCCCAGCCAATCCTTTGTATAGGTCTGCATTAAGTGGGGAAGAATTCACTAGAACAGGAAGTGAAAAAAATAATAATCCATTTGTGACACATAGAAACTAAGGGCCAGATTCAGATACAATTACATTGGCGCAGAGTATCAGAGATACACTACGCCGCCGTATTTTACCAGGCTATACGCCGAATTCTGGTAGATTTTGTCCCTTACGGTACGGTGGCGTAGTGTATTACTCGCCGCGTAATCGGAATACGCGATTAGGGGGCGTGAAGCATTTAAATTAGGCGCGTCCCTGCGGCGATCGAACTGCGCATCCTCTGTTCAGAAATTTCCCGCTGTGCATTGCGCGAAATAACGTCGTTACGTCATTCGTTGTTTGAGTAGCGTCGTTTACGGACATTCCTATTCCCGGACGAGTTACGTAAAAAAAAAAGACGTTGACATTCGACGCGGGAACGACGGCCATACTTAAAGGGGTGTTCCACCCAAAAATATGACCCCTTCTTAACCCACTCCTCACCCCCATACATGCCACATTTGGCATGTAATTTTTTTGGGGGGGGAGTGGGGGCTTCAGTAGGAGTGGGACTTCCTGTCCCACTTCCTGCTTCCGCCGAGGGGCTGGTTAGGCGATTAAGCTTAATCGCCTACACCAGCCCCCTCCCTGTAGGCGATCACATGGGACACTGACAGGTCCCATGCGATCGCCTCTCCAATCAGCGGCGAGCCGCGCCGCGCACGCATGCGCAGTACGGCTCGCGCATGCGCAGTGGGTGCCCGGCCGTGAAGCCGAAGGCTGTCACGGCTGGGTGCCCACAGACAGGATGGAGACGCCGGCCGGGGAGGGGGGGGGGAGCGGAGCCCCGGTCGGCGCGTCGCTGGAACGCAGGAGCAGGTAAGTGAGTGTTTATTAAAAGCCAGCAGCTACACTTTTTGTAGCTGCTGACTTTTAATAAACACCATTTTTGGCTGGAACACCCCTTTAACATGGGCTGTCTAATATTAGACCTACAAAAAGCTGGTATAGTTTTATGCAGCAAAAAGATGACTAAAGATGCTGTAAGAGATTGCGATTGACGTTCGTAATTTCGTGGATCGTCTGCAAAAGCTCATTTGCATACCCCGACGCGGAAAACGACGGGAACTCCACCCAGCGGCCGCAAATTTATTGCAGCGTAGATCCGAAGGCGTACGAACACGTAAGTCAGTCGGATTGAAGCCCGCAGCCGTATTTTCATGGTTTGAGGTTTCAGAGTAGTGAAAAAACGTGCGTAATTTGAAAGTACTCCAGTCTAACGCGAGTTAGACAGGAGTAAGGGCTCTGTGAATCTGGCCCTAAGAACTTACTGAGGTTTTAGCTTTCCCAAATTTTAATTAAAAAAACAAAAAGCTGGTAAGGAACATTCTGACAAAGAGCAGAGCAGGGGCGGACTGACCATTGAGGCACTCGGGCACTGCCTGAGGGCCCCATACCACTAGGGTTGCCAGGCTCAGTAAAACCAGAGACAGTATGTCAAAATCTGTGTTTTTTTACATCTGACCCTGATTTGTCCAAAACAGACATGCTTTTGATGTGAAAATCCCGAGATTTTAGCTGCCCCGCTTCTGTACTGCCTCCTAGCTTGGTGGCCATCTGTAAGCCTGGGGGCCCCATGAGTTGTCAGTCCGCCCCTGGAGTAGAGTGAACAGAGGGGGAACTCATCACCTGGGTGCTTCTGCTCCTCCACTGTCCAATCACAGGCTTAGACTGGGCGGTGATGTAACTGTAATGCCCATCTACACCAGAGAAAAGTCAGGCACCAATCTTTTGTGTGTTAGAGCTGTGTAAGCCTCAAGATTGGATGGACAGAAAAACAAATAGTTTTGCAGGTAAAGAAGTTACCATATGTTCCCTTTAGTCCCTTACAGTCGCATGTTTAGCTGTTTGCATTGAGTTCTGCATTAACTTATACAGTTTCTAGAAGTACAGTATTTATAATAAAAAGACTGCAGCAACAGCGACATCTACTTGTGAAATCTTGTATTGCAACTTGACCTGAAAAGGCAATTATTAGAAAATCATTACATTTGCATGGTCAGCCTTAATTCTATTAACCACTGAAAATAACAGCGAGAGGAGGACCGTATTTTCCTGTACTAAAGGGCTCTGAGGGGTGAAGTTACCTCCATGTTACAACAGAAGTTAACTGAAAGCATAATATAAAGTACAGAGAGTTGCGAGAGCCTTACCTCAATTTTTCTACCAGCTCTTGAGACGAGAGGCTCCGCACAGCATCCTGGAAAAGAGGACATGGTTACTGCATAATGTTGTTACATAAAGTAACAAGCTTTCAAATCTCTGACGTAAAGTTAGGCAAATGGTTTTATGTCATGCCTATTTTAACCAATGCACTAGAAGCATAAAATGGAGGATATGATTGACACAGGGAATTCATCTTTCATCCATGAGGCCATACCTCCCAACTTTTCAACTTCAGAATGAGGGACAAATGAGCATACCTCCCAACGAAGTTGTTGAGCGGGGGGGGGGGGGGGGGGGAGTTGTTGCGCGGGGGGGGGGGTTCCGCTGATCAGAGTTGACGAGCGGGGGGGGGGGGTTCCGGGGTTCCGCTGATCAGAGTTGTCGGGCGGGGGGGGTTCCACGTATAAGAGTTGTCGAGCGGGGGGGGTTCCGCTGATCACAGTTGTCGAGCGGGGGGGGTTCCGCGTATCAGAGTTGTCGAGCGGGGGGGTTCCGCGGATCGGAGTAGTGGAGCGGGGGGGGTTCCGCGTATCAGAGTTGTCGAGCGGGGGGGGTTCCGCTGATCAGAGTTGTCGAGCGAGCGGGGGGGGTTCCGCGTATCAGAGTTGTCGAGCGGGGGGGTTCCGCGGATCGGAGTAGTGGAGCGGGGGGGGTTCCGCGTATCAGAGTTGTCGAGCGGGGGGGTTCCGCGGATCGGAGTAGTGGAGCGGGGGGGGCCAAGGATCGGAGTTGTTGAGCTGGGGGGGGGGGCTGGGGATATCGGATTTGTTGAGCGGGGACTCTAGCCCTGCTCACACGGGACCACGGGATTTATCCCGAATCGCGGGACGGTTGGGAGGTATGCATGAGGCTGTAATTGGGCTGATGTAACAGCAGTACTTTGACTTCATGTGCTTCTTTTAGAGCAACCTGAGAATGGCGGACACACCTCCGCTCCCCTTCTTGCCGTGACCTTGTTTTTCTGGGCATTGACCAGAAATTAAGCTTTTAATTAGCTACTCTCCGCTCCTGGGAGAGACTATAAAGGAGACAAGAGTTCTGTCCCACGCTCTCTTCCTCTTGAGCCTGGTGTAAGGCATACCTCTCTGCGACGGGGAGAGAGAGGTTGCGCCCTACCACGCGGTGTCAAGAAACTCCAGCCCGGCCTCGTAGGGCCCATCTCTGCGTCTGTTTGCCAGACATCTTCACGGCACCCACTCACTAGCCCGACGCCACATTCATTCACACTCCGCATCAGTGTGTCATCGCTGGCGGCTCCATCAATGGACGTCTCTTCCCGGGTCGCTGACTTCACAGCCTCTAGTTCGGACCAGTCGTTGGTGAGAAGGCAACCGTGCAACTTCTGCATTATTTCCCTGGTTACTTAATTGGAACACTGTGTACAGACACCTTTACTTTTGGAACACTTTACTGCACTTTTATTTCAACACTGTACATAGACACCTTTAACTACAACCACTTCAAGGAATACCATTAGCCTGTTTAAGCCAGTTAGTTTGTTCATTCATCACTGTGCCCTATTAAATATAATCTAATGAGCTCCAACTGCTGGTGAAGACTATGAGGCCTGCATCACAGACATTGCTGTTGTCACTAATTAAGGGGCCATACACCATCCTTATTCTGTCAGATCTCTCTTTAGGACTTTAAGGTTGAAAAGGCCGGCTTGGGGTTCCCTTTAGAGTGTAACTACTTGCATTAAGCATTTAACCTTCATTTTCCTTCAGGTCATATTACAGGTGGGATGCTACTGCACCTTCCTACTGTAGCACCCTCTACCATTAGTAGGTGCTAGATGTTGGGTTTTAATGTTAGATGCCAGTGCAAGTAAATTTAAAGCGGAGGTTCACCCAAATAACTTTATACTACCAGCATTGTACAGTCGGCACTTTTTTTTTTAGGCTGTACATACCCTATAATCTATTGTTGCAATCAGGCTTCCGGGTACTTTTACTGCGGGAGTAGGCGTTTCCAAGCTGAGCCGCATTGTATTCTGGGCGTTCGCCCAGATTGAGGTCTATCAGAAACTGTTCCCCCCGGCGGAAAAGGCCCGCCCCCCGTATTGCGTAGGCGCGTCACAGAGTTTCCGAAAGGAGCCGAACAGGTAAAGCTGCGAGTCGGCTCTATACGGCGCCTGCGCAGTCAGCTCTACACGGCTCCTAGTCGGTGCGCAGGCGTCGTGTAGAGCCAACTCGCCCCTTTACAGTAAATCTGACCTATAGGGGGCTTTTAAAGTGTTGACTATAGAAAAATAGGGAACTGTCGCCATTTCACAGGCGCACACAATTTGAAGGTTTGATATGTTGGGTATCTATATACTCATTGCAACCTCGTCTTTTATATTTTACCAACAATTTGAGCTTTTTTTTGCATTGGTTGCCCTAAATTTCACTTTAATGTGTTTAACCACTTAACAGGGCTCAAAATTTCAAGTCCTGAGCTACTAGCCAGGCCTCAAAGCGTACTCGCCACCAGTTGCCCCACCCAACCCCTACCATGCCCCGCCCTCAATCCCGCCCCTAGATACGCCCTCATAAATCTCATGAAATGGCACTTAAATGTTTTATGCAGATTTAAGTTATAAAAATAAATATTAACAACAACTTTATCCGTGCCCAAAAATGCAGCCTGTGTCCCCATTTTGCAGCCAGAGTTCCCTCACAATTGCAGCCAAAAGTCCCCCCTACAATTGCACCCAGGTGTTCCCCCCCCCCCCCCCACAGTGTAGTCAGGTGTCCCCCCCCCCCACACTCACACTGCAGCCAGGTGTCCCCCCCCCCCACACTGCAGCCAGGTGTCCCCCCCCCTACACACTGCAGCCAGGTGTCCCCCCCCTACACTGCAGCCAGGTGTCCCCCCCCTACACTGCAGCCAGGTGTCCCCCCCCTACACTGCAGCCAGGTGTCCCCCCCACACTGCAGCCAGGTGTTCCCCCCCCCACAATGCAGCCAGGTGTTCCCCCCCCACAATGCAGCCAGGTGTTCCCCCCCCCCCACATTGCAGCCAGGTGTGTCCCCCCACATTGCAGCCAGGTGTTTCCCCACCCCACACTGCAGCCAGGTGTTTCCCCACCCCACACTGCAGCCAGGTGTTCCCCCCCCCCCACACTGCAGCCAGGTGTCCCCCCACACTGCAGCCAGGTGTCCCCCCACACTGCAGCCAGGTGTCCCCCCACACTGCAGCCAGGTGTTCCCCCCCACTGCAGCCAGGTGTTCCCCCCCCACACTGCAGCCAGGTGTGTCCCCCCACATTGCAGCCAGGTGTGTCCCCCCCACATTGCAGCCAGGTGTGTCCCCCCCACATTGCAGCCAGGTGTTTCCCCCCCCCCCCACACTGCAGCCAGGTGTTCCCCCCCCCCACACTGCAGCCAGGTGTTTCCCCCCCCCCCACACACTGCAGCCAGGTGTTTCCCCCCCCCACACACTGCAGCCAGGTGTTCCCCCCCCCACACACTGCAGATAGGAGTGTTCCTCCCCACACTGCAGCCAGGAGTGTCCCCCCCCCCACATTGCAGCCAGGAGTGTTCCCCCCCCACATTGCAGCCAGGAGTGTCCCCCCCCCACATTGCAGCCAGGAGTGTTCCCCCCCCCACATTGCAGCCAGGAGTGTCCCCCCCCCCACATTGCAGCCAGGAGTGTTCCCCCCCCACATTGCAGCCAGGAGTGTTCCCCCCCCACATTGCAGCCAGGAGTGTTCCCCCCCCACATTGCAGCCAGGAGTGTTCCCCCCCCCACATTGCAGCCAGGAGTGTTCCCCCCCCACATTGCAGCCAGGAGTGTTCCCCCCCCCACATTGCAGCCAGGAGTGCCCCCCTCCCCCCACATTGCAGCCGGGTGTCCCCCCCCACATTGCAGCCGGGTGTCCCCCCCCACATTGCAGCCGGGTGTCCCCCCCCACATTGCAGCCGGGTGTCCCCCCCCACATTACATCCTACCTGTGTAGGAGCCGAGCCACCACCGCCGCCGCCTGTTTGTTAATAGCGCGGGTCGGGAAACATTACAGATTTCAATCCAATACCTGCGCGTGTCATATACAGCGCTTCCCTCTTTTCCGGGAAACTTTGATAGACAGATCAAATGTTCCTATGTGTCTGTGTGTCAGTGTGCTGTTGTGTACACTTACTATGTGATGTGATCTCTCCTCAGCGGTGGTCGAAAAAACTGCAGAGGGAGCGATCACATCACTTCCTCCTTCCTGTGTTTACACAGGAGGCGGAAATGACACGCAGGGGGAGCGCGCGCATTGGCTGGGAGCGATCTGGAGGGGGCGGACAAAAACCAACCGCCGCCCCCTCTGCACGGATCGCTCGGCCAGGTAACTTGGACCGCCGCATGTACCTGGGGGGGGTCCCGATCGGACCCCCGAATCCCCCCAAGGCACCAACGTATATATACGTTGATGTGCCTGTCGGTGCCATTCTGCCGACGTAAATGTACATGCGGCGGTCCTTAAGTGGTTAAGCTGTACCCCTGAAGGGGCTGCTGATAATAGAATGGGATGGCGTGTTACCTCATGGCTCTTGTGAAATGTCTAGGGTGAATGATGCATACAGCAACAGAGAAGGAATGTCCGCAAAAGAAAGTCTTTTTATATGTGCTCTTTATTACCCAGCCGGGTAAAAACAGTAAAACTTGTGGTGATAGGAAAGTTGGAGTGAAAGGTGAAATAGCAGATTTAGGCGTACAATAGGGAAACAGTCCTGCTTCTGACAACACTTAGCTTTCTTCGCCACTCCAGCTCACCGACCTGGCAGCCAGAGTATCACTCGGAATCTAGGAAGATGTCTCTGCCAGGGCCGATCCCAGGCGGGGTGCAATGGGTGCGCTGCACCCAGGCGCCAGAGAGGAGGAGGCGCCAAAGTGTCAGTAGCACCGTTGGTCCAGAGTGTGTTGCCAACGAGTCAGCATTGTGTTTTCCCTAGACGAGTCACGAGGGCATGTCAGCGAGAGCGCCGTGATCACATTCATTGCCCCCCACCTCTGCCGCCCACTGACCCGCTCGCAGCACTCTCCACATCCCCCGCACGGCGCCCGCTATATCTGTACCAGGACAAACCTCCTCCCCATGTGCCCGCCCACAACCCCTTGTGCCGCCAATCTGTTCCTGGAAAGGGGTGTGGGCGGGAGATTTCAAAGCAGCCAGACCAGTTTCACCGATCTGATGTCGCTGCACAGTGTGCACACAGTCTCCTCCAGCCTCCTCTGTGCCCCAGCAGCAGTCAGTGAGACCTGGAGGATAAGGACGATCTGACAGGGAGGTGCTGGAAGAAGCAGCAGAGGAGAGCACCTCCCGGATCAATAAGGTACTTGGCACCATACACGGACACACAGACCGACCTATCTTGACTTTGGATACAGACAGGGCTAGGGATCTCACAGCCGTCCTCTCTCTCACAGCCACTCCCTCTCTCTGTCAGCACCCCTCGCTGTCCACTATGACACTATCCTCTCTCTGCCTCATCCCTCTCTCTCTGCCCCATCCCTCTCTCTCTGCCCCATCCCTCTCTCTCTGCCCCATCCCTCTCTCTCTGCCCCATCCCTCTCTCTGTCCCATCCCTCTCTCTGTCTCATCCCTCTCTCTGTCTCATCCCTCTCTCTCTGCCCCATCCCTCTCTCTCTGCCCCATCCCTCTCTCTCTGCCTCATCCCTCTCTCTCTGCCCCATCCCTCTCTCTCTGCCCCATCCCTCTCTCTCTGCCCCATCCCTCTCTCCCCATCCCTCTCTCTGTCCCATCCCTCTCTCTGTCTCATCCCTCTCTCTGCCCCATCCCTCTCTCTCTCATCCCTCTCTCTCTCCCTCTCTCTCTGCCCCATCCCTCTCTCTGCCCCATCCCTCTCTCTCTGCCCCATCCCTCTCTCTCTGTCCCATCCCTCTCTCTCCCCATCCCTCTCTCTCTGCCTCATCCCTCTCTCTCCCCATCCCTCTCTCTCCCTCTCTCTCTGCCCCATCCCTCTCTCTCTGCCCCATCCCTCTCTCTCTGCCCCATCCCTCTCTCTGTCCCTCTCTCTCTGCCCCATCCCTCTCTCCCATCCCTCTCTCTCTGCCTCATCCCTCTCTCTCTGTCCCATCCCTCTCTCTGCCTCATCCCCTCTCTCTGTCCCATCCCTCTCTCTGCCTCATCCCTCTCTCTCTGCCCCATCCCTCTCTCTGCCTCATCCCTCTCTCTCTGTCCCATCCCTCTCTCTGTCCCATCCCTCTCTCTGTCTCATCCCTCTCTCTGCCTCATCCCTCTCTCTCTGTCCCATCCCTCTCTCTGCCTCATCCCTCTCTCTCTGTCCCATCCCTCTCTCTCTGTCCCATCCCTCTCTCTCTGTCCCATCCCTCTCTCTCTGTCCCATCCCTCTCTCTGCCCCATCCCTCTCTCTCTGCCCCATCCCTCTCTCTCTGCCCCATCCCTCTCTCTCTGCCCCATCCCTCTCTCTGTCTCATCCCTCTCTCTCTGCCCCATCCCTCTCTCTCTGCCCCATCCCTCTCTCTCTGTCCCATCCCTCTCTCTCTGCCCCATCCCTCTCTCTCTGCCCCATCCCTCTCTCTCTGTCCCATCCCTCTCTCTCTGTCCCATCCCTCTCTCTCTGTCCCATCCCTCTCTCTCTGCCTCATCCCTCTCTCTCTGTCCCATCCCTCTCTCTGCCTCATCCCTCTCTCTGTCCCATCCCTCTCTCTGCCTCATCCCTCTCTCTCTGCCCCATCCCTCTCTCTGCCTCATCCCTCTCTCTCTGTCCCATCCCTCTCTCTGTCTCATCCCTCTCTCTGCCTCATCCCTCTCTCTCTGTCCCATCCCTCTCTCTGCCTCATCCCTCTCTCTCTGTCCCATCCCTCTCTCTGCCTCATCCCTCTCTCTCTGTCCCATCCCTCTCTCTGTCTCATCCCTCTCTCTCTGCCCCATCCCTCTCTCTCTGCCCCATCCCTCTCTCTCTGCCCCATCCCTCTCTCTCTGCCCCATCCCTCTCTCTCTGTCCCATCCCTCTCTCTCTGTCCCATCCCTCTCTCTCTGCCTCATCCCTCTCTCTCTGTCCCATCCCTCTCTCTGTCCCATCCCTCTCTCTGTCCCATCCCTCTCTCTGCCTCATCCCTCTCTCTGTCCCATCCCTCTCTCTGTCCCATCCCTCTCTCTGCCTCATCTCTCTCTCTGTCCCATCCCTCTCTCTCTGTCCCATCCCTCTCTCTCTGTCCCATCCCTCTCTCTCTGTCCCATCCCTCTCTCTCTGCCTCATCCCTCTCTCTCTGTCCCATCCCTCTCTCTGTCCCATCCCTCTCTCTGCCTCATCTCTCTCTCTGTCCCATCCCTCTCTCTGCCTCATCTCTCTCTCTGTCCCATCCCTCTCTCTGCCTCATCCCTCTCTCTCTGTCCCATCCCTCTCTCTGTCCCATCCCTCTCTCTGTCCCATCCCTCTCTCTGTCCCATCCCTCTCTCTCTGTCCCATCCCTCTCTCTGTCCCATCCCTCTCTCTGCCTCATCCCTCTCTCTCTGTCCCATCCCTCTCTCTCTGTCCCATCCCTCTCTCTCTGTCCCATCCCTCTCTCTCCCCTCTCTCTGTCCCATCCCTCTCTCTGCCTCATCCCTCTCTCTCCCTCTCTCTCTGTCCCATCCCTCTCTCTGCCTCATCCCTCTCTCTGTCCCTCTCTCTCTGTCCCATCCCTCTCTCTCTGTCCCATCCCTCTCTCTGCCTCATCCCTCTCTCTGTCCCATCCCTCTCTCTGCCTCATCCCTCTCTCTGCCTCATCCCTCTCTCTGCCTCATCCCTCTCTCTGCCTCATCCCTCTCTCTGTCCCATCCCTCTCTCTGCCTCATCCCTCTCTCTGTCCCATCCCTCTCTCTGTCCCATCCCTCTCTCTGCCTCATCCCTCTCTCTCTGTCTCATCCCTCTCTCTCTGCCCCATCCCTCTCTCTCTGCCCCATCCCTCTCTCTCTGCCCCGTCCCTCTCTCTCTGTCCCATCCCTCTCTCTCTCTGTCCCATCCCTCTCTCTCTCTGTCCCATCCCTCTCTCTCTGTCCCATCCCTCTCTCTCTGTCCCATCCCTCTCTCTCTGCCTCATCCCTCTCTCTCTGTCCCATCCCTCTCTCTGTCCCATCCCTCTCTCTGCCTCATCCCTCTCTCTGTCCCATCCCTCTCTCTGCCTCATCTCTCTCTCTGTCCCATCCCTCTCTCTCTGTCCCATCCCTCTCTCTCTGCCTCATCCCTCTCTCTCTGTCCCATCCCTCTCTCTGTCCCATCCCTCTCTCTGTCCCATCCCTCTCTCTGTCCCATCCCTCTCTCTGCCTCATCCCTCTCTCTGTCCCATCCCTCTCTCTGCCTCATCTCTCTCTCTGTCCCATCCCTCTCTCTGCCTCATCTCTCTCTCTGTCCCATCCCTCTCTCTGCCTCATCCCTCTCTCTCTGTCCCATCCCTCTCTCTCTGTCCCATCCCTCTCTCTCTGTCCCACCCCTCTCTCTGCCTCATCCCTCTCTCTCTGTCCCATCCCTCTCTCTGCCTCATCCCTCTCTCTCTGTCCCATCCCTCTCTCTCTGTCCCATCCCTCTCTCTCTGTCCCATCCCTCTCTCTCTGTCCCATCCCTCTCTCTGTCCCATCCCTCTCTCTGCCTCATCCCTCTCTCTGCCTCATCCCTCTCTCTGTCCCATCCCTCTCTCTGCCTCATCCCTCTCTCTGCCTCATCCCTCTCTCTGTCCCATCCCTCTCTCTGTCCCATCCCTCTCTCTGTCCCATCCCTCTCTCTGCCTCATCCCTCTCTCTCTGTCCCATCCCTCTCTCTCTGTCCCATCCCTCTCTCTCTGCCTCATCCCTCTCTCTCTGTCCCATCCCTCTCTCTGTCCCATCCCTCTCTCTGCCTCATCCCTTTCTCTCTGTCCCATCCCTCTCTCTCTGCCTCATCCCTCTCTCTCTGCCTCATCCCTCTCTCTCTGTCCCATCCCTCTCTCTCTGTCCCATCCCTCTCTCTCTGTCCCATCCCTCTCTCTGTCCCATCCCTCTCTCTGCCTCATCCCTCTCTCTCTGTCCCATCCCTCTCTCTGCCTCATCCCTCTCTCTCTGTCCCATCCCTCTCTCTGTCCCATCCCTCTCTCTGCCTCATCCCTTTCTCTCTGTCCCATCCCTCTCTCTCTGCCTCATCCCTCTCTCTCTGTCCCATCCCTCTCTCTCTGTCCCATCCCTCTCTCTCTGTCCCATCCCTCTCTCTGCCTCATCCCTCTCTCTCTGTCCCATCCCTCTCTCTCTGTCCCATCCCTCTCTCTCTGTCCCATCCCTCTCTCTCTGTCCCATCCCTCTCTCTGCCTCATCCCTCTCTCTCTGTCCCATCCCTCTCTGCCTCATCCCTCTCTCTCTACCTCATCCCTCTCTCTACCTCATCCCTCTCTCTGCCTCATCCCTTTCTCTCTGTCCCATCCCTCTCTCTCTGTCCCATCCCTCTCTCTCTGTCCCATCCCTCTCTCTGCCTCATCCCTCTCTCTCTGTCCCATCCCTCTCTCTGTCCCATCCCTCTCTCTGTCCCATCCCTCTCTCTGTCCCATCCCTCTCTCTGCCTCATCCCTCTCTCTGTCCCATCCCTCTCTCTGCCTCATCTCTCTCTCTGTCCCATCCCTCTCTCTCTGTCCCATCCCTCTCTCTGTCCCATCCCTCTCTCTGTCCCATCCCTCTCTCTCTGTCCCATCCCTCTCTCTCTGTCCCATCCCTCTCTCTCTGCCTCATCCCTCTCTCTCTGTCCCATCCCTCTCTCTCTGTCCCATCCCTCTCTCTCTGTCCCATCCCTCTCTCTCTGTCCCATCCCTCTCTCTGTCCCATCCCCCTCTCTCTGTCCCATCCCTCTCTCTGTCCCATCCCTCTCTCTGTCCCATCCCTCTCTCTCTGTCCCATCCCTCTCTCTCTGTCCCATCCCTCTCTCTCTGTCCCATCCCTCTCTCTCTGTCCCATCCCTCTCTCTCTGCCTCATCCCTCTCTCTCTGTCCCATCCCTCTCTCTCTGTCCCATCCCTCTCTCTCTGTCCCATCCCTCTCTCTCTGCCTCATCCCTCTCTCTGTCCCATCCCTCTCTCTGTCCCATCCCTCTCTCTCTGTCCCATCCCTCTCTCTCTGTCCCATCCCTCTCTCTGCCTCATCCCTCTCTCTCTGTCCCATCCCTCTCTCTGTCCCATCCCTCTCTCTGCCTCATCCCTTTCTCTCTGTCCCATCCCTCTCTCTCTGCCTCATCCCTCTCTCTCTGTCCCATCCCTCTCTCTCTGTCCCATCCCTCTCTCTCTGTCCCATCCCTCTCTCTGTCCCATCCCTCTCTCTGCCTCATCCCTCTCTCTCTGTTCCATCCCTCTCTCTCTGTCCCATCCCTCTCTCTCTGTCCCATCCCTCTCTCTCTGTCCCATCCCTCTCTCTGCCTCATCCCTCTCTCTCTGTCCCATCCCTCTCTGCCTCATCCCTCTCTCTCTACCTCATCCCTCTCTCTACCTCATCCCTCTCTCTGCCTCATCCCTTTCTCTCTGTCCCATCCCTCTCTCTCTGTCCCATCCCTCTCTCTCTGTCCCATCCCTCTCTCTGCCTCATCCCTCTCTCTGCCTCATCCCTCTCTCTGCCTCATCCCTCTCTCTGCCTCATCCCTCTCTCTCTGTCCCATCCCTCTCTCTGTCCCATCCCTCTCTCTGTCCCATCCCTCTCTCTGCCTCATCCCTCTCTCTGTCCCATCCCTCTCTCTGCCTCATCTCTCTCTCTGTCCCATCCCTCTCTCTCTGTCCCATCCCTCTCTCTCTGTCCCATCCCTCTCTCTCTGTCCCATCCCTCTCTCTCCCTCTCTCTCTGCCTCATCCCTCTCTCTCTGTCCCTCCCTCTCTCTGTCCCATCCCTCTCTCTGTCCCATCCCTCTCTCTGTCCCATCCCTCTCTCTGCCTCATCTCTCTCTCTGTCCCATCCCTCTCTCTGCCTCATCTCTCTCTCTGTCCCATCCCTCTCTCTGCCTCATCCCTCTCTCTCTGTCCCATCCCTCTCTCTGTCCCATCCCTCTCTCTGTCCCATCCCTCTCTCTGTCCCATCCCTCTCTCTGTCCCATCCCTCTCTCTGTCCCATCCCTCTCTCTCTGTCCCATCCCTCTCTCTGTCCCATCCCTCTCTCTGCCTCATCCCTCTCTCTCTGTCCCATCCCTCTCTCTCTGTCCCATCCCTCTCTCTCTGTCCCATCCCTCTCTCTCTGTCCCATCCCTCTCTCTGCCTCATCCCTCTCTCTCTGTCCCATCCCTCTCTCTGCCTCATCCCTCTCTCTCTGTCCCATCCCTCTCTCTCTGTCCCATCCCTCTCTCTGCCTCATCCCTCTCTCTGTCCCATCCCTCTCTCTGCCTCATCCCTCTCTCTGCCTCATCCCTCTCTCTGCCTCATCCCTCTCTCTGTCCCATCCCTCTCTCTGCCTCATCCCTCTCTCTGTCCCATCCCTCTCTCTGTCCCATCCCTCTCTCTGCCTCATCCCTCTCTCTCTGTCTCATCCCTCTCTCTCTGCCCCATCCCTCTCTCTCTGCCCCATCCCTCTCTCTCTGCCCCGTCCCTCTCTCTCTGTCCCATCCCTCTCTCTCTCTGTCCCATCCCTCTCTCTCTGTCCCATCCCTCTCTCTCTGTCCCATCCCTCTCTCTCTGTCCCATCCCTCTCTCTCTGTCCCATCCCTCTCTCTCTCTGTCCCATCCCTCTCTCTCTGTCCCATCCCTCTCTCTCTGTCCCATCCCTCTCTCTCTGCCTCATCCCTCTCTCTCTGTCCCATCCCTCTCTCTGTCCCATCCCTCTCTCTGCCTCATCCCTCTCTCTGTCCCATCCCTCTCTCTGCCTCATCCTCTCTCTGTCCCATCCCTCTCTCTCCCATCCCTCTCTCTCTGTCCCATCCCTCTCTCTCTGTCCCATCCCTCTCTCTCTGCCTCATCCCTCTCTCTCTGTCCCATCCCTCTCTCTGTCCCATCCCTCTCTCTGTCCCATCCCTCTCTCTGCCTCATCCCTCTCTCTGTCCCATCCCTCTCTCTGCCTCATCTCTCTCTCTCTGTCTCATCCCTCTCTCTCTGCCCCATCCCTCTCTCTCTGCCCCGTCCCTCTCTCTCTGTCCCATCCCTCTCTCTCTGTCCCATCCCTCTCTCTCTCTGTCCCATCCCTCTCTCTCTGTCCCATCCCTCTCTCTCTGTCCCATCCCTCTCTCTCTGCCTCATCCCTCTCTCTCTGTCCCATCCCTCTCTCTGTCCCATCCCTCTCTCTGCCTCATCCCTCTCTCTGTCCCATCCCTCTCTCTGCCTCATCTCTCTCTCTGTCCCATCCCTCTCTCTCTGTCCCATCCCTCTCTCTCTGTCCCATCCCTCTCTCTCTGCCTCATCCCTCTCTCTCTGTCCCATCCCTCTCTCTGTCCCATCCCTCTCTCTGTCCCATCCCTCTCTCTGTCCCATCCCTCTCTCTGCCTCATCCCTCTCTCTGTCCCATCCCTCTCTCTGCCTCATCTCTCTCTCTGTCCCATCCCTCTCTCTGTCCTCATCCCTCTCTCTCTGTCCCATCCCTCTCTCTGCCTCATCCCTCTCTCTCTGTCCCATCCCTCTCTCTCTGTCCCATCCCTCTCTCTGCCTCATCCCTCTCTCTGTCCCTCTCTCTCTGTCCCATCCCTCTCTCTCCCATCCCTCTCTCTCTGTCCCATCCCTCTCTCTGTCCTCATCCTCTCTCTCTGTCCCATCCCTCTCTCTCTGTCCCATCCCTCTCTCTCTGTCCCATCCCTCTCTCTGCCTCCCTCTCTCTGTCCCATCCCTCTCCTCATCCCTCTCTCTCCCTCTCTCTCTGTCCCATCCCTCTCTCTGCCTCATCCCTCTCTCTCTGTCCCATCCCTCTCTCTGCCTCATCCCTCTCTCTCTGTCCCATCCCTCTCTCTGCCTCATCCCTCTCTCTGTCCCATCCCTCTCTCTGTCCCATCCCTCTCTCTGCCTCATCCCTCTCTCTGTCCCATCCCTCTCTCTGCCTCATCCCTCTCTCTGTCCCATCCCTCTCTCTGTCCCATCCCTCTCTCTGTCCCATCCCTCTCTCTGCCTCATCCCTCTCTCTCTGTCCCATCCCTCTCTCTCTGTCCCATCCCTCTCTCTCTGTCCCATCCCTCTCTCTGCCTCATCCCTCTCTCTCTGTCCCATCCCTCTCTCTGTCCCATCCCTCTCTCTGCCTCATCCCTCTCTCTCTGTCCCATCCCTCTCTCTCTGTCCCATCCCTCTCTCTCTGTCCCATCCCTCTCTCTCTGTCCCATCCCTCTCTCTCTGTCCCATCCCTCTCTCTGCCTCATCCCTCTCTCTCTGTCCCATCCCTCTCTCTGTCCCATCCCTCTCTCTGCCTCATCCCTCTCTCTCTGTCCCATCCCTCTCTCTGCCTCATCCCTCTCTCTCAGTCCCATCCCTCTCTCTGTCCCATCCCTCTCTCATCCTTTCTCTCTGTCCCATCCCTCTCTCTCTCTCCCTCTCTCTGTCCCATCCCTCTCTCTCTGCCTCATCCCTCTCTCTCTGTCCCATCCCTCTCTCTCTGTCCCATCCCTCTCTCTCTGTCCTCATCCCTCTCTCTCTGTCCATCCCCTCTCTCTGCCTCATCCCTCTCTCTCTCCCATCCCTCTCTCTCTGTCCCATCCCTCTCTCTCTGTCCCATCCCTCTCTCTCTGTCCCATCCCTCTCTCTCTGTCCCATCCCTCTCTCTGCCTCATCCCTCTCTCTCTGTCCTCATCCCTCTCTCTGCCTCATCCCTCTCTCTGTCCCATCCCTCTCTCTCTGTCCCATCCCTCTCTCTGCCCCATCCCTCTCTCTCTGTCCCATCCCCTCTCTCTGTCCCATCCCTCTCTCTGTCCCATCCCTCTCTCTGCCTCATCCCTCTCTCTGCCTCATCCCTTTCTCTCTGTCCCATCCCTCTCTCTCTGTCCCATCCCTCTCTCTGTCCCATCCCTCTCTCTGTCCCATCCCTCTCTCTCTGTCCCATCCCTCTCTCTCTGTCCCATCCCTCTCTCTCTGTCCCATCCCTCTCTCTGCCTCATCCCTCTCTCTCTGTCCCATCCCTCTCTCTGTCCTCATCCCTCTCTCTCTGTCCCTCTCTCTGCCTCATCCCTCTCTCTCTGTCCTCATCCCTCTCTCTCTGCCTCATCCCTCTCTCTCTGTCCCATCCCTCTCTCTCTGTCCCATCCCTCTCTCTCTGTCCCATCCCTCTCTCCCATCCCTCTCTCTCTCCCTCCCTCTCTCTGCCTCATCCCTCTCTCTCTCCTCATCCCTCTCTCTGCCTCATCCCTCTCTCTCTGCCTCATCCCTCTCTCTCCTCATCCCTCTCTCTCTGCCTCATCCCTCTCTCCTCATCCCTCTCTCTCTGTCCCATCCCTCTCTCTGCCTCATCCCTCTCTCTCTGTCCCATCCCTCTCTCTCTGCCTCATCCCTCTCTCTCTGTCCTCATCCCTCTCTCTGCCTCATCCCTCTCTCTCTGCCTCATCCCTCTCTCTCTGCCTCATCCCTCTCTCTGCCTCATCCCTCTCTCTCTGCCTCATCCCTCTCTCTCTGTCCTCATCCCTCTCTCTCCCTCTCTCTCTGCCTCATCCCTCTCTCTCTGTCCCATCCCTCTCTCTCTGTCCCATCCCTCTCTCTGCCTCATCCCTCTCTCTCTGCCTCATCCCTCTCTCTGCCTCATCCCTCTCTCTCTGCCTCATCCCTCTCTCTCTGCCTCATCCCTCTCTCTCTGTCCCATCCCTCTCTCTCTGCCTCATCCCTCTCTCTCTGTCCCATCCCTCTCTCTGCCTCATCCCTCTCTCTCTGCCTCATCCCTCTCTCTGCCTCATCCCTCTCTCTCTGCCTCATCCCTCTCTCTCTGCCTCATCCCTCTCTCTCTGCCTCATCCCTCTCTCTCTGCCTCATCCCTCTCTCTCTGCCTCATCCCTCTCTCTGCCTCATCCCTCTCTCTCTGTCCCATCCCTCTCTCTCTGCCTCATCCCTCTCTCTCTGCCCATCCCTCTCTCTGCCTCATCCCTCTCTCTCTCTCTGCCTCATCCCTCTCTCTCTGCCTCATCCCTCTCTCTGCCTCATCCCTCTCTCTCTGCCTCATCCCTCTCTCTGCCTCATCCCTCTCTCTGCCTCTCTCTCTCTGCCTCATCCCTCTCTCTCTGCCTCATCCCTCTCTCTGCCTCCCTCTCTCTCTGCCTCATCCCTCTCTCTCTCCCATCCCTCTCTCTGCCTCATCCCTCTCTCTCTGCCTCATCCCTCTCTCTGCCTCATCCCTCTCTCTCTGCCTCATCCCTCTCTCTCTGCCTCATCCCTCTCTCTCTCCCTCCCTCTCTCTCTGCCCCATCCCTCTCTCTCTCTGCCTCATCCCTCTCTCTCTGCCTCATCCCTCTCTCTCTGCCTCATCCCTCTCTCTCTGCCTCATCCCTCTCTCTCTGCCTCATCCCTCTCTCTCTGCCCCATCCCTCTCTCTCTCATCCCTCTCTCTCTGCTCTCCCATCCCTCTCTCTGCCTCATCCCTCTCTCTGCCTCATCTCTCTCTGCCCCATCCCTCTCTCTGCCTCATCCTCTCTCTCTCTGCCTCATCCCATCTCTCTCTGCCTCATCCCTCTCTCTCTGCCTCATCCCTCTCTCTGCCTCATCCCTCTCTCTGCCTCATCCCTCTCTCTGCCTCATCCCTCTCTCTCTGCCTCATCCCTCTCTCTCTGTCCCATCCCTCTCTCTCTGTCCCATCCCTCTCTCTGCCTCATCCCTCTCTCTCTGCCTCATCCCTCTCTCTGCCTCATCCCTCTCTCTCTGCCTCATCCCTCTCTCTCTGCCTCATCCCTCTCTCTCCCTCTCTCTCTGCCTCATCCCTCTCTCTCTGCCTCATCCCTCTCTCTCTGCCTCATCCCTCTCTCTCTGCCTCATCCCTCTCTCTCTGCCTCATCCCTCTCTCTCTGCCTCATCCCTCTCTCTCTGCCTCATCCCTCTCTCTCTGCCTCATCCCTCTCTCTCTGCCTCATCCCTCTCTCTCTCTGCCCCATCCCTCTCTCTCTCTGCCTCATCCCTCTCTCTCTGCCTCATCCCTCTCTCTCTGCCTCATCCCTCTCTCTCTGCCTCATCCCTCTCTCTCTGCCTCATCCCTCTCTCTCTGCCTCATCCCTCTCTCTCTGCCTCATCCCTCTCTCTCTGCCTCATCCCTCTCTCTCTCTGCCTCATCCCTCTCTCTCCCCATCCCTCTCTCTCTGCCTCATCCCTCTCTCTCTGCCTCATCCCTCTCTCTCTGCCTCATCCCTCTCTCTCTGCCCCATCCCTCTCTCTCTCTGCCCCATCCCTCTCTCTCTCTGCCCCATCCCTCTCTCTCTCTGCCCCATCCCTCTCTCTCTCTGCCCCATCCCTCTCTCTGCCTGCCCCATCCCTCTCTCTGCCTCATCCCTCTCTCTGCCCCATCCCTCTCTCTCTGCCTCATCCCTCTCTCTCTCTGCCTCATCCCTCTCTCTCTCTGCCCCATCCCTCTCTCTCTGCCTCATCCCTCTCTCTCTCTGCACCATCCCTCTCTCTCTGCCTCATTCTTCTCTCTCTCTCTCTGTCTGCCTTACCCCCCCTCTCTCTCTCCCTCACTCTCTCCCCCTCTCTCTCTCTGCCTCTCCCCCCTCTCTCTCTCTGCCTCTCCCCCCTCTCTCTCTCTGCCTCTCCCCCCTCTCTCTCTCTGCCTCATCCCCCCTCTCTCTCTCTGCCTCATCCCCCCTCTCTCTCTCTCAGCCTCATCCATCTCTCTCTCTCTCTCTCTCAGCCTCATCCATCTCTCTCTCTCTCTCTCTCTCTCAGCCTCATCCATCCATCTCAGCCTCATCCATCTCTCTCTCTCTCTCTCTCTCTCTCAGCTGTATCCATCTCTCTCTCTCTCTCTCTCTCTCTCTCTCTCTCTCTCTCTCTCTCTCAACCCCCTTCTGTCTCCACCTCCATCTCTTTCAGACCCACCTCCTCTCTCTGTGCCTGAGCTCTCTTTCAGCCCCATCTCTCTCTCTAAGCCTGAGCTCTCTTTTAGCCCCCAATCAGGGTAATCAGGTTAGGGGTATCTGGGGAGGTGTGATCAGAGTAGGGGGGTATAGTTAGTATAATCAGTGTGATGTGTACCATAGGAGCCGCAAGTTGGTCTTTGTTTCAGTGGCTGCCCGGGCAAATTAAATCCAAGCTATGTGACAGCAGGATACTGCTCGTCTGTGTGATCCAGGGGCACTGGTAAGCTGAAATTGGTGATCAATTATAAGCCTGCAATTGTTGGGTACTGGTAGGCTGCATTTGGTGGGCACTGGTAGCCTGCATTTGATGGGCATTGACAAGGCTGCATTTGGTGGGCACTGGTAGGCTGAAATCGGTGATCAATTATAAGGCTGCATTTGGTGAGCACTGGTAGGCTGCATTTGGTGAGCACTGGTAGGCTGCATTTTATGGGCACTGGTGAGGCTGCATTGATCTCTTGTACCATGGCTGCAGTCTCTGATCATCTCTTGTATCATGTTAGAAGTCTCTGACCATCTCCTGTATTATGTCTGGGGGCTCTTTCTAAACAGACTCTCTAACAGAAGCCCTCTCTGTGTCCATTAGAGAGACCCTCCTCCAGGTGCAATCAGAGTACTCTGCTTCTCTTCCTGTATTTTGTTCATTGCTAAGTGATCATGGGAGGATCCCAGGGTAACGATAACTCTTTAGGGGAGCATCCCTGTGTTCGAACCGTTGCCATAGAAACATTTGTAAAGGGGGAGGAGTTAGTAAGGTGACCACGCCCTTGTAGGGGGCGCCAGAAATATTTCTGCACCCAGGCGCATGTGACCCTAGGATCGGCCCTGGTCTCTGCCACAGACTCTCCTAGAATGAACGTCAGGAAAGCGCCTCTGCCACAGGCCCTCTCTGATTGCGTTTTCGGAGGAGCTCCTCCTAAGTAAAGTTTCGCCTGGATCTTTTCCTTAACGTCGCCCAGGTACCGACTGAAAGAGAAGTCAATCCTTCAGTGTCCGGTTACCTTGATCCCCGATGGTTCATCTGAATCTTATTGGATCGCCAGCTTCTCATTGGCTTTCTTCAGATGGACTCCCCACCAAACAGCTACACTTGCTTGGGATCTTCAAAAGTGGGAACTCAGTCGACTACTAAGTCCCCGTCCTGCTTGAATGCTCCAAGCCGACATGGCCCAGAAACCAGGAACACCGCGTGGCACGCACGCCCTAGCCAGGTAGGCCATAACGCTAGGGGCGCGGTGATGCGGCCACCCCAAAGGTGGGTGCCACACTCGAGGAAGAACCCCGCCAATCTGGCATCTGCTCCACAAGTACCCTCTCCCAGCATGCCCAAACCCCCTGACTGGTCGCCGGGAGAGAACACCCAAACCTCAGCTTCCACCGCCGCCACCCACCGCACTGGGGTGGGAAAACACCCCAGATGGGACAGAATGAGCCCACAGCACAGCCAAGCCGAAACAGAGACCCTAACTGAATACTTACAATTGGAATCAGAGACAGTTACACTCTGATTATCCCTTATATTTCACTAGCACTGGAAGTACATGGGCGTTACAAGTGTTTTTTACTGAAATTTCCTAGACCTTTGCAGTAATTTATCAAGAAATAATTCTCTGCCTATAGGCTCCTGAGATGTAAATCCGGCCCTGACTAGGATCACTTACCCACTCCTCTAGTGTTTCCTCTGTTGCATCTGACCTCCATACTTCATTTCCATTGGTCACACTAAGAAAATGAAAAAAAATAAAATAAAATGCTGTGAGATGACTTGTAAAGCTTTGCGTTTTTTCACCTTAACGCATCCTATGCATTTTTTTTTTTAGCAGGACTGCAACATTGCGGCAGACAGAACGGACATCTAACTGAGATTTTTTACACTTTTTTGGGGAACCAGTGACATCATTACAGTGATCAGTACTAAAAATATGCACTGTTGTTGTACTAATCACACTGGCAGGGAAGGGGTTAACATCAGGGGTGATCAAGGGGTTAAATGTGTTCCCTGTTTGTGGTGAGAAAGGAGCACGGGCATCACACCATTCATAGCACGCAGACTCGGAAATGCTTGCATGATAAGAGGACTCGCTGTGACCCGCTGTTCCACCCTATCCTCTTTAGGATCTGATGTGGTGCAAGCCAGAAACTGACTCACTGTGACCTGTAGTCCCACCTCTTCAGCCCAGAGATGTACCTGGACTCAACTTTACCTCTCTCCATGTGAGTGGATATTGTTTTTTCAATACATTTGTTTATGATATATACTCAAAGGCGCCCCTTTTCTTGTTACTAACTGTATGTGGGACTGGGGAAACCAACAGATCCATCTTCCTGCTTAGCAGAAAGACAGATCTCAGTGTCATCCCCTGACAGAACGGAGATCTGCCTTGTTTACTTCGGCAGATCCCCGTTCTGTCTTTGCGGGGAACGAACGGCCTCTTGACAAGGAGTCTGCCGGATTTGCTGCTTGGCTCCTCCGCTGCCCAATTGGAGCATGTGCGCCCATGAAAGCTAGTGCACAAATTGCCATACGTACCGGTACGGCGATTTACGCAGCTGAGTCACCTTGCCACAGTACATCTGGCAAGTGGTGAACAAACAATGGTGGCAACCATATTTCAGCCCTGGTTCACATTGTTGCGATTTGGCATGCAATTTGAGATGTCAAGTCGCATGCCAAATCGGCGGCATTTGCCTGCAATGAAAACGTGCGAAACGGCGCAACGCCGTACCGATTTCCAAAAGTAGTTTCTGTACTACTTTTGCCGATTTCAGGTGCGATTTCAATAGACGTCTGTGTAGGAAACCGCACAAATGTCTCTGAAATTGTTTGACATGCGGGAATGAAATTGTGCGCGTTCACTTGAATTTCAATTGCGCATCAATGAATCAAGTGAACCAAGGTTCAGTCCTACACCAAGGTCCTTTAACTCAGGAGAAGCTACTTTTAAAAAATATATTAAAAATGGCAGCTAAATGAAAAGCTGTCGCATATCTTATTTTTTCTGCAAGAAAGAACTCTTTGGCCGCGTACACACGAGGGGATATGTCCGCTGAAAACGGTCCGATGGACCGTTTCAGCAGACATCTCCGCTCGTGTGTATGGGCTAGCGGACAGATTTGTCCACCCGACAGATTTCAAAGCATGCTTTGAAATCTATCCGGTGGGGATCTGTCCGCCCGACATGTCTGCTGGTTAGTACACTTACCAGCAGACATGTCGTCCCCCACCGCCGCCGCCGAATGGATTCGGCGCATGCGCGGAAGTGTTTTACTTCCTGGTGCGGTGACGTGGCGGTGACGCGGCGGCGTCAACGTCACCGCCGCGTCACCGCCACGTCACCGCGCCGTCCGGCGGCGGGGAATTTGATCCGATGGTGTGTACACGCCATCGGATCAAACTCCCGATCGGACATATCCGATGGAAATGGTCCGCGGACCGTTTTCATCGGATATGTCCGATCGTGTGTATGGAGCCTTTCACTTACATGTTTGTGAGTGCAATAAGGTCTTCTCATAAATGCCCTAAAGCTGTCAAATTAGTGATCGAAATTCAGGCAGCCCAGCTGAATTTCAATCGATCAGGGTATAAGCTTCCCCCCCTCAACAGAAGTCAAGTAAATCGGACTTTACTTGAAGTCGCACCATTTCAAAGCCGCAAGTGTGACTTGGCTGACAGCTGTGCAACTTCATAGACAGGGGTCTATGCAAGTCGCACCTGAAATTACAAAAAATAACCTTTTTTTTCTTTTTTTTTTAAATCAGTGTGGCACCACAAAGTCGGCAACAGTTCCTTTGCCCACAATAGGGTGCGACTTAGACCTGTCAAATTGCGTGACAAGTCGCACTGGTGTAAACAAGGGCTTAATCAATGAGGGGACATGTCGACTCATTTCCCATTGATCAGCATCTGCAGCCAATCAACATTCGGTGGAAGGGATTCCTCAGTCCAACTCACAAGGAACTTGGTAGTTCAAACTAGATTTGAGTTGCCATTTATGGATCGAAATTCGTCAGGTTCAGCAGAGACCAGACGGATTTCGATCCATGGATGGGCACTGTGGTAGTACACAAGTCGATCTACCGATCAGAGGATTCCCCCATCCACCTCAAACGTGTGGATGGGGGAATCAGGTCAGGTCAGGTCTGTTAGGTGAACAATAAAACAGACTCATCTATGGCCAGCTTTAGTTATTTCTTAGTGTACAGTTCCTTTAAATCTTTAAATGTTACTCACTGGATCTGTAGAGTGCTGCCAGCCTGGGTTGGGGCTTTGCAGTGGCACAGGTATCGTTGGCTAGCGTAGTTCAGGGTACAAAGAGGGGACCATTGCTGGGCTTCCATTGTCAGTGGAGTGAATGTTGTCTTCCTGTAACAGGCGGGGCGGAAGCCATGCTGGGAATGTCTACTCACAGGCTGCAATGGAGGGGGAGGCGCGTTCTGCTCATGTGCTGATTAACACTTCACATGCCCACAGAAGACTTTACAAGAGTTTTTTTTTTTTTCATGTGCTGTAGCGATAATGTAAGGTGACCGCACAATGACAACAGTTGCGCCTGGCAACGAACATTCAGTTAGTTCTTTGGAGACTATATGAAATTATCGCATTAATGTCAGTTGCATTCTGAATATACGAAAAATCGCTCAAACCTGTTTTCGAAAAACGAAAAATTCAGCCATGAAAGCAAACGATAGTGCCATCATGTACTAACCGATAAATCGTTCAGTAGACATAAATTAATCAAATTTTTTTTTTTTTTGTACGTATACCTAGTGCAAACAGTTTGGACAGGAAACACATTAACCTTTTAAATTATCGTTTGTTCTGCAGAAAATTTCCAAACTTGTCCTTCGTTTTTTTGGCTCAAAAACGTCCCAACGATTACCGATTGTGTGCCCATTACCTGGCTGAAAAACAAATGAACTGGCCAAATGACCGAATTTTGGAAGATTTTTCGTATAGTGTATGGCTGCACGCACACAGGCGCAAAAAACACAGCTGTAAAAGGCGTTAGGTTATCTAAAGTGTATATGCACATTGCGCCATTTACAGGCATATTTTAAAGCAGCGTTCAGGCACATGCAAGAAAAAAAAATGCCAAACCTGCATTTAGAGAGAAGTGTACCGTCAGAATTTACACTTGAATGACTTAACGAGCATACGACTTACGCACATCAATGCACGCAAGACTAAACCTTTTTAACTCTGGATTTTTCTACCAATTCTACTATTTCTCTCCTACATGTAAAAATCTATTTTTTTTGCTAGAAAATTCCCCAGAACCCCACAACATTACATGTATTTTTTTATTTTTTTTAGCAGAGACCCTAGGGAATAAAATGGCGGTTGTTGCTATTTTGTTATGTCTCACGGTATTTGTGCAGCAATTTTTCAAACGCAAACAAAAAAAATACTTTCACGAAAAAATAAAAGACAATATTTACCCCAATTTTTGGTATAATGTGAAAGATGTTTTTACGCAGAGTAAATAGATACCAAACCTGTCATGCTTTAAAAATTGTACACACTTGTGAAATGGCGCCAAACTACAGTACTTGTCGATTTCCATAGGCAACATTTTAACAGGTTACCAGTTTTGAGCTACAGAGGAGGTCAAGTGATAGAATTATTGCTCTCGCTCTAACAATCACAGAGATAACTCACATTTATGGTTTGAAAACCATTTACATATGCGGGCGCGACCAATGTATGCATTCACTTCTGCATGGGAGCACGAGGTGACAGGGGCGCATAGGGTGTGCCAGGTGTGACTGGGCACACCCTAATCACCCCGTGCTTGGCTGCAGAGACAGGGACTGGGGAATCTCTGTCCTCAGTCAATTTCTGTCTCAAAGTGAGACATCAAGGGTCTCTTTAGACCCCTGATTATTCACCAAAGCCCCCCAGTGGGGCTCCTAAAAAATATTTGTAGAAAACAATAATAAAATAATTATAATTAAAAAAAATATTGTATAAAATCCTAATAGTAAAAAAGTAATAATAAAAAAATATATAAAAAATAAACTACTGCCCTACTATATACAGTGCAGAAAATAAGTATTTGAACACCCTGCTATTTTGCAAGTTCTCCCACTTGGAAATCATGGAGGGGTCTGAAATTGTCATCGTAGGTGCATGTCCACTGTGAGAGACATAATCCAAAAAAAAAATTCCAGAAATCACAATTTATGATTTTTTAACTATTTATTTGTATGATACAGCTGCAAAGAAGTATTTGAACACCTGTCTATCAGCTAGAATTCTGACCCTCAAAGACCTGTTAGTCTGCCTTTAAAATGTCCACCTCCACTCCATTTATTATCCTAAATTAGATGCACCTGTTTGAGGTCATTAGCTGCATAAAGACACCTGTCCACCCCATACAATCAGTAAGAATCCAACTACTAACATGGCCAAGACCAAAGAGCTGTCCAAAGACACTAGAGACAAAATTGTACACCTCCACAAGGCTGGAAAGGGCTACGGGGAAATTGCCAAGCAGCTTGGTGAAAAAAGGTCCACTGTTGGAGCAATCATTAGAAAATGGAAGAAGCTAAACATGACTGTCAATCTCCCTCGGACTGGGGCTCCATGCAAAATCTCACCTCGTTTGGGTCTCAATGATCCTAAGAAAGGTGAGAAATCAGCCCAGGACTACACGGGAGGAGCTGGTCAATGACCTGAAAAGAGCTGGGACCACCGTTTCCAAGGTTACTGTTGGTAATACACTAAGACGTCATGGTTTGAAATCATGCATGGCACAGAAGGTTCCCCTGCTTAAACCAGCACATGTCAAGGCCCGTCTTAAGTTTGCCAATGACCATTTGGATGATCCAGAGGAGTCATGGGAGAAAGTCATGTGGTCAGATGAGACCAAAATAGAACTTTTTGGTCATAATTCCACTAACCGTGTTTGGAGGAAGAAGAATGATGAGTACCATCCCAAGAACACCATCCCTACTGTGAAGCATGGGGGTGGTAGCATCATGCTTTGGGGGTGTTTTTCTGCACATGGGACAGGGCGACTGCACTGTATTAAGGAGAGGATGACCGGGGCCATGTATTGCAAGATTTTGGGCAACAACCTCCTTCCCTCAGTTAGAGCTTTGAAGATGGGTCGAGGCTGGGTCTTCCAACATGACAATGACCCGAAGCACACAGCCAGGATAACCAAGGAGTGGCTCTGTAAGAAGCATATCAAGGTTCTGGCGTGGCCTAGCCAGTCTCCAGACCTAAACCCAATAGAGAATCTTTGGAGGGAGCTCAAACTCTGTGTTTCTCAGCGACAGCCCAGAAACCTGACTGATCTAGAGAAGATCTGTGTGGAGGAGTGGGCCAAAATCCCTCCTCCAGTGTGTGCAAACCTGGTGAAAAACTACAAGAAACGTTTGACCTCTGTAATTGCAAACAAAGACTACTGTACCAAATATTAACATTGATTTTCTCAGGTGTTCAAATACTTCTTTGCAGCTGTATCATACAAATAAATAGTTAAAAAAATCATACATTGTGATTTCTGGAATTTTTGCTGTGAAAATGACAATTGTCCCAAAAATGTGTCAAAATTGTCCGAAGTGTCCGCCATATTGTCGCAGTCACGAAAAAAATCGCTGATCGTCGCTATTAGTAGTAAAAAAATAAATTTTTATAAAAATGCAATAAAACTATCCCTTATTTTGTAAACGCTATAAATTTTGCGAAAACCAACCGATAAACGCTTATTGCGATTTTTTTTTTTTACCAAAAATACGTAGAAGAATACGTATCGGCCTAAACTGAGGAAAAAAATGTTTTTTTATATATTTTTGGGGGATATTTATTTTTGTTTATAGCGCAAAAAATAAAAACCGCAGAGGTGATCAAATACCACCAAAAGAAAGCTCTATTTGTGGGGAAAAAAGGACGCCAATTTTGTTTGGAAGCCACGTCGCACGACCGCGCAATTGTCAGTTAAAACGACGCAGTGCCGAATCGCAAAAAGGGGCAAGGTCCTTTACCTGCATTTTGGTCCGGGTCGTAAGTGGTTAAGAAGCCAGCATTGTGGGCGCCTCGCGCCCACCGCAAGCTCCGTGACTCCGACCACGGGTCCCGTGGACTCGTTCTCCATGGGCATATCCGCGATCATGTCACAGTGAAGAAGGGGGAAATGCTGATGTAAACAAGCTTTCCCCAGTCTTTCTAGTGACAGGACAGTGTACACAGCTTCCTGTAATCAGAAGCTGTGATCAATGTCGTGTCACACACAGCCCATGCCCCCTACAGTTAGAACACATACCTAGGCACACTTAACCCCTTCAGCGCCACCTAGTGGTTAACCCCTTCACTGGCAGTGTAATTTTCACAGTAATCAGTGCATTTTTTACAGCACTGATCGCTGTAAAAATTACAATGGTCCCAAATATGTGTCAAAAGTGTCCAATGTCTGCCATAAAGTCGCAGTCATGATAAAAATCATAGGATCGCCGCCATTACTAGTAAAAGAATAAAATAATAAAAATGCCATAATTCTATTGCCTATTTTGTAGACGCTATAACGTTTGCGCAAACCAATCAATATACACTTATTGTGATTTTTTTTAATCAAAAATATGTAGAGAAGAATACGTATCGGCCTAAACTGAGGGGAAAAAATGTTTTTTTTTTTATATTTTTTATTTTTGGGGGCTATTTATTATAGCAAAAAGTAAAAAATATATATATTTTTTTTTTTGTCGCTCTATTTTTGTTTATAGCGCAAAAAATAAAAACCGCAGAGGTGATCAAATACCACCAAAAGAAATCTCTATAGTGGGGGAAAAAAGGACGTCAATTTTGTTTGGGAGCCACGTCGTATGACCGCGCAATTGTCAGTTAAATCGACGCAGTGCCAGTTCGCAAAAAGTGGACTGGTCATTGACCAGCAAAATGGTCCGAGGCTTAAGTGGTTAATCTACTGAGCAGTATGTCAAAACAATCGGTAGCAAACTCCTAGGTGTTTTTGACATACTGTTTAGAAATTTAAATTTATGTGAGTGCAACTTTTTCTTAATAAATGGTTTTAATGTTAAGGCTGTATTCACACCTGAACGTTTCAAAGTTGAACGTTTCTGAATTTTTCCACGATTTTGGCAGAAAAAAACGCCTGTAATTTTCCCCCAAAGAAGCTCATGTTCTTTTTTGAGCCTAGGGCGTTTTTCAGATGTTTTGCTTTTGCTGACAAAACGCTCAGATGTGAACAGATGTCATTGAAATCAATGGGATTTTGCTTGTAGGGTGTTTTCAGGCGTTTTTTTACAAGCGTTTTATGAGCTGAAAACGCTCAGGTGTGAATCTTATATTTGAGTGACACTGGGAGTGAAGGCAGCAGGAGTTGGTCTTTTCAAGGGACCTTACATGAGAAGTAGGCACTAATAACCAGATAGTGATACTGAGCTGAGCATTCAGACACGGAGCTGTGTCTCTGCCCTGCCCTCTCTCTCTTGTCATTGGCTCGCTGGCTGTGATTGACAGCAGTGGGAGCCAATGACTCTCACTACTGTCTCACACAAGAAGGGAGGGTCCCCCGGAGAGTTGAGAGTCTTGTGCACATTGCTGGATCATGATGTGGCTCAGGTAAGTATTGGAGGTGCTCCTGCACACAAAAGGTTTTATTACCTATGTGTGTAAAAAAAAAAAAAAATTGAGCCTTTAGAACCACTTTAATTCCTGTGCTAAAATACAAGCTCATACTTTGTGTCTCTAGTATCCATTGCCAGGCTGTCCCTAAAATTGGTACTGTTCTGTAACATCACATCCAGCTTAAAGGGGTGTTCCAGCCAAAATTTAGTATTTATTAAAATTCAGCAGCTACAAAAAGTCCCCGGACGGCATCTTCATCCTAAGTGTGGGCACCCGACCGTGACAGCCTTCGGCTTCACGGTCGGGCACCCACTGCGCATGCGCGAGCGGCGCTGCGCTCTCCTATTGGACAGGCGATCGCATGGGACCTGTCATGTGTCCCATGCGATCGCCTACAGGGAGGGGCTGCTGTAGGCGATTAAGCTTAATCGCCTAACCAGCCCCTCGGCGGAAGGAGGAAGTGGGACAGGAAGTCCCACTCCTCCTGAAGCCCCCACTCCCCCCCCCAAAAAAAATGACATGCCAAATGTGGCATGTAAGGGGGTAAGGAGTGGGATTAGCGGAAGTTTCAATTTTGGGTGGAACTCCGCTTTAAGGCACTCCAAAGCCTGGTATTTGAAGGATTTGTGTAACTTCAATGTTGCTCTTGAAGCTGCATGAAAAGACCATCTCCCCGCCATGGCAATGCCCAGCTTCCAATTCTTGTTTTAAATCATTTTTAGCCCTAAAAATGAGCAGAATCTATTAACAGTATTCGCCACACACAGTCTACATTAGGATTCGCTGCTAAGTTTGGGTTTGCCGAACTTCAAACAGGATTCGCAAAACGCTTAGGGCCAGATTCAGGTAGAGTTAGGCTGGCGGATCAATGGATCCGCCAGCCTTACTGTCACTTTAAGCCGGCGTTTTTGTTTTCTGTAACCAGAAAACAAGAATCGCCGGGTTGGAGTTCCGATGCGATCGGCGCAATTGAATTTCGCCATCGCATCGTTACTTCAACTTAAAAATGGCACCGGGGGCGTTCCCGCCGATTTACGCTCAAAAAATATGTTAATGAGCGGGAATCGGCAATTCACGATCTTTTTCGGGCGCGACGCAGTGACTTTACGACGTTTCCGGAAGCGATACGCGGCGTATAGATAAAGCAGCCCCCTAGTGGAGTATCCTATGTTAAGTATAGGCGTCGTCATCGCGTCGGAAAAAAAACAAATCGCGTCGCTTGCGTAAAACATTCATGAATGGGAATGTGACGTCATTGACGTTCACTGACAGAATTTGGAGCATGCGCACTGGGATGCATTGACACTCGACGCATGCGCAGTACGTTCGCCGCGGGATCACGCTTAGTTCGAATACTACACGCCCCGTACCCGCCCAATTTGAATTCCGCCGGCTCATTTGCGATGCGCTGCCGCAACTTTAGGAGCAAGTGCTTCATGAACGTAAATGAGAAGCGTTACTCCAGAGCAAAGATGCTCCCATCTACCTGAATCTGGCCCTTGGTGTATGGAACGCGGACAGATACCCTCGGGGCGAGGAGAGAGTTCAGAGAATTAGTAAAATGATGAAAACAATGCAGAGAAATGGGGGCCGGGATTAGATGAGGAGACAATGGAGGGGACACAGAGGGGTGAGAGTACTGAGAGGGCAGGCTGGATGGAGGTCCCATGTCCTGGGATGTCTGCCTGCCTGCTCTCAGGGAGGAGGGATCTCTATTATTTGTGTTGCAATGTGGATACACAGTAACAGGAGTGGCTGGAGGAGGGAGGACTGTGTGCTGAGTGGAGAGGGATACAGAAAACTCATTTATCCCTCTGAGCTCAGATAAACACACAGGCTGACTGCAGAGAACCACTCAACCCAGGAGCCGGGGCCACACACAGGTGATTACCTATTACACTGCCTCCTTTCTATGCTGTGCCTGGGTCTGTCCATGCTGTCCCTGTTTCAGTCCATGCTGTCTGTGTGTCTCTAATTGCTGTGCATCTGCTCCTGATCTCTCAGTGTTTGTGCATGCTGTCCCTGCGTCTATCCCGCAGTCCCTGCATCTGTCCATGTTGTCTGTCTATGCTGTCTCAATGTCTGTACATGCTCTCTCTGCGTATTTCCATGCTGTCCTTCTATTTGTCCTTGTTGTCTCTGCGTCTGTCTATGCTGTCCTAATATCTGTCCATTGCTATCTCTGCATCTGTCCAATGCTGTCCCTGCATATTTCCATGCTGTCCCTGTGTCTGTCCAATGCTGTCCCTTCATATTTCCATGCTGTCTCTGCATATTACCATGCTGTTCCTGTGTCTGTCCAATGCTGTCCCTGCATATTTCCATGCTGTCCCTGCATCTGTCCAATGCTATTCCTGCATCTGTCCAATGCTGTCCCTGTGTCTGTCCAATGCTGTCCCTTCATATTTCCATGCTGTCTCTGCATATTACCATGCTGTTCCTGTGTCTGTCCAATGCTATTCCTGCATCTGTCCAATGCTGTCCCTGCATCTGTCCAATGCTGTCCCTGCATATTTCCATGCTGTCCCTGCATCTGTCCAATGCTATTCCTGCATCTGTCCAATGCTGTCCCTGCATCTGTCCAATGCTGTCCCTGCATATTTCCATGCTGTCCCTGTGTCTGTCCAATGCTGTCCCTGCATATTTCCATGCTGTCCCTGCATATTTCCATGCTGTCCCTGCATATTAACATGCTGTTCCTGTGTCTGTCCAATGCTGTCCCTGCATATTTCCATGCTGTCCTTCTATTTGTCCTTGTTGTCTCTGCGTCTTTCTATGCTGTCCTAATATCTGTCCATTGCTATCTCTGCATCTGTCCAATGCAGTCCCTGCATATTTCCATGCTGTCCCTGTGTCTGTCCAATGCTGTCCCTGCATATTTCCATGCTGTCCCTGCATATTAACATGCTGTTCCTGTGTCTGTCCAATGCTGTCCCTGCATATTTCCATGCTGTCCCTGCATCTGTCCAATGCTATCCCTGCATATTTCCATGCTGTCCCTGTGTCTGTCCAATGCTGTCCCTGCATATTACCATGCTGTTCCTGTGTCTGTCCAATGCTGTCCCTGCATGTTTCCATGCTGTCTCTACATATTTCCACGCTGTCCCTGTGTCTGACCAATGCTGTCCCTGCATATTTCAATGCTGTCCCTGCATATTTCCATGCTGTCTCTGTATCTGTCCAATGCTGTCCCTGCATATTTCCATGCTGTCCCTGCATCTGTCCAATGCTGTCCCTGCATATTTCCATGCTGTCCCTGTGTCTGTCCAATGCTGTCCCTGCATATTTCCATGCTGTCCCTGCATATTAACATGCTGTTCCTGTGTCTGTCCAATGCTGTCCCTGCATATTTCCATGCTGTCCTTCTATTTGTCCTTGTTGTCTCTGCGTCTTTCTATGCTGTCCTTATATCTGTCCATTGCTATCTCTGCATCTGTCCAATGCTGTCCCTGCATATTTCCATGCTGTCCCTGTGTCTGTCCAATGCTGTCCCTTCATATTTCCATGCTGTCCCTGCATATTACCATGCTGTTCCTGTGTCTGTCCAATGCTGTCCCTGCATATTTCCATGCTGTCCCTGCATCTGTCCAATGCTATCCCTGCATCTGTCCAATGCTATCCCTGCATCTGTCCAATGCTGTCCCTGCATCTGTCCAATGCTGTCCCTGCATATTTCCATGCTGTCCCTGTGTCTGTCCAATGCTGTCCCTGCATATTTCCATGCTGTCCCTGCATATTAACATGCTGTTCCTGTGTCTGTCCAATGCTGTCCCTGCATATTTCCATGCTGTCCCTGCATCTGTCCAATGCTATCCCTGCATATTTCCATGCTGTCCCTGTGTCTGTCCAATGCTGTCCCTGCATATTACCATGCTGTTCCTGTGTCTGTCCAATGCTGTCCCTGCATGTTTCCATGCTGTCTCTACATATTTCCACGCTGTCCCTGTGTCTGACCAATGCTGTCCCTGCATATTTCAATGCTGTCCCTGCATATTTCCATGCTGTCTCTGTATCTGTCCAATGCTGTCCCTGCATATTTCCATGCTGTACCCATGTCTGTCCATGCTGTCTTTGCATCTGTCTATGCTGTCCTAATGTCTATCCAATGCAGTCTCTCCGTCTTTCCAATGCTCTCTCTCCAATGCTGTGACTGCGTCTGTCCATGCTGTCTCTGCGTCTGTCCATGCTGTCTCTGCGTCTGTCCATGCTGTTTCTGCGTCTGTCTATGCTGTCTCTGCGTCTGTCCATGCTGTCCCTGCATATTTCCATGCTGTCCCTGCATATTTCCATGCTGTCCCTGCATCTGTCCATGCATATTTCCATTTCTTTCCTGATTAGAGCACCAGTTGCACAATGCAAACCATCTACTTCACTTTATGCTTCCTATCATACTTCTCCTATCTCTGAGCTGTGTGATACATGTTGTTGTATGCAATGTACAACAGCAAGGACTCAAATGTACCTAAGCCACTGACAGCATTTTCGGAAGGGAAATGTTTCCTATAATATATATAATACACCCCCTCCATGTCTCTATCATACACCCCCTCTATTTCGCTATCATACACCCCCTCCATGTCTCTATCTGAGACCCTCTCTGTGTCTCTATCATAGACCCCCTCCATGTCCCTATCATAGACCCCCTCCATGTCCCTATCATACACCCCCTCCATGTCCCTATCATATACCCCCTACACGTTCCTATCAGACATCCACTCCATATTTCCATCATGCACCCCCTCCACGTCTCTATCATACACCCCATCCATGTCTCTAACATAAACCCCCTCCATCATACACCCCCTCAAGGTCCCTATAATATACCCCCCTCCATGCCCCTATCATACACACTCTTGTGTAAAATACTGTGAGAGGGAACTAAATAGGCACTTGGATCCACTGGAATAAATAAAATGTAGGACACCATAACCCACTGCTCTATAAACTTGATGGCTACCGAGGCCAACTATAATCTTTTTTAATGTATACCCTGGTACATGGTGCTCCAGAGGTTAGCAAATGTGTCTCCCTGGGGTATTTTAGGGGTTGCGCAGAAACTGGCACACTTATCCATGTCTGATAGTACTATCCAAAAGTCAGACCTTATTGGATGGTGTTTATCAGCTGATCTATATAATTCTGGGCAAATGCATCTGGAAGGATCCATTGGAGGTTCTGCTAGGTCTGGATACCATGGCCGAAGCATTACGGGTTCTTAAATTTTGACCACATGTTGCTGACTAAGTAATTTGCTTTGGAGCCTGTTGGCAAATTTGTGCCATCCTGGGTCTCCCTCCCCGAGTCTCCCTCCCCATTCATCCGATCCCTCCCTTGCTTTTCTCCCGTTCTCTTCTCCTTCTTCTCAACTCCACTCTTCTGCTTGCTCTTTAAAGTGGATGTAAACCCCAAAAAAAAAATATTTTTATGTCACAATGTAGAGTATAAGATTTCCTATCATCTGTGCCCAGTCTTGCCACACAGAGTTAATCCAGCGCTGAGTAATCCTCTTGTAATGTTCAGTGCAAATTAACAGAATTCCAGATAAAAACCTGCCAAATTATAAAGTCTGTTTCTCTGTTATTGCTTTCAGTGACAGGTTATTTAGAAATCTAGCTTGGACATGTTTATAATAACATGAGGTGATACAAAGTTCATTGTATATTACCAGGATGCGTTATGTAGGGGAGGGTGGATTTCTCACTTTTTATACCTCATGTTATGATAAACATAACATTCGATAAACATAACATAACATAAGCTAAACATGTCCAAGCTATATTTGTAAATAACCTGTCACTCAAAGCAAGAAGAGAGAAAACTGACTTTTTATTTAGGCAGGGTTTTATCTGGAATTCTGTTAATTTTACTGAACATAAGAGGATTGCTCAGAGCTGGATTAACTCTGTGTGGCAAGACTGGGCACAGATGATAGGAAATCTTATACTCTCCATTGTGACATCAAAAAAATAAATAAATTTTTTTGGGTTTACATCCACTTTAAGTTTTTTCACCTCTTCCATCTTCTTCGTTACTCATTGTTCTTTGGTTCTACCTTGGTTCTTAGCACGTAAGTTTATTAGCCCTTGTTCACAGGCCCTTACCAAGTCAAGATTTGTCATTTTTCTAGGTTTGGCATTTTATTTCTGCAAACAATACATCTGCACTCTTTACATTCTATTGTTAAAGCCTGTTATGCTAATTTTTGGAAGGAAATGTAACCTGTATATTGAAGTGCCTTTCTCAATTTTGTAAAACTCAATAAATACCTATTGTAACAGAAGAACTACCAAAACACACACCCTCCCCCCCAACCACATTATTTCCATTGCAATGTATTTATTATGATCAAAATATACAAAAGTGAAAGAGCACAATACAAATATTTTGATCACAGCATGACCCTATGTATCGATGGTGTGTCCAGCACATAACAGTATACAGTATCTCCATGAAACATTCTGCACAAATTGCAAACATATCATAAATACATACACCATATTGTCTAAAGTATTGGGACGCCTGCATGTAAAGTGCACATGAACTTTAATAGCATCCCAGTCTTAGTCTGTAGGGTTTAATAATAAAGCGGAGGTTCACCCTAAAACATTTTTCTAACTTCACATTGTGCAACAATGACAGTATGCAGCTTTTTTTTTTTTTTTTGTACATACCTTCGTACAGCTATTCCCCCCCCACCCCCTCGGCTTCCGGGTAGTGAATCCCGCGGGACTGGGCGTTCCTATCGAGCAGGTAATGATTGACAAGATGACAAAACTCCCCCCCGCCCCGTCGCATAAGGAGCGTCACGAGTTGCCGAAAGAAGCCGAACATTGGTGCGCAGGCGCCGTATAGCCGTTCGGCTTCTTTCGGCAACTTGTGACGCTCTTTATGTGACGGGGGGTAGTTTTGTCATCACGTCAATCATTACCTGCTGGATAGGAACGTCCAGTCCCGCGGGATTCGCTATCCGGAAGCCAGGGGGGAAAATAGCTGTATGAAGGTATGTCCACAAGGTTTAGGAGCGTGTCTATGGGAATGTTTGACCATTTTTCCAGAAGTGCATTTGTAAGGTCAGGCACTGATGTTGGAGAGAAGGCCTGGCTTGCAATCTCCACCCCAATTCATCCCAAGTGAAAGGGTGGGCCAACTCAATACTGATTTTTTTTTTTTTAATATGCTATGTCTTTTCTCTTTTAGAATATATTTTGTATCAAATTGCTAATAAAAAGATTATTGTTTATTTTCTTATAATTTTTTTCACTCCCAACATTTGACAAATTGACGTTAGGACATGGCACTGTGCGACCACAAGCTTCCATAGTTCCATCCTGTGCTGATGCTTTGATAACTTTTAGATGCAATACTGAACCCTACGGACTAAGACAGTGATGCCATTAAATTTTGTGTGTGTAAATGCAGATGTCCCAATACTTTTGACAATATAGAGTATGTATAACTAGAGAATTCCAGATCTAAACTGCACTGGCAGCAAGCCAGGCTGAGAAAAGGTAAGGTCCTATGCCAGCATTGATGGACTCCTTTCCCAAGGAGGACCACTTGCGATGATATAATGCCTGGATGATAGAAGCATTGAGAGTCCTTGGACAAGCTACAGTAAATTGGCCCATTATCCGATTAATCGATCGAAAAAATAATCAGCCAACTAATCGATTATGAAAATAATCGTTAGTTGCAGCCCTAAGTAAAACCTTGGATTGCTAGCATAATTCATTCCAGAAGCATGCTTGTAATCCAAAGCACTTGTATATCAAAGCAAATTTCCCCATAGGAAATAAAGGAAACTCAAATGATTCGTTCCACAGCCATTTGTTCATAAGTCCTTCAGTTTATAGTCCATATAAAAAGATTATAGCAATGTGATTGTGTGACCATAAAATGTCCATCCACAAATGGAAGCCTCCACAAGGGGATTAGAAGCAAAATCCAGCAGGAGCTACAGAGTATAAAAGAGAAGAGAGGCGACGCTAAGTGTAGCAATATGTTGTTAAATGTTGTACCTTCACTAAATGTAACCATATTGCTACACTTAGAGGCGCCTCTCTTCTCTTTTATACTCAGTTGTGACATGACGCTACACATATCAAGACATCGTTTGTATATCAAGGCAAAATGTATAAAAAAAATTGTCTTGTCTTGCAAAATATTCTTAACCACTTAACGCCCGCTGCATGTATTTGTACGTCCACAGAATGGCACGTACAGGCAGATGGGCGTACATGTACGTCCCTGCCTTCTTGCGGGTCTGGGGTCCGATCGGGACCCCCCGCCCCCCGCTACATGCGGCGGTCGTTATACCTCTGGGAGCGATCCGGGATGAGGGGGCAGCTGTTGTTTTCTGTCCGCCCCCTTGCGATCGCTCCCAGCGAATCCACAGAGCCTCCGCTCTGCACTGCCTCTGCCTGTGTAATGTAAACACTGGCAGAGGAAGTGATGTCAGCTCTCCTCTCGGCTGTATTTTCAATCCGGCGAGAGGAGAGAAGACATCACAAGTAAGTCGCACCAACACTACACTGACACCACACACATAGGCACATTAACCCCTTCCGATCACCCCCCACCCCCCCTGTCACAGTGTCACTGATTGCAGTGATCATATATTTACTGATCACTGCATTTAGTGTCAGTGTGACAGGCAGTTAGTGTTAGGTTCAGGGTAGCCCCGTACCCCCCCTAATAAGGTTTAACCCCTTGATCCCCGTCCTAGTTAACCCTTTCACCCCCTATTGCCAGTGTCACTAAGTGATCGGTTTTCTGATCGCTGTATTAGTGTCACTGTTGCCGCTAGGTAGCTAATTATTTTTTATATTGCGATTTTTTTTTTTTACTAAAGACATGAATACATTTTGGCCTAAATGTTTGACTAAAATTTCGTTTATTCGATTTTTTTTTTTTTAATAACAAAAATTAGAAAATATAATTTTTTTTCAAAATTTTCGGTCTTTCCGTTTATATCGCAAAAAATTTAAATCGTAGAGGCAATCAAATAGCATCAAAAGAGACGCAAATTTTGTTTGGGAGCCACGTCGCACGCAATTGTCTGTTAAAGCGACGCAGTGCCGAATTGTAAAAACACCTTTGGTCATTTAGCAGCATATTAGTCCAAGGCTTAAGTGGTTAAACCAAGTTACTCTCAAACCAAGGTTTTACTGTATTTATAGGAAATAGCTTATTGATTTCTGTGAGTTTTGCGGTTTTCATGTTGCGTTGAACCACGTGAAATACACAGATCTAACTATCTTATTTTCAATTATCATGTTGACAACTTTTGACCAGACTCTATTTCATCTTGCAGTGTCCTCATGGTGACAGAGGAGCCAGCAGTCAGTGCCTCTGCCATGGAGAGGATATTACCGCTGCTTCTCTCCCCATCCCCCCAGGAGGTGCAGCAGTGCGTAGAGCAGCTGATGAGCGAGGTGCAGAGCCGCTGTGAGGAACTGTTGGAGGCTTTGGTAAAAGACACAAGGTGCAGCCAATATTTAGCTGCTCTATGCAGCCAGTTGGAGACACCCAATGTCAGGTAAGAAAATCCCTACATTTTATTCCCATTTTTAAAGTTTAATTTTTATTTTATTTTTTCTAAATAGGTTCCTTTAAGCTAGTACATTGTTGGTTCACTTACCTTTTCCTTCGATATCCCTTCTAAATGTTGTTTTTCTTTGTCTAAATTTCTCCCTTCCAGTTTCTCCTCAGTAAGCTTGCCCCCATCATCCAAGCCGTTCTGACTGGGGGTTAGTTCCTTGGGACTACATCCCTGCGGGGGGAGATGCTGTGACACAGCGTCTCCCCGCAGAGATGTAGTCCCAAGGGAGGGGGAGAGCACGCTGACTGACCCCCAGCCAGAACGTCTCGGATGATGGGGGCACGCTTACTGAGGAGAAACAGGAAGTGAGAAATTCAGACAAAGAAAAAAAACATTTTGAAGGGAAATCAAAGGAAAAGGTAAGTGAACCAACAGTGCACTAGCTTAAAGGAAACTATTTAGAAAATAAAAGACAAACCTTTACAACCCCTTCAAGAAATCATTGATAAACCAGGGCTGGACTAACTCCAGGAGCTAAATGAATGATGTAACTACTGTTTTGTTAAAGTAAATCGAAAGTAATTTTTTGTTTTGCATAGAGTGGGAGATGTTTTTTTTTCTTCTTGTCTTTGTAACATTGGGGAGACTATTCTTCACTAAAGCCCTGTACATGCGATCAGTTCGTCTGATAAAAACGGACCGTTTTCATCGGACGAACCAATCGTGTGTGGGCCCCATGGGTTTTTTATCAATTGGTTAAAAAAATAGAACCTGTTTTAAATTTTTCTTATGGTTAAAAAACCGATAGAAAAAAACTATCGTCTTTGGGGAAATCCATTGGTTAAAAATCCACGCATGCTCAGAATCAAGTCGACGCATGCTCGGAAGCATTGAACTTCATTTTTCTCAGCACGTCGTAGTGTTTTACGTCATCGTGTTGGACACGATCTGTTTTTTAACCGATGGTGTGTAGGTACGACTGATGAAAGTCAGCTTAATCGGATATCTGATGAAAAAATCCATCGGATTAGATTCCATCAGATTTCCGATCGTGTGTACAGGGCTTTACTGTTAGGAACACATCAAGAAATAGTATTGGCAATCCTTTTTTAGACAGCTATCACCAAAACAAGCATCCCCTTCAGAAGATTTACCCTCTGATTTTGTTTAACCACCTCAATACCGGGCACGTTCACCCCCTTCCTGCCCAGACCATTTTTCAGCTTTCAGCGCTGTCACACTTTGAATGACAATTGCGCGGTCATGCAACACTGTACCCAAATGACATTTTTATCATTTTTTTGCGTAGAAAGACAAAGAAGAGGGGTCCACAAATAGAGCTTTGGTTTAATCTCGATCTCGGTAACGAGTCCAATCACGGCTGATCATGATGTAAACAGGAAGAGCCGTTGATGGTCTGACAGACGCGAGTAGTGGAGAGCCGATCGGCGGCTCTCCTGACAGGGGGAGTTCGCGCTGATTGTTTATCAGCGCAGCCCCCCCCTCGGATCGCCACACTGGACCAGTTTTTTTGCGTAGAAAGACAAAGAAGAGGGGTCCACAAATAGAGCTTTTTTTTTGGTGGTATTTGATCACCCCTGCGGTTTTAAATTTTTGCGCTATAAACAAATGAAGAGCGACAATTTTGAAGAAAAAAACAATATTTTTTACCTGAAATAATAAATATCCCCCATAAATATATAAAAAAAAGTTTTTTCCTCAATTTTGGCCGATACGTATTCTTCTACATATTTTTGGTAAAAAAAATCGCAAAAAGCGTTTATTGATTGGTTGGTGCAAAAGTTATAGCGTTTACAAATAGGGGATAGATTTATAGCTTTTTTTTTTTTTTTTACGCCGTCATGGGCGGTAAGCTAGTGGTTAAATAACAACTCCATGTTTTGGATTTTCCTCCACGCTTAGTCCCAGGAATAATGGGCAACCCGGGAAGTAGAGAAGATAAATCTCCCAGCAGGGATACTCACAGTAATAAATACTTGACTGTCTTTGAAATTGCCCAGCCCCTGTTCAAATCCAATCCGGGAACAAAAACGGGGACAGACTTGGTGTCCTCAATCCGGGGACTGTCCCTGGAAACCAGGGATGTCTGGTCACCCTAAGGTAGTAGGCAGGGCAGAGACACAAGGGGCCAGATCCATAGAGAGAATACGCCGGCGTATCTACTGATACGCCGGCGTACTTTCAAATTACCCGCGTCGTATCTTTAGTTTGAATCCTCAAACCAAGATATGACGGCATCTGGGTTCGATCCGACAGGCGTACGCCTTCGGATCGTAGATGCAATACTTCGGCGTCCGCTAGGTGGAGTTCTCGTCGTTTTCCGCATCGAGTATGCAAATTAGCTATTTCCGACGATCCACGAACGTACGCGCGGCCATCGCATTCTCTTACGTCGTCTCTAGTCGGCTTTTTCCGGCGTATAGTTACAGCTGGTATTTTGCGGCATATAGTTAGACTTGACATGTTAAGTATGGCCGTCGTTCCCGCGTTGAAATTTGAATTTTTCTTTTTGCGGAAGTCGTCCGTGAATAGGGATGGACGTTATTCACATCTACGTTAAAAAAATGACGTTGTTGCGACGTCATTTAGCGCAATGCATGGCGGGAAATTTCGGAACGGAGCATGCGCAGTTCGATCGGCACGGGGACGCGCTTCATTTAAATGAAACACGCCCCTACTCGCCGATTTTAATTACGCGGCGAGAGATGCACTACGCCGCCGTAACTTACGGCGCAAATTCTTTGAGGATTGACAGATTTTAAAAGTAAGTTACAGCGGCGTAGCGTATCTCACATACGCTGCGCCCATTATTTCTATGTGGATCTGGCCCAAGATCTTTAAAGTTGTCACCCTCTAACTGTAGAATATGGCAGTATGTAAATGACAGTACATGAAAGAACTACAAATAATTTGGCAACTTTTCCAGGTGACATACACTATACATATTCCCAGTTTGTTATATTTGGCTGCAATTTAACCTGACTATTTTGTCACGTTTCCGTTAAAATGTGTGCTGGATTCATGCTTTAGATATTTACCAGGACATCTTACTATCATAGGTCCTTTTGGAATATCCTATAGCCAGAATCTCCAAACTTTCTAATCAAACAGTTTACTGTCCTTCAAACTTTGAGGACCCACTGTGGCCAGTGGGAGTAGAAAATGTCTCAAGCTAGGTGGTGATAAAATTACATAGCACCTGTGGTCAGTAGGAGGAGGAACAGAGCCCCATAATTGGTGTCAGTGGGGGAAAAGGGGCCTCATCATTGGTATTAGTGAGAGGAATAGTGCCCCATTATAAGTATCAGTAGGAAGAATAGTGCCTAATGATTGGTGTCTGTGGGAGGAATAGTGCCCCATCATTGGTGTCTGTGGGAGGAATAGTGCCCCATCATTGGTGTCTGTGGGAGGAATAGTGCTCCATCATTGGTGTTAGTGTGGTGAATAGTGCCCCATCTTTGGTGACAATGGAAATCGTGTTCTATCATTTACAGTATATCAGTAGGAAAAATTATGTACCACTGTTGGTATCAGTGGAAGGAACAGTGCTGCATTGTTGGTGTCGGTGGAAGGAATTATGCCCTATTACTGGTGTTGGTGGAAGGAATGGGGCCTCATCCTGGGTGTCAATGAGCGGAATAATATCTTGTATCAGTGGGAGGAATAGTGCCCCAAGGGCCAGATGAAGGCCACAGTTTAAAAATCATTGGTGTATATCATAGGCACCTTTCAAAATAATTCAGCAATGGCAGTGGCCATATTGCAATTCCCAAAGTTAGCCTGATGAGTTGATAACATATACTAGGGCTTTGAAAGCATGGATATTATAGGCATTATACCTATAAAGTCCATTCTTTCAAAGCCCTGGTATATAATATCAAATTAAAAGACGTGGCACAGCCTATTCACACTGTCCACAGAGCCACCCTGTGATGAGTTAATGTGCCTCATCTGAATGGACCCATACCTAAGATTTTCAAGGGAACCTGTCATGAAAGAATCATGAAGGCTGCCCTGGCTGCCATCTCCTTCTGAACATGTTAGTTGCCTGGCTGTCATGTTATTGGTTGAACTGGATGAACTTATGTCTTTTTTCAACCAGACTAACTATGATGACCCTTGGACTTCAGTAGTCACTGATTTGGGACAAAAGTGCAGATAGGCCTTCTGATTTTTTGTAGAAACACTCTTGAATTTCATACTTATGTAAGGTCAGTGGCTCAGAACATATTAAAGCTAGACCAGGGGCGGACTGACAACTCATGGGGCCCCCGGGCAATAGAAGATTATGGGGCCCCCAGGCTTACAGATGGCCACCAAGCCAGGTGGCAGTACAGAGGCGGGGCAGCTAAAATCTCAGATTTTCACATCAAAAGCATGTAGGTTTTGGACATATCAGGGACAGATGTAAAAAAACATAGATTTTTACATACTGTCCCTGGTTTTAATGAGCCTGGCAACCCTGATGGGGCCCCCTAGTGGCATGGGGCCCTCGGGCAGTGCCCGAGTTCCTAAGTGGTCAGTGGTCAGTCCGCCCCTGAGTTAGACACATACAGGTTGCTAGCATTTTCAGAGGGAGGTCAGCAGTGGAAGCCCTTATGTTTCTCTTCTGACAGGTAGAGTGGAGCTCCCCTTTATGTCTTGCATATGTTCCTGAATACATTTGACTCCTGTTCCAAATTCCAGTCAACTTGACATTATTTAAAAGGGATTATGGAGAATTATAGCTTAAACCTGTTAGACATGGAAAGTACATTGAGAGTGTTATGAACAGAGGCTATCCTCTAGTTACACACATCGGGGAGACTCCAGGTGGAGTGTACACAAGGTGGAGCCACGTTTGGTTGTGGCAGGAAGGTATCTGTTAGGATCATGGCATAATAGAATGTCTGAACATGATCTATCTGAAGAGCAAACACATACATTAAGTTGCATGACAGATCCTCGGCAACCAAGCCTAAAATAAATTGTAGGGTAAACAGCGGGAGTAGAAGGACAAACACGGTCAGCCAATAAGGAGCAGGCTAGCAAAGCTGTGTTCTCTTACCACTGAATAGTAGGGCGTCATGGTGGCTTAAAAGTTCAACGTGTAAAGAGAAAAGTTTTATATATTTGGATCAGGTACCACCAGCAGACAAACATTGCCATCAATTGCTGTTTGTGTGACCTTGCATGGACGCTTTGGGTTACCATGATCAGAACCCCAGCTTCTGCCACTTGGCACATTCCCTACAAGCAGCTGTGTGACCTTGCATGGACGCTTTGGGTTACCATGATCAGAACCCCAGCTTCTGCCACTTGGCACATTCCCTACAAGCAGCTGTGTGACCTTGCATGGACGCTTTGGGTTACCATGATCAGAACCCCAGCTTCTGCCACTTGGCACATTCCCAACAAGCAGCTAGAACCAATTTGGGACAGATGTTGGAAAACTGACCAATTAATGGCTGTGTTTGTTTCCTGATTACCATCTGCATCAACAGAGATGATGTGACCGTTGGACCATGTGACCAATGCCTTGACACTGGTCACATGACCCTAGGCTAGGCCAATCCCAGAACCACCTTATTAATTAAAAAGGTAGCAAGCGGTAGCTAGGATAGCGATTGCCAGGTCATGAAGAACGCCCACAGTACCATTTAATTTAGTGAAATCCAAGCTTTCTTGGCTCATGATAAACTAACGCCTTTCGGCAATTCTGTTAGACAAGCAAGATAGGTTTGAAAGAATCTGGGAACCCTGGATCAAATATCTGTCTGACCCTTTGTGAGTAACGAGGGTTCAGGTAAGTCCGCAATATAGAGTGCACTTTTTTCTCTGGTATCCTACCCTCTTCTACAATCCTTTTTCTCCTCCTTTTCTCTAACTTTCATTTACTTTTCTTCTTTTTCTCCTTTCTCTCCCGGTCTGTGGTGGGGAGAGGGACGTTACAAATTGTGGTGGAGTGATGGGAAGGTCCTGAGACCCCAATGGTTGCTATTGGGAGGCGGTATGTTTTTTTTTTTTTCTTTTGTCTGCTTTTATTTTCGACCTATTTTATGTCTCGTTTTGGGGTAACTTATGTTCCTGGTAGGTCAAAAGGTGTTAGGCCCCGTACACACGAGCAAATAGATTTGTTCAAATCGGTCGGACCGACCAATTTGAACAAATCTGTCTGCTGGCCGTTTTTTTTGATCGCTGTACGCACGATCAAACCAAAATCCCCGCCAGCAGACAGCGCGGTGAGGTGGCGGTGACATTGACGCCGCCACGTCACCGCACCAGGAAGTAAATTACTTCCGCGCATGCATCGAATCCATTCGACGCGTGTGCGAGAAGATATGTCTGCTGGTTAGCGTACTAACCAGCAGACATATCGGGGGGACGGATTCCCAGCCGACAGATTTGAAAGCATGCTTTAAAATCTGTCGGCTGGCCAAATCTGTCGGCTCGCCCGTACACACGTTCGAATCTGTCTGCTGGGACGGTCGGGCTGACCGTTTCCAGCAGATAGATTTTGATCGTGTGTACGCGGCCTTAGTTTTCTTCCTGAACAGTTTTCTGTTTTATATTACAACTGTAAAATTATTAAAAAATTAAAAAGGTAGCAAGCTGTCCCTGATAAAAAGTAAATTTAGGGTATATGCTGGTAAGGCCTGCATTAACACAACACGCAAAAACAGTTGGTGTACTTCAGTGACATTCATTCTTATTGTCACCCAACACTCCTTGTTAACGCACTTGCCAAAATTCACTTAGTGTGTGACCCTGTTGGCCCCCTCCCACCCAACATATTTTGATTGAAAAATCAAATGAGAGGGGTGAAAAATATATGAACAACAGTTGCATTTAACCACTTGCTTACTGGGCACTTAAACCCCCCTCATGCTCAGACCAATTTTCATCTTTCAGCGCTGATGCACTTTGAAGGACAATTGCGCGGTCATACAACACTGTACCCATTTTTTCCCCCCACAAATAGAGCTTTCTTTTGGTGGTATTTGATCACCTCTGTGGTTTTTATTTTTTGTTAAACAAAATTAAAATACAGATTTTTCTTTTTTTTTTTTTTTTTTCTTTTGTTATAAAATGTAGCAAACAGGTAATTTTTCTCCTTCATTGATGTACGCTGATGAGGCTGCACTGATGGTCACTGATGGTCTGCACTGGTGGGCACCGATAAGGCGGCACTGGTGGGCACTGAGAGGTGGCACTGGAGGGCATTTATAGGTGGCACTGGTGGGCACTGAGAAATGGCACTAAAAGGTGGCATTGATAGGTGGCGGTGATGGGCACTGATGGGTGGCAGTAATGGGCACTGATGGGTGGCAGTAATGGGCACTGCTAGGTGGCACTGCTAGGTGGCACTGAGAAGGCATTGATAGGTGGCACTTGTGGGCATTGATAGGTGGCACTTGTGGGCATTGATAGGTGGCACTCTTGGGCATTGATAGGTGGCACTGTGGGAATTTGCAGGTGCCACTAGCAGGGTGTACTGGCAGGGACCGATGTCCCTTTCACACAAGCCGGTGATTGGCTTTTTTTTCTCCTCACGCTGTCAGCATGAGGAGAAAAAAAAGATTACCGGCTTTTGTTTACATCACATGATCAGCTGTCATTGGCTGACAGCTGATCACGTGGTAAGGGGCTGGGCCCCTTACTCGGATCCGTGCTCACCCGAGTCTCAGTGACCCCTGCAGGGGAGGACGTCCATTGACGTCCTCCTGTCATTTGGGGTCCGCGCTGTAGCCGTAGCTTTAGCTGTCGCTGTAGCCGCCAAGTGGTTAAGTGCGGGCGCCAAGTGGTTAATCAGATGCAGCCGCTGCTTGGGTATTCTGGAAACCACCACTTGTCAGAACACAATAGCCCAGAAGGGGAATTTATGCATTTAAGTGGTTAGCATGGATGAAAAAACTTAATAGTGTATGGCCAGTTTTAGATCGGAAGCTAGGCTGGAAGACATAACAAGGTGGTGGAATCCAACTGTTCTCTAATATCAATGGTCAGATTAGAATGTTTTACAAATTTTTACTGTAAGAACTTTATCTAATCTTCAAGTGTATGCAAATTTTTTAAGTTGCCACAGGAAATGGAGGTGAGGGTACATCTTTCAATGCAGAAACCTGTTCTAGTGGTAACTGTGGGAGGGGTATCTCCTCGCTTTGAAGAATTCTCCTCTTATTTACTGCTGTGTCTGTGGGGCTGAAATCTTGATGGGACAGAGATAGAAAAACAAAAAAATAAATAAAAAGAAACAAAAAATAAATAAAAACTTTTAAACATACGTACTAAACGAATAAAAAGGTTTTGGCTTTACATACACTTGTCTACTCCCCTCACTTATGTTTGCTTTGCAGTGAAAGGGATTATCACGTCTCTCTGTATCCCAATGGTCATTATGAAAACACGGCTGCTTTAAGCTACTTATCGGCTTGTTTACAGTTCCTGCCCCAGGTTGGTTTTACCATCCACGCGTTCTCCTGGCACTATTCCATAGCTGGCTCCACAAGCATCCGTTTAGTGTTGGATGTGTTTCCCCAGCAACTGCTGGGCTGGGGCCGTTTACTGTTTGCCTCTCCTTTCCGTACCAGCACAGGAAGATAAGCAGGGGGTGAAGACAAGGTCTGCCTGACACCTGATCATCCTGGCCATATAGATGGGAAGTTCTACATAAAGGTTTAGTCCATCCAAAACATTAATTCGATACAGTATAAAGAGCAATTACAGGCACCAAAAGCAATCAGCGAGCTAATGCTATCCAGCAAACACTGCTAGTGTGCTAAAGTCAGATGCTACCCTTTACAGTGGTAAAGTCTGTATTTTCATGTTAACCTACAGGTATGCTTATGTAGCGCCCTGGGGTTTAGTCAGGGAGCTCCTCAGTAAATTCCTTGTCAGGAGTAGCTACTGTAGTTAATTATTGTTACTGTGGATCTGACTCGCACAAACCCAGAGAGCCAGCACAGCTACAGATGCGGTCACTGCAGAGACTTGTTGATTCCAGGGGGTCACTTGCCCCCCCTTGCCCCTATCTGCGGATGCCCATGGATCCGTTGACTTCTCCCTAAGTTTTTGGCCTGGTTGTACTTTCCTCTTCTACCACCAGGTGGCCGGGCACTTGGAGGAATTAGATTAAGAAGGACATCTCCAGGTCAGGTTTTGGGTATATGGGGTATCTCAGCCAATTTGCAGGGATTTTGATGAATCTCTTGGCCTGCTGGGAGAGCCTATATATTTGGGTGAGGTAAAATGATCCAGGTTCTTGTGTGCCACCCAGACCACCCTTTGAGTGCACAGGTGTTGTCTGCCCCGGCTGCTAGGCCGGAGATTGGGCCTATCCCGGGGCATCAGGCTGCCAGGCTGTGTGAGGGCTTATCCAGAAGTAAGAGGGCAGAGCAGGGCTGGGAAGAAAGTATTGGAGCAGTATTCTCACTGAATGGGCACAGTGGAGAATCGGGAAACTTCAGGCAGTAATTAAGTCAGGGACCCAACCAGCGGAGGTGACGCTTGCAGAGCGGCCTTGTGTGCCAAGCTAGGGACTGAGCCAGTCGGCAGGGCTGAAGCTTGAAGGTATCTAAAGTGTGAAGCTAGGAACCCAGCAGGGAAGTGTGGGTGACACTTGAGGGAGATACCACCGCAAAGGCCTTGAGGAGCTTATAGGATTCAGAATCAGTGAATCAGTGGATCTAGTGAGAGACCGGGAGCTCAAGGGGAACTGTTACTTTGAGTTAGGAACTGTTTAACTACTGTTACCATAGGAGACAGCAATCCTGCACATGCAGAAGTGGCACCTTGCTGGGGTCTTTTCCTGTACGGCTGTCCTCCTGTTGAAGTCTTGAAATCTGCCACAACCCACCACCACATATTGAAGGATGTCAGCTATCTTTGGTCTTGAAGGTTCTCATTAGGCTGTAGGAGGTCAGAGATTCTGCTACACCTATAATAAAGCTTACCTGTAGGTTAAATTAATATCTCCTAAACATGCATCGTTTAGGAGATATTATAGGGAGCAGCAGCCGGTGACATCACCGGCGCATGCCCTATGGAGGAATGGCATGCCCATGCTGTTCCTTCAGAGGTCTGTGCTGTGGCTGTGACCTCGTCACGTTTTTGAAATTTTTTATTTATTATTTAAGCTTTACTACTGCATTAAGATTTTGAAACAATCCACCATGGCCAAAATCCATAGAGCACCTCACATGGACATGCGGAGTGTACTTACTCAATCTTGTGCTGTGCAGTTGCCATCTCTCTGCTTCTTGAATCACCTATCCCATTCAGACTTCCAAGAGGGGTTTGAATTGGTTTGGTGGCTTTGAGTAACTCTGTAGTATCAAGGTCCTGTAATTAATGTTAAGCTTGTAGGCAGGTTTTTGGCTTACTTGATCACTTGATTCCCCTATCCATTCTAAACAGCATTAATGCAGAAATCTGAGCTGTCCGAATACCCAAATAGCGACTGCATCTGATTGGATGCAGATGCTGTTCTGCCAACATTTGTCCACCTGACTCCTGTGATTTTTTTAACCACTTAAGACCCGGACCAAAATGCTGCTAAAGGACCTGGCCCCTTTTTGCGATTCGGCACTGCGTCGCTTTAACTGACAATTGCGCGGTTGTACGACACGTGTCCCAAACAAAATTGGCGTCCTTTTTTCCCCACAAATAGAGCTTTCTTTTGGTGGTATTTGATCACCTCTGCGGTTTTAATTTTTTTGCACTATAAACAAAAATAGAGCGACAATTTAAAAAAAAATGCAATATTTTTAAATTTTTGCTATAATAAATATCCCCCAAAAATGTATAAAAAATAATTTTTTTCCTCAGTTTAGGCCGATACGTATTCTTCTACCTATTTTTGGTAAAAAAAATCGCAATAAGCGTTTATTGGTTGGTTTGCGCAAAATTTATAGCGTTTACAAAATAGGAGATAGTTTTATTGCATTTTTATTAATATTTTTTTTTTACTACTAATGGCGGAGATCAGCAATTTTTTTCGTCACTGCGACATTATGGCGGACACTTCGGACAATTTTGACACATTTTTGGGACCATTGTCATTTTCACAGCAAAAAATGCATTTAAATTGCATTGTTTATTGTGAAAATGACATTTGCAGTTTGGGAGTTAACCACATGGGGTTGCTGTAGGGGTTATGTGTTCCCTAATGTGTGTTTACAACTGTAGGGGGGTGTGGCTGTAGGTGTGATGTCATCGATTGCGATTCCCTGTCTAAGGGATCACGCGATCGATGATGCCGCCACAGTGAAGGACGGGGAAGCCGTGTTTACACACGGCTCTGTCCGTTCTTCAGCTCCGGGAACCGATCGCCACACTCCAGCGGCGATCGGGTCCGCGAGTCCCGATCCCGGAGCTTCGGACCGGGTCACGGGAGCGTGCCGCGGACGTGCGCCCGTGACCCACAGCTGGGTACTAGTACAGGACGTACCTGTACGTACATGTGCCCAGCCATGCCATTCTGCCAACATATATGGTTCACCCTGATATATAGTTTTTTTTTAAAAATCTGAAAAAAATAAATAAAAATGAAATGGAAAAAAAAAATACTCACCCTAAATAGGCTGTTGCTATGCGGAAGAATCTGCCCTCACGATCCGCGGTGCTGTTTTCTTCCTCCTCCTCTTCTGGGTGTCTTCTTGTGAATGGGCCGCGCTGCATTCTGGGAACTGTGTGTATCCCAAGAAAGCAGCCGGACCATTCACAAAGCGCCGCGTCGCTCGCACATGCGCAGTAGGAAACGGGCAGTGAAGCCGCACGGCTTCACTGCCTGTTTCCCTGACTGTGGATAGCGGTGCCGGGATCGAGGATCGGCATCGGCGGGGGCCGTCAGCGCGGGCGCCTAGGACAGGTAAGTGTCCTTATTCAAAGTCAGCAGCTACACTGATAGTAGCTGCCGACTTTGAAAAAAAAAAAATATGCGGGTGGAGCTCCGCTTTAATGACATTATACTGCGGCAGGTTGGTTCTCCTCAATGTAAACAGACAGATCCCCATTCTGACAGGGGAGGAGAGACAGATCACAGGGAACACATTTAACACCTTGATCAACTCCCCTAGTGTTAACGCCTTCCCTACCAGTGACATTTACACAGTAATCAGTGCATTTTTATAGCCCAATTTTTTTTCCCCAAAAATGTGTCAAAAGTGTCCGATCCGTCTGCAGTCACGCTAAATATCGCAGATCGCTGTCATTACTAGTAAAAAATAAATAAATAATAAAAATGTCATAGATCTATACCCATAATATATTATAGCAGTGGTTCTCAAACTGGGGGTCGAATGATGATTTGCTAGGGGTCACCAAATGCTGGGCTGTTCCTGAAGCCTGCACCGCTCTCTCAGCCTTTTTGCAGCCGCCCAGCTGGGCTGTTCCTGGAGCCGCGGCCGCCACTCAGCCTCTTTGCAGCCATACATTCAGTTCATGGCATGGCTGGGGGACAGAGACTAGAGGTCAGCTGACTGGTGAGGTGAAGTGAGAGGGGCTGGAGGAGACCAGGATAGTTGCTGAGGCTAAGCCTAAAGCATACCCACCCAATTGGTATGTGGACTATCTCGGTATTGATAAAACACAATAAACGGTGTTACATAAGAAGTATAAAAAAGGGGTATTTTATTACAATAACATTTACAAAACTGGACAGTAAGGCACATCAGAGATTGATCGGGGTCTCCACTAGTTTCGTGGGAATACCGCTTCTTCAGGAGAACCAATCTACAGAATAAATCATACAGTAAATACATATAATACAATTCAGCAATTAATTAAATGGTATATAGAAAAAAGGATACCTTACCCGATGAGTAGTGCAATAGGCACGGAAGCCAGGCCGCCCAAGCTAATCCCCCCCATAAGGATAGAGTGTGTTTTTTTTTTTTCATGTTCGTGTGATGGATATATTTGTGGCACAGTGTGGGGATAGCCTACAGATAAACAATCACCCCTGAGTACTGTTGGTGGCATGGGATGAACACAGTGATACAGTACCTCACAAAATTGAGTACGCCCCTCACATTTTTGTAAATATTTTATTATACCTTTTCATGTGACAACACTGAAGAAATTACACTTTGCTACAATGTAAAGTAGTGAGTGTACAGCTTGTATAACAGTGTAAATTTGCTGTCCCCTCAAAATAACTCAACACACAGCCATTAATGTCTAAACCACTGGCAACAAAAGGGAGTACACCCCTAAGTGAAAATGTCAAAATTGGGCCCTATTGGCCATTTTCCCTCCCCGTTGTCATGTGACTCATTAGTGTTACAAGGTCTCAGATGTTAATGGGGAGAAGGTGTGTTAAATTTGGTGTTATCGCTCTCACTCTCTCATACTGGTCACTGGAAGTTCAACATAGCACCTCATGGCAAAGAATTATCTGAGGATCTGAAAAAAATAATTGTTGCTCGACATAAAGATGGCCTAGGCTAAAAGAAGATTGCCAGACCCTGAAACTGAGCTGCGGCACAGTGGCCAAGACCATATAGCAGTTTAACAGGACAGGTTCCATTAAGAAGAGGCCTCGCCATGGTCAACCAAAGACGTTGAGTGCATGCGTCATATGCGGAGGTTGTCTTTGGGAAATAGAAGTAGGAGTCTGCATTGTTGTCGTCCCAGAAGGAAGCCTCTTCTAAAGAGATGCACAAGAAAGCCTGCAAACAGTTTGCTGAAGACAAACAGACTAAGGACATGGATTACTGGAACCATGTTCTGTGGTCTGATGAGACCAAGATAAACTTATTTGGTTCAGATGGTGTCAAGAGTGTGTGGTGGCAACTAGGTAAAGAGTACAAAGTGTGTCTTGCCTACAGTCAAACATAGTGGTGAGAGTGTCATGGTCTGGGGCTGCATGAGTGCTGCCGGCACTGGGGAGCAACAGTTCATTGAGGGAATTAATGAATGCCAACATGTACTGTGAGATAGTGAAGCAAATCATGATCCCCTCCTATCGGAGACTGGGCCGCAGGGCAATATTCCAACGTAACAACCTCAAACACATCTCTAAGACAACCACTGCCTTGCTAAAAAGCTGAGGGTAAAGGTGATGGACTAGTCAAGCATGTCTCCAGACCTAAACCCTATTGAGCATCTGTGGGGCATCCTGAAACGGAAGGTGGAGGAGCACAAGGTCTCCAACATCCACCAGCTCCGTGATGTCATCATGGAGGAGTGGAAGAGGAATCCAGTGGCAACCTGTCAAGCTCTGGTGAACTCCATGCCCAAGAGGGTTAAGGCAGTGCTGGAAAAATAATGGTGGCAACACAAAATATTGACACTTTGGGCCCAATTTGGACATTTTCACTTAGGGGTGTACTCACTTTTATTGCCAGCGGTTTAGACATTATTGGCTGTGTGTTGTGTTGTTTTGATGGGACAGCAAATTTACACTGTTATACAAGCTGTACACTCACTACTTTACATTGTAGCAAAGTGTCATTTCTTCAGTGTTATCACATGAAAAGATATAATAAAATATTTACAAAAATGTGAGAGGTGTACTCACTTTTGTGAGATATTGTATGTCTGTGACAGTATGTTAAAGGTACACTAAGGTCAGGGATTTAAAAAAAAAAAAATAACAAACATGTGATACTTACCTCCACTGTGCAGTTCGTTTTGCACAGAGTGGCCCGGAAACCTGTCTTCTGGGGTCCCTCGGCGGCTGTCTGGGCTCCTCCTCGCAAAAGCTTTCCTTCTTCATGCGAGGGCGCTCACATGGAGGAAAGCTTTTGCGAGCGCGCTCCCGTGATACAGCGGCGGCCATAGCCGCCGACTGTATCACTCGGCTCCACCCCCAGCGCGCCGCGTCATCCGCCCAGCCTAGCCAATCAACGGCCAGGCTGAGAACCGAAGAGGACGACGTGGACGCGCCCGGGAGATTCGAACGGTCAGGTAAGTACAACGGGGGCTCGGGGTGGGCCGGTGCTGCTAGATGTTTTTTTACCTTCATGTATAGGATGCATGAAGGTAAAAAAACTTGTACCTTTACAACCCCTTTAAGTATTGCCATACTTCTTCATTGGTTGCAGACTATGCAGTAACATTGCCTACATTCTGGGAACCGTGGCAGAAGACGCTGCAGTGGCTGAGATGCTGGTGGATCTGGCAGAAGGTGCGTCAGAATGGGATCTGCTGGGGAGACTGGGGGCCATGCTGCAGTGGGAGGATGCAGAAGCTGTTATGAATGCTGCTGGAGCCCTTGGAACACTGGTAAGTGATCATTCTTAATAACTGGTCTCTAGTTAACCTTTTTGTCAATCAGAACAGAAAGGACTATCTTGTGCAGGTAGAAGTTAAATGTTTAGGTTTATTGAGATGTTCTACTATGAAGTCAGTTGAAGTCTATGGGTAGTCTTTTGTGTTAGAATATTGCACTGTTTAGTTGTGTTTTGCCTTGCTGATGTGGTACTCGGTGGGAGGGTTAACTCTGCTGGCCAGAGTTTCCTGTTTTTTTGGGGAAGAAATACTGGGGTAGATTCACATAGATCAGCGGATCTTTTGATCCGCGTGACCTATCTGATTTACGATCTGCCAGCGCCAGTTTTTGAGGCAAGTGCTGTATTCAGAAAGCACTTGCCTCGTAAGTTGCCCTGGCGGATCGTAAATCCCCCGGCGGAATGCAAATTCTGCGGCTAGGGGGAGTTTACTATTTAAATCAGGCGCGTCCCCGCGCCGATCGTACTGCGCATGCGCCTCCGGCTAAATTTCCCAGCGTGCATTGCTCCAAATTACGTCGCAAGGACGTCATTGGTTTCGACGTTAACGCAATTTACGTATGGCCGTATTCGCGAACGACTTACGTAAACGACGTAAAAATTTGAAAACTCGATGCGGGAACGACGGCCATACTTAACATAGGATACGCCGCACTTACCCCTCATATAGCAGGGGTAACTAACCGCCGGAAAAAGACGAACGCAAACAACGTAAAAAAAAAACCACGGCCGGGCGCTCGTTTCTGAATCGGAGGGTCTCCTCATTTGCATAGTCGTCGCGTAGAAAAACGGAAGCGCCACCTAGCGGCCGGCGGGAGATTGCAGCCTAAGATCCGACAGTGTAAGTCACTTACACCTGCCGGCTCTAAGGGAGATCTATGCGGAACCTGATTCGGTGAATCAGCCGCATAGATCCGAGTGTCGGATCTCAGAGATACGACGGTGTATCAGTAGATACACCGTCGTATCTCTATGTGAATCTTCCCCACTGCATTTAACCTTATGCTTTGGACTTGGGGAAATCGGGGGCACCAGGAGACTGACTAGGGGGCACTTAGAGCACATGTACAGGAATGTGTATTGAAAAAAACTTGTTGAAATGTTCAGTACACTCAACAGTAGATTTAAATCTTCCACGATAAGTGTAAAATTAAAAAAACATTCTTGGATGGAATGTCTCTTTAGTTTGAATGCAGACTCCTAAACTTGTACAAGCTTCAAGCTGGCCAAAGATGGATTGGATTTGGCCAGCTCCACAGGGTCTGGACTAATTGTGATCCATCTATGGCCACTTCCATTTGAGAAGTATCGATCTAATGATTGATTACTCTCGAACAGGTCTGTTGGTGAATTTCTATTCGATCAGTGCCTGCAGCCAATCGGCTGCAGGCACTGATCAGTGTATTCTGACAATGGAGGAGTTCCAGCTGTCAGAATACAATAGCACAGTGGGGAGCATTCATCCGCCTCACTTGCTGGCCGATAACACAAAACTCAAAAAACTATGTATCGGAGCTTACACAAGACTAAAAGGCGGACTCATGGGGATAGAAGGGTTTGCAATTGAGTGTCTAACTGCCTCCTTTATGTCAGAGGTCAGAGGAGAATGGGCAGAATGGTTCCAGATGATAGAAAGGCAATAACAATAACCACTCATTACAACCAAGGTATGCTGAATACCATCTCTGAACGCATAACACATCGAACCTTAAAACAGATGGGCTGTAGCAGCAGAAGACCACACCGGGGGCCACTCCTGTTAGCTAAGAAAAGGAAACTGAGGCTACAATTTACAGAGGCTCACCAAAATTGGACAATAGAAGATTGGAAAAACATCTGATGAGCCTCGATTTTTAGCTGCGGCATTCAGATGGTAGGGTCAGAATTTGATGTAAACAACATGAAAGCATGTATCCATTCTGCCTTGTATCAGCGTTCCAGGCTGGTGGTGGTGCAGGGCCGCCATCAGGAATTATGGGGCCCCTTACACAGCTTCAGGCATGGGCCCCCTGGAGAACCGGGGGGGGGGGCTGCTACTAATTGAGAAGCGGGGGGGTGGGGCCTTTACAAAAAAAGAAGAAATAAAGAAAAGTATATATAAAAAAGGGGGTAGCCATCCGCGGCACTGGGGACCTCTGAGAAAAGAAAAAGCAAAAAGAGAGAGAAAATATATATATATATACATATACATTTTTTTTTTTTTTAAAGGGTGGTTAATATCTGGGGCCCTGGGGACCTCTGGGCCCTTTAATAAACTTTTTTTTTATAAAAAGAAATTACAAAAAAAGGGGGGTTTCCATCCGGGACCTCTGGGCCCTTTAATAAAAAGAAACCTCTGGACCCTTTAATAAAAAAGAAATACAAATATATATATATATATAAAAGAAAAACATTTATAAAAAAAAACAAGGGGGGAGGGGTTGCCTTTCAGGGCCCTGGGGACCTCTATAAAAAAATTATAAACAAAAATAAAAAAATAAACATTTATAAAAAAAAAAGGGGGTTTGACACATGGGGCCCTGGGGACCTCTGAGCCCTTTAATAAAAATATATTTATATAAAAAAAAAGAAAGAAAAAGAAAAAAAGAATATAAAAAAAATTAACCTCTGGACCCTTTAATAATTATATATATATATATATATATATATATATATATATATATATATATATATATATATATAATCTCCCCCTTTTTTCATAAAAAAGAAAAAGAAAAAAAAGAGGGGTCACCTGGGGCTCTGCGGATCTCCGGGCCCCTGGGGACCTCCAGACCCCTAAAAAAAAAAAATATATATATATTAAAAAATATTTTTTTTATCAAAGATAAATTTAAAAAAGAGGGGGTTGCCATCTGGGGCCCTGAGGGCCTCGGGGACCTCTTAAAAATAATAAAAGAAAAAAAATTGGCCCTTTAATAAAAAATAAAAGAAAAATATATTTAAAAATATATAATTTTATAAAAATTAAATAAAAAAAGAGGGGGTTGCCATCTGGGGCCCTGGGGGCCTCTGGGCCCCTGGGGACCTCCGGACCCCTAAAAAATAATAAAAGAAAAAAAATTGGCCCTTTAATAAAAAATAAAAGAAAAATATATTAAATATATATTTTTATAAAAAATAAATAAAAAAAAGAGGGGGTTGCCATCTGGGGCCCTGGGGACCTCCGGACCCCTAAAAAAAAATATGGATGTGCAGCTGACAAATCTGTAGCAACTGCGTGATGCTGTTAAGTCAATATGGACCAAAATCTCAGAGGAATGTTTCCAACATCTTGTTAAATCTATGCCACAAGGAATGAAGGAAGTTCTGAAGGCAAAAGGGGGTCCAAACTGGTACTAGCAAGGAGTACCTAATAAAATGGCTGGTGGGTGTATGTCCCTGGCAATAAAATACGGTTTAGTTGTAATCTGCTGAATACTCTATTGCATAGGCAACAGGTGCTCTTTTCTGTCAAAGCCTGACGGTCATTTTGAGAAAGTGCCATTTCATGTTTGCTTTGGCAGGTGGTATAATTCGAGATTTTCCTAGCTTGTGACGGAAAATATTGATTATATGAAGACAGGAGGCGAGTATCTTATGCATTAATCTTTCTTTATTAATGCTCACAGCAGAAACAAAACTGATCAGTATTCAAGCTTTTCTAAAAATAACATGAAACAGAAAAGCTGAAACTTGAAAACTAGAAAGAAACTACGTTTCCCAGCAGTCCTTGGGTCTGTGACCCCTCCCTCTGGCCTCTGCATATAAGGACTGCTCCTCCCCTTCCTATTCCTCTTTCTTCATGCGAACTTCCAAACGAATTGAAAATGATTCACCAGTCTCTGGGACCCCCAACTCCGGGGACTTCGGCCGGCCGGCCGGCCTTTTCTGAATCCCAGACGTTCCGTTGTACGCGGGGTAACATTCGTCCCAACGGGGACCAACCGACAGCTTCTACGGCCAACCGGGCCTTTGGAAACGAAACCATGTTAGAAGGAACGTGTCTTCGACCTTCCTGAACGCAGTCGAACGTGTTCAGTATCCTGTAAGAGAGTAGAAGGAACCATAATAGGGTAGGGTAGGGAGGGAAGATACTCGCCTCCTGTCTTCATATAATCAATATTTTCCGTCACAAGCTAGGAAAATCTCGAATTATACCTCAGACAGGAGGCTCATATCTTATGCAAGTTCAAAGCTAGCATTTCTTACAGAAAATGAAGACAATATACATCAGATTACCCCAAAGCGGCCATAGACACATGTGTTTCCGGTCTGAAGTAAAAGGAGCGGAAAACGGTCTCCGAGGACCAGTCCGCCGCCAGTAGAAGATCTGACAGAGATCCCCCGGCCGTGACCACCTTAGTAGCCATTGCACTTCTAGTGGAGTGTGCGCCGAATTTAGTGGTATCTATACCCGCCATGTCCATAGTCGACCTGACCCAGCGCGCTAGAGTGGCAGAAGTCACCGGGCGATGAGGTTGGACGTAGGAAACCAATAATTGGGGCGAAGATGAACGAAGTTCGGCGGTACGCGTTTCATAGGCCTGCAGGCACTTGACGACACATAAGCGCGGACGATCCGAAAAGAAAGGATAGAATACCGACTGAATGCCGGTCTTGGTCCTACGCACGACCGAGAACCTAACTCCTAGGGGCGAAAATTGTCGCCTGGAAATATCCAGTGCTCTAACATCTGAAACCCTTTTGACCGAGATAAGACGGAGGAGGATCGTAAGTTTGTACGTGAGATGTTTGAGAGACAAGTCCTCATTGTCGTCCCACGTGGATAGCATGTCTAGGACCCTGGATACGTCCCATGTTGATAGGTAATTGGGACGAGGAGGTCGTTTAAACTTGATACCTCTCATTAGTTTGCAAATGAGAGGGTGTCTACCCACCGGCAAGGCATCCACAGGGTGATGGTAAGCCGAAATAGCTGATCGATACACGTTAATGGAGCTGTACGCTCTACCGGTATCGAAAGCCTCCGCCAGGAAGTTCACTATAAGTGCTACAGGGGTATGTATCGGATCAGCCTGTCGTTGATTACACTAACGCACCCAGATTCCCCAGGCTGACCTATACGCCGATCGAGTCCCGGGGGCCCAGGCCAGGGCGAGAAGCTCTCTAGCTGACTGTGAAAGGCCTCCGTCAGTGTCTGGCATCCTGAGACCAGGCAGGCTAGGAGGGTCAGAGAGCCGTCTGAAATTAGCGGGTGTATGTCTTTGGACGGGTGTGAAAGGAGGACTGGAAACGAGGGCAAGACCCTGGGAAGGTCGATGACCATTTCCAACAGAAGAGGAAACCACGGTTGTGTTGGCCACCAGGGCACAATCAACACCACCTTGGCTCCCTGGGTAGCGATCTGCAATAAGGTCCGGCATATCAGCTGGAATGGTGGAAACGCGTAATGCGTCCCCCCCCGTCCAGGATTGGCGGAAAGCATCCACCGCTGTTGCCGTTGGGTCCGGCCTCCAACTGAAGAATTGGGGCAACTGATGGTTGAGTCTGGAGGCGAACAAGTCTATGGACAGTGGTCCCCAGAGATGGATGACACTGATGAAGGTCGAGCGGACTAGCCGCCACTCGCTGGAATCGGTAATGTATCTGGAGTTCCAGTCCGCCACGATATTGGAGGATCCCGGAATGTACTCCGCCATGGGGACGATGTTCCTGGCCAGGCAGAAGTGCCATAAAGCCTTGGCGATATCCGCCAAGATTTTGGACCTGGTGCCCCCCAAACGGTTGACGTATTGTACCGCTGAAATGTTGTCCATGCATAGCAATACGCAACAGTTTGATCTCTTCGAGAGAAAACTCTGAACCGCGAAGAGGGCAGCTAGTAGCTCTAGGGCATTGATGTGTAGGAAGGATTCCCTGACTGACCAGATCCCTCCTGTTGAAATCTCTCCGAATCGAGCGCCCCAGCCCCTCCGACTTGCGTCGGATTCTAAGACGACGTCCGGATAGGAATTGAAGATTGTCTTGCCGTTCCAATCGACGGCATGACCGAGCCACCACTTCAGTTCCATCCTGGCCTCTGCGGAGAGTGGAATCTCGTCTGCATAACGGAGACCTTGTCTCAGGTGAAGGATTTTGAGGCGTTGAAGGGCTCTGTAATGGAGAGGGGCCGGGAAGACGGCCTGTATGGATGCGGCCAGGAGGCCCACTATTCTGGCTAATACCCGTAAAGATAGGGATTGCTTGCGCAGTACTGCTCTGATCTCTTTGCGGATCAGAGCAAGTTTTGCCTTGGGTAAACGCAAGACCGCCTGGTTGGTATCTACCAGGAAACCGAGAAACTCCATGCTCTGGGATGGTGCTAGAATAGACTTCTCCATGTTGATGAGGAAGCCTAGGTCCTGCAGGAGACGTACGGTCCAGCCTACGTGGGTCTGAGCCTGAGATTTTGAGTTCGCAATGATAAGGATATCGTCTAGGTAAATAATCAGACGAACGCCCCTGCTCCGCAACGCGGCTACCACGGGCTTGAGTAATTTGGTGAAGCACCATGGGGCCGATGACAGCCCGAACGGTAGGCATGTAAACTGTCACGTGCGATCCCACCATTTGAATCGGAGTAGGTGTTGTGACTCCGGATGTACGGGGACTGTGAGATATGCATCTTTTAAGTCCACCTTTGCCAGCCAATCCCCCGGGTGGAGGAGGTCTCGGAGGCAATGGATACCCTCCATCTTGAAGTGACGGTATGTGACGTTTTGATTCAGGGCCTGGAGATTTATCACGGGCCAGTAACCTCCCCTCTTCTTTTTGACTATAAAAAGACTGCTTATGAACCCCAGGGAGAGAGGGTCTACCTCGAGCACTGCTTGTTTGGAAATCAGTTCTCCCAACTCGTTGTCTATGAGTGCAATGTTCTGAGCAGTGAAACGAATGGGGGGAGGAATAATGCCCAGTTGAGGGCAGGACAACAGTTCTATCTGGAACCCTGTGACTGTGTTTATCACCCATGCGTCTGCCGTAATCGCAGACCAGGCGTGGATAAAAAACCGTAGTCTTCCCCCTACAGGGGTGGAAAAACTTGGAGTCAGAAGAGGACTTACCAGAGTATGGACGGGATCTGGGGTCACCTCTGCTCCCACGTCCTCTCCATGGTCTGCCACGTGGTGGAAAGAACGGTGCGGGTTGTGCCACCGTGGTATAGGAGGCAGGAGTCTGAGCGTAATGTTGCTGGGCGGGAGCTCTATTAAATGGTCTGGAGTAACCAGCTTGGCCTGCAGAGCGGCCCCTACCTCTGCCGGCCCTAGCAAAAACCTTTTGGTTGCCTGCCCTTTTGAGGGACGATTGAGCTTTGTCGAGACTATTGAATAGTCCCACAAATTTGTTAATGTCCCTAACAAGGGAGTCCCCAAATAGTAGGCCTTCAGCAGAAGGTCCCGGTTCGGTCTCCGCCAGGTGGGCCAGTTGTGGATCCAGGCGCATGAGGATGGAGCGTCTGCGCTCCGTGGAGCATGCCGTGTTGGCGTTACCTAAAAGGCATATGGCTCTCTGGGCCCACCCCCGAAGTTGTTGCACATCAACCTCTTGTGCTGAGGCAGCTGTTTGCTCAGACAAGTTAAGGATTTTTGTCAGTGGGCCCAACATGTCGAGGACCCGGTCCTGGATGCTCCTGAATGAGCGATCTATCCCCTTCTTGGGGAATTTCCCTGATTTGGCCAGGTACTTAGATAAGACGGGATCAATGTCTGGTGTACATGCCACCTTACTGGGTAGGCAAGGGTGTGGGCATTCCGCCCGCAATTTATTTCGGTTAGCTCTATCCAGCGATCTGTGGGTCCAGAGTTCCACGTATTGGGACACGTGGGGCAGGGGAGCCCAATCTCCCGACCGCGGGTGAGATATGGCATCTGGATGGAAGAGAGGTTCTCCCAGAGCGTCTGTGATTGTATTGCCCTGAATATCAGGTTTGGCGTCGTGTGGGATCGCCATTGACCCAGCACCTATATCATCATTGTCATTGTACTCGGACCCCGAGAATCCGGCTTCTGAGGACTCGTCAGACGAAATATCGTCTGAGTCGAGTACGTAGGAGTCCGGTTTGTTCCGCCTGGCGGATGTACGCCTCATGCATGACTCCCTGAGGCTCAGGGGTTGAAAGGGGTCCGGTGGGTGCGTGGGGTGGCAATCCGGGTGAGGGAGAGCCTTGTGCACATTGTTTGCTTCCCCTGCCGGGGAGTCCTCGATATGAGCCAAATGCTTCCTCTTTTGGGAGGATTTCCCTCTTTTTACTAGAGGTTCTTCAATTACGGTGGGGGCAACCCTGGGGGTTTGTTGTGAACCCGAGGGTAACGCCACGGCTGCCATGGCAGCTTGCACAGACCTGGCTACCAGGTCCTGAATCTGTGCAGCGTTAAGCATGCATGATGGCTCCAGAGGCACTTCAGGTCCCTTCAAGGGGACAGAGCGGTCCTCAGACATTGCCTTCTGGCAGTGCAGTTATAGAATGCTAAGTAACTGGGTGATGATAAATCACCACCTCAGATCCTGATCTATGGGAAGGAGGGGGCCTGCCAGAGAGAGGTGTACTACACCTGTTAGATGTTAAGTATTATTAGTAGCCCAGCAACCGTTCCTGTCACCTCCTCAGCTCCGTCCGCACTGCCGTGCGGTGCGCGGGAAGAAGGGAAGAAAACCGTCTCCTGGGCGAAATCTCGCGAGATTACGCCGCAGGGACGAGAGGAGACCAGGCTGCGAGCTTATTGGTCATCGTGGACCAATCTCGCGTGCGGGAGGAACGTGATCCCGCCCCTCCTCACCGAGCAGAGGGGAGGGAGGTGAAATGGGCGCCGAGCGCAGTGTGACCAACGGCTGCGACAAGGCGAATGAGCGGTGTATAAACGAACAATGTTCAGTAATAAGCACTAGGTTATAATAATAAGTTATAATAAGGTTACACAGGTTTTGTACAAGTAAAAGTAAAACACCTCACAGATAACTAGCAGCAGTGCAATACTTATCTCTCCTGTGAGCAGAAAGAAAGAGGAATAGGAAGGGGAGGAGCAGTCCTTATATGCAGAGGCCAGAGGGAGGGGTCACAGACCCAAGGACTGCTGGGAAACGTAGTTTCTTTCTAGTTTTCAAGTTTCAGCTTTTCTGTTTCATGTTATTTTTAGAAAAGCTTGAATACTGATCAGTTTTGTTTCTGCTGTGAGCATTAATAAAGAAAGATTAATGCATAAGATATGAGCCTCCTGTCTGAGGTATAATTACCGGTTAGTGGCTCTGAGAAAATATCATGTTACCACAGAGCTGGGCCTGCCAAAAAACTCATCTGGGCTTTGCAGAGTAAACGAGCAACAACAAAAATATTTTCGTTTTGTTACTTAAAGAGGAGTTCCACCCAAATTTGGAATTTCCGTTTGTTCCACTTCTCACCCCCTTACATGCCACATTTGGCATGTCATTTTTTTGGGGGGGGAGTGGGGGCTTCAGGAGGAGTGGGACTTCCTGTGCCACTTCCTGCTTCCGTCGAAAGGGCTGGTAAGGCGATTAGGCGTAATCGCCTTATTTCAGCCCCTCCCTGTAGGCGATGGCCTAGGACACTGACAGGTCCTAGGCAATCGCCTGTCCAATCAGCGGCGAGCCGTGCCGCGCGCGCATGCGCAGTGCGGCTCGCGCATGCGCAGTGGGTGCCCGGCCGTAAAGCTGAAGGCTGTCACGGCTGGGTGCCCACAGTCGGGATGAAGACGCAGAAGCAGGTAAGTGAGTGTTTATTAAAAGCCAGCAGCTACACTTTTTGTAGCTGGTGACTTTTAATAAACACAATTTTTGGCTGGAACACCCCTTTAAATTGGCACAGCATGTTTAAAATAGTGTCGTTCAAAGGTGACTGGTGTTGGCAAGTCATGGATCGTGGGACTGTGTGGTAACCTGGATGCTGGTTCACATTTCTTTTTACTCCATTATTCTTAAGCCTACACTTTTCATGTTGTAGACTTGCAGCTGCAGCTTTGCTCTTGCTAGAGATTAGCGATGGGCTCGGACGTGTTCCGATCGAGCCGGCCAGGAAGCCAGCACCACACTCCGCCGATTATAGGCAGCGTGTTTATGTGCCGCTGTCGGTCAGGGAATGCCTCACTGCCTACGATTGGTGGTGTGCAGTGACGGCTTCCTGGTGGGCTCGATCCGAACACGTCTGAGCCCATCACTACTAGAGACTTGCCAAACACATTTGCTACAAATTGAAAAAGTGTCTTCAAATGCTCTGCAAGTGTAAGACTTGCAAGTTAACAGCCTTATGCTGCGTACACACGATCGGATTTTCCATCGGAAAAACCTTGAATGTTTTTTTCGACGGAATTCCGCTCAAGCTTGGCTTGCATACACACGTTTACACAAAAGTTCTCTGAACTTTCGACTGTCAAGAACGCGGTGACGTACAACACTACGACGAGCCGAGAAATTTAAGTTCACTGCTTCCGGGGATGCGTCAAATTGTTTCCGAGCATGCGTCGGAATTTTGTGCGTCAAAATTGCTACAGACGATCGGATTTTCCAATAGGGATTTTTTCCGTCGGAAAATTTGAGAACCAGCTCTCAATCTTTTGTTGGCGGAAATTCCAACAGCAAAAGTTCTATGGAGCATACACACGGTCGGAATTTCCGTTCAAAAGCTCACAACGGACTTCATGTGTACGCATGCATTACAATTCAGCACTGCCACAAATTTGTGGCAAGTTATCCTTGCTATCTGGGAGTGGGGCAATTGAGCAAATCTTTCCAACGTATAAAGATATACTTTAGGGTAGAATTTTTCTTTAAGATACCTATTAAGTTGTTGTTTGTTCCCTGTCCTCGTAGGCAGAGAATGGTAGCGGGAGGCGATGGCTGCTGTCCTCTCCAGATTCTGACTTCATTATTGAGAACATCATGAACCTCCTGGACTCCCCCAGTGATTGGACAGCTAGTAACTGTGCCTTGGTGCTCGCTCGCATCTCTATGTGCCATGAAGGCTGCTCCCGACTACTAGATCACCCAAAATCGGACATGATATTGAGGAAAATCATTATGTCACTACATGCAGATGAAGCAGGTGAGCTGGAGAGTCGTCAAAAAAATGGATGAACCATATACATTTGTCTAAACAATAGATTTCACTTCCAGGCTAAACCACGTACAGTAAAACCTTGGTTCGAGAGTAACTTTGTTTGAGAGCGTTTTGCAAGACAAGCTACATTTTTTAATACATTTGAGCGAGGTGGAAACATTCTGCACTTGTAGCCTACGTGTTTCTCTAATGGAAGGTAACCTTTCATCTTTTATCTCCAATGTATGTGATGTTTCCATTCTTTCACAGGCTGTGGACTGAATGCAGCATTTACTCTGGGACGTCTCTGTGACTCTGACACTGGGAGGAGGCGCGTGCTGAGCCTACCAGAAGCTGACAGGATGGTGAGCAGACTGACTGGAGGAAGGCTTCCTATTTGTCAATTAGAAGGAACCTCAAACTTTGCAGAGAGATCTCAATAGTAAAGTTATGGAAAGAGACTACATAGCCTGTCAATGCTAACCTCCTTCTGAAAATACTAGTCTAGTTTAGTGGCTGTCATGCTCATCCTCCTTCTTCAGTACTTTCTGAACCAATGACCCAAATAAGGCAGCAGTCAGTAATGTCTGTTTGAAGGCCCTGAATTGGCATGGCAACCAGGCAGCTAAGCATTAGGGTCCTTTCACACGTGCGGACCGTTCGTCTGTTTTTAGACGTCCGTTTTTTGACCGCAATGCTTTCCTATGGGTCCTTTCACATGCATCCGCTAACGTCCGTCTCCGTTAAGCTCCGTTTTTTTGAACGGAAGAAAACCCTATTTTTCTTGTGTCAAAAAGACGGAACGGACGAAAAACGGATGTTAGCGGACGATCCGTTTAACATCCGATTCGCTAACATCAGTTTTTCATCAAAATATGTAATAAAAAAAAGTTCTAACAAAAAAAAAAACGGATGAAAAAACGGATGGAAAAACGGATGTGAACGGATGAAAAACGGATGATAACTGATGAAAAACGGACAAAAAACGGACGAAAAAACGGATCAACTGATGAAAAAAAACGGTCCGCATGTGTGAAAGGACCCGTGGCTTGTCTTGTGATTGAGTTTTCACAGCTGATATTCAACTTGGATGCTGATTTCACTGTCAGGTACCCTAGCCACTAGTGGGAGCACCTTTTACTAATGTATCTGTATATTACATATGGTAATAGAAATATGGCACTGCAAGTAATAATGTTTACTTAAAATACAAATAAAAAAACAACTTAATATGATATGAGTAACTTTACTCATATCCTATTAAGAAGAATTAATACCTAAATTCTGTATTTCTTTGTCATCTATTGAGGAACACCTGGGTGTCTTTAACCTTCAGGTTATACTGCCACCTACAGGAGGATTGGACACTGGCAAAAAAATCTGTGTGCCAGCCCAGGGTAACCCCTCCAACTACCAGTATGCCTAATATTTTACTAGTGTCTTAGGAGGATGGATGTATTTTCTTCAGCTCTGCTGTGTAAAAAGACGAAGCTATTTTTGCTAGTACTTTTTTATTCTACATTTTTTTTTTTAATAAAGGTTCTTGTCTGGATCACTGCTAGACACTGTCTCTACATTTGCAGTTATACCGTGCAATTGTCCTCAGCCTGGCTTTTAGAGTACTCCGCCTGGACACCATGAGATCGACATTTCACAGTTCTGCATGTGATGCTTTCCAGAATCAGTTATGGTAAAGAGTTAGCTGTGGAGAACTTTCTAGGTCCAAAGCCACTGGCATTGCCTCAGAGCTTGCCCTATCTTTGAAGATCCCAAGGCCTCGTCTCATACTAGGAGCCTATACACTACCTTACTGTCATGCAGTTGCAACATGACAACGGATTTGCCCATGTCCTTAGCAGCTTTCGAGCCATTGGCTGCAGAGACTTTGACCCTGAGTCACTTCAGTCCTTTACTGATGAGCTTACCTCTGAGTAGTCACCGTCTAATACTCGCAAATCAAAGGAGACCTTTTTAGGTCTTATTTATTCAGCGTTCACAGCTCTGAAACTAGAGAATCAGCCTGTTGCTTCTACCAATTCTGTTTCCAATTTTGGGTCTTTAAAACTCCTAAGGCTGTAAAGCCACCTGTGTCTCCTGAATTAAGAAGTCATTGCCCTATTTCCTGAGGCAGAATGGTTTCAAGGGTTTTACCCGAACCTGATCCGTGTTCCCAAACCTAAAGAGGGAACCTATTCTATCTTAGATCTCAAATCCCTGAATTTCTTCTTCATTTAAACCCAGAAATTCAACATGAAGGTCACCTAATCTGTTATCTGGCTTTTGCAGGCATTAAGGATCCATACCTACATGTCCTACACTTTCCTGTACATCAGTGATTGCTATATTTTACTGTGGTGCCCCTTAACTACCAGTTTGTGACTCTGCTCTTTTTCCTCTTGTCTAGCCCTCTAGGTGTTTTCCCCAGTATTATCCCTGTTGTTCTCTTGTGCCATTCGCATTGTGGGAGACTTAGACAACTTCCTGTTGAGGAAACAGTCAACACAGGGTTAATCAGACAATGTGGCTTTGACTGTCCAGACATTGCACTGCTTTGGATGGATCCTGAACCTTCAGAAATCATTTCTGGAACTGAAACATTGTTTGGAGTATCAGGGCCTAGACCTAGATACAGCTCACGCTAGAGTGTTTCCCATACAGGAAGAATTTCAGACTCTTCGGTCTCAGATTCAACTTTTTTAGTCCAGGAGTTGCCAAACTCTCTATTTTTCAATAAGAGACTTTGGCATGAAGGAAGTTTTTCTCAAGGAAGTTTCACCCAGTTGCACTCCAGACCTCTACAACACAACATGCTTTCATTGTCAGACAAGTCAATCAGGTCCCATGACAGATCGATTTGTTTGGCACCGAAGACAAGGTTTTCCCTGGTTTGGCGGCTCAGAAATCTGCCTCTAGAATCAGGGTCAAGTCCTTCCTTGCTGTCTTTTGAAGGATCTCCACAATTGGTGAGTGCCTGTCAGGCTGAGAAAGAGTCTTGGGCACCCTTTTAGTGCAGGGGATTTGGTAATTGGGGAGTCTTTTCTCATGTTCAACATCCTGCAGCTTTGGGTAATGTTGCTGTCTCTGCTGCTTTGGACCATTCTACTAGAGGGTCATCAGATCCGGATTCAGGCAGAAAACATCACTGAAGGAAACAAAAGTCTTGTTGTCACAAGAAAGGTAGATTGGATCTTGTCCTGGGCAGAACTTCATTTTTCAGCTTGTCTGTCATGTACTTCCCAGACATAGACAAGTGGCAGGAAGACTTCTCAGTGTGCTGCACTTTGACTTGGTGAAATGGTCCCTACACCTGGAGGTGTTCCAGGACCTGTGCTTCAAGTGGAGGAAGCACCTCCTGTCCTCCAAATTCAACAGGCTGGGAAGGTTTGTTTCCAGGTACATGGATCCTCTAGTGAAAGCAGTGGTTGTTCTACGGCTCCATGGGATCAGAACACCTTGATTTAAACCTTGTCTCTCCTGAGACTTCTTTCTCATTTGCTTTGCAAGACTGGGATGTAAGGAATTTCAGTGATCGATCCTAATTGCTCCAGACTGTCCCTTGTGGATGGGATCCATCAGCCAGCTAGGCTTAAACAGAGACTATGTGACTCCTTTGTGCCAAACACATTATCTTATCACATGGAAGGTATACTTCACTTGGTTTGAGTCTAAAGACTGCCTGTGCAACCTTTATAGGGTCCAAGTATCGCCTTGTGCTACCAGTAGTGACAATGACCCTAGCCAAATGCAAAACTGGTGAAAAACAGTCAGAAAAGGCAAAAAAATATGTCAGACACCTCCACCTGAAAAACATTCCTGTTTTGGAGGTTGTCTCAGTGTTGCCCATCTAGTGCACCTGTTGTTAGTTTAAATTAACATCAAAGCAGCTAAAAATGATTAACAGCCCCCTCTGTATACACCCCTCCCCCTCTGCTACTTAACTGACCAGACCAATATCCCAGGATTTCCGATTCAAAAGTGTTCCTTTTAATTTTTTTGAGCAGTTTATAGTTTCTGTACCCAAAATCCATTGATGGATGCATGTCCCACTCCTCTGGATTTATTACCATGCTCTTAATACTGAAAAACAGGGGCATGCTTGCAGTAGAAGAGATTATCCTCCAGTATTTTTTTTGTAGGCAGCAGTATAACCCAAATGTTAAAGGCTTCCTGTGTCCGTCCAATAAAATGATTTTACAGTGAGTACAACAAAAGCATCTTTATGCTGGCAGAAGCCTTATGATGATTAATAAGCATGTGTTCATCCCTTGATAAGTCTAGGTCTCTGCACTGGATGCCATGATGTCTGAAGGAGATGCCGGAGGGAGTAGGAATGCCTGTTTTGCTCTCACTTGCCTATCTACCAGCCAGGCTGGCCACCAGCACGTCTTGAAGAGCGAAGGCTTCCCCCACGCTTTGGATACGCTTTGTCACCTCTTGCAGTCTGCAGAACAGGAGTCCTGCTGGTTTGCAGCTATGTAAGTGGTAGAATTCCAGTTGTGGTTCTTCAAATTCTGTGTTTGTGTTTAGTACTTCCAGGAACAGGGTAAAAACACTGCCTACCAGGAGTAGTTCAATGAATATAAATGTCAGCACTGTTTTCAATACTGACCATACCTTAGGCACCTGGCTCTTCGAACAACAGGGTATTTGCATTGGAAATTATTTGTGAGGCATCAAAACTGTGTTTGTTGAAGTCTATTGCCACTCTAGGGATACATTTCTATCTCCCAGTGAGGACAGAAACTGAGAGGGGTTGATTCTCACTTTAGGGCAAGGAATAAAATCCTGACAGAGGTTCTAAACTTTTTACGCTATCCAGTTTAAAAAAAAAACTAAAACGTTTTTTAGCTGTAATTTGGCTTTAAATAAATATGTGCTTAGGGGGTCACCGAGCAAAGATGTATGTATGGGCCTTAAACCACAATGTGGATAATTACTAATCAAACACAAGACAGAAAGTCCACCAATTAATAGTGACAGTATGGATGACAATCGGCGAAATCCATTTTACTTAAAAACTCTTGTCAGATCCCAGAAGATGATGGCAAGGTTTTCTGTTTTTTGAAAGTTTGATTCTTTACTTTTTTTTTAATTTTTTGTAGAACCATAAAGATGCTATCCAAGTATCCTCCTGGTGTGGTGCGACTCCGCCAGCATCCGTCTTTGGAGGCTGTTCTTAAGGTAAGATATTGCTACACTTTACAGATTCTAAGATATTCTGAACTTTCTCCATCTGCCACAGTTGGATGTGTCCTGTTTCTCCCATGTATAGCCTTGTGGGAAGAGCAGAGATACAAACTAAAGGAAATCTCATTACCAGGCACATGAGAAGTAATTACTTCTCTGGGCCAAACCTGTCATTTTCCAGTACATTTGAAACTTGCAAGGTATTTAAAGTAGAACTAAACTCCCATTGTAAAAAACTGTAAGCGGGCAGGTTTTTATTGCGGAAGAGACATGCACAATAAAATGCCCCCCGCCGTCCCCTCCGACACTGTAAACTTAGCTGCGCATGCAGATCAGTGTCCGAGTTCCGGGATGACTGTGCATGCGCTGGATTGACGTTAACCCCTGTTGGCCAATGAAGAGGCCCAAAGACCGGCCCTCAGAAGAAGATGCTGGTGTTGCAGCCGGACTGATTGACAGGTAAGTATAGAGACTTTTTCTCTGCTTTAAACCTAGGACTTCAGTGCTCCAATGCAAGAGTTTTAACAGAACCCTGTGCTGAGAGTCAGTGATACTTAAACAGTAACTCCACTTTTGTTGATAAAAAAAACAGTCCCTTGTGGGTGATCTATATTCATTGCACTGCAAGGATTTTAACAAACTTTGAAGCAGATTCCTATCTGTTTCTGATCTTAACAAAAATCTGTATGCTCTACTAGGTCCTTGTAAGTCTGGTTCCTGAATGGGAATGTAGGCATTCATTCTAATAAGCTGATGCACTTGCAGTCTTCTCTTTAGAATTAATTAACCCTTAAAGAGAAGTAACTAACACTGAGAACCGAGCGATTAAACACCGCCGATCACTTGGTTCTCAGAGCTCCATGAGCAGAATCACTCACTGGAGAGCTGTGCTTGGAGGGGGTGGGAGAGGCTGGCTCAGGCTCTCAGCAGCTCGCTGAGAGCCTGAGCCAGGTGCTAGTCCAGACATGTGGGTGGATCCCGACTAAGCAATCTTTCCCGAGCCTGGTCCTGTTCTGTGACATCAGCCGACAGCAGACTTCAGTCCACTGTCTGCTAAAAACGGGTCACAGGAGTGAAGAACAAACTGCACTCCTGTGATCCCCAGGAGAATCGCAGCCAAACAAGCTTTGGCTGTATTTCTCCTTTAGGAAGTATCTCACAAAAAATATAATTCCTTTTGCAGAGGGTGCCTGACATTTCACTTGTATCTTAGTGTAGAGTTTTGAGAAAATCAGTGAACCAATCACACAAGCACGCAACAACATTTCTGGGGAAGTTATGTATACCAGTACAGAATGCATCAAGCCATATCACTTTAAATTTTACATAAAATTACAGCAGCTGCAGATTGAAAAGGAAAGGTAACTTTTAACCCATCAATGCCCCTTTTTCCAATATTGGAACAGTAGTGATTTGGGAGGTATTTTTCTAGGTAACATATGAATGGTATGCACAAATAAAAATGTCACTTTTAGGCATAAATGGATTAATCACATTAAGTTACAATTTAGCTTGTGTAGCAATTGCATATGCTATATAATTTGTTTTATTTGCGCTATTTTTTTTTCCATGAAAGTGGAGTTACCATTTAGAGTGGAACTCTAGGCAAATATAAAAGACAAAAATATATCATTAATACATAAATGTATTTTTTTTAAATGTAAGCAGTGTGGGTAACTGAATTTCACCTGGTATCAGCTACCAAAGTCCCTGTACAGCAGGGCTAAAGTGATAGTGGAAGAAGCAGTAGAAGGAGATGATGAGAAACATGCTGATCAAGGGGAAAGGCAGAGTGACAGAGAGATGAGCCAACCACTGTGGCAGCTGTGCATACTAGCCAATAAGCTTCTAACTTCAGCTTGTTCAATTAAGCTTTGATATAAAAAGGACAAAAAAATGAAAGCTGATTGGTTTCTATGCAGAGCTGCACCTAATTTTCCACTCTTTAGTTTTAATAAATCAACCCCATTATGTATATATTTCTCTCTGTTTTGCTGCAAGAAATTTTCCCTAAATTCCCATATAGTGAAAACATTGCACTGTGACAGTGAGGGGAAATCTAATCAGAACCCCAGGAAACCATTAATATTTTACAGGGGTTATTATGCTTCCCTACTCTATCCAAAGCTTAAATAAAAAGTTTTGGTTGAAAATTCCCTTTTAAATTGCAATTAACTGGGTTAATACTGTTGTATAATTGAGATTTTTTGTTTTGTATAATATAACGTTTTTAGGGGAAAACAGTGCATACCCTGCCATCCACACGTCTCATGGAAATATCATTAAATATTTGCTGTTATATAGATGGCAAAACTTTCTTCAGGTAGAAGCAGCTATTACTGCCATTAATCAGAACACGAAGGGTTGCAGTTGGTTGAACTAGAAATATTCTCCATTTATGTCTTGGGTAGTCAACCAATAATTACTGGAAATACATCATCCCAGACCAATATACTTTGTATATTCCTTTGTCTAGTAGAGTCACTATAGTAAAGAATGGTTAAATGGCCCACTGCCCACCCCTTACCCCCCTAGTGTCTACGGTCACCATGGAAAGGTGGCCCATAAATATTTTACTGGCAATTCTGCTGTCACAGGGATTCTGAGTAGGACTACATTGTGAGTAATGGAGGACCTGTCACTATGGAGATGGTCGCTATGGTTGCTTGCTTGAAAAGGCAGCGACTGCGAACTGGACATCGAAGATAAGTTCAAGTAATTGGCTGTCTGACAGATATCAAAAAGTGTTTTATGGAGGAGTAAAGGCGAAACCAAAAAATTGTGAAATTCCAGCAAAACTGCTGCCTAGGCTCTGGATCACATGAGCAACAATCAATCATTTAATTCACGGCAAGAAAAATTAGTCTTCTTTTTAGTGTTTTTGACAATGTGATTTGTTAATGTTGACATAAACTATGGGCTCACATCAAGTTCCTGAACAAAATTCAAATGAGGAGGCTGTGATATGAGCCCCTTTCCGGTCAAAAACTTTGATTGGGGGGCTCATAATGAGTTCATATTTAAACACAAGCAAGTCAGACGAAGAGGACTGAAGACACAGCATAGTTATCTATTAACAAGCCAGTCAGCAGTCAGGGAGTAGAATACATTATCTAGTGCTGCTTCTGGAGTTCTCAATCTATCATACAAGAGAGATAACCAATGAAAATGACCTATGCTCAGTAGAAGAAGACTGTCAAAGGCACGGATTCCCAATATATAGTATAGTAACTGGGTTAGACCTAAATACTTGCTATATGGGTAAATTAGCTGGAAATGGACACCTTTAAATTAAAGTGATTTATGTTTGTAGCAGCAGCTATTTTTTGTCTAGTTGCTTTGTCTTTCCCTATTGTAATATGCTTTGTTCAGCATTCATATTTGTTCATCAGAATGTTGCAGCATTACATACAGCTGGAACAGAGTTGTTGGAAGAAGTGGAGATGACATTACAGAACCTCCAGCGCCTCCCCCGGCCTTCCCCGCCTATAGCAAAGATCCTGGAGTCTGGCTCAGTAATGGTGGGTTGGCAGGACTATATTCCCCGCAGTGGCCTCCCCCTCACTTATAGGTAAGTAATGGTTTGCGAATTTGCTTAATCATCGCTGTGATTCCTAGTAAAGCTGTACTATAGATAGACAATACAGCAGAATTTAACTTCAATAAACATCTCAGTGCCCTCATAAAACTGTCAAACTTGCAGGCTTGAGTAACTAGAAATTAGAAATTTTAATAGGCACCCATCCTCATCTTAGACATATCAGTTGTTTATCGGTCATAAATAGCTCAGCTGGTGGAATGGCCACTATGCATTCCTGACTAACTGGGTATTAGCAAAGAATCAAAAACTACAGGGTATTTCATAACTTCTGAAATAATAACAGAATAAGAATATATTATGTTAGCAGCATTTTAAGCCCAAACACCCCCATATTAACCACTTCCATACCAGGCACTTATGCACCTTCCCGCCCAAGCCAATTTTCAGCTTTCAGCACTGTCGCACTTTGAATGACAGTTGCGCGGTCATGCTACACTGTACCCAAACAAAATTGGCGTCCTTTTTTCCCCACAAATAGAGCTTCCTTTTGGTGGTATTTGATCACCTCTGCGGTTTTTATTTTTTGCGCAACAACTAATAAAAGACTGAAAATTTAGAAAAAAAAAATACATTTTTATTTTTTTCTGTTAACTTTTTTGTAAATAAGTATGTTTTCTCTTTCAATTATGGGCACTTATATGGCGGCACTGATGGGCACTGATGAGGTAGTACTGATGGGCACCGATGAGGTGGCACTGATGGGCACTGATAGGCGGCCCTGGTATGCGGCACTGATGGGCACTCATAGGTGGCACTGATGGGCACTCCTAGGTGGAACTGATGGGCACTCATAGGCGGCACTGATGGGCACTCATGGGCACTCATAGGCGGCACTGATGGGCACTCATAGGCGGCACTGATGGGCACTCATGGGCAGCACTGGGAACTCATAGGCGGCACAGCATGGCACTCATGGGTGGCACTTATGGGTGGCACTGATGGGTACTTATGGATGGCACAGATGGGCACTGATAGGTGGGCACTGGGCATGGATTGGCACGGAGGGGTGGTACTGAAGGACACTGTGGGGTGGCACTGATGTACTTTGAGGGGTGGCACTGATGTATATGTTGCCAGTCAGTGCCCATGTGTGGCACGTTTTTTTTACCTGTATTTTTTTTTTTTTTTTACGTTTTTTTTTGCCCTGCCAGTGTGGGCATCCCTGGTGGTCCAGTGTGGGCATACGAGGGGGGGCTGCGTTGATAAACAATCAGCGTGAACCCCCCCTGTCAGGAGAGCCGCCGATCGGCTCTCCTGTACTCGCGTCTGTCAGACGCGAGTGAGGAAGAGCCGTCGGCGGCTCTTCCTGTTTACATCATGATTGGACACGGCTGATCACGTGGTAGCGAGCCTCCGCCGGAGACTCGTTACCGAGATCGGTGATGCAGGGTGTCAGACTGACACCCAGCATCAATGATCGCCGCGCTGCGCGCCCCCACGGGCGCGCGCGGCATGAAATCGTGCTAGACGTTTGAGAACGTCTAGTCACGATTTCATAACCACTTCCCGGCCATAAATCTGCTATTGGCCGGGCGGGAAGTGGTTAAAAAAGTATGGGACATATTACCCCTCCCAGGTAAAGTAGACATCTGGTACCCCTCTGCTATATGGCTCCATCAAAATAGTTGAAGTAATTGTAAAGTCTTGTTGTTTTTTTTCTTTAAAAAATTACAAACATGTTATATTACTCTGCTCTGTTTAGTGGTTTTGCACAGAGCAGCCCAGATTCTCCTCTTGTTGGGTCCCTCTTCGGTACTCCTGGCCTCTCCCTCCTGTTGAGTGCTCCCACAGCAAGCAGCTTGCTATGGGGGCACCCGAGGCAAGCCACAGCTCCCTGTGTTCATACTCTCCTCATTGGCTGACTGACTTTAATCGACAGTAGCGGGAGCCAATGGCCCCAGGCTGCTGTCTCAGCCAATGAGAAGGGGAGTCCCGGACGGCTGAGACACTCCTGCAACGTGATTGGATCTAGAGGGACCTCAGGTAAGTATTACAGCAGCTGAGGGGGGCTGCTCTTAATGCATAGAAACGTCTACCTTTACAATCACTTTAAGGCCGTATGGACCACTATGAAGCAATGTGCACTTACCTCACTTTACCTTTCTATTTCCTTCCTGTTCCCTTTTATTCCCTCTTCCTCCTTTTTCTCTCCTGCTCTTTTTCTTTTATCCCCTCTTACTTCGCTTTTTTTTTTCCTTGTCCATTCACTCTTACTCCTTTTTCTTTCTTACTCTTATTCTTTTATTTCCTCTTACTTCTCTTCTTTTTTTCCTTCTTTTTTCCTTTTCCCTTTCATTCCCTCTTACTTTACTTCTTTGTTTCTTTCTTATTTTTCCCTTTACCCTTTTTCTTCCCTCTTCCTCCTTTTTCGTTCCTGCTTTTTTTTTTTTTTATTCCCTCTTATTTTCCTTTTTTTTTTTCTTCCATTCTAAACAAGTTCCAAGTAATTAAAATTTAAATATAGTAACGGCTATTTCCTCTCTCTACAGTCTCTTTGATGGCGATAAACTTCTGTACCGGGGACCTTCCTTCTCCTATGTTATCCCACACTGCAAACCTGGACAGCACCATCTTAAACTAGTCATGGAAACAGAAGGAGATCGTAGCCCAGACAGTCCAATCACCACTGTTACAGTGTTGGAGCCAACACCTGGATGCCCAACAGGATTTCAAGCTGTGGGTCACACAACCACCAAGGTGAAGTTAAGCTGGAACCCACCACTGGACTCCAGCAAATACGTTAAATATTATGCAGTATATCGAGACGACATCCTGGTGGAAACCACAACTCACCACACCTGTATTGTGGCAGGTCTGTCGCCTTCCACTAGTTACGCATTCAGTATTTGCGCCTGCAATGCCAGAAACAACAGCCTGAAAGTCTCATTGGTAACAAGGACGGTGGACAGAGGAAATCATGCTCCAGATAGGCTGACAGTGTATGTTATAGGTCGGAGTGAACTGTTTATCACATGGGAGGTCCCCAAAGATCCTATTGGTAGATTTTTCAACTATGAACTCAGCATGAATGGGAAGTCAGTGTACCTTGGTACAGAACGCTCCTATGCAGCACGGCGCCTTACCCCCAACACCGAATACACTTGCATCATCTGTGCCATCACCAGTGAAGGTCGCTATGACAGTCGCCCTGTCACCAAGCGCACTGCCAAGGATGAGTACAGCAATCTGAACAAGTATGGATCCATTTGTTTGTGCAGTCTCTGTTTATTTAATGGCTACATACCATGACACCTACTGTATGTCTTAGTTGATGTGTGTGCTGAGACCAGGGCAGGACTTAGGGTGGTGGGGGCCCCTGGGCTTGAGTGTTGATTGAAGGGGCCCTCTGGAGCCGAGAAGCGAGGGGATCGAAATTGTTGAGCAGGCGGATGGTTTGATCTAAGTTGTTGAGCAGGGGGGAGGCGATCAGAGTTGTTGAGTGGGGGGGGGGGGCTGCGGCTTGATCACAGTAGCTGAGTGGGGAGGGGTACTACCGCTGGACGGACTTCTTACCTCTGCATCCACAACTGCATGGCTTTTCCTGCTTCCTCCTCCCGGGGCCCCCTATTGGGTGGGGCCCATGGGCTTGAGCCCAGTCAAGCCCAATGGTAAGTCCAGCCCTGGCTGAGACCATCATTTTTTCTACAAAACGAAAGGCACGGTCCCTTCACTGTACATGTGCAAAATTCATACAACATTCTAGTGCAGAAGAAAAGTCATGGGGGGGGGGGGGGGGATTTTCTAATGCCTTGTACACACGGTCTGACTTTTGACCATGCAAAAGTCCACTGTGAGTCCGACGGAAAGAAAGAGAACAGGTTCTCTATCTAAGGTCCGTCAGACTTCTGGAAAAAAAAGTCAGATGGAAGCTACACATGGCCGGACTTTCCTAGAAAAAAATCCCATCTGAATTTTTTTCTCATAAAGTCCGGCCGTATGTACGAGCCATAAGAGTTACCAGGGTGTTTTCCATGCTATTTTAACAGCCATTCACCACATAGGATCATTGTAAATCTCCCCTGACTAAGCACTTGCAGATGTATTCAAGTTAAAAATATTCTGCGTGTGATGTCAACTACTTCTGTGGCCCAGTTACCTCACTCTATATTCAGATTGATCCAATCACTTGCAAATGTCAGAGTATTGTCCTTCAGACTCTGGAAGGTCCAGACTTTGGCCAGCGGGAGTGGAAATTTTCCTGGCCTCAGTGGGAGTAAGCATCTGGTATTAGGGAAGGAAAAGTGCCCCACCGTTGGTATCATAGGGAAGAATAGTGCCCCATTAGTGGTGTCAGTGGGAGAAATGGTGCTCCATTGTCGGTGTCAGATGGCAAAAAAGTGTCTTGTATCAGTGGTAGAGATAGTGCCCCAAGGGCCGGATAAAGGCAAGCAATGGGCCACATCCGCCCCTCGAGCCACAGTTTGGAGACCACTGGTATAAGGCCTGGTTCACGCTAGTGCGATTTCAGATGCAACTTGAGCTACACAGAATTGCATGACAAGAGAAATCACATTACTTTTAATGGTGCCGTTTACACCCATGTGACTGTGCAGTGTGATATTGAAAAAGGTTCCTGTACTACTTTGGTGCGATTTTGAAGTGTGTTTAGGCTCCATAGAATATGTAAATCACATCCAAAGCCGTACTACATAATTACACTGCAAATTGTGTCAAAATTGCCCAATTGTACCTGAGTGTAAATGTGTGTGTTGTTCTTTTGTTAGTGTAGTTTACATCAATGTCTTCCCTTGGTAACCTCTAAGGAGATAATCCCCCGGCATCCAATAAGAGTGTAAATCTCTAGAAAGCATGTGCAGATTGGCTAATATTGAATACAATCGCTGATCTCTGTAGCGAAGCAGAGTCTTTTGAAGATCGATAACAATCTAGAAAATAAGTTTCTGCAGAGTGTTAGTTTAAACATCAAAGAATGTTCAGAAGGCTTGCATGTACAATATCTTTTGGCTGAGTTTCTGCCCCGAACATGATAGGGGGGAGCATAGAGATCAGATACATTTTTAAATCTGATCACTTTGTCTCCTGAGAATATTTGCTTAGGGCTTTTGGAGAATGGATGAGGAAAATGTCATCTAATGTTCATGGGTACACATAAGGAGACCATTTCTGCCAGATATCTTAGTGAGAATGGCAAATCAGGCCAGTCCTCTAACAGAAACAGACTAAACATGTATAGCACGGAATAGACACATGAGCATTGCTTGCTAGTTTGTGGGCAACCTAAAGGTTGTATTGTACCATCTGTTAATAAGGAAAGGCGGTCAACAAAATCAGGAAACCCCACTTCCCTAGATTAGGTTGGTGGTGTAACATTAAATGTGATGTGTTTATGGCTCCACTGGGAACCCTCTGGCATTAGTGCCTACTCGGAGCACTGGAACCTTCCGCCACCTAATTATATATTGATAGCAAGAGGTGGACCAACCATTGCACTTAGGAAAGCAGCAAATGGTAGACAGTGAGGGCAGACAGTTACTCTCTACTACTTCCTGAAGTGGCTGCCAACATCTTACAAGTCTTTTTGGACAACACAAGTTATCACAACTGAATTTGCATCCATACAGGTAACTCTATATGGTGCTATCACCATAATCTTATTATTTACAGAAACCAGACTGGGAGCAACCGATACACTAGCAATTCACCTACCCCAGAGGGAACTGAACGAATAGAGAGACAGCCCCGCAGTGAGGGTATAAGGAGGAATTCTCTCACTAAGAACCAAAGTGTCCGGCTATTCATACAGACCAGCAAGTCAAAAGGAGACGGTAAAGTCCCCACGACTAGATCCCGGTATGTAAAGCTACAACTCAGTATTAATATTTACCAAAAGGTGTAGTTAAAGGGTCAGTGCACTTAAAACATACTCATTGTTTGGTAGATTTTGGCAAGATAAACCATTTAATATTTTTTTTTATGTTTTGGGGGCTCTCTTGGTGAGTGTCTCCCACTGTCCCTGTTCTGTTCTATAAAATCTATCCAGTTCCTGGATAAGTTGGCTTATCTGAGAATGTAACTAATATACTGTAGTTTATTGAACGATAATAGTATAAATAAAGCAACCTTTAATGTTTTTCCGTTCCTGTGTCTAGGAGAGAGTCTGTGATATCCTGTTCTACAGAATCAAGTGAGGATCCTACAGGATCTCCAACTCAGGTGAGAACATAAAGGAGAAGTGCAAAACCTTGAATGTCATACAAACATCATACAGTGTTGTGTTCTATAGTTTACAGTGGGTAATCCCATTTCTCTTCCATTGCTCAGAGTTTAGGAAAATATGGGCTGACATCGGTGAAAAGGGATGATAGCAAAAACAAATGGGGCTTTAGTTTTATCCCATGCATAGCTGTGTGACTGGACAATTAAAAAAACATGTAGTTATGAAAGCAGGGGGCCAGGGTCTGCAGATCTAAATTACAAATTACAGCCTACTGATCTAGAGATGAGATCTCTGTGTTGGTTTTATGTGTCTTGGGGTGCATGATGGTGTGGGCTGAGTGTATGGGGATGATGATCCATACCCATAATACTGAGTGTATTAAGCAGCATAATCCAGAATATAGAGTGTATTGGGGTACATGGAGCAAAATGCTGTGTATTGGTGTGCAGAATTCTGAGTGACTTAAACTGGATACACACTATAAGATTTTTTTTTCTTCAGATTTACCATACACTACATGGTTTTGGTAAATCTAAAGGAAATCAGACAACAAAAGTTGTATAGTGTGTATGGGGTCTTAGGATGCATAGTGAATAATGCTGTGCATTGTGTTGTAAATGGTGCAGAATACTGAGTGCATTAGGGTGCATGGTTCTGAGTGTATTAGGGTGCATAATGTGTGCTGAGTGTATTTGGGTGTATGGTAGGGAGTACTGAGTGTATGGGGTACAATATAAAGTGAACTGTTTGGTTTCAACCCTGGCTGTCATCATAGAACAAAGCGAAATGGGGTTCACCACTCCAGGGAGGTCCCGAATGCAACCACGGATAGGCCTAGGTAAATATGGGTGCTGACAATGCACTAGGCAATGGAAAATAGCAGGAAACGGATAGACGGCCGCACACCAAAGAACTCTTGAGTTGTCTTTATTGAAGAAACATGAGCAAACACCGCAAATACACAGCAAGAATAAATAAGCACTGACCAAGTGTCAAACGCGTCGGCTGTATATGATTCTTGCTGTGTGTATTTGCGGTGTTTGCTCATGTTTCTTCAATAAATGAGTTCAAGAGTGCGGCCGTCCATCTGTTTCCTGCTATTTTCCACTGGCTGTCATCATGTCCCCACTTTACATTGATCAGAGGAACCAGAGTACCTACTGAATCATGTAATATTGTACTCTGACTACAAGAGGCATACACCAATCAGCCATACATTTATAACCATCTACCTAATATTGTATAGGTCCCCCTTTTGCCACCAAAACAGCCCTAACCCACCAAGGCATAGACTCCACTAGACCTCTGAAGGTATGCTGTTGCAATCTGGCACCACACTGACCATGACGGCTCATTCACATCAGAACCTGATGCAGGAAACCCATGTTCCAAGTGCGTTAAAAATGCACTGGGTATGCGATCTGATGTGGGTGTCAATGTATTCCTAACCACACCCCAATTGTAGACCGCAAACAGGACGTTTGCCTGCACCAGATCGCATAGTACCACAGTACCAGTTGCAGTGAGTTTTTAAAAATATTGCATGCACTACTTTTGTTGTGATCCAATGCGATTTTAGCCCATTCAAATTAATGGGCTGAAAATCACACCACACTGAATTACACAGGAATCACAAAGGCACATGATTAAATAAAGTACAATTCTCAATTTGATAATATATTTTTCCCATCTAGCCTGCCTCACCTTGTGATATAATATTACCGAGCAGAACAATAGACAAGAATGTCCAAAATAGGAAAATCAGGAATAGCGTGGATCAAGCTGAAAATCATCATGAGAAAAAGACAGCAACACCACTGAGAAGAAATTCTATGGTAACCCCAATGTTAAACACATTATTTAAAGAGTAACTTCACTTTTGAGGGAAAAAATATAGCAAATAAAAAAAATATTTAGGATACCGTATACAATTGCTACACAAGCCATATTGTAAATTAATGTAAAAACAGTACACAGATTTTTTTAAAAAAAAACAAGTCTTCTCTCTCCAGTTTTTCTCTCTCTGATGATGTCTCCTCCCTCTGGTTTTTCTCTTTCCGCTTATGTCTTCTTCCTCCGGTTCTTTTTCCCCCGGTTCTTATCCCTCCAGATGTCTTCTCCTGATGCTAGCTCCCACTTTTGTGTTAGCTCCAGCGGATTGCATTACTTATAGGGAGGGATCCAGAGACCACACCCCCTTGAAACATCACCACCCAGGGCATTAATGGGCACGGGTGAAGTCACAAGTGGGGGGGTTCTCTGGATGACATCACCGGATGGCCACCATGGCTATAAGTAATGTCACACTCCCGAGCTAACACAACAGCGGGAGCTAGCATCGGAAGAAGACATCAGGAGGGAGAAGAACTGTCAGAACGACCAGAGGAAAAAGGAAGGAAGAAGATATCACTGGAGAGAGAGAAGAACCGGAAGGAGAAGATACGTTGGAGCTACTTTCATAAAGGACTTTGTCAAAAACCAGTGTACTGGTTTTATTTATTTTTTACACTTTTTTGGGTGAATGAGTACAATGTACCCCATACTCATTCACATAGGGTGGTGGGCTGGGATCTGAGGGTCCCCTTGTTAAAGGGCACTTTCAGATTCCGATAAGCCCCCTGCCCACAGTCCCCCACAACCATGGTTGTCGGGAAAAGGCCCATCAACATGCACAAAGCACCCACCCATATTGAGGGCATGTGGCCTGGTATAGTAGGGGGGACTTGCTCACCCCCCCTTTCCTGACCTGCCGGGCTGCATGCCTGGATAAGGGTCTAGTATGGATTTGGGGAGGGGCCATGCTGTTTTTCTTTTGTGGGGGTTCTCGTTAAAATCCATACCAGACCGAATGGTTTGGTGTGGTCTTTGGTTGGACCCCACACCATTTTTTTTTTTGGACTGGTGTTTCCCTCCTCAAGATTCACACCAGACTCAAAGGGCCTGGTATTGTCGGATCAAAGTCAGATACTGTTCATTGAAGTCGCATCGAAGTTGGACATGAAGTTGTAGGCCATCCGACTTCCATTCCGGAGTAGTGTGAACCCCGCCCAAACCTAGAAGCTGATTGGCTACTATGTACAGCTGCACCAGTTTTAGTAAGGTCCCTTTCACATGAGCTCCTCTGTTTTGCGGGATCCGCTTTCTCAGCGCTGATCCCTAGCTGAGCAGGCAGATGACAGGTCTGCGACAGGCAGAGTGGAGACAGACACAGTCTCATTCTCCCCTATGGGGGAAATTGGGTAAAAACGGACCGCCTGTCCATTTTCATCTGATCATATTCGATCCGCCAGATGGATGGAAAATAGGATCACCATCCATCTGGATTTTAAGGACAGGATGGGATCGGATAGTGGCGGATGTCAGCGGACATGTAACGGCTGACATCCTGTCACTCCATAGGGGAGACTGAAGGGGCTGATCAGGCCTGCCTGAAAAACTGACAGACGGACCTGATTGGACAGCCCGTGTGAAAGGGCCCTAAATCTCTGTCAATGTGCTTATTGTTGACCATGCCTTTCTTTCCTAACAACTACTGTGCTTTATATGGGCTTCACAGGGGCAGAAAATTAAGGGGAAACCCCTAAAGGGGTCATAAACAGAAAGAAACACCTGATGGAAAATGTAACTCTTTGCTAAACTATACAAAACTAGAAAAAATTATTTGGGCTGGAGTTGGACTTTAAAATGACTTTGTGCTTCTCTGTTCTAACTGTCCTGTACATTCTTTACACAGCCTGCAAAGCAATACCCACTGAAATCCTTAGACGGCATACCTCCCATTCAGCCTTATCTGTCAGCTGATGCCAGGAAAGCACAGAGTGCGCTGGGGTTCAGACTGACACCCATTGCATCTCTCTGCAACTTGGAGCAAGAATTTATTCTACACCAAAGATCTAAGACTGAGAGTGAACTGGTACTGCCTGCATCTAAGGATAAACAAAATTATCCAGCGTAAGTTTTAACTAATTAGTAGAAAGGCCTTATGAACAACGATGAAAGTGATATTTTAAGTGGTTGGTTTTTTTGGTACAATTAAGGCCATGTGATACTTTAAGCCTAATTAAAGTCGCACACCCTTCTATCTCTTCATAGTCCTGTACTGCTGTATGCCATGATCTGTGGCTGACAGAGCTGAGTAACAGCCACACCCCTCATCACAAGTGTCCTAACAAGCATAGAAGAGCAAGCAAGTCGCCCTGAAGTAGTCCCAAAGTAGTACAGGAACCTTTTTCTAAGTCGGAGCGACTTGAGTGGCTCCTATTAGAACGGTTCCATGGTACAGAACGGAGCATGACTTGTCAGGTGGCTAAGTCGCCTGACAAGTCGCTCCTGTGTGAACCGGCTCTTACCTGTATTTTGTGTATCAATAAAGTAGCTTCTGTAATGCTTTATGTTGACCAGAATCACCAGTCCCATGGTGATAAGGGTTATTTAAGTGAAACATTCTTACCCACGGGTTTGGTGTTCTAATTCAGCAAATGATGTGTAATGGTTAAGGCCCCTTTCACACATGCTGTCCGATCAGGTCCGCCTGTCCATTCTTCAGGCGGACCTGATCGGACGCTCCATGCACCTCTATGGAGCGACGGATGTTAGCTCTGACATGTACACTGAAATCCGGCGCTATCCAAAACGCCAAGTCCAGATGGATGGAAACCCTATTTTCCATCGGTCTAGGGGGATTGGATCGTATAAAGACAGATAAGCGCATCCGTTTTCATTCAATCTCCAATAGAGGAGATTGGGGCTCTGACCGGTCCATCTCAGCACAGTGAGTAGAGATGGACCTGTCATCCGCCTGCTCAGCGGAGATCAACGGATAGATCCCTGCTGAGCAAGCGGAGTCTGTCAAAACGGACAGCCTCGTATTAAAGGGACCTTACAGAGAACTAGTAAAGACTGAGCTTGTATTTCTCTAAATATGTAGTCAAATATTGAAATGATATTTTGTATGTAATTACAGCATGGTAAAACTCTGTAACTGTAAAGACTTATGCTCAAATGTGCACACAAAATAAAGGAAAAATAAATATTGCAATTTTGCAGCCTTAGTAATGACATATTTTATTTGCCTGCTTATTTTACCAGTGTCTGAATCTTGTGCTTAAAGAAAAACAAAATTGTATTTTCAAATGTGGTGGGGCTGTGCCCGCGCTGCAGAGCAGAGATGTACTCACCTAATCTTCTGATCCTCTGAGCGCAAGACCGGTCCCCCCCTGGACACTTGCTATGTGTCCATTCACACACAGAGCAGGACTCGGCCCGCCCCCTGCTCTCTCCTCATTGGTTTACTGGCTGTGATTGACAACAGCAGGAGCCAGTATCTCCTGTGATTGACAACAGCAGGAGCCAGTCTCTCCCACTGCTGTGTTAGCCAATGAGGAGAGAGAGACCAGGGAGAGCCATTTCTCTCATGCACATTGCTTTAACAAGATGGGACTCAGGTAAGTATAAGGGAACTGGGGTGCTGCACTCAGAAGGTGTTTTTTTTTTTAAATAGTAGTGTACGGTTATGTGCTTTAAAACATATACTATGCAACAATAGCAGAATCTACATCAGCTTGTCTCTTTGATTTAAGTACACTTTAAAGCTTAATGACTTTGCATATCTAACACACAGTCTCAGCCCGGATTCCTCAAGGACCACAGACAGAGAAAGAAGTTCTCAAGGCTCCAAAAATGCATTGCAACCAGTAAGAGGTGAGATGTTTACAAAACCTGGATGTATATCGATCACAGAAATTTGGCTTATTTAGTAAGACATCTCCCTTAACCTTGGCAGATCCTATAGTCAGATACAGACACAGGATCCAGAAGGTCAACGTTTGGGACCTCAGTGGAGAAAGTGGAAAGTTTTGTAGCTTTTCTAGCAAGTGTCCTCTGATCTCCGATGAGGAATCGCACTTATCTCCCACTTCCAAGAACATGCAACAAAGAGATAAATTACTGGCACATGCTGAAGGTGAGATAATATACGGCTAATCCAAGCTCTGTGGTGGAAGATATTGTACTGGCAATGCTAGATATCATGCCCAGCCAAATGGATGGCAACTATATTGTCATAATCTTGTGATGTCACTAGTCTCTAGCGAAGGAAAAAGATGCATTCTCCAGAATGTCATTGGTCTTTAGTACGTTTATATGCTGCATTCTATAGAACAGGCTTTCTTAACCAGGGTTCTAGAGCAGTGGTCTCCAAACTGCGGGCGGTGGCCGGGTGTGGGCCTTTTCTCACCTTTTTCTCCCCACTGACACCCAAAAATGGGGCATTATTCCTATTATTGACATCAACAATGTGGCACTATTTCTCCCATTAACACCAAGAATGGGACAATATTCCTCCCACTGACTCCAGTGATGGGGTGCTATTCTTCCCACTGACACCAACAAGGTTGCACTATTTCTCCCCCTAATGCCAAAGATGTAATGTTTACTCCCACTGATGCCAGGACAATTTCAACTTCCAATGTCCACAGTCTGGCCCCTCTAAAGTCTGAAGGACAGTAAACTGGCCCTTTGTTTCAAAAATTTGGGAACCCCTGTTCTAGACGTTGCTAGGAGTTCCTGGAGCAATGAGTAATTATTGCCTCTCAAATAAGTTCCCGCTGACACCACTGATCTATTTAGCTATCATTAAGAGGGCAATTCTTTCCAATGACCACAAATGTAATGAGCATTCTTCTCCCTGACCGTCACACTAATGTATCATGAGTTGTAGATATAGAAATGTTATCAGGTAGTTTTCTGGGACCAGAAAATTATTTTAAGGGTTCCTCTGTGTTGAAAAGGTTGAGAAAGGCTGCTCTAAAAATGGTCAAAATATAGACATAAAGAAAACCTGTAGTTAATATTATCTTCTGAAACTGCCACTTGCATTTATTAGCAGGTACCTGCATCAGTTTTCCTTTTTTGTAGTTCAACCCTGGAGCTTCAAACATCCGAGTGCACTGATATGTAAGATGCCACCTTTTCCAGTGGTCTTCCACTTCCTGTGCCCCACTGTTGGCCCATCATTGTGATAGGAGGCCATTAGGGAG